>CM077175.1:44213851-44471654 GCA_039654105.1 Coreius guichenoti
TCATAGATTGCAAGATTATACTACTGGAAAAACTCACAAAATGAAAAGACAAAGTCTCTTCTGTCTCACTTTAAGTCATACAGCGCCACCTCCTGGCAAAACAGTTTTCTGTACAATTTCAGTCAAATGGGAGATGTGAACCTTTGACTATATGAATTTATATGTTATGACCTGTTTCAGCAAAAGGACAGACTATTGCAGTGATGATGCATTGGCATTTGGGACAGGATGAAGTAAGTGTCTGAAGCTTCGCCTTTCTTTAAATAATGTAAATCAAATCGAAAACAAATATTCTGTATGTAATCTGTTTAAAAAGAGAGAGATGTCAGTCGTTCGCCAGCTTCTTCATTAGTGTTAATGCGGCCATGCCCACGGAGCGCGCGTTCTTTGTAAAGTCAAATACTGATGCGATCCATGCGAGTATCCCCGCCCACATCAACTCGAATAAACACATCAAGATTAGTGCATGTACTTTACATCGTTTTGAGACGCGGTGAGGAATAATCCTGGAATAATTTACCTCAGAAGAAAAGCTGTTTATTTCTAAGAGCAACGGATTCAGCCGATGATTGTGAGGTAAGTTTATTCTGTTAGTGTCTGTGAATATTAAACCGCAAAAAAGACCGTTTAAATATGAATCCTGCTGCAACATAAAATGTCATAGACGTAAGACTGTTTAGACAAGATTTCTTTGGCCTGTTTTGGACAGATTATGAAGTGTTTACTGTAAAATAGCCTAGTGTCACATCAATAAAGCTTTTATTCGCAAATTTCTGCTCAGATGCTATAAATATAGTACCAGTCAAACGTTTTGTGTTCAATAGGCTACTTGTTGTAGCCATTAAAACGTATTTTGTTTCATATTGATGTTTAAATATTATAGCCTAATGTTATTTTTTAATTGAATCTATGTTGATTATGAAAAGTGAACAGCACGAGTAATAAAGGACACATCAGATGCACAATATATCAGAAGACATGGAGTTTGTCAGAAATTATTTTGACCACTTCATTAAAGGAACACTCCACTTTTTTTGAAAATAGGCTCATTTTCGAAGTCCCCTAGAATTAAACAGTTGAGTTTTACCGTTTTTGAATCCATTCAGCCGATCTCCGTATCTGGCGGTAGCACTTTTGGCATAGTTTAGCATAATTCATTGAATCGGATTAGACCATTAGCATCGCGCTCAAAAATGACCAAATACTTTCAATATTTTTCCTATTTAAAACTTGACTCTTCTGTAGTTGCATCGTGTACTAAGCCCGGCGGAAAATGAAAAGTTGTGATTTTCTAGGCCGATATAGCTAGGAACTATACTCTCATTCCTGCGTAATAATCATGGGTGCAACAGGCGCAATGATATTTCGCAGCGTCTGAAAGTAGTCCCCAGCTAGGTAATGTAAGGGTGGGTCGCCTACAGTGGTTCAGGCTGCAGGGTTGCCGAAAGACTAAAGAAACGTTATCAGCAAGACTGTAGAAAACTGTACATTTCTCGTCTTTACCACCCACTCCAACTTATACCAACGACGGAAATAAGCGCAGTTACAATAGCAAAATATGTGGGAGAGCGTTGCTAGAATGTGACTATATTGTATTGCAATAGCACTTCAAAGTCAATACCAAATCAAAACTAGTTAGCACATCATTTGTAATAGAAAGGATTTAATGACAATTTCTGGTTATGGTTACACTTAAAATAGTTACAAAATAGATGTATGAGATGATAAAAACTTATACCATTAATCGTACCCAGCATGAATGTTACCTGAGGGATAGAAAGGGAGAGAGAGGGAGAGAGAGAGAAAGAGACAAAGAGAAGAAGAGAGCAAAGAAGAGAAGAGCCAAAGAGAAGGCCCCCAAAAAGAGAGAGAACCAGAGAATCAAGAAAGCCAGAAAATTAAAAAAAAGAGACAGAGCAACAGTTAGATCTTCTTTTTATCTGTTCCTTGACCATGTGACTGAAACCCTAATGTGAGACATTCAAACTGACCAATCAGACCAAACTTCCCCCACTGTACTAAAGGTGTGACACATTTTGGCCTACAGGCCTTCAGCATCTCTTTGTCTTTAGGAATTCCAAATGGCCCTTCTGATAAGAAAGATGGGGGTT
Organism: Coreius guichenoti; assembly: GCA_039654105.1. Classification (NCBI taxonomy): domain Eukaryota; kingdom Metazoa; phylum Chordata; class Actinopteri; order Cypriniformes; family Gobionidae; genus Coreius; species Coreius guichenoti. The sequence continues at coordinate 44,215,963 of CM077175.1, forward strand.
GAAAACAGTCAAGCAAATGTCAAATATCTTTGATTATTTTCAATCCTACAGTAACTTCCAATGTGACCGGCACTAAGTTTGTGTAACGTTACTTAGTTGCAGAGTTGCAGGCTTGGAGCTGGCAAATTAGGTAGTGGATTTACCTCTGCGATTAGCCATGGTTCTGTGTGTTGTAAAGGGCTGTGATAGTAAGTTGAAGGTGTATTCTACCATCATGTTTCACAGAATACCAACGAAAAACAAGGAACGAAAGAATCAATGGTTGGCTGCTCTGAACATAGATATCAAAACACCGGAGCGTGTGTCGAGAAATCATCTCATTGATGACGTCCGAAGCCTCGCTTGGCCTGACTAGTTGAGGAAGCTGGTCGAATCTTGTAAATTCACAGTCCCCTGCCCTGTTTAACTCAGCCACTTTCCAGTTTTAGACTAATAATATTGCTCCTCCTGCCTATTATGAGCAAAGACTTGATTTACACATATTTGATAGCCCCATTCATTTCAAGCCAATACGTTTATTACACCGTTATGTTATATTATGTTATATAATATGCCACATTGACTTAGAAGGGGGGAGGGTCACTTGAATCAGTGCTCTGTCCCTGGTTTCACAATCAGCCTTGCAAGCAGCCTTCACTTCAAGCTGCTCTGAAAATCCCAGAGGATGGAAGGAGAGAAAGTGGATTGTGAATGAGTCAAAACTCATGGAGCTCTTCCAGAAATGCTCCACTTGTGGAGCTCAGATCTCAGAGACAGACCAGACCATAAAAACAATTGGTAGCAGAATCACCGTGAGCTGGAAATGCAACAACGGACATACTGGACATTGGGAATCATGTCCAAACACACGTGGAATGCCGGAAAACAACCTACTTGCAGCAGCTGCCGCACTCTTCACTGGTGCAACATTTACAGACATTGCTGACTGGGCTGGGCTCTTGAACTTGCAGCTGCCCCAAAAAACAACATACTACAACATACAAGCAAGCTACCTCATTCCGGTGATTGAAGCAGCATACAAGAAGCAGGAATACATCATAAAAGCATGACTAATCTGCCAGATTTAGGATGGGGAGGGAGTGCAGCTCTGCGGAGATGGGAAGAGTGACAGCCCAGGCCATTCATGCAAATATACAACCTATTCCTTCATGGATGACTCCTCCAATTAGATAGTTGTTTTTGATCTGGTTCAGATAAACAAATGAACACAACACTAGAATCAATTTACTAACAAGTTTTGTCTAAAATGTCATAATCTGTAAACTTGTTTCCTCTAGGTGTCCTAGGCCATGAGTTCCATAGCAATGGAACCAATGGGGTTCAGGAAAGGGCTGGAGAGGCTCTTGGATGAAGGCATCGACATCAAAGTGGTTACAACGGATAGACATCCATCCATCTGAAAATTGACGAGAGAGGAGTATCCTAACATCATACATCAGTTTGATCCATGGCATGTGGCAAAAGGTTAGTCTATTGGGCAGTAGAGCACAACCTGTTGATACTTATTGTGGGAATTTATAGGATTTTAACAATATTGATGCCATTGTCGATCCTGCTTTATCGGTCTGATTCTCTATCAATTCTCTTATCAAATCCTTTCAGTAGAGTAGGTAGTCTACACAGGTTTTCAGTATCAACACATGAATCTATAATGTAGCCTATGCTACTACAATGGCCATAATGGCATATTAGAATAAGGTAAACAATGTAGGACTGTGTTGTCTATTTCAGTTCTACTTTCAAAAAGACCAATTGCCCATATCAATGCCCATTTCAAAAACATACCAGCATTGATGGGAGGAATCAAGGTCAGATGCATAATATTTCAGTAGATTGAAGGATTCGATGGACCCCTTTTCACATTTCTGGGTTTCTCAGAAGCGGAAGTAGTCATAGTTGGGTAAAATTCTATAGCGGTGAATGAGAGAATATAGTGGGGTGAACAAGTATTTGATACACTGCCGATTTTGCAGGTTTTCCTACTTACAAAGCATGTAGAGGTCTGTAATTTTTATCATAGGTACACTTCAACTGTGAGAGACGGAATCTAAAACAAAAATCCAGAAAATCCCATTGTATGATTTTTAAATAATTAATTTGCATTTTATTGCATGACATAAGTATTTGATCACCTACCAACCAGTAAGAATTCCGGCTCTCACAGACCTGTTAGTTTTTCTTTAAGAAGCCCTCCTGCTCTCCACTCATTACCTGTATTAACTGCACCTGTTTGAACTCATTACCTGTATAAAAGACACCTGTCCACACACTCAATCAAACAGACTCCAACCTCTCCACAATGGCCAAGACCAGAGAGCTGTGTAAGGACATCAGGGATAAAATTGTAGACCTGCACAAGGCTGGGATGGGCTACAGGACAATAGGCAAGCAGCTTGGTGAGAAGGCAACAACTGTTGGCGCAATTATTAGAAAATGGAAGAAGTTCAAGATGACGGTCAATCTCCCTCGGTCTGGGGCACCATGCAAGATCTCACCTCGTGGGGCATCAATAATCATGAGGAAGGTGAGGGATCAGCCCAGAACTACACGGCAGGACCTGGTCAATGACCTGAAGAGAGCTGGGACCACAGTCTCAAAGAAAACCATTAGTAACACACTACGGATTAAAATCCTGCAGCGCACGCAAGGTCCCCCTGCTCAAGCCAGCGCATGTCCAGGCCCGTCTGAAGTTTGCCAATGACCATCTGGATGATCCAGAGGAGGAATGGGAGAAGGTCATGTGGTCTGATGAGACAAAAATAGAGTTTTTTGGTCTAAACTCCACTCGCCGTGTTTGGAGGAAGAAGAAGGATGAGTACAACCCCAAGAACACCATCCCAACCGTGAAGCATGGAGGTGGAAACATCTTTCTTTGGGGATGCTTTTCTGCAAAGGGGACAGGACGACTGCACCGTATTGAGGGGAGGATGGATGGGGCCATGTATCACGAGATCTTGGCCAACAACCTCCTTCCCTCAGTAAGAGCATTGAAGATGGGTCATGGCTGGGTCTTCCAGCATGACACACAGACCCGAAACACACAGCCACACAGTGGCTCTGTAAGAAGCATCTCAAGGTCCTGGAGTGGCCTAGCCAGTCTCCAGACCTGAACCCAATAGAAAATCTTTGGAGGGAGCTGAAAGTCCGTATTGCCCAGCGACAGCCCCGAAACCTGAAGGATCTGAAGGATCAGCAAATGATGAAGCAATGGTTGTCTGTGGAGTCCCCGCCTACAAAGCCCTGGTTGAAATAGTGGTGGATACACGTCTACTGAAAGACCTGGAGCAAATGACGCTGTTCAAACACACAGGTATGTTTATGAAAAAGTTTGATGTGCAGGTAGTGTAATGGCCAACTAAATTATAATTTCAGTGGGAAGTGTCTGTGAAAGTGATTAAAAATGTCTAAGTATGGGAATGGTCATTTGAATCTCTTTAAAAGACACAAATATTGGATTGACCCCAGTCCTAACACAATGTCAGTCCTGCGCAGATCATGCACTCAAATTTTCATACAGGTTATTGTTTCTGTTCTCTCATTTTTTCCTTTTTTACCAGGACAACTCGAGGTCTTTCATAATTCCCTGCTGAAATACTGTCCAAAGCGTCTACACTTTCAATATGCAGCAATGCAGGCACGCACAATGTTGGCCATTATGGACCACAATGAAAACCACACTACACAGCGAGAACAGGCAACAACAGCAGCTGGTAAGGCCTAAAAATATTCCAAAACGCAAAGCTCTCCTATTACCATTGTGTTTCTTACCTGACATGTTTGAGATGTCAACCATAGAGATGTCAGCACATAATCGATACATAATCTCTGGCTTAGACATACAGTATGACTGAACAAATTCATTTTTAGTAACACAAAACTGGGCTAGTATGAAAGGCCTCTAATATGTCATAAATATATATAACATAACTATTACAGACTAACTCACAATACCTTGCTGTGTGTATAATTTCAGGCCTCCCAAGACACAATGTTGTCTTTCAAAAACAGTCTAAGCAGTGGATTGCCAGACCCATCTATACGAAGACGACACAAACATTCATAAATGGTCTCATGGAAGGAGTGATTGAAAGACGATTGAATCCCACAGTCAAATTCAAAGATTCGTCATCCCATGTCAGAAGACCTCATCTGGCAGCTAACATTGCCATACAGCCAAAACCCAGCAAGGAAGATGTCCTAAGAGCCTACACATCAAGGTTCAAAGGTCCATCAGAGAAGCTGTGATTGTCATCTGTAACTCAGAATGAACGCAAACACGCTAGCTCCCCATAAACCTTGTATCTTTCAGAATACACCGGGACTTCCCATCATATATATATATATATATATATATATATAATATTTGTTGTTTTATTGTACAGTTTAAATAAATGATTGCATTCTCAATTTGTGATTATCCTTATGTTTGTAAACATCAGCTAGGCTTATGTATTTTGCAAGTAAAAGCTGTTTGATCCCATGTTGATCATGTTGTACATATGGTCACAACAAAACTAACCAAACCCAATATACATGTTGCCCTACTGTATTTCTATAAGTTGGTAGATCATGTAAAAAAAAAAAAAAATACATGGAAATTTAACAGTAAAATGATGTTTTCAAGTAATAACAGCAAGTTGCTGTTATTTACAGTGCATTATGGGAAGACTTGTTCACTTCGGGTTGTGTGGTCGACCAACGACAGCATGTCACTGTTATTTAACAGAATTATACCATTTTTTTTTTTTTACAACGTGAACAAGGCGGCATTTTGGATTATCTGAATGAGGTAAGTTTGCAACTATTTATGATTGTATTTGCCTCTCTTTAAATTACTTATTACTTTAAAATATTACATCTTAAACATCCCATGACACTTCTGTTATTTAAATCAGACGACTCTATTATATTATAGGTAAAGGGGTGATTGAGCGACCGACGAATCGATTGTACGAGCTCAGAGTCATCAGACACAGGTAAGAATCCCTCATTTTCATCCAAAATGGATATTTTACTAAACGTTATCCAAGTAAAATATGAGTGGGACTCGGTGGGAGTGAACAAAATCGATTGTTTTTTGTTGTGTGGTAACTTTATCGTGCGCCAGAGTCATTTTGTATCTGCTAGTGTTGTTTGCCACTACGTCCGATTTTAACCTTCAAGTACTTCTAAAAATAATATTATAAAGATCAAGTGAAGCCTTTGTAATTTTAATTAGAAGCCGGTTAGTGAACGGGTATACGATAGCAATCAATCTGCTCGTGAGTCGTGAGCTCATTTGCACACACTGCGTTTGTCATTAAGTCATAAGTCTCTTATTCACTGCAAGTCTGTCAGGGAACAGTACATTGATGTGCACAGTCGTGTCCAGTTGAAGGACATTTTAAAGGATGTGTGGGATGGTGAAAACATAACTGCAAACTTGCATCACACAGATGAATCTGCATTAGGCTTGGTCCTATATCAAGATGCTTTTGAGGTTGTGAACCCTCTTGGGTCTGGGAAGAAAAAACATAAAATTCTAGCTATGTACCTCACATTAGCAGATATATCTCCTCATAATAGATCAAGTACTGACCAAATGCAATTGGTGTTTTTCTGCAGGGAACAAGACTTTAAGTACTTTGGTCAAGAATTGGTCATGAGGTGCTAAGTCAATGACCTTAAAGACCTACAAGAGATTACAGGCATACATTTTCCAGACGGACTGAACGTTAAAGGAATCTTGTGGGCAATTGCTGGTGACAATTTAGGCTCACATAGCATTGGTGGGTTTCTGGAGAATTTCAGCGGTAGCAGATTCTTTTGTAGTTATTGTGAAATGGACAAATATATTTTTCAGGAAGATCCACTTTCCAAAGCCACATTTCGCACAGTGGAGTCTTACAAAGATCATGTTAAGAACCTTGATGAGGGTTTGGTGCATAGTGGAGGCATCAAGTTTGACTCTTTGTTCAATGAGATCTTCTTCTATCATGTCTGTCAGCCAGGGTTGTCCCCGTGCCTTGGACATGATTTGTTTGAAGGAGTCGTGTCGTATGACCTTGCTTTATGTATACAACATCTTGTAAAGGTTGAAGGAAAATGTACTTACCTGCAATTGAATCGAACGATCAGTCAGTTCAAGTTTCTAGGGAATGACAACAGTGACAGACCGTGTGAGATTAACCCAGGAAGTGAGAAGCTAGGTGGGCATGCTGTACAGAACTGGTTTTGAGGAGTTTTTGAGGATGCTACCAATGTTAATTGGTGACAAAAGTGAATCACCTGGTGAGAATGAAGTTTAGCAACTAATTTTACTGTTAAGGAAAATTGCTGCACTTGTTTGTGCTCCAGCCATATCCAGTGGTCAGATAGGGTATTTGAGAGTTTTGATTGATGAGTACCTATATTTTAGGAAACACATTTTTCCTGCTTACTCTCTCAGACCCAAACATCATTACCTTAGCCACTACCCTGAACTCATTATTCATTTTGGACCACTCATCCGTTTGTGGACATTACGATTCGAAAGTAAGCACATGTATTTCAAACAGTGTGTAAGAAAATTACATAACTTTAAAAATCTGTGCTTTACTCTCGCTTTGTGCTGGTGAGCTCTTCCCTCCTGTTATTGTAGCAGAAAAGGCAACAGAGTTTGTGGTGAGTGACTACAATGATGTCATAAGAGAATCTGCATCTAGATATGATTTTCAGCCTGAAAATTCTTTGGTTTCTCAGGAGGCAACTGTGAAAGGCACAACATACAAAAAAAAAACATGTTTGTTGTCATTCAAGAAACTGATGAGGGGCTTATTGTAGGGAGGATTGTGATGACAGTCATACACAATACTTCAGTGTATTTCATCACAGAACTTTTCCAAACTTGCAGTATCCCTGATATGGGTGTTCACTGCTTGACACCAATGAATGGATCATACACTTGTGTTAATCAGAATGACCTTCTGGATTATTATCCCTTGTCAAAGTACACAGTGTTTGATATATTAATAATTCTTCATCATTCTTTTGTCTCCATTTAGAACAATGGCCTCCTTGGTGGGAGAACTGAGGGAAATCATCCTCAGGGCTTTGCCGTCAAATGATGAGGACACCACACAGCTTTTGACTGACAGACTTGTAGACTCTGGATTGGAATCCAAAGATGACCTTCAGTTTGTTCAACAAGAAGACATCAGTGACATACTACCAACTATAAAACTCAGAAAACTTCTCAATGCTTTTAAAATGTGTAATTATAATCTCTCATTAATCTCATTAAAATGTATTCTCAAAAGCAAGATGATACATTATTATTATATTATTGACAATGGCTGAAGATGTAAAAGTTGTTAAGATGGGGTGATAATTTCCAATTTATGAGGTATGAGTGTTTTTCACTCAGTAACACTTAAACAATTTGTTTACTTGCCTGCTCACTCACCCCAGTAGTAACATGAATAATGTGAATAGTTTTAGATGTAAACAATGCCTACATTTGTAGAAAACCGGCCATTGTAACAGTGTGCAATTGTATACATTTTAGTTTGTATATATCAAGTTGTCTGTACAGATCAAGTGGGTTTAACTACCTGTTCAATATTTGTTATTACTCATAGAGTCAGAAACTGTCACTTTGGATCTCACCATCATGCAGCACACTCCTTCCTTATCAGCTGGGAGCTCCTCACCACAGCCATGCTCTTCTAATATGTCGGTCTCTACTGATAGAGAATCAAGCAGTCTTAAAGACAATCAGCCATCTACATCCCATATTAGGAAAACATGGTCAGATACCTTCCAGGTACCATGGCAGCTCATGCCTGCAGAAATTTAGTCTGCTATCTCCTCTGGGAAGAGACCTTCACCACCAGCAAGACGACAGATGGTCAGGGTTCTTGCAGATGAAATGAGAAAATTTGAGCCAACCCCAACACGTGCACAGTGTCTTACCATTTGTAAAGCTATTGTCCATCAATATCCCCAGAGCTTTGCAGATCAGCTTCATGATGGCCGAATTGTAGGGGAAGGTTACAGCTCACTTTTGGCCCAGATCAAGACAAGAATAGAGAACCTCAGTCGGACCACCAGCTTCAGAGAGCACCGGTCATCAGGCAGTGGTGTTAAAAGAGGACCCACTGACACATATGGCTGCACACGGTTCCAGCCTGATCTTCCTTTAGAGGAAACTGATTTCTCCATTGAGAGTAAACGTCAGAAGCTGGAGGATCTCTACCTTCGTGAAGGAGCAAAGGGAGCTGAAAAGGCGGAAGTAGAACAACTGATGACGACAACTTTCTGCCTGCAACGAAGCCAAATAAATAGTGTGCCAGCACCTTCTGTTACAGAATTAATGGAAAAGTGGCCATACCTCTTCTTTCAGAAAGGCCTGTTTGCACATTTTGAGCTTCTTACCGACATCAGCGTGCTGCGTGCATTCGAGCTTTCTATGGAGGAGTGTGGAAGGAGCATTGTAGAGTTTTTTAAAAGCAAGCCTACCAACTCCGAAGTAAAATCAATCCTTTCCAAAGATAAAGCCAGTCATTCTTCTTACCTAGTGGTTCAACTCCTAATGGCTCACTTCGCAGAAAAGCAGGAAGGACTCATTCTACAAGAAAATGTAAGTTTGTCTTTGTGTTTGTCTTTCACTGTGGTTGTTAGTTCTTAAAATGAACACCTGTATAGGAATGGTTCAACCAAAAATGAAATTCACTCAAACTTTCTTAAATTCATAAGAATTTAAGGGGCACAGATGAATATATTTTAATGAAGAAATTATGTCTGTTTGCCTATAAAATGCAAGCAAACTTGAACTTCAGACTCCAAAAATGTCATAAATTGTTCTCTTTGACAATAGATGTCTGCCGCTCCTGCTGACCTCGAGAAGACGGGTAACCTGCCTGTGACTCCTTGTTTGATCCTGCTTGGTAAGTATATCATATTAGACATGTCTGCAATTTGTTTTACTAAAACAAGGCTCACACAAGTTTTACTATTAGAAGATCCACATTTATGTACCTTACATTTACATTTATGCATTTGGCAGACGATTTTATCTTACATTGCATTCAAGGTACACATTTTACATTTTGTCAGTTCTTGCTTTCCCTGGGAATCGAACCCATGACCTTGGCGTGGCTAGCGTCACGCTATACTGTTTGAGCTACAGGAAAGCCTTATTCTAGCCTTATTCTAGAATCCACTGTCTTTGAATCATGTTTTATTGCACTGTGCTGGGCTGCGTTTCTCAAAAGCATCATAAGCCTAGATTTATCTTACCTAGATAATCATTGCCACCAATGGTCTCTACGATCAACTTAGGCGTATGATGCTTTTGAGAAACGCAGCCCAGGTTTGAATTTAAAATATTTATTCAACTAAGCCAAGTCTGATTCTAAGTTTGAGAATTTAGTTCACCTATAGAAACCTCATAGTTTTTTTTATCACTATACAATCACTATACACTTTATTGTGTTTAACCTTTTTTCCCATCTTGAAATATGGCTTGGCGTTAAAGGGTTAGTTCACCCAAAAATTTGAATTCTGTCATTAATTCCTCACCCTCATGTCGTTCCAAACCCGCAAGACCTTTGTTCATCTTCAGAACACAAATGAAGATATTTTTCACTGAGAGCTCTCAGATTTCATCAAAAATATCTTCATTTGTGTTCTGAAGATGAACAAAGGTCTTGCGGGTTTGGAACGACATGAGGGTGAGGAATTAATGACAGAAATTTTATTTTTGAGTTAACTAACCCTTTAAGAAATAGTTCCCCCTAAAATAATGATATCATTTACTTAACTTTGTTATCTCAAACTTGTGACTTTTTTGTTTCTTTAAAGGCCACAGTAACACAATACAATAATATATCATTTGGCAACATTTGTGAATGCATTAACTAACATGAACTAACAAAGAGATATACATTTGTTACAGTATTTAATATAGTTCATTGATTATGTTAGTTCAGTGCATTAACTAATGTTAACCCTCTGGACCCTAAGGATATTTTGTGGCCCTGAAGAAGTTTGACATGCTCTGATATTTGTGTTTTTTTCAGTTGCTTTAAAGCATATTAATGGCTAAAGTCTGATTACACTGTATTCAGCACAAACAGGGCTACAGTAATATGTGAGCAACATGTACATAAAAGTTAGTAGTTTTGAGAAAATAATGTTTATGCATAGTTTTTTAAAAAAAACTAAAATGTTAAATCACTGAAATAAGGCCATATAACACACAGTAAACATTTGTTCACAAGGCTTTTCAGAACTGGATGTTGTTGCCTAGAGTTTTTTCTTCAAAACAATGTGAAAACCATTTTGATCACTCATTCATACAAAACAATATAGTCATTTAACTTCTGTAAGACACTTATTGTGAGAATGGCTGTATGCGGGGAGGGTGTGGACCCTCATGAATAATGCTGAGATTCACACCTGAGGCATCATCGACTCCTCCCCTGAATATCAATGAGGAACGTGACAGAGGGAACTATAGAGAATGCATGTGAGGAGACTTCATGATTGAATGTATTGTTTGTAGCTTATTCACAAAATCACGTTTCATTTAAAAGAAGTAATCTGAATATACATTTTCTTTACATAAAGACTTTAGACCTACAGTACCGTTCAAAAGTTTTAGATCTGTATGTTATTTTTTTTTTTTAAATAAGTCTCTTCTGCTCACCAAGGCTGGATTTATTTGATCCAAAATAGTAAAAACAGTAATATTGTGGAATATTTTTACAATTTAAAACAAATGTTTTCTATGTGAATACATGGTAAAGTGTAATTTATTCCTGTGATGTCAAAGCTGAATTTATCATCATTACTCCAGTGTTCAGTGTCACATGATCCTTCAGAAATCATTATAATATGATTATTTGCTCAACAAACATTTCTTATTATTATGATAATTATTATTATTATGATATAAATGTTGAAAACAGTTGTGTAATTTTTTTCAGTATTCTTTGATAAATCAAAGATTTAGGTTCAAAAGAATAACAAAGTTCAAAAGAATAACATTTACCTGAAATAAAAATATTTTTGTAACATTATAAATGTCTTTACTGTGTTTTTTGATCAATATAAGGCATCTTTGTGAATAAAAGTATTAATTTCTTTCAAAAAACAGCAACAAAAAAACTAAACTCTTACTCAGAATGGTAGTGTATAATGTTACAATAGATTTCTATTTCAGATAAATGCTGTTGTTTTGAACTTTCTATTTATCAAAGAATCCTGAAATAAATTGTACACAAATGTTTTCAACTTTCATAATAATAAGAAATGTTTCTTGAGCAGAAAATCAGCATATTACAATGATTTCTGAAGGATCATGTGAAACTGAAGTAAATAAAATGGAATAAATTGCATTTTAAAAATATATCCAAATAGAAAACAATGATTTAAAATTATAAAAATACTTCGCAATATTACTGTTTTTGCTGTATTTTGGATCAAATAAATGCAGCCTTGTTAAGCATTAACATTAGAAAATCTAAAACTTTTGAATGGTAGTGTATACTTGGATTTACACATGAAAACAACACATAGAGCAGTGGTAAAAAAATACAGCGCAAAAGAGACGTTGAGGGCAAAAGTGCAAACAGGGACAGTGCAAGATGAATGAAAATGAATTAGTCTCTCTATTTGAGCGCGCTTGTCGCGCGTCTACATTTAAAATAACAAACTTGAGCGTGCAAAAGACGCAACATATGTGAACGGCCCCTTAGTCAGTGGTTACATCAGCGTAGCAGTCAATAAACGGGACATTTAGGCCCAATAAACGGGACGTCCCGGCTAATACGGGACAGTTGGCAACCCTACTTTTATATCATGCTGTGTTTAATATTATAGAGCATAAAATATCCCATGTCGTACGTGTATCTTTATTTAGCATTGAAAGGTTGCCTACCTATTTCATATTTCAAAATGTTTCCGTTGATTTCACAAATTTTAGTCTGGCAATAGTTCAACTAGTAGCCTACAATGTGAAGTTTATGCAGCAATAACGCTAATATAAGTGAGAAGAAATGTTTTAAAAATTCTCATAAATCACGTTCTGTTTCTTCTGAGGTAAATCCAAGGTAAACTCACAGCGTGTCTTCCAAACTTCCAAAGAATGAAGAAGCAGATTCTTTGTTTTGAGGTGATGGGGGCGTTTACAGGTTTGCGTTCCTTCCTCGTGGACGGTTTGCATGTGAATCGCTTTGCGCACGCGTGGGTGTGGTCACATTAAAGTTAATGAGGCGCCGCTGGAGGAACTGTACCTCTCGCTGTTTTCATACAGATTACATAAACAGAGAATATTTGTTTTTTATGTAAATGACTTCATTTAAAAGTAGACATTCCAAGCTTTATAAAGATATATCTGTCGTGTCTGTGTGACAAGTATTCTCTGAGTTCTGAGTTCATTTTCAGACGCGTTTCAGAGTAGACATCACAGGGAGACAGACAGGAGAACGAGCATCCTGTTTGTTTTCTTTATTTAGCGAAAAGCACAACATTTAGTTTTTATTTTGAAAAAAAGTAGACACTTTAAGCTTTGTAAAGACATATCGTTCATGTCTGTGAGGCCAAAAATGATGGAGTATTTTAAGTTGTTTTACACTGTCATGAGGAAAAATCCAGCAAAACGCGCGGGCGCGTTCTTCGGGTGAGAGGGTTAACATATATTACATATATAACATATAAACTTTTGATTTTAACAACAATAATGCAAATGTTGAAAATAATTAAGATTAATACATGCTGTAGAAGTATTGTTCATTCTTAGTTCATGTTAACTAAAATTGTTAACAAATGAAATTTCATTGCAAAGTGTAACCAAAATTTTGATCATTAAAATCATACCATTTAAAATCATTGTTCACTGAAAATGTTTCCAATATTTTGTTGGAATAAATCCTGAAAAGGGGACCAAGGCTGCACAGGGAAAAGTTACATCCAAAAAAACTGGGAAAACGGTGCAAAAGAAAACCATAACTGTCAACACCAAAGTGTCAAACCTCTTAAAGAGACTTAATGACTTTGAGTGGGACTTCATTTAAAAAGTGTAGTTGACACACCCCACACCCATGCAGGTTGGTTTCTGAAAAATGTGCTGGCCTGGTGAGTTATACTTTGTTTATACCAAGTTATTTAGGAATTTAAAATGCTGATGCTTTGTTAAAGCCTGTTCGAGTGTTTATTTTATTATTTTTTAATAATTGGTTTGTTTCAGTGCAATTGTTTTTTTGGAGTAATGTTTGCTGAAGCCTTATTCCATTTGTATTTTGTATACAGGTAGATTGTCTATATATTGTTTGTTTTTGTTTGTTTGTTTGCTTTTTCATTATCCATTTTTGTATTTTGATGGGTGTTTATTTTTTATATGCACTGAATATTACTTGAATACTTTTTAATTTTTATCAGAATAAAAATTATTAGTATGCTTTAAAATTATGCTTTATTCCTTTTTGTTACCCATAGACAAATATAAAGTGCTGAGTTATTATAATTTGAATTATTGGGTTGTGACTAGTATGTCATTTAACCACTGTAAAAAATGTCCCTGTAAAAAAACGGTAATCTACTGGCAGCTGTGGTTGACAGCATGATACCGTAAAAATACGCAGCACCACTGTTTTTGGCAACCACAGCTGCCAGTAGATTACCGTTTTTTTACAGGGACATTTTTTACAGTGTAGGTACACGAAGGCAAAGCTTTATTTAGACAAATTAAATGACACCTCACATCTGTGAGGACATATTGCAAGAGGCCTTCCAAAACTAGTTCCTTCACCCTCCCACCACTGACTGGTGAGTATGGGGAGAGTGAAGTTACTAATATGGGAAAGTCTGACAGTCAGATGAGAAAATGTCTAAACAGACTAATGTAATTATTGATAACATAACTTTCACAAGCACAAGAACACAAATGTTTTACACTCACAGCTTGTGCAATATAGAACAGAATATAATCTTTATAGTCCACCAGATTGAAAAAATGTCTTTTGAAAAGTAAGAAGCCATAAAACCTGACCACTCGGAATGTAGGCCTACAGAACAGTCACAGTACCTACAGTAAATTTATTGCATCTTCTGCTTCTTGAAATCCTACATAAACTCCTGACTGAATGATGAATATCTTCGGCGAATGGCACCAACCACACACGATGGCAAGGGTTTTCGGTTGCCTCTTCCCAAAGTCTCTCCCTTCAGGGCCCACTCCATAATAATGCGGTATGACACCAACCTGTATTGACTGAGAAGATAGCACATCATAAATATAAGCTTTAAAATGCATGCTGACAGTATGCATTCTAAACCTTTGAGTCATGCATTGTAATGATAGCAGGAATCACTTACTCTAGCGATAGCTGGCCGTCAGGTCCACTCGGCATGGGATGTTTTTTTCCTGTTTATTCTGACAAACTGAAAAAAAAAATCGAATACTGCAGGATGCAGCATCGCTAAGAAGTCCTCGGATGTTACGAAACATGCCACTTCCTCATCAGGTTGATCGACCCTTGCCATCGATGGTAAGACCTGGTCCCACTCCCAACACAGGCACTCACTTTCAACCTTTATTTATATAGCGCTTTTTACAATGGCAATTGTTTCAAAGCAGCTTCACAGTGGTAACAGGAAAATAATGCAACAGAATTTGATTCGGCTGTACAGCCGCTCTGGTGAAAACGGTGATGTCATCCAGCTCATTTCAATTATCATATAGTGTTAATGCGGGCAGATCAGTAATATAGTTGACACGGTCTCTACAGACACTTCAGGGATGCGTTCGTCATGTCCAGGCTAAGGTCCACCATCTGGTCTGGATACGGCCCGGATCCGGCCGACTGCAGTAAACCTCGGGATAAACAGAGAGACTAACATTAGCGTAGATGCCATTCTTCTTATGATGTAACGAGTACATCAGGTGTTATTGGAAGTGTTCCCGGTTCCGGCGGACCTAGTTAATGCAGCCTAAAACAATCATTTAACTGATTTGAATAATAGAAATTAAAAATGTTTTATGTGTATGCCATAGTAAAGAGATGTGTTTTTAGTCTAGATTTAAACTGACAGAGTGTGTCTGCTTCCCGAACAATGCTAGGAAGACTGTTCCAGAGTTTAGGTGCTAAATAGGAAAAGGATCGACCGCCTGCAGTTGATTTTGATATTCTAGGTATTATCAACTGGCCAGAATTTTGAGACCGCAATAGACGTGATGGAGTATAATGCGTTAAGAGCTCGCTCAAGTACTGGGGCGCTAAACCATTTAGTGCTTTGTAAGTAATCAGCAAGATTTTAAAATGTATACGATGTTTAATAGGGAGCCAATGCAGTGTTGCCAGAACCGGGCTAATATGGTCATACTTCCTGGTTCTAGTAAGAACTCTAGCTGCTGCGTTTTGGACCAGCTGCAGTTTATTTATTAAACGAGCAGGGCAACCACCCAGTAGAGCATTACAATAATCTAGCCTTGAGGTCATGAACGCATGAACTAACTGTTCAGAATTTTGCATTGAAAGCATGTGCCGTAATTTAGATATATTTTTAAGATGGTAGAATGCAGTTTTACAGATGCTAGAAACGTGGCTTTCAAATGAGAGATTGGTATCAAAGAGCACACCCAGGTTCCTAACTGACGACGAGGACTTGACAGAGCAGCCATCGAGTGTTAGACAGTATTCTAGGTTACTACTTGTGGAGTTTTTTTGTCCAATGATTAAAAATTCAGTTTTTTCTGAATTAAGTTGCAGGAAATTACTAGTCATCCAATTTTTTATATCAGCTATGCATTCTGTTAATCTTGTGAATTGGTAAATTTCGTCAGGGCGTGAAGAAATATAGAGCTGAGTATCGTCAGCATAACAATGAAAATTAACGCCATGCTTCCTAATAATATCTCCCAGTGGTAGCATGTACAGGGTGAAAAGCAACGGTCCTAGCACTGAGCCCTGCGGTACTCCATACTGAACTTGTGTTCGGTGTGACATCTCTTCATTTACTGCTACAAACTGATAACGGTCAGATAAGTATGATTTAAACCATGCCAACGAAGTTCCACTAATGCCAACATAATTTTCGAGTCTATTCAAAAGAATATTGTGGTCGATAGTATCGAATGCAGCGCTAAGATCGAGTAACACTAATAGAGATATACAACCACGATCGGATGATAAGAGTAAATCATTTGTAACTCTGATGAGAGCAGTCTCAGTACTATGATACGGTCTAAATCCTGACTGGAAATCCTCACAGATACCATTTCTTTCTAAAAAGGAGCATAATTGTGAGGACACTGCCTTTTCTAGTATTTTTGACAGAAAGGGTAGATTTGAGATTGGCCTGTAATTAACTAATTTTGTAGGATCAAGTTGCGGTTTTTTAATAAGTGGTTTAATAATAGCCAACTTAAAAGTTTTCGGTACATATCCTAATGTCAAGGATGAATTAATGATATTAAGGAGAGGATCTATGACCTCTGGAAGCATCTCTTTTAGTAGTTTAGTCGGTATGGGGTCGAGCATACATGTTGTTGATTTTGATGATTTAACGAGTTTAGCCAATTCTTCTTCTCCTATAGCAGTGAATGAATGTAATTTTTCCTCAGTGACACTACAATGCACTGTCTGATGTGATACTGTAGTAGACGACTGCATGGTTATAATTTTTTTCCTAATATTATCAATCTTACAAGTAAAGAAGTTCATAAAGTCATTACTGCTGTGCTGTTTACAAACATCAGAAGGTGAAGCTTTATCTTTGGTTAATTTAGCCACTGTATCGAATAAATACCTAGGGTTGTGTTTGTTTTCTTCTAAGAGAGTCGAGAAATAAGCAGATCTAGCAGTTTTTAGGGCCTTTCTGTATGCAATCATGCTCTCTTTCCACAAAATGCGAAAAACTTCTTTTTGTCTCTTTTGTTTTCTTCCAGCTGCGCTCCATTTTTCTGGCTGCTGTTTTAAGGGCCCGGGTGTGCTCGTTGTACCACGGCGTTGGACTATTTTCTTTAATCTTCTTTAAGCGGCGGGGAGCAACTGTGTCTAAAGTGCTGGAAAAGAGAGAGTCAATAGTTTCTGTTGCAACATCGAGTTCCTCTAGGCTATCTGGGATGCTGAGGAGATGAAACTGATGAGGAAGATTATTTACAAAGAAATCTTTAGTCGCAGCAGTGATAGTCCTGCCATATTTAAAGCGAGGGGACGGCTTTGCTGCCTTTGCTAAATTAAGTGTACATGATACTAGGTAATGATCTGAGATGTCATCGCTCTGCTGCAGAATTTCAATGGTATCAACATTTATTCCATGTGACAGTATTAGGTCTAACGTATGATTACGGCGATGAGTGGGTCCTGACACGTGTTGCCTTACTCCAATAGAGTTTAGAATGTCTCTAAATGCCAATCCCAATGCGTCTTTTTCATTGTCTACATGGATATTAAAATCACCAACAATTAGGACTTTATCTGCAGCCAGTACTAACTCTGATAGAAAATCAGCAAATTCTCTGGTAAAGTCTGTATGGTGCCCTGGTGGCCTATATACAGTAGCCAGCACAAATGTCAAACGGGATTTATCAATTTCACTACATAACGTTACATAAAGCACCAAAACTTCAAAGGAATTATATTTGAAACTAGACTTGTGAGTAATACCGAAGATATTATTATAAATTACAGCAACACCTCCCCCTTTACCTTTCAGACGCGGCTTGTGTTTATAACAATAATCTTGGGGGGTGGACTCATTTAAAGTAATGTAATCGTCAGGTTTTAGCCAGGTTTCTGTCAAACACAGCACATCTAGGTTATGATCTGTAATCATATCATTAACAATAAGCACTTTTGAGGAAAGGGATCGAATATTCAGCAGCCCGAGCTTTATCATTTGATCATCTGTATTATATCTGTTGTTTATTTGTTGGACATCAATTAAATTTTTACCGTTGAATGGTTTTGATGGTTTTTTGTATTTACTAATTCGTGGAACAGACACAGTCTCTATGTGATAATATCTAGGTGAAAGAGTCTCTGTGTGCTGGGATTTATCTGACTTCTGTGATGTGAGACAGCTAGCAGGCGGTCGGGTAAGCCAGTCCGTCTGCTTCCTGACCTGGGCCCCAGTTAGTCAAGGTTTAGCTCTAAGACTATGTGCCAAATTACTAGAGAGAAGAGCGGCACCATCCCAGGAAGGATGAATACCATCTTTTTTCAACAGGTCAGGTCTGCCCCAAAAGCTTTTCCAACTGTCTATGAACCCTATGTTATTTTGCAGACACCACTTAGACAACCAGCCATTGAGTGATGATAGTCTGCTAAGTATCTCATCACTCCTTTTAACGGGGAGGGGACCAGAGCAAAAAACGTCATCTGCCATCGTACTTGCGAGTTTACACACCTCTTTAATGTTAATTTTGGTGATCTCCGACTGGCGAAGTCGAACATCATTTGTGCCGACGTGAATAATAATCTTAGAGAATTTACGATTAGCATTAGCCAGCACTTTTAAATTTGCTTTGATGTCAGGCGCTCTGGCTCCCGGTAAGCATGTGACTATGGTGGCTGGTGTCTCTATTTCCACGTTCTGTGTAATAGAATCGCCAATAACTAGGGCACTTTCAACAGGATTCTCAGTGGGTGCATCACTGAGTGGGGAGAACCTGTTTGATGTTCTAATCGGAACGGAAGAGTGGTTTTTTGATCCGCGACTATGCCGTCTCACCGTCACCCAGTTGCCCTGCTGCACGGGCTCTACAGCCGGAACCGAACAATGTACAGAGTTCACTAAGCTGTTTGCATCCAAAGCAGTGTCTAAAGCTGTTACATTCTCACTACTCTCAAATAAAGTCTGGATGCGTGTCTCTAATTCTGAAATCTTCTCCGTCAGCCTGACTATCTCCTTACATTTATCACATGTGAAGCCCTGTTCGCCAACGGAGAAAGATATACTAAACATGAAACATGCAGTGCAAGTGACAATGACAGGAGAAGAAGACATGGCTTACCGTATTTGTTGATTAATCCAACTTACCACAGTTGTTTGATGGAGTCTATTTACTAATCCAACTCACCACAGTTGTTTAATGAACTCAGAAAACAAGAGACCCGAGTGCAGAGATGGCAAGCTAACAGGCTAGCGAAATGCTAACGCGTGATAGTGATTTAGATTAAAAGCTAGCGGTGTCAGATTTAATATGGTAAGGCAATATTAGACAATATATGGTGATGGGTAAGTTATATTTAGCAGTTTAAACAACAGGGAATGATATCAAATAAAGATTCAAAAGCAAGCAGAGCACACGCGAGCACAGCAGTCAGACACCAAACAGGAGGCAGACAGGAGCAATCGATCAAGATTTAATGCACAAATGTTTCATTGGATTTCATTGTGCCTGCTCATTCACATAAAACCGATTCTTTCGGTCGGCATAGGTTGGCAAGACCCACACTTGCTCCACCAGCTCGAATCTGCTCTCCTCCTCCCTTCTGCCCCAGTCTGTTCAGCCACACTTTCTTGTCTTTCACATTTCAAAAGGTCATCTTCTGAGTATTCCGGTTCAAATAGATACGGTTCAGGATCTGCACCAAAGTAAATATCTTCGGAATCGTCTCTCACAAATGTTTCCATGTTTCCAAGGCACGCTCCCTGTGCTAGCAGGTTGTCACGTTGGTTATGTTGACGGAAGTTCGTCTATTTTCAGGCGCTGCGTAATATCATTGTGCCTGTTGTACCCATGGTACGGCAGCAAAGTTCCATGATTATTACGCAGGAATGAGAGTATAGTTCCTAGCTATATCGGCCTAGAAAATCACAACTTTTCATTTTCCGCCGGTCTTAGTACACGATGTAACTGCAGAAGAGTCAAGTTTTAAATAGGAAAAATATTGAAAGTCTTGGGTTATTTCTGAGCGCGATGCTAATGGTCTAATCCGATTCAATGAATTATGATAAGCTATGCTAAAAGTGCTACCGTCAGATACGGAGATCGGCTGAATGGATTCAAAAATGGTAAAACTCAACTGTTTAATTCTAGGGGACTTGGAAAATGAGCCTATTTTCAAAAAAAGTGGAGTGTTCCTTTAAGTTTTGTTTTGTAGAAAGCCTTTCTTTAAAGTGAATTTCGTTTTGTATAAATTGTATCTTAATTTTAATCAATGTTTCATCAGCCAATTGCCTGGATTTAATAAATAAGAAGCAAATATAGCAGACAATAGCCTATAATCATGACATTGCACGGCGTGTCTCATAAATGAACCGAAACTCAAAATGACATTTGAGTATTGTGTGTATCAGAAAGTTTACAAAATCAAATGATTCAGAAAATTTTTGCCATTGAAATGACTGGGAAAAAAGTGTCCCAATCAACCTGAATTCACCCTATACTCTTTGAAATCATAATTGCATTGCATTATGTTGTTTTAAATCCCAAATATTTTACTTATAACATTCATCATTACCAATTATTCAGTTATTTGTATTTACTGAATACTGAATTGTGTTCGGTGTCACAATATTACTGTTTTTTTAGCATGAGACTTGTTTCAAAAACATTAAAAATAGTAATGTCAAATCTTTTGATAATTTAAAATATAATAGGCCTTTGTAATGTGCCTTTAACTATATTCTAAATAAACTACAACAAAATATATTTCTTTTGTCTTGTTTCTTAGCTCCCTCTCACATACCTGACTCAAAGGCTCATTCATTATGCAGCTCATTATGTGGTTCTATTGTCTCTCAGGTGTGATTCACAGCATTATTCATGATCATTCACACCCTTCGCATACGGCCTTTGTAAAGTGTCTTACAAAATTTAAATCAATATATTATTTTATGTGAATGAGCAGGCACAATGATTCTCACATCAGTTTGAAGCAAAAACTCTAGGCAACACCACCCATTAGTCAAAAGTCTTGTGGACACATATCTATTGTGTGTTTTGTGGCCTTAATTCAGTGACTTACATTTTTAGTTTTTTCAAAAACAACGCATAAACGTTATTCTCTCAAAAATACAAGTATGTACATACATGTTGCTCATATATTATGGTAGCCCAGTTTGTGCTGAATACAGTGTAATGACACTTTTGCCATTAATATGTTTATAAGCAACTGAAAAAAGCACAAATGTCAGAGCCTGTCAAAACTTCTAAAGGGCCCCAAAACAGCTCAGACTTCAGAGGGTTAATGATGGCATGGGAGGTTTTTGTATGATGCCGTTAGATTTCCTGTCACTGTGGGCACCAGGGCACAGTAATACAGAGCAGAATCTGCCTGTACAGCAGAGGAGATCTTCAGATCCACACGTTTAGTATCTTGATGAACTTTAGCAGAAAATCTGTCTGGTCTATCTTCACTCATAGCTCCATGTTGGAAGATGTAAAGGAGGAACTCCGGTTTGGATCTGGGATATTGTCTGTACCATTGTAAATTCTGTACATTACCCGTATAGTCTTTGTAACTGCAGGACAGAGTAACAGCGTCACCAATGAGTCTGTTTTCATTCATTGACAAGGGTTTTATTGAATCTGCCTCTGTGTGGCCTATAAATGGAGAATAAAAGCCTAATTAGAGAAATCAAACTGTAACTAAACCGTAGAAAGTAGTAGTAAACGTAATATTTATCTTACCAATAAACGTCCAAAAAAAGAGAGTGAAAATAATCATGATAGCAGAAATCTGAAGGAGAATCTGAAAGCCTTGAGTATCATTCAGACTGAATACTGACAACCTCCTTCAGATGAAAATGCTTCTACACCATGATATTAAGCTCCACCTTCTGGCAATATGATTTACTTCTGTAATGGAGTCTTTATGCTAAAACCAGTTCATGTGACCTGTGGTTCAAAGTCTGCAGCTTGTATTAAAGAAAAGGCCACAGACTGTAATACTTTCTTAAACTTTAGCTGAAAACATTAAACGCTGGAGACATTTCTCTCTCACATGTTTTTGAAACACAGACGCAAGATAATGACACTTACCCCTTGACCACAGACGAGTCTTTAGCCTAGTCCAAGACTAAAATGCATGTTTGAGCTGTTTTAACTGAAAGCAACTTGCACTGATATATCTTAAAATCTCTCAATGCCATTGTTTTGTCTCCAGATGCACACCAGTAATGTTTTTTTTTCTTCTAAGGCACATTTGTAAAAGCTACTTAATGTCCTAATATAACTAAGGTCTACTCCTGGTTTAATCTAAGTGCTCATTGTTTCTTTTTTCACCATTTAAATGAACAGTTTGAACAAATATTCCATGTAGCACCACGGTTAATTTGAGGTATTAAAAAACAGCATGCATAATAAAAATAAAAATAAATAAGGATTAGACAATTGTTAAAATACTATTAGATGGAGTTTGGCATGTCACACCACAGGAGAAAAATGCCTTAGTACAAGTACTTTATTCATAATCAAAACATTGTTTTTGTGCAGTGTTGTTGTGTTTCCTCAGGTTATTGTGCAGTGTTGTTGTGTTTCCTCAGGTTATTGTGCAGTGTTGTTGTGTTTCCTCAGGTTATTGTACAGTGTTGTTGTGTGTCCTCAGGTTATTGTACAGTGTTGTTGTGTTTCCTCAGGTTATTGTACAGTGTTGTTGTGTGTCCTCAGGTTATTGTACAGTGTTGTTGTGTGTCCTCAGGTTATTGTGCAGTGTTGTTGTGTTTCCTCAGGTTATTGTACAGTGTTGTTGTGTTTCCTCAGGTTATTGTGCAGTGTTGTTGTGTTTCCTCAGGTTATTGTGCAGTGTTGCTGTGTTTCCTCAGGTTGTTGTGCAGTGTTGTTGTGTTTCCTCAGGTTATTGTGCAGTGTTGTTGTGTTTCCTCAGGTTGTTGTGCAGTGTTGTTGTGTTTCCTCAGGTTGTTGTACAGTGTTGTTGTGTTTCCTCAGGTTATTGTACAGTGTTGTTGTGTGTCCTCAGGTTATTGTACAGTGTTGTTGTGTTTCCTCAGGTTATTGTACAGTGTTGTTGTGTGTCCTCAGGTTATTGTACAGTGTTGTTGTGTGTCCTCAGGTTATTGTGCAGTGTTGTTGTGTTTCCTCAGGTTATTGTGCAGTGTTGTTGTGTTTCCTCAGGTTATTGTGCAGTGTTGTTGTGTGTCCTCAGGTTATTGTGCAGTGTTGTTGTGTTTCCTCAGGTTATTGTGCAGTGTTGCTGTGTTTCCTCAGGTTATTGTGCAGTGTTGTTGTGTTTCCTCAGGTTATTGTGCAGTGTTGTTGTGTTTCCTCAGGTTCTTGTGCAGTGTTGTTGTGTTTCCTCAGGTTATTGTACAGTGTTGTTGTGTTTCCTCAGGTTATTGTGCAGTGTTGTTGTGTTTCCTCAGGTTATTGTACAGTGTTGTTGTGTGTCCTCAGGTTATTGTACAGTGTTGTTGTGTTTCCTCAGGTTATTGTACAGTGTTGTTGTGTGTCCTCAGGTTATTGTACAGTGTTGTTGTGTGTCCTCAGGTTATTGTACAGTGTTGTTGTGTGTCCTCAGGTTATTGTGCAGTGTTGTTGTGTTTCCTCAGGTTATTGTGCAGTGTTGTTGTGTTTCCTCAGGTTATTGTACAGTGTTGTTGTGTTTCCTCAGGTTATTGTACAGTGTTGTTGTGTGTCCTCAGGTTATTGTGCAGTGTTGTTGTGTTTCCTCAGGTTATTGTGCAGTGTTGCTGTGTTTCCTCAGGTTATTGTGCAGTGTTGTTGTGTTTCCTCAGGTTATTGTACAGTGTTGTTGTGTTTCCTCAGGTTATTGTACAGTGTTGTTGTGTGTCCTCAGGTTATTGTGCAGTGTTGTTGTGTTTCCTCAGGTTATTGTGCAGTGTTGCTGTGTTTCCTCAGGTTATTGTGCAGTGTTGTTGTGTTTCCTCAGGTTATTGTACAGTGTTGTTGTGTTTCCTCAGGTTATTGTACAGTGTTGTTGTGTGTCCTCAGGTTATTGTACAGTGTTGTTGTGTGTCCTCAGGTTATTGTGCAGTGTTGTTGTGTTTCCTCAGGTTATTGTACAGTGTTGTTGTGTTTCCTCAGGTTATTGTACAGTGTTGTTGTGTGTCCTCAGGTTATTGTGCAGTGTTGTTGTGTTTCCTCAGGTTGTTGTGCAGTGTTGTTGTGTTTCCTCAGGTTATTGTGCAGTGTTGTTGTGTTTCCTCAGGTTGTTGTACAGTGTTGTTGTGTTTCCTCAGGTTGTTGTGCAGTGTTGTTGTGTTTCCTCAGGTTGTTGTGCAGTGTTGTTGTGTTTCCTCAGGTTGTTGTGCAGTGTTGTTGTGTTTCCTCAGGTTGTTGTGCAGTGTTGTTGTGTTTCCTCAGGTTGTTGTGCAGTGTTGTTGTGTTTCCTCAGGTTGTTGTGCAGTGTTGTTGTGTTTCCTCAGGTTGTTGTGCAGTGTTGTTGTGTTTCCTCAGGTTGTTGTGCAGTGTTGTTGTGTTTCCTCAGGTTGTTGTGCAGTGTTGTTGTGTTTCCTCAGGTTGTTGTGCAGTGTTGTTGTGTTTCCTCAGGTTATTGTGCAGTGTTGTTGTGTTTCCTCAGGTTATTGTACAGTGTTGTTGTGTGTCCTCAGGTTATTGTGCAGTGTTGTTGTGTTTCCTCAGGTTATTGTACAGTGTTGTTGTGTGTCCTCAGGTTATTGTGCAGTGTTGTTGTGTTTCCTCAGGTTATTGTGCAGTGTTGTTGTGTTTCCTCAGGTTATTGTACAGTGTTGTTGTGTTTCCTCAGGTTATTGTGCAGTGTTGTTGTGTGTCCTCAGGTTATTGTGCAGTGTTGTTGTGTTTCCTCAGGTTATTGTGCAGTGTTGCTGTGTTTCCTCAGGTTATTGTGCAGTGTTGTTGTGTTTCCTCAGGTTATTGTGCAGTGTTGCTGTGTTTCCTCAGGTTATTGTGCAGTGTTGTTGTGTTTCCTCAGGTTATTGTGCAGTGTTGTTGTGTTTCCTCAGGTTATTGTGCAGTGTTGTTGTGTTTCCTCAGGTTATTGTGCAGTGTTGTTGTGTTTCCTCAGGTTATTGTGCAGTGTTGTTGTGTTTCCTCAGGTTATTGTGCAGTGTTGTTGTGTTTCCTCAGGTTATTGTGCAGTGTTGTTGTGTTTCCTCAGGTTATTGTGCAGTGTTGTTGTGTTTCCTCAGGTTATTGTGCAGTGTTGTTGTGTTTCCTCAGGTTATTGTGCAGTGTTGTTGTGTGTCCTCAGGTTATTGTACAGTGTTGTTGTGTTTCCTCAGGTTATTGTACAGTGTTGTTGTGTGTCCTCAGGTTATTGTGCAGTGTTGTTGTGTTTCCTCAGGTTATTGTGCAGTGTTGTTGTGTTTCCTCAGGTTATTGTACAGTGTTGTTGTGTTTCCTCAGGTTATTGTGCAGTGTTGTTGTGTGTCCTCAGGTTATTGTGCAGTGTTGCTGTGTTTCCTCAGGTTATTGTGCAGTGTTGCTGTGTTTCCTCAGGTTATTGTGCAGTGTTGTTGTGTTTCCTCAGGTTATTGTGCAGTGTTGCTGTGTTTCCTCAGGTTATTGTGCAGTGTTGTTGTGTTTCCTCAGGTTATTGTGCAGTGTTGTTGTGTTTCCTCAGGTTATTGTGCAGTGTTGTTGTGTTTCCTCAGGTTATTGTGCAGTGTTGTTGTGTTTCCTCAGGTTATTGTGCAGTGTTGTTGTGTTTCCTCAGTTTATTGTGCAGTGTTGTTGTGTTTCCTCAGGTTATTGTGCAGTGTTGTTGTGTTTCCTCAGGTTATTGTGCAGTGTTGTTGTGTTTCCTCAGGTTATTGTGCAGTGTTGTTGTGTTTCCTCAGGTTATTGTGCAGTGTTGTTGTGTTTCCTCAGGTTATTGTGCAGTGTTGTTGTGTGTCCTCAGGTTATTGTGCAGTGTTGTTGTGTTTCCTCAGGTTATTGTGCAGTGTTGTTGTGTGTCCTCAGGTTATTGTGCAGTGTTGTTGTGTGTCCTCAGGTTATTGTGCAGTGTTGTTGTGTTTCCTCAGGTTATTGTGCAGTGTTGTTGTGTTTCCTCAGGTTATTGTGCAGTGTTGTTGTGTTTCCTCAGGTTATTGTACAGTGTTGTTGTGTGTCCTCAGGTTATTGTGCAGTGTTGTTGTGTTTCCTCAGGTTATTGTGCAGTGTTGCTGTGTTTCCTCAGGTTATTGTGCAGTGTTGTTGTGTTTCCTCAGGTTATTGTGCAGTGTTGTTGTGTTTCCTCAGGTTATTGTGCAGTGTTGTTGTGTGTCCTCAGGTTATTGTGCAGTGTTGTTGTGTTTCCTCAGGTTATTGTACAGTGTTGTTGTGTGTCCTCAGGTTATTGTGCAGTGTTGTTGTGTTTCCTCAGGTTATTGTACAGTGTTGTTGTGTGTCCTCAGGTTATTGTGCAGTGTTGTTGTGTTTCCTCAGGTTATTGTGCAGTGTTGTTGTGTGTCCTCAGGTTATTGTACAGTGTTGTTGTGTTTCCTCAGGTTATTGTACAGTGTTGTTGTGTGTCCTCAGGTTATTGTACAGTGTTGTTGTGTGTCCTCAGGTTATTGTGCAGTGTTGTTGTGTTTCCTCAGGTTATTGTGCAGTGTTGTTGTGTTTCCTCAGGTTATTGTACAGTGTTGTTGTGTTTCCTCAGGTTATTGTGCAGTGTTGTTGTGTTTCCTCAGGTTATTGTGCAGTGTTGTTGTGTTTCCTCAGGTTATTGTGCAGTGTTGTTGTGTTTCCTCAGGTTATTGTACAGTGTTGTTGTGTGTCCTCAGGTTATTGTACAGTGTTGTTGTGTTTCCTCAGGTTATTGTGCAGTGTTGTTGTGTTTCCTCAGGTTATTGTGCAGTGTTGTTGTGTTTCCTCAGGTTATTGTGCAGTGTTGTTGTGTGTCCTCAGGTTATTGTACAGTGTTGTTGTGTTTCCTCAGGTTATTGTACAGTGTTGTTGTGTGTCCTCAGGTTATTGTGCAGTGTTGTTGTGTTTCCTCAGGTTATTGTGCAGTGTTGTTGTGTTTCCTCAGGTTATTGTGCAGTGTTGTTGTGTTTCCTCAGGTTATTGTACAGTGTTGTTGTGTGTCCTCAGGTTATTGTGCAGTGTTGTTGTGTTTCCTCAGGTTATTGTACAGTGTTGTTGTGTGTCCTCAGGTTATTGTGCAGTGTTGTTGTGTGTCCTCAGGTTATTGTGCAGTGTTGTTGTGTTTCCTCAGGTTATTGTGCAGTGTTGTTGTGTTTCCTCAGGTTATTGTACAGTGTTGTTGT
The DNA here is from genome assembly GCA_039654105.1 of Coreius guichenoti. Lineage (NCBI taxonomy): Eukaryota > Metazoa > Chordata > Actinopteri > Cypriniformes > Gobionidae > Coreius > Coreius guichenoti. Next base: position 44,243,092 of record CM077175.1, read on the forward strand.
GTTTCCTCAGGTTATTGTGCAGTGTTGTTGTGTGTCCTCAGGTTATTGTGCAGTGTTGTTGTGTTTCCTCAGGTTATTGTGCAGTGTTGCTGTGTTTCCTCAGGTTATTGTGCAGTGTTGTTGTGTTTCCTCAGGTTATTGTGCAGTGTTGCTGTGTTTCCTCAGGTTATTGTGCAGTGTTGTTGTGTTTCCTCAGGTTATTGTGCAGTGTTGTTGTGTTTCCTCAGGTTATTGTGCAGTGTTGTTGTGTTTCCTCAGGTTATTGTGCAGTGTTGTTGTGTTTCCTCAGGTTATTGTGCAGTGTTGTTGTGTTTCCTCAGGTTATTGTGCAGTGTTGTTGTGTTTCCTCAGGTTATTGTGCAGTGTTGTTGTGTTTCCTCAGGTTATTGTGCAGTGTTGTTGTGTTTCCTCAGGTTATTGTGCAGTGTTGTTGTGTGTCCTCAGGTTATTGTGCAGTGTTGTTGTGTTTCCTCAGGTTATTGTGCAGTGTTGCTGTGTTTCCTCAGGTTATTGTGCAGTGTTGTTGTGTTTCCTCAGGTTATTGTGCAGTGTTGTTGTGTTTCCTCAGGTTATTGTGCAGTGTTGTTGTGTGTCCTCAGGTTATTGTGCAGTGTTGTTGTGTTTCCTCAGGTTATTGTGCAGTGTTGTTGTGTGTCCTCAGGTTATTGTGCAGTGTTGTTGTGTTTCCTCAGGTTATTGTGCAGTGTTGTTGTGTGTCCTCAGGTTATTGTACAGTGTTGTTGTGTTTCCTCAGGTTATTGTGCAGTGTTGTTGTGTGTCCTCAGGTTATTGTGCAGTGTTGTTGTGTGTCCTCAGGTTATTGTGCAGTGTTGTTGTGTTTCCTCAGGTTATTGTGCAGTGTTGTTGTGTTTCCTCAGGTTATTGTGCAGTGTTGTTGTGTTTCCTCAGGTTATTGTGCAGTGTTGTTGTGTTTCCTCAGGTTATTGTGCAGTGTTGTTGTGTTTCCTCAGGTTATTGTACAGTGTTGTTGTGTGTCCTCAGGTTATTGTGCAGTGTTGTTGTGTTTCCTCAGGTTATTGTGCAGTGTTGTTGTGTTTCCTCAGGTTATTGTGCAGTGTTGTTGTGTGTCCTCAGGTTATTGTGCAGTGTTGTTGTGTTTCCTCAGGTTATTGTACAGTGTTGTTGTGTGTCCTCAGGTTATTGTGCAGTGTTGTTGTGTTTCCTCAGGTTATTGTGCAGTGTTGTTGTGTTTCCTCAGGTTATTGTGCAGTGTTGTTGTGTTTCCTCAGGTTATTGTACAGTGTTGTTGTGTGTCCTCAGGTTATTGTGCAGTGTTGTTGTGTTTCCTCAGGTTATTGTACAGTGTTGTTGTGTGTCCTCAGGTTATTGTACAGTGTTGTTGTGTGTCCTCAGGTTATTGTGCAGTGTTGTTGTGTTTCCTCAGGTTATTGTGCAGTGTTGTTGTGTTTCCTCAGGTTATTGTACAGTGTTGTTGTGTTTCCTCAGGTTATTGTGCAGTGTTGTTGTGTGTCCTCAGGTTATTGTGCAGTGTTGTTGTGTTTCCTCAGGTTATTGTGCAGTGTTGCTGTGTTTCCTCAGGTTATTGTGCAGTGTTGTTGTGTTTCCTCAGGTTATTGTGCAGTGTTGCTGTGTTTCCTCAGGTTATTGTGCAGTGTTGTTGTGTTTCCTCAGGTTATTGTGCAGTGTTGTTGTGTTTCCTCAGGTTATTGTGCAGTGTTGTTGTGTTTCCTCAGGTTATTGTGCAGTGTTGTTGTGTTTCCTCAGGTTATTGTGCAGTGTTGTTGTGTTTCCTCAGGTTATTGTGCAGTGTTGTTGTGTTTCCTCAGGTTATTGTGCAGTGTTGTTGTGTTTCCTCAGGTTATTGTGCAGTGTTGTTGTGTTTCCTCAGGTTATTGTGCAGTGTTGTTGTGTTTCCTCAGGTTATTGTGCAGTGTTGTTGTGTGTCCTCAGGTTATTGTACAGTGTTGTTGTGTTTCCTCAGGTTATTGTACAGTGTTGTTGTGTGTCCTCAGGTTATTGTGCAGTGTTGTTGTGTGTCCTCAGGTTATTGTGCAGTGTTGTTGTGTTTCCTCAGGTTATTGTGCAGTGTTGTTGTGTTTCCTCAGGTTATTGTGCAGTGTTGTTGTGTTTCCTCAGGTTATTGTACAGTGTTGTTGTGTGTCCTCAGGTTATTGTGCAGTGTTGTTGTGTTTCCTCAGGTTATTGTGCAGTGTTGTTGTGTTTCCTCAGGTTATTGTGCAGTGTTGTTGTGTTTCCTCAGGTTATTGTGCAGTGTTGTTGTGTTTCCTCAGGTTATTGTGCAGTGTTGTTGTGTTTCCTCAGGTTATTGTGCAGTGTTGTTGTGTGTCCTCAGGTTATTGTGCAGTGTTGTTGTGTTTCCTCAGGTTATTGTACAGTGTTGTTGTGTGTCCTCAGGTTATTGTGCAGTGTTGTTGTGTGTCCTCAGGTTATTGTGCAGTGTTGTTGTGTTTCCTCAGGTTATTGTGCAGTGTTGTTGTGTTTCCTCAGGTTATTGTGCAGTGTTGTTGTGTTTCCTCAGGTTATTGTACAGTGTTGTTGTGTGTCCTCAGGTTATTGTGCAGTGTTGTTGTGTTTCCTCAGGTTATTGTGCAGTGTTGCTGTGTTTCCTCAGGTTATTGTGCAGTGTTGTTGTGTTTCCTCAGGTTATTGTGCAGTGTTGTTGTGTTTCCTCAGGTTATTGTGCAGTGTTGTTGTGTGTCCTCAGGTTATTGTACAGTGTTGTTGTGTTTCCTCAGGTTATTGTACAGTGTTGTTGTGTGTCCTCAGGTTATTGTGCAGTGTTGTTGTGTTTCCTCAGGTTATTGTGCAGTGTTGTTGTGTTTCCTCAGGTTATTGTGCAGTGTTGTTGTGTGTCCTCAGGTTATTGTACAGTGTTGTTGTGTTTCCTCAGGTTATTGTACAGTGTTGTTGTGTGTCCTCAGGTTATTGTGCAGTGTTGTTGTGTTTCCTCAGGTTATTGTGCAGTGTTGTTGTGTTTCCTCAGGTTATTGTACAGTGTTGTTGTGTTTCCTCAGGTTATTGTGCAGTGTTGCTGTGTGTCCTCAGGTTATTGTGCAGTGTTGCTGTGTTTCCTCAGGTTATTGTGCAGTGTTGCTGTGTTTCCTCAGGTTATTGTGCAGTGTTGTTGTGTTTCCTCAGGTTATTGTGCAGTGTTGCTGTGTTTCCTCAGGTTATTGTGCAGTGTTGTTGTGTTTCCTCAGGTTATTGTGCAGTGTTGTTGTGTTTCCTCAGGTTATTGTGCAGTGTTGTTGTGTTTCCTCAGGTTATTGTGCAGTGTTGTTGTGTTTCCTCAGGTTATTGTGCAGTGTTGTTGTGTTTCCTCAGTTTATTGTGCAGTGTTGTTGTGTTTCCTCAGGTTATTGTGCAGTGTTGTTGTGTTTCCTCAGGTTATTGTGCAGTGTTGTTGTGTTTCCTCAGGTTATTGTGCAGTGTTGTTGTGTTTCCTCAGGTTATTGTGCAGTGTTGTTGTGTTTCCTCAGGTTATTGTGCAGTGTTGTTGTGTGTCCTCAGGTTATTGTGCAGTGTTGTTGTGTTTCCTCAGGTTATTGTGCAGTGTTGTTGTGTGTCCTCAGGTTATTGTGCAGTGTTGTTGTGTGTCCTCAGGTTATTGTGCAGTGTTGTTGTGTTTCCTCAGGTTATTGTGCAGTGTTGTTGTGTTTCCTCAGGTTATTGTGCAGTGTTGTTGTGTTTCCTCAGGTTATTGTACAGTGTTGTTGTGTGTCCTCAGGTTATTGTGCAGTGTTGTTGTGTTTCCTCAGGTTATTGTGCAGTGTTGCTGTGTTTCCTCAGGTTATTGTGCAGTGTTGTTGTGTTTCCTCAGGTTATTGTGCAGTGTTGTTGTGTTTCCTCAGGTTATTGTGCAGTGTTGTTGTGTGTCCTCAGGTTATTGTGCAGTGTTGTTGTGTTTCCTCAGGTTATTGTACAGTGTTGTTGTGTGTCCTCAGGTTATTGTGCAGTGTTGTTGTGTTTCCTCAGGTTATTGTGCAGTGTTGTTGTGTGTCCTCAGGTTATTGTACAGTGTTGTTGTGTTTCCTCAGGTTATTGTACAGTGTTGTTGTGTGTCCTCAGGTTATTGTACAGTGTTGTTGTGTGTCCTCAGGTTATTGTGCAGTGTTGTTGTGTTTCCTCAGGTTATTGTGCAGTGTTGTTGTGTTTCCTCAGGTTATTGTGCAGTGTTGTTGTGTTTCCTCAGGTTATTGTGCAGTGTTGTTGTGTTTCCTCAGGTTATTGTGCAGTGTTGTTGTGTTTCCTCAGGTTATTGTACAGTGTTGTTGTGTGTCCTCAGGTTATTGTACAGTGTTGTTGTGTTTCCTCAGGTTATTGTGCAGTGTTGTTGTGTTTCCTCAGGTTATTGTGCAGTGTTGTTGTGTTTCCTCAGGTTATTGTGCAGTGTTGTTGTGTGTCCTCAGGTTATTGTACAGTGTTGTTGTGTTTCCTCAGGTTATTGTACAGTGTTGTTGTGTGTCCTCAGGTTATTGTGCAGTGTTGTTGTGTTTCCTCAGGTTATTGTGCAGTGTTGTTGTGTTTCCTCAGGTTATTGTGCAGTGTTGTTGTGTTTCCTCAGGTTATTGTACAGTGTTGTTGTGTGTCCTCAGGTTATTGTGCAGTGTTGTTGTGTTTCCTCAGGTTATTGTACAGTGTTGTTGTGTGTCCTCAGGTTATTGTACAGTGTTGTTGTGTGTCCTCAGGTTATTGTGCAGTGTTGTTGTGTTTCCTCAGGTTATTGTGCAGTGTTGTTGTGTTTCCTCAGGTTATTGTGCAGTGTTGTTGTGTTTCCTCAGGTTATTGTGCAGTGTTGTTGTGTGTCCTCAGGTTATTGTGCAGTGTTGTTGTGTTTCCTCAGGTTATTGTGCAGTGTTGCTGTGTTTCCTCAGGTTATTGTGCAGTGTTGTTGTGTTTCCTCAGGTTATTGTGCAGTGTTGCTGTGTTTCCTCAGGTTATTGTGCAGTGTTGTTGTGTTTCCTCAGGTTATTGTGCAGTGTTGTTGTGTTTCCTCAGGTTATTGTGCAGTGTTGTTGTGTTTCCTCAGGTTATTGTGCAGTGTTGTTGTGTTTCCTCAGGTTATTGTGCAGTGTTGTTGTGTGTCCTCAGGTTATTGTACAGTGTTGTTGTGTTTCCTCAGGTTATTGTACAGTGTTGTTGTGTGTCCTCAGGTTATTGTGCAGTGTTGTTGTGTTTCCTCAGGTTATTGTGCAGTGTTGTTGTGTTTCCTCAGGTTATTGTGCAGTGTTGTTGTGTTTCCTCAGGTTATTGTGCAGTGTTGTTGTGTTTCCTCAGGTTATTGTGCAGTGTTGTTGTGTTTCCTCAGGTTATTGTGCAGTGTTGTTGTGTTTCCTCAGGTTATTGTGCAGTGTTGTTGTGTGTCCTCAGGTTATTGTGCAGTGTTGTTGTGTTTCCTCAGGTTATTGTGCAGTGTTGTTGTGTTTCCTCAGGTTATTGTACAGTGTTGTTGTGTTTCCTCAGGTTATTGTGCAGTGTTGTTGTGTTTCCTCAGGTTATTGTGCAGTGTTGTTGTGTTTCCTCAGGTTATTGTACAGTGTTGTTGTGTGTCCTCAGGTTATTGTACAGTGTTGTTGTGTTTCCTCAGGTTATTGTGCAGTGTTGTTGTGTTTCCTCAGGTTATTGTGCAGTGTTGTTGTGTTTCCTCAGGTTATTGTGCAGTGTTGTTGTGTGTCCTCAGGTTATTGTACAGTGTTGTTGTGTTTCCTCAGGTTATTGTACAGTGTTGTTGTGTGTCCTCAGGTTATTGTGCAGTGTTGTTGTGTTTCCTCAGGTTATTGTGCAGTGTTGTTGTGTTTCCTCAGGTTATTGTGCAGTGTTGTTGTGTTTCCTCAGGTTATTGTACAGTGTTGTTGTGTGTCCTCAGGTTATTGTGCAGTGTTGTTGTGTTTCCTCAGGTTATTGTACAGTGTTGTTGTGTGTCCTCAGGTTATTGTACAGTGTTGTTGTGTGTCCTCAGGTTATTGTGCAGTGTTGTTGTGTTTCCTCAGGTTATTGTGCAGTGTTGTTGTGTTTCCTCAGGTTATTGTACAGTGTTGTTGTGTTTCCTCAGGTTATTGTGCAGTGTTGTTGTGTGTCCTCAGGTTATTGTGCAGTGTTGTTGTGTTTCCTCAGGTTATTGTGCAGTGTTGCTGTGTTTCCTCAGGTTATTGTGCAGTGTTGTTGTGTTTCCTCAGGTTATTGTGCAGTGTTGCTGTGTTTCCTCAGGTTATTGTGCAGTGTTGTTGTGTTTCCTCAGGTTATTGTGCAGTGTTGTTGTGTTTCCTCAGGTTATTGTGCAGTGTTGTTGTGTTTCCTCAGGTTATTGTGCAGTGTTGTTGTGTTTCCTCAGGTTATTGTGCAGTGTTGTTGTGTTTCCTCAGGTTATTGTGCAGTGTTGTTGTGTTTCCTCAGGTTATTGTGCAGTGTTGTTGTGTTTCCTCAGGTTATTGTGCAGTGTTGTTGTGTTTCCTCAGGTTATTGTGCAGTGTTGTTGTGTTTCCTCAGGTTATTGTGCAGTGTTGTTGTGTGTCCTCAGGTTATTGTACAGTGTTGTTGTGTTTCCTCAGGTTATTGTACAGTGTTGTTGTGTGTCCTCAGGTTATTGTGCAGTGTTGTTGTGTGTCCTCAGGTTATTGTGCAGTGTTGTTGTGTTTCCTCAGGTTATTGTGCAGTGTTGTTGTGTTTCCTCAGGTTATTGTGCAGTGTTGTTGTGTTTCCTCAGGTTATTGTACAGTGTTGTTGTGTGTCCTCAGGTTATTGTGCAGTGTTGTTGTGTTTCCTCAGGTTATTGTGCAGTGTTGTTGTGTTTCCTCAGGTTATTGTGCAGTGTTGTTGTGTTTCCTCAGGTTATTGTGCAGTGTTGTTGTGTTTCCTCAGGTTATTGTGCAGTGTTGTTGTGTTTCCTCAGGTTATTGTGCAGTGTTGTTGTGTGTCCTCAGGTTATTGTACAGTGTTGTTGTGTTTCCTCAGGTTATTGTACAGTGTTGTTGTGTGTCCTCAGGTTATTGTGCAGTGTTGTTGTGTGTCCTCAGGTTATTGTGCAGTGTTGTTGTGTTTCCTCAGGTTATTGTGCAGTGTTGTTGTGTTTCCTCAGGTTATTGTGCAGTGTTGTTGTGTTTCCTCAGGTTATTGTGCAGTGTTGTTGTGTGTCCTCAGGTTATTGTACAGTGTTGTTGTGTTTCCTCAGGTTATTGTACAGTGTTGTTGTGTTTCCTCAGGTTATTGTACAGTGTTGTTGTGTGTCCTCAGGTTATTGTACAGTGTTGTTGTGTTTCCTCAGGTTATTGTACAGTGTTGTTGTGTTTCCTCAGGTTATTGTGCAGTGTTGTTGTGTTTCCTCAGGTTATTGTGCAGTGTTGTTGTGTTTCCTCAGGTTATTGTGCAGTGTTGTTGTGTGTCCTCAGGTTATTGTACAGTGTTGTTGTGTTTCCTCAGGTTATTGTACAGTGTTGTTGTGTGTCCTCAGGTTATTGTGCAGTGTTGTTGTGTGTCCTCAGGTTATTGTGCAGTGTTGTTGTGTTTCCTCAGGTTATTGTGCAGTGTTGTTGTGTTTCCTCAGGTTATTGTGCAGTGTTGTTGTGTGTCCTCAGGTTATTGTACAGTGTTGTTGTGTTTCCTCAGGTTATTGTACAGTGTTGTTGTGTGTCCTCAGGTTATTGTGCAGTGTTGTTGTGTGTCCTCAGGTTATTGTGCAGTGTTGTTGTGTTTCCTCAGGTTATTGTGCAGTGTTGTTGTGTTTCCTCAGGTTATTGTGCAGTGTTGTTGTGTTTCCTCAGGTTATTGTGCAGTGTTGTTGTGTGTCCTCAGGTTATTGTGCAGTGTTGTTGTGTTTCCTCAGGTTATTGTGCAGTGTTGTTGTGTGTCCTCAGGTTATTGTGCAGTGTTGTTGTGTTTCCTCAGGTTATTGTACAGTGTTGTTGTGTTTCCTCAGGTTATTGTGCAGTGTTGTTGTGTGTCCTCAGGTTATTGTGCAGTGTTGTTGTGTTTCCTCAGGTTATTGTGCAGTGTTGTTGTGTGTCCTCAGGTTATTGTGCAGTGTTGTTGTGTGTCCTCAGGTTATTGTGCAGTGTTGTTGTGTTTCCTCAGGTTATTGTGCAGTGTTGTTGTGTTTCCTCAGGTTATTGTGCAGTGTTGTTGTGTTTCCTCAGGTTATTGTGCAGTGTTGTTGTGTTTCCTCAGGTTATTGTGCAGTGTTGTTGTGTTTCCTCAGGTTATTGTGCAGTGTTGTTGTGTTTCCTCAGGTTATTGTGCAGTGTTGTTGTGTTTCCTCAGGTTATTGTACAGTGTTGTTGTGTTTCCTCAGGTTATTGTGCAGTGTTGTTGTGTTTCCTCAGGTTATTGTTCAGTGTTGTTGTGTTTCCTCAGGTTTTTGTACAGTGTTGTTGTGTTTCCTCAGGTTATTGTGCAGTGTTGTTGTGTTTCCTCAGGTTATTGTACAGTGTTGTTGTGTTTCCTCAGGTTATTGTACAGTGTTGTTGTGTTTCCTCAGGTTATTGTGCAGTGTTGTTGTGTTTCCTCAGGTTATTGTACAGTGTTGTTGTGTTTCCTCAGGTTATTGTACAGTGTTGTTGTGTTTCCTCAGGTTATTGTGCAGTGTTGTTGTGTTTCCTCAGGTTATTGTACAGTGTTGTTGTGTTTCCTCAGGTTATTGTACAGTGTTGTTGTGTTTCCTCAGGTTATTGTACAGTGTTGTTGTGTTTCCTCAGGTTATTGTGCAGTGTTGTTGTGTTTCCTCAGGTTATTGTGCAGTGTTGTGTTTCCTCAGGTTATTGTACAGTGTTGTTGTGTTTCCTCAGGTTATTGTACAGTGTTGTTGTGTTTCCTCAGGTTATTGTACAGTGTTGTTGTGTTTCCTCAGGTTATTGTGCAGTGTTGTTGTGTTTCCTCAGGTTATTGTACAGTGTTGTTGTGTTTCCTCAGGTTATTGTACAGTGTTGTTGTGTTTCCTCAGGTTATTGTGCAGTGTTGTTGTGTTTCCTCAGGTTATTGTACAGTGTTGTTGTGTTTCCTCAGGTTATTGTACAGTGTTGTTGTGTTTCCTCAGGTTATTGTGCAGTGTTGTTGTGTTTCCTCAGGTTATTGTGCAGTGTTGTTGTGTTTCCTCAGGTTATTGTACAGTGTTGTTGTGTTTCCTCAGGTTATTGTACAGTGTTGTTGTGTTTCCTCAGGTTATTGTGCAGTGTTGTTGTGTTTCCTCAGGTTATTGTACAGTGTTGTTGTGTTTCCTCAGGTTATTGTACAGTGTTGTTGTGTTTCCTCAGGTTATTGTGCAGTGTTGTTGTGTTTCCTCAGTTTATTGTGCAGTGTTGTTGTGTTTCCTCAGGTTATTGTACAGTGTGTGTGTGTTTCCTGTGACTGTGGGCTTCAGAGCACAGTAATACAGAGCAGAGTCTGATACAGATGCAGAGGAGATCTCCAGATACACACGTTTATCATTGTCTTTTCTGATCTCAGTAGTGAATCTTTGATCTACATCAGATGTCTTAACATCTTTTGCACTGTCTGAAATGAGCACAAGGAATTCAGGAGCTGATCCGGGATACTGACGGTACCAAAATAAATACCATGCAGAAGAATAACTGCAGGATAATTTAACACTTGAACCCTCGACAGCAAACTCCTGTGTTTTGTCTGGTGTAATAGTATCTCCATTACTCGCACCTGCAAAGAAAAGTGAAATAGTCTCAACGGGTGCAAAATATGAATATGCTGATAAAATGTGAGCATTTTAGAAGTTCATTCACCTATAGTGCGCTTTTATATATTAAGGCCACATATAAGACCATATATTTAATGATTAAAAATGACTTGACATACTTCATTGTGATAATTAAGGACAGCATTGAAATGATGGTACTTACATGCTAAAGCAGAGAACAGAATAAGTGAATGGAGTATCATTGTATGTGTGCTCACAGTCTCAGCTTGAATGATCTTATGCCAGTCTCTGTCAGGCTCAGCAAAACACCCTCAGATACGTTAAGCTCCTCCTTCCTCACCACATGGGAAAATACATCAGTTTACCACCTTCACCTTTTTGACCATGGTTGCTTCATAAGATGTTACAAAGACAGAGCAGCATCTTTTATCTGAAGATTTAAACACAAGATTTGCATTTAATTTCATAGTGAAACACAATCACAGAGAAGCAAACAAAGAAGGAGAGCTTAAAACGTTCCTCGCATTCACTCGTGCTTTTAAACTCTGGTGGGATACTTGATATATACAGAGATTGTGTGTGTGTGTGTTACAGTACAGTATCTATATAAGTATATTTACTGTATACTGTATAATGCAAGTGGACTACCATAATATGATGCATTATAGTAAGTATATTACAGTACAATGCACATTGTTGGATTACGACACGTTTTTCTCCCAACATTCGGCTGCACCATTCGGCCCGCCTCGGCCATTGTAAGGCCATGATTGAGAACATCATCCACAATAGTGGCCCTTATTTCATCGGATGAATGTCCTTGGTCTCTTCTACCTCTTCATCTGTTTCGCCTCCCTACACTTCCACTTACTTCTCTTCTTCTTTCTGGCTGTTGACCCTGTTAGTTTCCTTGTTATTCTTCCATTGTCAGACTCAGAAATTATAACACGGTGTTGTGCGCTGTCTATCTGCTTGTCACCCGAAGGGTCTCGAGATGCACCTCTGAGCTATTTTAGAGAACTGGTTGATCATTGATTGATATAATGCTTTACATTCCGGTTATTAGTGAAATTCAAGATTATCCTGTGCAATTCATCAGTTCAGGACACATTTACAAAAGAAAGTCTATAGATATGTATAGAAAATATTCTTGATAGATTATGACAACTAGTTCAACCATTTTGAATGAACTAATGATGTTTTTTTGTAAGACTATTCGACAGAGAATCAGTATAATATACTTTGATCAACATGACAAAATCAATTGATCATGTAGGAAACAGCAGACAAGTGTACAAAATCTATTGCATGAACGCAACACTGCAGCCCTGTGGCAGAAATGTGCCTGCACAATATGATCATCATTTAACTCTTTTTATAGCATATTTGTTGGTCAGAATTTATTAAATTATTAAATTGCATGAAAAGTGATGGACAGTACTGTATGTTGTATGTGTGTAATATCATTGTCATCTTAAGACTGTTTGACTCAGTGTCTCGGCTATATTCGTGCTCTCTCTCACTGGGTAAAGTGTTTTTGTGTAGAGCTGATGTGTTTCCTGTGACTGTGGGTCTCAGAGCACAGTAATACTAGTAAGTCAAACTACACATGACAGTCCTTGCTCTGTAGTGCATTGTATAGAAACTGTGTCTATTCCACGAATATTGAGGTCAAAATCCTCTATAGGATCTAGAAAAAATCTGATCATTATTAAACCAGATAATCTTGAAAGAAATTAACAAAAACGTTCTCTAAAACTAGGTCTCCTTAACATTAGATCGCTCACACCTAAAGCAGTTATTGTAAATGAAATGATCACAGATAATAGCTTTGATATACTCTGTCTGACTGAAACCTGGCTTAAACCTAATGATTATTTCGGTCTTAATGATTCTACTCCACCAGGCTACTGTTATACGTACGAGCCCCGTCTGATTGGTTGTGGCGGCGGTGTTGCAACTATCTATAGAGATAATATTACTGTTACTCAGAAAACAGGACACAGGTTTAATTCGTTTGAAGTGCTTGTGCTAAATGTTACACTCTCAGATATAAGAAAAACCCCTATTATCTTTTGCTTTTGGCGACCAGGCAGAACGATTCTCCTAAACACTATAGATAAATTCACAAAAAACCTACCAGATTTATCTCATCTGCTCAGTGTACCCAAACACACAAATGAACTAGAGAAAATGACTAGCAATATGAGCACCATTTTCTCTAGTACATTAGAAACGGTTGCACCGATCAGATTAAAGAAGGTTAGAGAGAAAATTACTGCACTGGGGTACAACAGTATTACTCACGCTATCAAGAGAGAAACTCGTAATCTAGAGTGCAAATGGAAACAAACTAATTTAGAGGTCTTCAAAATCGCATGGAAAGACAGCACTTCCCGTTATAAAAGACTCTAAAAGCAGCCAGGGCCGAGCATATCCGTAAACTAATAGAAAATAACCAAAACAACCCCAGGTTTTTATTTAGTACAGTGGCCAGATTAACAAATAAACAGACATCACCTGAACAAAATATTCCAGTACAGTTTAGTAGTAATGACTTTATGAATTTCTTCACTAAAAAAATTGAAAGCATTAGAAATACAATTATAAATGTACAACCTTTGACAGCGTTTTATGATTCAGCCTCAATTAACACCCCTGAAGAACAATTGCAGTGTTTTACAACTATAGGACAGGAAGAGCTAAATAAACTTATCATTTCTTCTAAACCAACATGTTTATTAGATCCAATACCTACTAAACTACTGAAAGAGTTGTTACCTGTAGCAGAAGAGCCTCTTCTCAATATTATTAACTCGTCTTTATCTCTAGGTCATGTTCCAAGAGCGTTCAAGACACCAGTTATTAAACCTCTCATTAAGAAACCACAACTAGATCCAATTGAAATAGCAAATTACAGACCCATTTCAAATCTTTCATTTCTGTCTAAAATACTAGAAAAAATTGTGTCAGCTCAATTGTGCTCTTACTTGCAAGAAAACGATATCTATGAAAGATTTCAGTCTGGACTCAGACCCCATCATAGCACAGAAACTGCGCTCGTTAAAATTACAAATGACTTACTTCTAGCTGCTGACCAAGGCTGTATCTCAATACTAGTTTTACTTGATCTTAGTGCCGCATTTGACACCATAGATCATAAAATACTCTTAGATCGTCTACAACATTACACTGGTATTCAGGGACAGGCATTAAAATGGTTTAGATCGTATCTATCAGAACATTACCAATTTGTCTATTTAAACGAGGAAAAATCTAAGATAACGTCTGTGTAACGAGGCAGTAGACTCGATAGGATCCATATGCAGCTTTATTATAAAAAATAGTAGTCGTACAGGCAGGGCTCAAATACCAGCAACAACAGTGTCCAAGGCAAAGAAGTATTGTAAACGGAGACAGGCAAAGGGTCAGGGCCGGCAGCAGACAAGGCAGAGTAATCCAATAGACAGGCAGGTAAATCACAGGGCAGGCAGCAAACAAACTCGAGGGTACTAAACAGTCCAAGGTTATATACAGAAATACAGAAAACAGGGAAAACGCTCAGTAGTGTCAGCCGGGGCAAAACAAGACTTCGCAATAGGCGAGTGTGTGTGTTGGCTTAAATAGTCCGGGTTATAGGAGACAGGTGTGTGTGTAATCAGCCCAGGTACAGGGTTATGGGAGATGTAGTCCATGCAAGGTTAATACTCAGGTGAGGGAGCCCTCTGGTGGTGATCGGAGGGAGCCACAGAGGCCAAGTTCGTGACAGAGCCCCCTCCCTGCGAGCAGCTCCTGAAGCGAGGAGGCGGTCGACGCCGGGTTCTTCCACGAGGGCGAGGGGCAGGTCTCTCCAGATGGGTCCTATGGAATTCATTGATGAGAGACGGGTCCAGAACTGCGTTGACCCAGGACCGCTCCTCTGGGCCATACCCCTCCCAGTCGACGAGGTATTGTAGTATTCTGCCCCGGCGTCTGGAATCCACGAGCTCGTGTACTTGGTATGTCTCCTCGCCTTCCACGATTAGGGGAGGAGGTCTCTGGTCACTGGCCTCGTCTAGGTTCTCCTCTCCTCTCCGCTTTTTACAGGGTAACCTGAGACGAAGATCCCTGGTTGATAACCAGACGCATTGACCTGGGCGGTAATCCGGATGCGTGCGACGGTAGCGGTCAGCTTGTTCCTTCTGTCGCCGAACTGCCCTCTGAAGGTGAATGTGAGCCTCGTTCCAGACAGCCTCACTCCGCTGAAGCCAATGGTCCACAGATGGGAGATCCGAGGGCTCTCCTGACCAAGGGAACAGTGGGGGTTAGTATCCGAGTATGCACTTAAAGGGTGTGAGTCCCGTCGACGGCTTCTGGAGAGAGTTTTGTGCATACTCGGCCCAGAACAGATACCGACTCCAGTCGGTTTGATTGTGGTGACAATAGGAACGTAAGTATCGGGTGAGTTCTTGATTGAGGCGTTCAACTTGACCATTATTCTGAGGATGATGGCCAGAAGTCATGCTGATATTGTCATTGAGTCTTTGGAAGAAGGACGTCCACAGTTGTGACGTGAACTGGGGTCCTCGATCGGAAACAATGTCCTCTGGAAGACCGTAGAATCGAAACACATAGTTACAGAGGTGTTCAGCAGTCTCTAGAGCGGTGGGGAGCTTAGGTAGGGGAATGAAGCGACAGGCCTTGGAGAAACGGTCAACTACTGTGAGGATGGTCGTCTGACCCTGAGAGTAGGGAAGATCGGTGACAAAGTCTATGGCGATATGAGACCAGGGGCGTTGCGGAATGGGCAGTGGATGTAACAGACCAGCAGGTACTTTGGTGTGATGGTTTGGTGGTTTGACATACGGCACAGTTGCGGATGAAGATGATGATATCAGACTGTAAAGACGGTCATCAGAAACGGTTACTGACGAGTTGAGTGGTGGCTGCTATACCTGGGTGACCGGAACTGAGTGATGTGTGTATACATTGAATGACCCTCTGGCGGAGAGATGTGGGAACATAAGTACGACCAGTAGGGTAGTTCGGAGGAGGTGGTTCAGAATGGTGGGCGTCAGTGATTTCTGTCATGATGTCCCATTGAACTGGAGCAAGAATGATAGTGGGAGGTAGTATGGGTTCGTTGGTCGGTGGTACTAAAGTGGACTCGTATTGGCGTGAGAGAGCATCGGCCTTAGTGTTCTTGGAGCCAGGTCTGTAGGTAACAGTAAATTGAAATCTGGTGAAGAACAGGGCCCATCTGGCTTGTCGGGGATTGAGACGTTTAGCTGAGCAGAGGTATTCCAGGTTTCGGTGATCGGTTAAAACAATGAATGGGTGCTTACTTCCCTCCAACCAATGCCGCCATTGTTCCAAGGCAGCCTTCATGGCCAGTAGCTCACGATCTCCCACGTCGTAATTCTGTTCAGTGGGAGTGAGTTTGCAGGAGTAATACGCACAGGGGAACAGTTTGGAAGGATTGCCCTGACGTTGGGAGAGGATTGCCCAGATACCTGTGCTGGAAGCGTCCACCTCGACAAGGAATTCTCATTCGGGGTCTGGATGATGCAAAATGGGGGCCGTTGTAAACAATTCATTCAACTTATGAAAAGCATCCTTAGAAGTGGTTGACCAGACCAGTTTGGTATTTCCCTTCTTGAGCATGGAGGTAAGAGGTGAAGCAGTCGTGCTGAAGTCTCTGATGAATTGTCTGTAGAAGTTGGCGAATCCTAAGAAGCGTTGCAATTCTTTGATAGTGGTTGGTAATGGCCAGTTTACCACTGCCTGGACCTTGCTGTCATCCATAGCGACCCCTTCAGGGCTGATAATGTAACCCAGGAAGGATGTGGCGGTCTGGTGAAACTCACACTTCTCAGCTTTGGCGTAAAGTTGGTTGGAGTCTTTGTAGGACAGAGCGGACATGGCGGACGTGATCGGGGTAAGTATCTGAATAAATAAGAATGTCGTCAATATACAGTGGGGAGAACAAGTATTTGATACACTGCCGATTTTGCAGGTTTTCCTACTTACAAAGCATGTAGATGTCTGTAATTTTTATCATAGGTACACTTCAACTGTGAGAGACGGAATCTAAAACAAAAATCACATTGTATGATTTTTAAATAATTAATTTGCATTTTATTGCATGACATAACTATTTGATCACCTACCAACCAGTAAGAATTCCGGCTCTCACAGACCTGTTAGTTTTTTTTTTTTTAAGAAGCCCTCCTGTTCTCAACTCATTACCTGTATTAACTGCACCTGTTTGAACTCGTTACCTGTATAAAAGACACCTGTCCACACACTCAATCAAACAGACTCCAACCTCTCCACAATGGCCAAGACCAGAGAGCTGTGTAAGGACATCAGGGATAAAATTGTAGACCTGCACAAGGCTGGGATGGGCTACAGGACAATAGGAAATCAGCTTGGTGAGAAGGCAACAACTGTTGGCGCAATTATTAGAAAATGGAAGAAGTTCAAGATGACGGTCAATCTCCCTCGGTCTGGGGCACCATGCAAGATCTCACCTCGTGGGGCATCAATGATCATGAGGAAGGTGAGGGATCAGCCCAGAACTACACGGCAGGACCTGGTCAATGACCTGAAGAGAGCTGGGACCACAGTCTCAAAGAAAACCATTAGTAACACACTACGCCGTCATGAATTAAAATTCTGCAGCGCACACAAGGTCCCCCTGCTCAAGCCAGCGCATGTCCAGGCCCGTCTGAAGTTTGCCAATGACCATCTGGATGATCCAGAGGAGGAATGGGAGAAGGTCATGTGGTCTGAGGAGACAAAAATAGAGCTTTTTGGTCTAAACTCCACTTGCCGTGTTTGGAGGAAGAAGAAGGATGAGTACAACCCCAAGAACACCATCCCAACCGTGAAGCATGGAGGTGGAAACATCATTCTTTGGGGATGCTTTTCTGCAAAGGGGACAGGACAACTGCACCGTATTGAGGGGAGGATGGATGGGGCCATGTATCGCGAGATCTTGGCCAACAACCTCCTTCCCTCAGTAAGAGCTTTGAAGATGGGTTGTGGCTGGGTCTTCCAGGATGACAATGACCCGAAACACACAGCCAGGGCAACTAAGGAGTGGCTCCGTAAGAAGCATCTCAAGGTCCTGGAGTGGCCTAGCCAATCTCCAGACCTGAACCCAATAGAAAATCTTTGGAGTGAGCTGAAAGTCCGTATTGCCCAGCGACAGCCCCGAAACCTGAAGGATCTGGAGAAGGTCTGTATGGAGGAGTGGGCCAAAATCCCTGCTGCAGTGTGTGCAAACCTGGTCAAGAACTACAGGAAACGTATGATCTCTGTAATTGCAAACAAAGGTTTCTGTACCAAATATTAAGTTCTGCTTTTCTGATGTATCAAATACTTATGTCATGCAATAAAATGCAAATGAATTACATAAAAATCATACAATGTGATTTTCTGGATTTTTGTTTTAGATTCCGTCACTCACAGTTGAAGAGTACCTATGATAAAAATTACAGACTTCTACATGCTTTGTAAGTGGACAAACCTGCAAAATCGGCAGTGTATCAAATACTTGTTCTCCCCACTGTACATGTAAAGGCAGGCATCCCAAAAACTTTGGCAATATAGTGTAGATATGATCTGTATTTGGAATTTTTTAGTTGGGATAATCTAAGATGTACCCATTCTTTTCACTGTTCTTATGTACATTGTGCTCCATTTTAGTACATTTGGACAGTACTTTACCCAACTCATTCACTCGACTGCTACTGCCTGTATCCGATATCACCTAGAATTAGGGTATACAGATAAATGAATGTTCAGTTATATTGGACATTTGTATCAGAATATTCTTGTGCATGTTATTAAGTCATTGTATCAGTGTCTTAATATATTTAAGTATATGTTAACAAATGCTTTGCATCCTAAAAAACAGCATAATTGGCTTTGTCAGTGTTTAAATTGAATAAAATAAGAATGTAAGAATGTGTAAAAAAAAAAAATAAAAAAAATTATACAGCTGTAATCCTGACTGTTTTTGTTAAATACTACCTTTCTAAGGTCATGACAATCATGCCGTTAAAATTATTAAAATCTTTTTGCATCAATAGAATGAGTGTGAGAATCTGTTCTGTATATCTGTCTTTGAGATCACTCTGGTTTGTGTGTGGACTCAGAAGGTTTCCTGTGACTGTGGGCCGCACAGCACAGAAGTACAGAGCCGAATCTGACACTGCCGCAGGGAAGATCTCTAGCTCCATGCGTCTGATGTCTTTTCTGTTGGCCATTGTTATCCCAGGAACCTGAGGAGCAGCATGTGTTATGATCCCAGACGATTCCATCATGAGGAACTGAGCTGCTGAACTAGGGAATTGATGGTACCAATATAAATCGTAAACCGTGCCAGTGTAGTCGCAAAAAACTTTCTCATCTGCTTTAGCAATTACTGTATCATTGTGGGAGAATATGATGTCTTCAGCAGTAACAACACCTGAAAACAATCAGAAGAGCAATGAGCATGTTTTACAAGAAGAATTCTGCATTGCATACAGGGAAACCTCTAATGATTTGAAAACTTACCTCTAAATGTTATTAGGAGAGATTCTATTAAGAAGAATACAGCAAATGTCAACATGATGCTTTACCAGTCAGGAGAAAAGCACAGGTTTGCTGAAACAAGCAGTTCCTTATGTCATCTTTGTAGAGCTGTTTACTCCTCCTCCACTTGAGCATATCAATTATCTCTTTATATGGTTTATTCTGACTGGCTTTAAAAGCAGAAAGTTGATTGCAGGTCAGTGAGATGGGATTTTTGTCAAAGAGGAGCTCAAGACTTCTTCAAAATAATGTGTAGAGTAACTGTTTGTCTCCCTCTTCTGCATTGAAAGAGTCATTACAAGGTTGCAAATATCATAACCCATCAGAAAGTGTAACTCAAGACCATGAGGGTTTTTGTGTGAGTGTTGAGTGTGTGTGAGTCACAGTGGGCCTCAGAGCACAGTAATACACAGCAGAGTCAGACACACACACATCCTGGATCGACAGAGGAACTGATCTTGAAGTTCTGTTGTGATTTGCAGTAAATCTCTCCTCAAAGTCTTTGTCATTTTGTACATTTGTACCAAATATCATCATCATGTATTTGGGGATCCCATTCCTCTTTTGCTGGTACCAGAAGAGATACGGGCCTGGATCACTGGTTTCATATGTGCAGTTAATCGTTACTGATCTGCCTTCAAAAGCAGTTTGAGCTCTTGTGTTCTGCTCAACACTCTCCAGAGATTCACACACTGGAATAGAAATTAAAGCATTATCAATTCATATTCTGCATGTTTTAATATATTTATGGCACATTTAGAGACTCAAAAGGATCCTACTCACCCCAGAAATACATTATAAAGAAGATCAGATGTGTTTCCCAGTGAGCCGTTATAATAACTGTTCTGTGTGAGTGAAATATGTAAATCCACTGGAGAGTGTGCAGTTGTTTCAGCTTGTCTCTGATAAGCCTGTTTTACTGTCACACATATATCAGCTGGGAGGAGCTTGATCTGCTGAAGCCACACGTTTTCTTGAGTTTCAGAAAACATTTCAGTAAGTGTTATTTATTTTTTAATCATAGTTTGTTGTTTATAGTGTATATTTTATCTTCTGTTAATTTCTGAATTACTTAACTTTATGTTCTGTTAGAGTTACTGTTTTTGTCAATATTTCCTCTGAATATCTCTGTGATGGATCTCACACTCTCTTCGTCTTTTGCCATTATTTTCTTTACATTTTAGTAGTCTGTGTCTTTAATAGCAGGGTAGGAGATCATTTAAATACAAAGCTTATATTTCCTCTGGTTGAGAATATATGAGAGGTCAAGTATTTATGAAAGCAACCCTTGTCATCACCTTATGAAAAATCTAGATATAATTGTATATGTGTGTTAAAAAGTTTGCACTGCATAACATATCAACAGGATAACATCGACTTCAGTCCTGTTTGCTCAGCAGGTGTCACCACATTCTGTTGTTAGCAGTGAGGATGATGGCAGAGATGAAGAATATAAGTATAATTTTGGTACATTATCCTATGCCAGTTTGGGAAATGTGATCCATACAATCAGAGGTCAGGGAAGATGCCACTGCCTATTTGCCTCATACTGACGAGCAGGGATGCTCCACCCTATAAAAACTATACCAAAATGTGTTTAAAATACATTAACTTCACACTAAGTATACTACAAATCCATTAACATAATTACTGACATATCGCTTGAGACTTAATGATATAAATATTATAATTTAACTTTATTGGTATTACTTCTTTATTGCATAATGCACATATCTCAATATTAAAAAAGGACGTATGAATGAACTCTGTGACATTATTCTGAAGTTTTCTCTTCTCCAAATCACTAAACTCTGTCAACACAACACGTTCATCGTGGGGCCAATTAATATCCAGTGCGTCCATAAAAATGTATTTTGAATTTGATGTGAGTAGATTAAAACAGCCGGTAACATGCATAGTATATGCCTGAGTGTGGTATAACTTATTAGCGAATAATCAGAATAATAAAAATTGCATGTAAACTGAGTGAAGAATTCTGCTCGTGTCATGTAAACATCTTACTGTCATTAAGACCTTACTCAGATTATTAGAAATAATCGCATTTTTGGTGCACATGTAAACGTAGTCATCGACCCCCAAAAAAATACTATGGAAGTCAATGGGAACCATCAACTGTTTGGTTACTGTCATTCTTCAAAATATCTTCTTTTGTGTTCAGCAGAAGAAAGAAATTCATACAGGTTTGAAACAACTTGAGGGTGAGTAAATGACAAAATGTTCATTTTTGGGTGAACTATTGTCACAGGTGGTTGCAGGAAGGCAGACAAATACGATGATTATTGAATTTCAATTTAAAGTTTAATGAAGAAAATACAAATGAACATCAGACAGGCACGAGTAACACACAGGAACTGTGAACGTAGACCGAACCAGGACTAAAATAGTGACTCAAACAAGATGATTAATGACGTGCACCTGAACAGGATGAACTAATAATGAGAAGAACACTGAACACAGGAACACATGAAAAGAATGAAAACAAACTAAATGTCCATGAAAACTAAGATGAACTGAACATAACTGGGATAACTATCCCTTTAAGGACAAAATTTAATTTAGCAGACTTTAAGAATATCAATTTAGTATACTAAAAATACAATTGTAGGGTATTTATATTAAGTACTGTACATAAATATGTAAATGTATTTGTAGTATACTTAGCATAAAATAAATGTATTTCAAATACATTTGGGTGCATTTATTTTTCACTAGGGTAAATGCTACAATCATTGAGTTGAAATTCCAAGAAAGAAACAATGTTAAAGATTATTAAATGTTTTTTGCACTACTTTCCAGGCAGTGAATCTGAATTTGTGTCAAGTTTTTGACATTTTCACATGTGAGTTCCAAATGAAATAAAGTAGCACCAGATGAAATGGAATGTTAATAAATCTTTTTAATATTTTTTTTTGAAACACTAAGACACTTCTACACTTCTTCTCAGACAGTGAAAATGCATTTGAATGTGTGTGAAGTTTCAGCCAAAAATAATTTACCCTTATAGGACAAAGTCAGTTATAAATGACAGCACCCTAAAATAAGGGTCAAAGGTAGATGCAGAAAACTAATTTTGGAAAATTAAATATACAGTATGTAAAATATAAATTCATTCAATTATAGTCCCATAAAGGGTTAAACTTAAAACAAAAGTAAAGGTTTCACAATTTTTTTATCAAATGTTTCATGAAATGTATTTTACTGTAAAACACATGTTCCAGTTCATTATCATATCCTCTCTTCTCATCTCTCTTCATGCACTCCTAAACTGTTCAGCAGGTGTTTCCACATTCTGATATTTACAGTCTCGGTGGTACATGTGGTATTATACTCATTTGATTACTGACTTATAAACCAAGAATTGTGTGTGTGAGTTTTTGTAAAGCGTCTCAGGCACTTTGTGTCACTGGGCTCCAACTCTCAGAGCACAATAATAGAGAGCTGAATCTGACAGAGTTACACTGTTAATAATGAGTTCAGTGGAGGTTTGGGATGTAGTCGACTGAAACCGAGGATCAGAGGGGTTCCCAGTATCACTCCATGACCGAGCATCTTTCCACATTAAATACTGAGGCTCTTCATTAGGATACTGTCTGAACCAGTAAAGTGTAACATAACTGCTGCTTGTGTCATATGAGCAGCTCAGGGTCACAGTCTCGTCTTCCTTCTTTATAACGCTTGTTTCTTTATTTGGCCCAATCTGGTCTGCTGTCATCACACCTAAAACAAAGAAATAAGAAAATTACTGAGTCAAGTTGCACAAAATTATTTCTTAGACTGTTTTTCTACGTCACTAATAAATAAAGGGAGTCATATTGTAGGCCTACCCGAAGTCAGAATTAATATCAGAAGCAGGAGTTTTTCCATGTGTACTACTACAGTAGGTCAGATCAGTGTATTAATGTTCCCTGTGCTCTGATGCTCATGCTTTAGTTCATTGCTCACAGAAGAGGTGTGTCTTTAGACTGATGGTTTCAGACACAGGAGATTGGTTGGAGGTGTCAGTTTTGAACACAAGCACATGAGCCTTGAGAATAGACACCAGAGAGTGTCTGGTTAAAGAACAGACACACTAACAGATTATGGATCATAGAATGTCATCTTTAAAAAGTTGAAGAGATAAAAATGATTAAAACACAATGGAAATAAATTCTTGATGGTTCACGACAGAGCACTTTATTGCTTATTACTGATATGACTCATTTTATAATATGTTTCCACTTGGTTTTGTGTTGTTTGGGCAAATTTGGAGAGGTTTTATTTATTTTGCATGTTTTTGCATGAGTGTTGAGTGTGCTTGAGTCACAATATTTAACTATTACTCATTTACATATAGATAATGTGTTGCATGCTGGGGCGGCGCCACCATCTTAAGAGGATCACCCTCTGCATTCAGTTCTGTTGATGCTCATGTGCTCTAACATTTTTATTATGTAGAGAAATAACCTAAAGGTCCACCTTCGCTTGTGTTTTCTTGATGAATTTATAACTGAAGGCGGCTGATCTTGATCTATATGTGTTTTGTTGAATAATTAAAAAAACTAAGACACAAACGCGTGCGGATCTTTCGTCCTTTATTTGAAAGTAGGCCTATTGCAATTTCCCCTGATCTACGCACCATCAAATACGGGTAAGCGCACTGATTTTATCTTTTTGGATTTATTTTATAGACAAAAAAATGAGTGAAAGAGGTAGAGAACCAGATCTGTAATCGACATATCTGTTTTTAACCCCTAGAGGTCGATGATCACGCCGGCGCGACTGCCTCAATTTTTTTTCTTATCAGTGCCAAAGAGACTCAAATAACTTTTTATCATTCAGGCAAGTGTTATACATCATTATAATCTGTTAAGTTTCTACATTTATTTGTGTACACTCACAATAAAAACAAAATGTTGTGCTTTTTGCAAAATAAAGAAAAACAAACATGATGCGCGATCTGCAGCCTCGCTGTCAATGAAGTCCATTTTGATACTCTTCAGAAAATGAACTGTAACTTACTGTAACTTGATAACTGTAAACATGAGACATATGTCTAAAGAAACATTGAAATGTCAGGTTTTAAATAATGTAAATCAAATCGAAAACAAATATTCTGTGTTCATGTAATCTGTTTAAAAAGAGAGAGATGTCAGTCGTTCGTGAGCTTCTTCATTAGTGTTAATGCGGCCATGCCCACGGAGCGCGCGTTCTTTGTAAAGTCAAATACTGATGCGAGTATCCCCGCCCACATCAACTCGAATAAACACATCAAGATTAGTGCATGTACTTTACATCGTTTTGAGACGCGGTGAGGAATAATCCTGGAATAATTTACCTCAGAAGAAAAGCTGTTTATTTCTGAGAGCAACGGATTCAGCTGATGATTGTGAGGTAAGTTTATTCTGTTAGTGTCTGTGAATATTAAACCGCAAAAGACCGTTTAAATATGAATCCTGCTGCAACATAAAATGTCATAGACGTAAGACTGTTTAGACAAGATTTCTTTGGCCTGTTTTGGACAGATTATGAAGTGTTTACTGTAAAATAGCCTAGTGTCACATCAATAAAGCTTTTGTTCGCAAATTTTTGCTCAGATGCTATAAGATTTGTGTACAATAGTAATATTGATGTTTAAATATTATATCCTAATGTTAGTTTTTAATTTCATCTATGTTGATTATGAAACGGGCACAGCATGAGTGAGGAAGGACACATCATAAGATGAGCAATATGTCAGAAGACATGGAGTTTGTCAGACATGATTTTGACCACTTCATTAAGTTTTGTTTTGTAGAAAGCCTTTCTTTAAAGTGAATTTCATTTTGTATAAATTGTATCTTAATTTTAATCAATATTTCATCAGCCAATTGCCTGGATTTAACCCCTTACCAGACACCCCCCATTTTGGCAAGTGGGGCATTTTGACATACCCAAAATAAAAAGGCTGCTGCTCATAAGTCATTCTGAATAGACACATAACCAACATATATTTAGAAAGCCAACACTTGAGTTTACAGCTGAAGACTCAGAATTACTCAGACTGTTATTAATATGGAGATATATAGGCTCAAACATAAAAAATATATATATATATATTAAGAATATATTTCTAAATGTATAAAAATATTATGTGAATGTAGTATAACAACTTATAACCACAACTAAAGTGAAGCCACGAGTGTGGTCATGCTTCATTTCAAATCTGAAGATGATATCTCTAAAATTATGTATTCTACGAATAATATTGTAAGACCTTGTCGGTAGTTTTTACAGAGGGCTGATAAAGATGCTAATGCAATATGTTATTGCCCTGTAAACACCCATTTGCAGTCTTTTGTCTAATGTCTGGCGAGGAAAACAGCTCAATTCATGCTCTATTGCTCTCAAGTGATGAACATTTTACACCTTTGTCAGTTTGAGACTTAATCCCCATTATTCTTTTATCATTATTCTTTTGTTTGTATTCAGCCATTATAGCCTTTATTCTGGCATGAAGGCTTGCCCATTAACAGCACTTTACAATAATCCACACGTTATCTATAGTCTTTATAGAAAACAAACAAACTATAAAAGCATATCCTTGGAACCTTATGTGAATTATTGTAACAAAACACAATTTAAAAGATTAAAATTACACTTTCACTCAAAATTTCACTTTAGACCATTGACCCGCATTGACACTATATGATAATTGAAATGAGCTGATGACATCACCGTTTTCACCAGAGCGGCTGTACAGCCGAATCAAATTCTGTTGCATTATTTTCCTGTTACCACTGTGAAGCTGCTTTGAAACAATTGCCATTGTGTAATATAAAATATAAAAAGGTATATCAAATATCGAAGCTGAAGTCTTTAATCTTTCTACTGATACTCAGTTTGTCCAGATAAAGTAAGAGTGTGATGTTTTAACGAGCTGTGAATGTTGATCAACAGTAATCTGGGGCCGTCTGCGATCCTTGACACTAAAGGGGTTAATAAATAAAAAGCAAATATTGCAGACAAAAGCCTATAATAGGCGCCGGCATGATCATGACATTGCACGGCACGTCTCATAAATGAACCGAAACTCGAAATGATATTTGAGTATTGTGTGTATCGGATAGTTTACAAAATCAAATGATTCAGAAAATTTTTACTGTTGAAATGACTGGGAAAAAGTGTCCCAATCAACCTGAATTCACCCTATACTCTTTGAAATCATAATTGCATTGCATTATGTTGTTTTAAATCCCAAATATTTTACTTATAACATTCATCATTACCAATTATTCAGTTATTTGTATTTACTGAATACTGAATTGTGTTCAGTGTCACAATATTACTGTTTTTTTAGCATGAGACTTCTTTCAAAAACATTAAAAATAGTAATGTCAAATCTTTAGATAATTTAAAATATAATAGGCCTTTGGAATGTGTCTTTGATAACTATATTCTAAATAAACTACAACAAAATATATTTATTTTGTCTTGTTCCTTAGCTCCATTTCAGTCACATACCTGACATTATGGGTTAGTGGGTTAGGTGTAAATCACTGCATTATTCATGATCATTTACACCCCTTTGCACGACCTTTGTAAAGAAAAAGTGTCTTACAAAATGTAAATCAATATATTGTTTTATGTGAATGAGCAGGCACAATGATTCTCACATCAGTTTGCAGCAAAAACTCTAGGCAACACCACCCATTAGTCAAAAGTCTTGTGGACACATATCTATTGTGTGTTTTGTGGCCTTAATTCAGTGACTTACATTTTTTGTTTTTTCAAAAACCACGCATAAATTTTATTCTCTCAAAAATACAAGCATGTACATACATGTTGCTCACATATTATGGTAGCCCAGTTTGTGCTGAATACAGTGTAATGACACTTTTGCCATTAATATGTTTATAAGCAACTGAAAAAAGCACAAATGTCAGAGCCTGTCAAAACTTCTAAAGGGCCCCAAAACTGTGCAGACGTCTAGGGTAAATGGAAAAGTATGAGCTAATGATCCTGTAACGAGGCTTGAAAATATGAATATGTGGTGCATATCGCCATCTTATGTTTACCCAAAAGCATTACAAAATGAGAATGAGGTTTAATTTTTAATGTAGCTTCCTCCACAGTTTAAAAAAATACATTATTTTATTTTGTTTTGTTTTAGTTTAGCTTTTTATAAATGCTGCGAGCAGTTACATTGTGAAATGGCCTACCTTTGACTTACAGCACATATGATGACTTTAATGTTGGGTTTGAACAAAGTTTTTATATTTAAATTTTAAACATGGGCCTTTGAATGTGTTCTATCAGACTTTTGTTCACAGTGTCTGAGTTGGCAATTTGGGAATGTGATTCTTTCATTTGTTATGTGCTTCAGTCTGTTTAGTACAAACCCGATTCCAAAAAAGTTGGGACACTGTACAAATTGTGAATAAAAACAGAATGCAATGATGTGGAAGTTTCAAATTTCAATATTTTATTCAGAATACAACATAGATGACATATCAAATGTTTAAACTGAGAAAATGTATCATTTTAAGGGAAAGAAGTTGATTTTAAATTTCATGGCATCAACACATCTCAAAAAAGTTGGGACAAGGCCATGTTTACCACTGTGTGGCATCCCCTCTTCTTTTTATAACAGTCTGCAAACGTCTGGGGACTGAGGAGACAAGTTGCTCAAGTTTAGGAATAGGAATGTTGTCCCATTCTTGTCTAATACAGGCTTCTAGTTGCTCAACTGTCTTAGGTCTTCTTTGTCGCATCTTCCTCTTTATGATGCGCCAAATGTTTTCTATGGGTGAAAGATCTGGACTGCAGGCTGGCCATTTCAGTACCCGGATCCTTCTTCTACGCAGCCATGATGTTGTAATTGATGCAGTATGTGGTCTGGCATTGTCATGTTGGAAAATGCAAGGTCTTCCCTGAAAGAGACGACGTCTGGATGGGAGCATGTGTTGTTCTAGAACTTGGATATACCTTTCAGCATTGATGGTGCCTTTCCAGATGTGTAAGCTGCCCATGCCACACACACTCATGCAACCCCATACCATCAGAGATGCAGGCTTCTGAACTGAGCGCTGATAACAACTTGGGTTGTCCTTGTCCTCTTTAGTCCGGATGACATGGCGTCCCAGTTTTCCAAAAAGAACTTCAAATTTTGATTCGTCTGACCACAGAACAGTTTTCCACTTTACCACAGTCCATTTTAAATGAGCCTTGGCCCAGAGAAAACCCCTGCGCTTCTGGATCATGTTTAGATATGGCTTCTTTTTTGACCTATAGAGTTTTAGCTGGCAACGGCGAATGGCACGGTGGATTGTGTTCACCGACAATGTTTTCTGGAAGTATTCCTGAGCCCATGTTGTGATTTCCATTACAGTAGCATTCCTGTATGTGATGCAGTGCCGTCTAAGGGCCCGAAGATCACGGGCATCCAGTATGGTTTTCCGGCCTTGACCCTTACGCACAGAGATTGTTCCAGATTCTCTGAATCTTTGGATGATATTATGCACTGTAGATGATGATAACTTCAAACTCTTTGCAATTTTTCTCTGAGAAACTCCTTTCTGATATTGCTCCACTATTTTTCACCGCAGCATTGGGGGAATTGGTGATCCTCTGCCCATCTTGACTTCTGAGAGACACTGCCACTCTGAGAGGCTCTTTTTATACCCAATCATGTTGCCAATTGACCTAATAAGTTGCAAATTGGTCCTCCAGCTGTTCCTTATATGTACATTTAACTTTTCCGGCCTCTTATTGCTACCTGTCCCAACTTTTTTGGAATTGGGTTTGTAGAAGGTATAACTATAGTCGTGCCTTTTTAGTTGTGTCAGATTATTGTACAGTGCTGTTGTGTTTCCTCAGGTTATTGTGCAGTGTTGTTGTGTTTCCTCAGGTTATTGTGCAGTGTGTGTGTGTTTCCTCAGGTTATTGCGCAGTGTTGTTGTGTTTCCTCAGGTTGTTGTGCAGTGTTGTTGTGTTTCCTCAGGTTATTGTGCAGTGTTGTTGTGTTTCCTCAGGTTATTGTGCAGTGTTGTTGTGTTTCCTCAGGTTATTGTACAGTGTTGTTGTGTTTCCTCAGGTTATTGTGCAGTGTTGTTGTGTTTCCTCAGGTTATTGTGCAGTGTGTGTGTGTTTCCTCAGGTTATTGTACAGTGTGTGTGTGTTTCCTGTGACTGTGGGCCTCAGAGCACAGTAATACAGAACAGAGTCTGATACAGATGCAGAGGAGATCTCCAGATACACATGCTTCATCTCTTTTGTGGCGTGTTTTTCTTTCCTGATCTTTGTAGAGAACCTGGGATCGACCTCAGATATCTTAGTCTCTTTCACACCCTCTATTATAAGCACAAGAAACTGAGGAGCTGATCCGGGATACTGACGGTACCACAGAAGTGAATCTGCAGAGGAATAACTGCAGGATAATGTAACGGTTGAAGCCTCTGCAGCAAACTCTTCAGTGCTGTCTGCTGTGATTTCAGCTCCAAAACTCACACCTGGAAAAGAGCAAAATAATGACTTTTTAATTTATTAAATAAAGTTCAAGTAAGATGAGAAAATTATTGATGATAAAATATAATGTGTATGTTCTCAAAGTAAGAATGAGAATAAAAATGCAAGTACAAAAGTGTACTTACAGGCCAAGGCAGAGAGCAGAATGACTGAATGAAGGATCACTGTGCGTGTGTGTGTGTGTGTGTGTGTGTGTGTGTGTCTGTGTTCACTACAGCAGGACTGAGCTTTGTGACAAATGTAACTCGATCATCACAGACTCCTCCTCTTTCATCTTAGAGTTTGATGACAAAAAGGCTGTCAAATCTACACGTTTTACAACCAGCCATTACATTTACTCTAATAAACCGGCTCGTGCAGGTCAGTTATTTCCCCCCGGAGGTTCACACAAGAATATGGTCATTTTTCTACATATAGACTCTATCAGTGGATGAGTACACATTGCATTAGACTAAATGATTTTAATGCTTAAAGGTCCCATGATGTATATTTTTTTTATTATTTTATAATGTTTCCTGAGGTGTACTTATATTGTTAGTATGATTTTTACGTCATAAAATGTCATAATTTAGAAATAAAAGGCATTTTTCTATCCTGATTTTAGCCCTCTGGCTTGAATGCTCTTACATGTGGAACCCCTCTCGAATACTTTTACTACGTTTTTTTACTGTTACAGCTGTCGAGATTAACGCATCGTGAAAGTGTTGATTATAGCATTATTTTTAGATCTTTTCCCATCACATGAAAGGCTGCAGTGATGAGCATTGAATAGACAGACAGTGTGTTGATCGCGTGATCTCGTCATTGCAACTCTATTTTTCTCACAAAATGCTTTCACCACAACTAACAGCAAACACAATATCGCTATGAATACAGTAAGAGCTTCGTTGTGCAGCATAACAGCGTCATTCATTATAACGGGAGTTTGGGCAAGTGTGCAGATATACTCGCGACGTGTGATTGACAGCTTCGAACATTATAAAGAGAGTGTTCTTTGATCGCTCTCTGTAGTTTAATCACAATTTAAATAACAGATTTGTTTCATGCTACTAAGAGAAACGATGTGAAGTTGATCGTTTAGTCACTGGCTTGATTCACTGATGCATAAACAGTATTAAACGATTTAGAAAGAAAATCTGTGTGAACTTGAATAATCAGAAATCACTGATCACAGATCAGGCATTAATGAACACTGTTACTTACGGTTTGTGGCGGTGCTGTCGAATCCATATCGTAAAAGTCTGTTTGTAAAGTTTGTCTGTTTGTAACCTTTCCCCGTATGACGACATATAGGGAAGATTCCAGATTGGCCCATCTGAGCTTTCATTTTCTCAAAGGCAGAGCAGGATACCCAGGGCTTGGTTTACACCTGTCTCCATTTCTAGCCACTGGGGGACCATAGACAGGCTAGGGGAACTCATAGTAATGTTAAAAAACCTCATAAAGTGAAATTTTCATGTCATGGGACCTTTAAATTATTTTTCTATATGCATGTTATTGCTGTGGGACAGAAATCAATAGCATGTGGATTTGCACTTTGTGATATAATTGAGCCCTTCCTCTGTTTGTGTGTGAGTGTTGAGTGTGTTTGAGTCACTGTGGGCTCCAGAGCACAGTAATACACAGCAGAGTCTTTCAGAGCAGCAGAGGAGATCTCCAGATACACATGGGTTTGTTTTTCTTTTCTGATCTCAGTAGCTAA
This sequence comes from Coreius guichenoti, assembly GCA_039654105.1. Taxonomy (NCBI): domain Eukaryota; kingdom Metazoa; phylum Chordata; class Actinopteri; order Cypriniformes; family Gobionidae; genus Coreius; species Coreius guichenoti. Next base: position 44,273,505 of record CM077175.1, read on the forward strand.
TCTGGAATCTACATCAGACGTCTGAGCTTCCTTTGCACTGTCTGGGATGAGCACAAGGAATTCAGGAGCTGATCCGGGATACTGACGGTACCAAAGTAAAGACCATGCAGAAGAATAACTGCAGGATAATTTAACACTTGAACCCTCGACAGCAAACTCCTGTGTTTTGGTTGGTTTCATTTCATTTCCATATGTTGCATCTGCAAAAGATCAAATCTTTTATTAACTGGTGTTTAAATTGAATGTATTTTACATGTATCAGCATCAAGTGCAAAATACAACATAAAGTTTATCCTTCATTTTTGTGCGAAAATGAGCAATTCTGGCTGCTCAGAATACTGTAGATGAAAAAAATCAATGCTTCAAACCCTCCCTCTTCCAGAGAGCTCTTTGAGAGAGCAGATCAGTTTCATGTTCATAGTCCACAGTGCACTTTTAGTTTTAGCAGTAGTACAATGCTGTAAGTCAATAAGCTGACAATAGAGCCTAGAAATAAGTGCCTTTTGGGAAGTATTAATGACAAGAAAATCTTCCCATACCAGCTTAGGTGGTAAGCGAGGAAAGTCTGGAAGTAGAGAAACAGAACAGTGCCTAGCCTGAAGATAGCGAAAGAGGTGAGACGATGGCAGTTCAAATTCAGAGGACAACCCTGCATAACTGCAGAAAGTACAATCCTTCTATAAGTCTCTGAAATATCTTAATCCTTTGTCGCGCCACACCAAAAAAACAGGGTCAGTGACTGATGGGGGAAATGAGTGATTCATAAATAATGGCATTAGAGAGGAGGCAGAAATAAACTTAAAATATCGCCTAAATTGAGATCATATCCTAAAGGTAGAAATGACTACTAAATTATCTGTAAAGCTGGAGGGGTTAATAGGCAAGGGGGCAGTGAGTAGGGCCTGTAAAGAAGTGGAAAAACAGGATTTTGCCTCCAATCTGCACCAGGGAGCATTAGACGAGTTGAACCAGTACGTTATCTTATGAATATTAGCTGACCAGAAATAGAACTTAAAGTTAGGTAAAGAAAGCCCACCACTAAGTTTACAATTCTGGAGTAATACTTTATGAATTCTGGGCACTTTACCATTCAACAAAAAAGGAGTAACTATTTGGTCAATAGAGTTAAAAAAAACCTGTTTGGTAAAAACAAAGGAATACACTGAAATAAAAAGATAAATTTAGGGAGGACATTCATTTTTACTGTGTTAACTCTTCCTATTAAGGATAAGGGAAGATTGCGCCACCTTTGAAAGTCAGATTTAGTTTGAGCCAGCAAAGTGGTATAATTGGCAGAAAAGTGACATTAATCCCAAGATATTTAAATCCCGACCTACTCAGCCTAAATGGAACATCAGAATTTTTAAGTTGCAGGGCCAAAGCATTTACCGGGTAGCACTCACTCTTTTGAAAATTAATTTTATAACCGGAAAAAGAGCCAAATTAGTTTAACACAGATATAATTGAAGGAGTACCTGTGATCGGGTTACAAACGTATAATAACAAATCATCAGCGTACAGGGATAATTTAATTTCCATATCTGAACGAGAAATTCCTTTAAATGACAAGGACCGTAAGGCAATTGACAGTGGCTCAATAGCCAAGGCAAATAGCAGAGGGGAGAGCGGACAGCCCTGCCGTGTTCCACGCCCTAATTAAAGTATTCTGAACGTGTGTCATTAGTGTGTACACTAGCCAGGGGGTGAGCATACAGAAGACGAATCCATGAAATAAAAGTATTCCCAAACCCAAATTTATTGAGTACAGCAAAAAGATATGGCCACGCAACTCGATCAAATGCATTTTCAGCATCGAGAGCAACTACCACCTCAGGGACAACAGATGAATGTTTGGAATAAATTATGTTTAAGAGAGTACGCACATTAAAAAACAGCTGTCTCCCTTTAATAAACCCGTTTGCTCTTCAGATATTAAGTATGGAAGTAACTTATCAAATCGGATAGCCAACCCTTTTGCCAGTATCTTAGCATCGACATTCTGTAGTGAAAGGGGCCTGTAGGAACTGCAAGCAGTGGGATCTTTATCCTTCTTTAAAAGTAGTATTATGGAAGCTTGAGTCATTGTCTCCGGCAAAGAACCACGCTCCAAAGACTCTGCATAAACAGATAAAAGTAACGGGGCCAATTTATCTTGACATTTCTTAAAAAACTCCGGGCCAGGAGCTTTATTATTCTGCATCATCTGAATTGCCCGAAGGATCTCCTCAATACTTAATGGGGCGTCAAGAGCATTAGAAACAACTGGATCAATTGTAGGGACTTCTAAATCAGGTAAAAAAGATGACATTACCCTGGTATCAGAAGGGAACTCAGATGAATACAGTGCAGAATAGAAAAGACATTAATGCCATCTGAATCAGAGATTAATTTGCCAGAATGGTCTTTAATCTGTGGAATAAGGCGTGAGGCTGCCCTCCGTTTTAGCTGGTGTGCTAACAGACGGCTAGCTTTTCCACCATATTCATAGTATGATCTGCGAGAATGCAATAACAAACGCTCCGCATTAGTTGTTGTAATAAGATCAAGCTCCACATGCAGATCTATACGACGCTTGAACAGATCTGGAGATGGACTAGATGCTAACTGTTGACCAATATTACAAATATCACTGGAGAGCTTGTGCAATTTAGCAGAATGAAGTTTGTTCAACTGCGCAGAATATGAAATAATTTGACCCTGTAGAAAAGCCTTGAGTGCTTCCCACAACAACGAGGAGGAGGTCTCACAGTTCGGATTAGTAGCCATATAAGCATCAATTGAGGAAGAGATAAACTCAGTAAAATTGTTGTCGAATAATAAAAGTGTGTTAAATCTCCATGGTGGTAAATAGTGTAGTCGAGCAGACAGTTCAATGTCCACACTGAGGGGAGCATGATCAGAAATAACAATAGTATGATATTTAACTGATGCGACTTTAGGGATAAAACTACTATCTATAAAAAAATTAGCTCAGCAGGAGTGGCGCTGAGAGACACAGTCACTTAAAGAAGTGCAAAGAGTCCTAATATCAAAAGAGTGTGAGATCTCAGCACCCCTACAACACATGATAGGCCAACTTAACTGACCTCCCTCTACTGGCTCCCTGTTTTACTGCATGATGACAATAAGACATTATTTTAAGAATGTATTTGTGTATAAAAGGAACCACATGGAACGTGATATCTAAATATATTGTTAATGTTTCCCTGAAAACAGGCCTGAATTAAGCTCACACAGGTGTTACCACATATTTTATTACATTCATGCTGGATAGATTGGGGTTTTGATTGTGGTTTTCACTAGATCGGTTCAAAGTGAAAAGAGCTTCAGGTTTTTGTACGACATGTTTCATGTTTTGTGTCACTGGGCTCCAACATCTCTCAGAGCACAATAATAGAGAGCTGAATCTGACAGACGTACATCAGTAATAGTGAGTTCAGTGGATGATCGTGATGTAGTCGACTGAAACCGAGGGTCAGAAGTGTGTTTAGCACTCGATGATCGTGCACCTTTATACAGTAAATACTGAGGTTCTCTGTTTGGATACTGTCTGTACCAGTAAAGCCTAACATTTTCAATACTTGTACTATATGAGCAGCTCAGCTTGACCGTTTCTGTTTCTTTAGTGTTTTTTTCTGTCCCTTTATCTGGCTCAATGTCGTCTCCAGTCACCAAACCTGTCAACAATAAAAGTGATTTGATTTGTGAAAGAAAGTTGACAAAATAATGCTGCAAACACATTTCACAGAATGTTTTACAAAAATACTAATGACTAAATTAATATAAATTTAACAGAAACACAGTAAATCTTTCTGTACAGAGTTTCATGAGTTACTCAGTAAATAGTGTACCTGTTCCCACAATGAGAATAAGTATGAGGCATGTGTCCATGATGAATGAGATCAGCTCAGCTCTCTGTTGAGGCTCTCAGTGCTCTGAGCTGGAAGAGACTGCACACACACACACACACACACACGCACACGCACACACACACACACACACACACACACACACACACACACACACACACACACACACACACACACACACACACACACACACACTGAACTGTGTTAATTTATATTTATATTTTATTTTAAATATTTTGTATATAACACACAACATGAGAAGAATGTGAATTAAAATGTGTAGATGTAGTTCATCTGTCTGAATGTGTGCACACATGATAGTGGTGATGATGGTGCATGCGATGGAGTATTTCTACAGAAAACATTAATGTTCAAAAAGCTCTACTCAATAAAGTCCAACTATCGGCCAGTGAAACACACTGCACACCGAACTATTACACCAATGTTCTTCATTTATTAAGACTGTATTGACTTAATACTTGATTCCTGTACTCTTCTCTCGTTTCCTCATATTTATCATAAGCATGGGAATATTAACTCATGAAAATAAGATTTATTTATAGGGTTATGTTTTCTATTATATAAGTATATTTCCGCTACAGTTTGTACAGTATAAATGCATAACATAATATTGTCGTATGACTGTATGTTCTCTTATTATATAAGATTTGAAACAGCCGTATCTCCATGTGAATGTGTGGGAACACTGTCATGCACCTGCACCGTACAGTAGAGGCCAAAAGAGATGTCCAGAAAACTCATATCTTCACCCTTTATTCAAATATTATTAAAAATGTGTTAAAGATTTTATTGCATAGTTGAGCTTGGAGTCAGTTGTTTTATTTGTGATGATGCAATGAAATGCCAAATGCCAAATTATTGGACATAATTATTGGCCAGGCTGTCATACAACGAAATTATGAACACATTAAACAAAAGAAATACATAATAACTGATTATGTTTTAGTCAATTTATGCTTTTTCCTGTAAGCTTTTTGTTTTTTTTTGCAATTTATTTTTATTTATTTATTTATTTTTTGCATAGTAACATAAAACCTGTAGCTGTAGTTTGCCTTTTTTGCCAAATAATGTTTATATAAATACCTAACCAAGTTTAGTATTTTGTTCTTCCTTCATATATAAAATATTTAATATATATAACATATTTTCCTCAAACTTGTAGGATCATTAAAAACAAATATCCCGTCTGGACATCACTTTTGGCCACTACTGTATATTTCACATGAGAGTCATTTGACATGTTTTATTGTTTGTTGCATTTGACCGTTTTCTGAATTACAGGTATTAAAGGGCAAGTTCATATGGATTTAATGTGATTGAATGTATACTGTAAATCTTTCACATTGCCACACAAATTCACACCTTATTAAAAGAAAAGAAATCTGTTTCTGCCTTTTGATTTTGGTAGCTCCCTGCATTCATTGGTTTTACTTTTCTGACATTCATAATAATAACTGTAATTATCAGTTACATCTGTCTTCATCTCTGTCTCTGTGTTTCTCTCTCGTCTCTCATTGTAACAGGTTTTTGTGTAAAGCTGATGTGTTTCCTGTCACTGTGGGCTTCAGAGCACAGTAATACACAGCAGAGTCACACACACACAGGTTCTTGATCAGCAGAGGAACTGAATTTGATGAAAGTTCAGAGTGAAATCTCTCCTGGAACTCAGTGCCATTTTCTCCTCCATATTTGCTTCTCCTCAGGATGTATTTAGGAAAGTCATTTGCTTTCTGGATGTACCAGAATAAATGTTCTTGTGCTGAATCTGTTTCATATTTACACTGTAATGTCACGGATCTTCCTTCAGCTTCAGTCACATGTTTGTCTGGCTGATCAACTGTGTCCTCTGATCTGACCTCTGTAAAGGGTTAAAGAAATCATGTACAGTACAATACAAAATATAAGCAATTTAATGAGTGTGTAGCTGTATTAAATGAAGATTCATACCAACAATGAACAGTGCGAAGAGAAATATATTCCTCAACCTGTGTGACATGACTGTGTCTGTGCTGAAGACACCTTTAAGTCCAAATAAATCAGTGAATATGAGAGTTTTGCTTTAAGTATTATAATGCTGATTTAAGGAGGAGCTTGTGGATACCCATAAAGCTGCTTTATTGTCAGAGGTAATATTAAGTACCTACTGCCCTCTTATGGTTAACTGCAAGTATTGTATAAGTGGCATCTCAAGCTTAATGTGATAAAATATCTGCACCATTTTATTTCATTTTTTGTTCCTCTCTTTGTGTTTATGTATGAGCTAAAACAATTTTGTGAAGTGACTTATTCCTTAGTCCACCGATCTTTAAAGAGTTTTTATCATAAGCATGGCAATATCAGGGAATATGAATAATCAAATTATTTAATTTCTATTTATAAGGTTATGTTTTCTGTTGTATATTAAAACTTTCATTGGTTTGAGCTTTAAGAGCTTTAAGTTACTGCAGATCAATCATAAAGACATAAAGATCTCTAAACTTCCTGCTGCTGTTTACTTTCATCCATATGCTGCTGTAATTATTGTTCTTAGCAATAATTATTCATATTTTTAAATTTTATTGATCTGTATTTAATAATTGTGTTAGATAATTAAGTTCTTTATTATAGCATTGTGTGTATAAAAGTCTTAAATAATATTTCACGTCTATGTATGTGCGGCCTAGTGGTCAATCTTCACTGATTTGCCGTTCCATCAGTAAGAGAAGAGTGTGAAGGTTGAATTAGCAGAGCAATTACACAGCTGTACATAAAATACACACAACATAATGGCTCTGGATTGGTTTACCTCTTATTTGTCGAACAGATCCTTCTCTGTAGTGCTTGGAGACACCTCCTCCTCTCGTGCCCCTCTATTTTGTGGGATCCCCCAAGGATCTATTTTGGGCCCCCTTCTGTTTACCCTTTACATGCTACCCCTGGGACATTTTATATCTTAAGTTCTGTATCTTATTTGTTTTTTATATGTTTTTATTGTAAAGCACTTTGTAAGTTTGTTTTGAAAGGTGCTATATAAATAAATAAAATAAATAATGTCAGCATACCACCACGTAGGACGAACCACATCCAGCAGGAGTAACTGTCGACGCAAGAGGAAGCTGTATATGAAAGAGATGTCCAGGTACTAACCCGGATTGTATCCAAAAAAAAACATAAAACCACAGCTGCCCAACTCACTGCAGAATTAAATGCACACCTCGACTCTCCTGTTTCCACCAAAGCTGTTCGTCGGGAGCTCCACAGAGTCAATATTCATGGTCAGGCTGCTATAACCAAACCTTTGGTCACTCATGCCAATGCCAAATGTCGGTTTCATTGGTACCACCAGTGGAAATCGTGGGCTGTGGTTAATGTGAAACATGATTTGTTCTCTGATGAGTCCACCTTCACTGTCTTTCCCACATCCGTGGGAGTTACGTTGTGGAGAACAGCCGGACTGTTTCTCCCCAGAGTGAAGCGCAGGGGTGGATCAGTGATGGTTTGGGCTGCAATATCATGGCATTCCCAACCGTGCTTGATGGGTGCGTCACTGCCAAGGACTACCAAACCATTCTGAAGGACCATGTGCACCTAATGGGTCAAACATTGTACCCTGAAGGGGTGCTGTGTATCAGTTTGATAATGCCCCAATACACACAGCATGACTTGTGACAGAATGGGTTGATGAACATAAAAGTTGAACATCTCACATAGCCTGCACAGTCACCAGATCTAAACAGATCTAAATATACCCCATTTATATCTCAGGTTATTGTGCAGTGTTGTTGTGTTTCCTCAGGTTATTGTGCAGTGTTGTTGTGTTTCCTCAGGTTATTGTACAGTGTTGTTGTGTTTCCTCAGGTTATTGTACAGTGTTGTTGTGTTTCCTCAGGTTATTGTACAGTGTTGTTCTGTTTCCTCAGGTTATTGTGCAGTGTTGTTGTGTTTCCTCAGGTTATTGTGCAGTGTTGTTGTGTTTCCTCAGGTTATTGTACAGTGTTGTTGTGTTTCCTCAGGTTATTGTACAGTGTTGTTGTGTTTCCTCAGGTTATTGTGCAGTGTTGTTGTGTTTCCTCAGGTTATTGTGCAGTGTTGTTGTGTTTCCTCAGGTTATTGTACAGTGTTGTTGTGTTTCCTCAGGTTATTGTGCAGTGTTGTTGTGTTTCCTCAGGTTATTGTGCAGTGTTGTTGTGTTTCCTCAGGTTATTGTGCAGTGTTGTTGTGTTTCCTCAGGTTATTGTACAGTGTTGTTGTGTTTCCTCAGGTTATTGTGCAGTGTGTGTGTGTTTCCTGTGACTGTGGGCCTCAGAGCACAGTAATACAGAGCAGAGTCTGACACAGATGCAGAGGAGATCTCCAGATACACATGGGCTTGTTCCTTTTTTGTCACTTTAACAGAGAGTCTTGGATCTACATCAGACACCTGAGGCTCTTTTGCAGCACTGTGGGTGGAAACAAGAAATTCAGGCTTTGATCTTCCATACTGACGGTACCAGAAGAGATAATCTGTAACTCCAGTGGAGGAATAACTACAGGACAACTTCACATTCTGTCCCTCATCAGCACCAACATCTGTTGTGTTTGGTTTGATGGTATTTCCAAAGACAGCAGCTGAAACAGAAGAGGAATGGGTTGCTTTATAGAAAGATTTCTTTGTAATCAGGAAATCAATCAATCAATCAATCAATCAATCAATCAATCAATCACAGAAATACACACCAGCTGAGGCACAGAACAGAATAACTGAATGCAGATCCATTGTGCAAGTGTTCTCTCTGAGAAGAGTCAGACTGAATCGTTTCGTCTCTGTCAGACACGATGAGATCCTGTGAGATCTGTGAACACTGAGTCCCTCCTCTCTGAGACACATCATGTCTATATTTCACACTTGGGGAACAGAAGAAAGAGCCAATCACACTCATCAGTGTTTTCTCTGTGCTGTTAATGTGTTTATGTGTGATTTTGAAATATGTTTTATATAGGAGATATATTTATGTCCTGAAATTTTTAAATTATTTCAATTTCCACTGCATTTACAAAGAATGCTGTTTGAAAAGTTTAAGAAATATTTTTTTTTATTTTTTTTCCAGTATTAAATCAAATTATAAGCAGCATTAGGTGAAATTCAGAATTTAAAAAACTGGGATCATGAAACCCTTTCCTGAATTGGAACTGAATTGTTCACACCCACTGGAAGCTGAGCTGGAACTGAATTAGAATATCAGGAAGTGGAATGACAACCCATAATGTTAATGTTAAGTTTACACTTTATTTGAAGGTGTCCTTGTTACTGTGCTATAAATTTAAGTACTGAGTTATATTAAAAAACTAAATGTACTAACACTCTTAAAAGGTTCAGTGTAGAACCATAGGGTTTGACTCAATGTTAAAGGACCCTTTATGCCAAAAATGTTCTAATGAGAAATGTCTTAAAGAATTGCATACTTTCGTGTTTAACTGGTTATTTAGATTTTTTTCTAGTGATAAAATACAAAGTTCTGTCATGAAACTCTAGATGGCGCAGGCTGATGGGTCCTTAACTCAGTTTGTTAGCGATCACATCATCATCTACATATCACAGCTGATTGGTTACTGGTCTGCAGTCATAACACCTAAAACAAAGAAATAAGAACATTACTGAGACAACTTGCACAAAATAATTTATTGGACTGTTTTTCTACGTCACTAGAATGAATAAAGAAAGTCCATTTGTACCTGAAGTCAGAATTAAAATCAGAAACAGGTGTATTTCCATGTTTAATAGATCAGTGTATTAATGTTCTCTGTGCTCTGATGCTAATGCTTTAGTTCAGCGCTCACAGAAGAGGTGTGTTCCAGACCTTTCTTTATGTTTCAGACGCAGGTGATTGGTTGGAAGGGGCAGTTTTTAACACAAGCACAAGAAATCAGACCTTTATGAGCTCATTAAAAACCATACACACCAACACATTCTGGATCATAGAAGTGCAATCTGTTAAAAAATTGATGAGGTAAAAATAGGAAAGAAAATGTAAACACTGTAGATTTGCCCTGCTCTGAGTAGAACTTAGCAACTCATCACAAAGGACATTTTATTTATTGTTTATTATTGAAATGATTCTCACTTTGTGAAATATAGTGTTGCTTTGGCAAAGATGGAGAGTTTTTATTTATTTTGCATGTTGTTGTGTGAGTGTTGAGTGTGTGTGAGTCACAGTGGGCTTCAGAGCACAGTAATACACAGCAGAGTCAGACACACACACATCCTGGATCGTCAGAGGAACTGATCTCGATGTGGAGTCCAGTGTTGCAGAAAATCTCTCCTTAAAATCAGGCTCTGTAGTTCCTTCAGCAATGTAAAGTCACTCAGAATCAGAGTATGTGAGCGGAGTGGAGTGGGAGCGGAGCTGGAGTGGAGTGATTATTGAATGCTTAGAGCGTGGAGGGGAAATTGCTGCCGCTCCACTCCGCTCACATACTCTGCTCAGAATGAATGTTGGGGATCTGTTTGGCAGCTGTTTGTACCAGTAGAGATAAGCATTTGTATAAATGGTAGAATAATTGCACTGTAGAGTAACTTGATGTCATTTCTCTTGAAGGTTGGTCAACACTGTCTTGTCCCCAGCACACTGGAAAATAGATTTACCCATTATTCATGTGCATATATGAATTATTTCACACAGATAGTGAAGTGTAAATGATAAAATTCTTACCAAAATCATGTGCTGTGAAGAAAAGAGAAATAATCATCCGTTTTGCCATTGCCATACAAGTTAAAAAGGGAGAATATTTTAGTAGAAGTATTTTCTTGCTGTGTAGTCTTTGTTTCTCTTTGTAGTTTCAGATTCTTCATAGGGTTCAGCCTTATATAAGAATGAGGAATGATGCCTCCCTGTGGTGAGTCTGAATAGATTTTGCTGAGCTGAACAATTTAAATTCAATGGCATCATATTCTGACATAACTCACAAACAGCGTGACTGATTAATGTCAGAGTCAGTTAATCAGAATAAATAAGACATAAAATGACATAAAAGGTTATTGTGCAGTGTTGTTGTGTTTCCTCAGGTTATTGTACAGTGTTGTTGTGTGTCCTCAGGTTATTGTGCAGTGTTGTTGTGTGTCCTCAGGTTATTGTACAGTGTTGTTGTGTTTCCTCAGGTTATTGTGCAGTGTTGTTGTGTTTCCTCAGGTTATTGTACAGTGTTGTTGTGTTTCCTCAGGTTATTGTACAGTGTTGTTGTGTTTCCTCAGGTTATTGTGCAGTGTTGTTGTGTGTCCTCAGGTTATTGTGCAGTGTTGTTGTGTTTCCTCAGGTTATTGTACAGTGTTGTTGTGTTTCCTCAGGTTATTGTGCAGTGTTGTTGTGTTTCCTCAGGTTATTGTGCAGTGTTGTTGTGTTTCCTCAGGTTATTGTACAGTGTTGTTGTGTTTCCTCAGGTTATTGTACAGTGTTGTTGTGTTTCCTCAGGTTATTGTACAGTGTTGTTGTGTTTCCTCAGGTTATTGTGCAGTGTTGTTGTGTGTCCTCAGGTTATTGTGCAGTGTTGTTGTGTTTCCTCAGGTTATTGTGCAGTGTTGTTGTGTTTCCTCAGGTTATTGTGCAGTGTTGTTGTGTTTCCTCAGGTTATTGTACAGTGTTGTTGTGTTTCCTCAGGTTATTGTGCAGTGTTGTTGTGTTTCCTCAGGTTATTGTACAGTGTTGTTGTGTGTCCTCAGGTTATTGTACAGTGTTGTTGTGTTTCCTCAGGTTATTGTGCAGTGTTGTTGTGTTTCCTCAGGTTATTGTACAGTGTTGTTGTGTGTCCTCAGGTTATTGTGCAGTGTTGTTGTGTTTCCTCAGGTTATTGTACAGTGTTGTTGTGTTTCCTCAGGTTATTGTACAGTGTTGTTGTGTTTCCTCAGGTTATTGTACAGTGTTGTTGTGTTTCCTCAGGTTATTGTGCAGTGTTGTTGTGTTTCCTCAGGTTATTGTGCAGTGTTGTTGTGTTTCCTCAGGTTATTGTACAGTGTTGTTGTGTTTCCTCAGGTTATTGTACAGTGTTGTTGTGTTTCCTCAGGTTATTGTACAGTGTTGTTGTGTTTCCTCAGGTTATTGTGCAGTGTTGTTGTGTGTCCTCAGGTTATTGTGCAGTGTTGTTGTGTTTCCTCAGGTTATTGTACAGTGTTGTTGTGTTTCCTCAGGTTATTGTACAGTGTTGTTGTGTTTCCTCAGGTTATTGTGCAGTGTTGTTGTGTGTCCTCAGGTTATTGTGCAGTGTTGTTGTGTGTCCTCAGGTTATTGTACAGTGTTGTTGTGTTTCCTCAGGTTATTGTGCAGTGTTGTTGTGTTTCCTCAGGTTATTGTACAGTGTTGTTGTGTGTCCTCAGGTTATTGTGCAGTGTTGTTGTGTTTCCTCAGGTTATTGTACAGTGTTGTTGTGTTTCCTCAGGTTATTGTACAGTGTTGTTGTGTTTCCTCAGGTTATTGTGCAGTGTTGTTGTGTTTCCTCAGGTTATTGTGCAGTGTTGTTGTGTTTCCTCAGGTTATTGTACAGTGTTGTTGTGTTTCCTCAGGTTATTGTACAGTGTTGTTGTGTTTCCTCAGGTTATTGTGCAGTGTTGTTGTGTGTCCTCAGGTTATTGTGCAGTGTTGTTGTGTTTCCTCAGGTTATTGTGCAGTGTTGTTGTGTTTCCTCAGGTTATTGTGCAGTGTTGTTGTGTTTCCTCAGGTTATTGTACAGTGTTGTTGTGTTTCCTCAGGTTATTGTACAGTGTTGTTGTGTTTCCTCAGGTTATTGTACAGTGTTGTTGTGTTTCCTCAGGTTATTGTGCAGTGTTGTTGTGTGTCCTCAGGTTATTGTGCAGTGTTGTTGTGTTTCCTCAGGTTATTGTGCAGTGTTGTTGTGTTTCCTCAGGTTATTGTGCAGTGTTGTTGTGTTTCCTCAGGTTATTGTACAGTGTTGTTGTGTTTCCTCAGGTTATTGTGCAGTGTTGTTGTGTTTCCTCAGGTTATTGTACAGTGTTGTTGTGTGTCCTCAGGTTATTGTACAGTGTTGTTGTGTTTCCTCAGGTTATTGTGCAGTGTTGTTGTGTTTCCTCAGGTTATTGTACAGTGTTGTTGTGTTTCCTCAGGTTATTGTGCAGTGTTGTTGTGTTTCCTCAGGTTATTGTGCAGTGTTGTTGTGTTTCCTCAGGTTATTGTGCAGTGTTGTTGTGTTTCCTCAGGTTATTGTACAGTGTTGTTGTGTGTCCTCAGGTTATTGTGCAGTGTTGTTGTGTGTCCTCAGGTTATTGTACAGTGTTGTTGTGTTTCCTCAGGTTATTGTGCAGTGTTGTTGTGTTTCCTCAGGTTATTGTGCAGTGTTGTTGTGTTTCCTCAGGTTATTGTACAGTGTTGTTGTGTTTCCTCAGGTTATTGTGCAGTGTTGTTGTGTGTCCTCAGGTTATTGTGCAGTGTTGTTGTGTTTCCTCAGGTTATTGTGCAGTGTTGTTGTGTTTCCTCAGGTTATTGTGCAGTGTTGTTGTGTTTCCTCAGGTTATTGTACAGTGTTGTTGTGTTTCCTCAGGTTATTGTGCAGTGTTGTTGTGTGTCCTCAGGTTATTGTGCAGTGTTGTTGTGTTTCCTCAGGTTATTGTGCAGTGTTGTTGTGTTTCCTCAGGTTATTGTACAGTGTTGTTGTGTTTCCTCAGGTTATTGTGCAGTGTTGTTGTGTGTCCTCAGGTTATTGTACAGTGTTGTTGTGTTTCCTCAGGTTATTGTGCAGTGTTGTTGTGTGTCCTCAGGTTATTGTACAGTGTTGTTGTGTTTCCTCAGGTTATTGTACAGTGTTGTTGTGTTTCCTCAGGTTATTGTACAGTGTTGTTGTGTTTCCTCAGGTTATTGTGCAGTGTTGTTGTGTGTCCTCAGGTTATTGTGCAGTGTTGTTGTGTTTCCTCAGGTTATTGTGCAGTGTTGTTGTGTTTCCTCAGGTTATTGTGCAGTGTTGTTGTGTTTCCTCAGGTTATTGTACAGTGTTGTTGTGTTTCCTCAGGTTATTGTGCAGTGTTGTTGTGTTTCCTCAGGTTATTGTACAGTGTTGTTGTGTGTCCTCAGGTTATTGTACAGTGTTGTTGTGTTTCCTCAGGTTATTGTGCAGTGTTGTTGTGTTTCCTCAGGTTATTGTACAGTGTTGTTGTGTTTCCTCAGGTTATTGTGCAGTGTTGTTGTGTTTCCTCAGGTTATTGTGCAGTGTTGTTGTGTTTCCTCAGGTTATTGTGCAGTGTTGTTGTGTTTCCTCAGGTTATTGTACAGTGTTGTTGTGTGTCCTCAGGTTATTGTGCAGTGTTGTTGTGTGTCCTCAGGTTATTGTGCAGTGTTGTTGTGTTTCCTCAGGTTATTGTACAGTGTTGTTGTGTTTCCTGTGACTGTGGGTCTCAGAGCACAGTAATACAGAGCAGAGTCTGATACAGATGCAGAGGAGATCTCCAGATACACACTGCTGGCTTCTTTTCTGTGACTGATGGATATTGCAGAAACTGGAGGATCAGCATGAGTAACATATCCTGAATAATCCAGTATGAGGAACTGTGGAGGTGATCCTGTATATTGGCGATACCAGTGAAGACTATCAACAGACCCAGTGTAGTTACAAGAGAGTTTCACGCTCTCTGTCTCAGTGGCAAATGCTGCATCTCTGTATGGAGTGATGACATCTTTAGCTCTGTTACCTGCAACAAACACCTATTTCAGCATGTTTAAAATGAGATATTGGGATGTAATGACACATGTAAGATTTTACCTTGCGCTAAAGTCAGCAATATAAGAACACAAGAGAGCATGATGGTAGTTGTGCTTGCCTCAGTTCATGTGCAGGAAAAAGCTTTACTGAAGCAAACATTCGTTCATCATCTAGCAGAGCATCTCCAGCTGGCACCTCCTCTTAAAGCTACAGTCTTCATATTAAAATAATCTGCTGTAAGAGTGATATTATATTTTTTGGTATTTAAGTTTATAACCTTCTTTAAACAACACCTTTGTTTGGACTGTTGAGAAGATGACATTTGTAAAATAAATTGCTTATACATTTGACTCACTTTGACTGGCAAAGTCAGCCAAATAAAGGAGCAGTTTATAATTTATGAATCACCTGCAAGAACATTAAGTAACAATCATTTATAACACGAATTACCCAACAAAACCATTATACATTATATCATTCACTCAGTTAAATTTTAACAGATGTTATCATATCCTGTTATTCACAGAGCCTTTGTGGCTCACATAAAGAACAACTGTGGTGTGATTTGTAGTTGATTAAATACTGTTCAAATTCAAAACCATAATTTTGTGTAATTTCATGTGAGTTTTTGTAAAGCCTCTCAGGCTCTTTGTATTACTGGGGCACTACATGAAATGTGCAGTAATAAATAATAATGTAATGTTAAGTCACATTTGTCAAGCTAATTGTGATGTACAATACAAAAATACTGTAATTCAGGATGATTCTACATATCTAGTAGATTAGAATATGTATCTTTTGTATTTGTATGTATTTTGATCTCTTTTCATTTTTCTCTAATTTGCCTTTATAACTTGAACTAAATTTTCTTCCGTAAGCACACACAGGTGTTTCCACAAGTGTAATTATGTGAATTATAGATTGTGGGTTTGATGTGGCTTGAGGTCAAATGAAAAATGATTTTCAGTTTTTGTAAAGCGTCTCAGGCACTTTGTGTCACTGGGCTCCAACTCTCAGAGCACAATAATAGAGAGCTGAATCTGACAGAGTTACACTGTTAATAATGAGTTCAGTGGAGGTTTGGGATGTAGTCGACTGAAACCGACGGTCTGGTATATCCTCAAAACTGCTCACTGATCGAGCACCTTTCCACAGTAAATACTGAGGTTCTCTGTTTGGATACTGTCTGAACCAGTAAAGCACAACATTATTGCTGTTAGTTTCATATGAGCAGCTCAGTGTCACAGACTCTCCTTCTCTCATGATCATATTAGTATCCTTGTCGATTGGTCCAATGCTATCAGCAAACACACCTGCAATAAAATGTGAGACATCACAATATAACATTAAAGCATCAGCCAGTTTCTCTTGCCAAAAACACCATGTGATGTTAAAAGTGCTCATTCTATCACCTGAAACTGTTATGGCAATCACTAGTAGACATCTCTCCATGTTGATATCGGTTTAAACAGATTTTGATAATGGTTTTAAGGTTAGCTATGTATCTTTCTTTGAGGTTTACACATGAGCACTAAACTAAATGTGATAAATGATCAAAATGGTTGCATAGATGAATGACTGCAGTGGGAGGGGCTCTGCTGTTTATGAATAGTGTGGGTGTGGTCAGTGACTTCACAATCAATACACAATCCCTTTTTACTTCATACTGTAAAATATAACATCAAATATAACTCATATGAATATCTTTATTCCTTTTTTAATTCAGAGTTTAAATGTGATCAAAACTTTCACACTCACCCAAATAATAACTTCTCATTAAGTGTAATAAGTATTTAGGTTCACAGAGGCCTTATAATCCTGGAAGTAATCACATCACATGAGTTAAAACAATTAAAAGTTTACAGGGTTCATATGCAGTTTGTATTGAATTTGATTTGAGTATCAGGTCTGGATAAGTATGGAAAAAAGAAAGTATGATATGAAAATATATCTGTGCTTCCAGACTATTCGCCTATTCAGTTTTCTAAAATATATGTAAACATTTCTAAAGAAAAATATATGTATCATTCAAGCAGAGGGTTTTCATGACAAAAGTTTAGTGATCGTCGAACAGGACTGAATGAATTCAAGGCGCACGATTTCCTCATGTGAAACTGTTCGTCTTTACTATAAGAGAGTCTCTTTTGAACGAATGTGTGTGTGTCACTCAAACCAGCAAAAGAGAAAACAATCATCTCAATCAGATTGTGCTTTGCTGTTTGGTGATTGTGCGATATCAAACTGATGTGTCAGAAGTGAACATATGCAAGTCTGAAGTGTTTAAGTTTTCTTTTCATCATTTTAAGCGCATGTTAACAGTTTGAGAAAACCAATGAAAGAAACAGAAACTAAAAATATTTAGAGATGACTGTATTATATACCAAATATAATGCTGAAAATAATGTTGTATGAACCATTTATGTTAAATATGCTGAAAACTCTACAGAGAGGTTTAGAAATGTGAGTCTGAAAAAGTCTGGGGTTCTGAAATGGTGAATGTGTAGAAACCCTGAGTTAAACAGCACTACTAGATGCTCACACAGGGTTTGTGTGTGTGTGTTGAGTGTGTTTGAGTCACAGTGGTCGTCAGAGCACAGTAATACACAGCAGAGTCAGACACACACACATCCTGGATCGTCAGTGGAAATGATTTTGAAATTGTGTTGAGATTGCCACTAAATCTTTCCTTGATCGTAGAGTCAAATTTGCTCAGTATACATTCTGGAAATCCATTCACTTTTTGCTGGTACCAGAAGAGATAAGCATTTGTAGCTGTGGTCGAACAATTGCACTGTAGAGTAACTTGATCTTGTTGATTTGCAGTCATTTCTCTTAAAGGCTGTTCAACTCTGTCTTGTCCCCAGCACACTGGAAAATAGATTTAACTATTTATAATTTACATATATTGAGTACTGTAAGTGAAACAGATACTAAAGTGTAATTGATTGTCTTTCTTACCAGAGTCCCATGTTGTGACGAAAAGAGTAATAATAATCAGTTTCTGCATTGCTGAGATAGAGATTATTTTAACATATTCTAATGAATGTGTCTCTGTCTTTACTGTAGCTCTGTTTCCTCTCTGCTGCTCTTCTCCTGATATTTCAGGTCTTCAATAGGTCTCACATGGCACACCGTTGATGCCACTTTTAAAGGATGCTGCCCCCCAGTGGTAAAATGTCAGGATGTTCTAAAGACATGCAGTGAAAATTAGCGATGAAAGGGTGTGGACACTTATTTTTGCACTTGACCTCATTGCATATGCATTTGGAGAAGTTTTCATTTCAGACGCAACATTTTAATATTATATTTAAAAGAGTATTTAAATTAATCATGCAACGTCATTTACTAAGGTTTGCAGCGTGTGGATTTGCACTGTAATATAATTGAGCACTTCCTCTGTTGTTGTGTGTGTGTTGAGTGTGTGTGAGTCACAGTGGCCATGAACAATTTATAAATTAAAATTGAATTGAATCCCAGATTCACCGCAGAAATGAACACTGATCTAGAAGCAGTTTTGAACACGAGTTATTATCTATTTCATGTTTATGTGTGTGTGTTGAGTGTGTGTGAGTCACAGTGGGCCTCAGAGCACAGTAATACACAGCAGAGTCAGACACACACACATCCTGGATCGACAGAGGAACTGATCTTGATGTGGAATCCAGTTTTGCAGAAAATCTCTCCTTAAATTCAGGCTCTGTAGTTCCTTCACCAAATGTGTATTTATTCAGAATGAATGTTGGTGATCTGTTTGGCAGCTGTTTGTACCAGAAGAGATACGGACTTGTATCAGTGGTAGTATAATTACACATTATAATAACTTGATGTCCTTCACTTACAGTCATTTCTCTATAAGACTGTTCAACCCTGTCCTGTCCCAAAGACACTGGAAGAAAAAAAAGTCATTAACATGAATTACGTGCAAAGTAAACTTCAACATTTAATAACCTAAATGAAAGTAAACTTTTCTGTGAGTGTACAGAAATATAAAAAGTGTGCTTACCATCGTAATGTGATATGACACACAGGGAAATCAAAGCCCATCTAAACATAGTTGTTCTCTGAGGTAAAAGAACTGACATTCACTCAACAGAGCTCCTAAAACTCTCTCTGTGTCTCACTGAGCTCTGCTTTAATGTATCATGTCACATGATCTACTCATACATGAAGAGAGCAATGCTGACCCCTTGTGGATAAAGTTTGAAATTACTTAAAAATGTGTTATTTTGGAAACCATGAACAATTTTTCACAAAATAGTCTAAAGTGTTTTTGAACACATGATTGATCCTCTCTACTCATCTCTCGGTGTGTATATCATGAAGCCATTTACTTAGATATACCCATGGGCATCATCTACCTGTTTTTCTTTTTTCTTTGCAGTACATTATATTGCCAAAAGTTTTGGGACGTCTGCCTTTAAATGCAAGGTTTAGGAGCGTGTTTAAGGGAATTTTTGACCATTCTTCTCGAAGCACATTTGTGAGGTCAGGCACTGATGTTGGACGAGAAGGCCTGGCTCGCAGTCTCCGCTCTAATTCATCCCAAAGGTGTTCTATCGGGTTGAGGTCGGGACTCTGTGCAGGCCAGTCAAGTTCCTCCACACCAAACTCGCTCATCCATGTCTTTATGGACAGACGCTTTGTGCACTGGTGCGCAGTCATGTTGGAACAGGAAGGGGCCATCCCCAAACTGTTCCCACAAAGTTGGGAGCATGAAATTGTCCAAAATGTCTTGGTATGCTGAAGAATTAAGAGTTCCTTTCGCTGGAACTAAGGGACCAAGCCCAGCCCCTGAAAAACAACCCCACACCATAATCCCCCCTCCACCAAACTTTACACTTGGCACAATGCAGTCAGGCAAGTCCCGTTCTCCTGGCAACCGCCAAACCCAGACTCGTCCATGGGATTGCCAGACAGAGAAGCGTGATTGGTCACTCCAGAGAACACGTCTCACTGCTCTAGAGTCCAGTGGCGGCGTGCTTTACCCCACTGCATCCCACGTTTTGCATTGCACTTGGTGATGTAAGGCTTGGATGAGCTGCTCGGCCATGGAAACCCATTCCATGAAGCTCTCTACACACTGTTCTTGAGCTAATCTGAAAGCCACAGAAGTTTGGAGGTCTGTAGCTATTGACTTGCTGTTGTTCCCAATTGCTTCCACTTTGTTATAATCCCACTAACAGTTGAGCGTGGAATATTTAGTAGTGAGGAAATGTCAGGAATGGACTTATTGCACAGGTGGCAACCTATCACGGTACCACGCTTGAGTTCACTGAGCTCCTGAGAGCGATTCTTTCACAAATGTCTGTAGAAGCGTCTGCATGCCTAGTGCTTGATTTACACACCTGTGGCCATGGAAGTGATTGAACACCTGAATTCAATGATTTGGAGGGATGTCCCAATACTTTTGCAATATAGTGTAAATTGTCTGAAGAAGGTGTGCCTTGACTGTGTATTGACCACATTTGTACATGCAAATGGGTGATTTCTACCATAATGCTTTAAAGTAGCACTTTTCTACCTACAATATTCATGCATTTGTATTTCACGTGGCTGCTTTGAATGGGCAAGATGCTTCTAGATATATCAGAGGGATCTGTTTAAAATGTAAGATTTCAGGGTCCCATTTCTCGTGAACTGTGGAACACCATTGTTACCTTTTTTTGTACAGTAGGTTTTTGTGCAGTGTTGTTGTGTTTCCTCAGGTTATTGTACAGTGTTGTTGTGTTTCCTCAGTTTATTGTGCAGTGTTGTTGTGTTTCCTCAGGTTATTGTACAGTGTGTGTGTGTTTCCTGTGACTGTGGGCTTCAGAGCACAGTAATACAGAGCAGAGTCTGATACAGATGCAGAGGAGATCTCCAGATACACACGGTTATCATTGTCTTTTCTGATCTCAGTAGTGAATCTTTGATCTACATCAGATGTCTTAACATCTTTTGCACTGTCTGAAATGACCACAAGGAATTCAGGAGCTGATCCGGGATACTGACGGTACCAAAATAAAGACAATGCAGAAGAATAACTGCAGGATAATTTAACACTTGAACCCTCGACAGCAAACTCCTGTGTTTTGTCTGGTGTAATAGTATCTCCATTACTCGCACCTGCAAAGAAAAGTGAAATAGTCTCAACGGGTGCAAAATATGAATATGCTGATAAAATGTGAGCATTTTAGAAGTTCATTCACTTATAGTGCGCTTTTATATATTAAGGCCACATATAAGACCACATATTTAATGATTAAAAATGACTTGACATACTTCATTGTGATAATTAAGGACAGCATTGAAATGATGGTACTTACATGCTAAAGCAGAGAACAGAATAAGTGAATGGAGTATCATTGTATGTGTGCTCACAGTCTCAGCTTGAATGATCTTATGCCAGTCTCTGTCAGGCTCAGCAAAACACCCTCAGATACGTTAAGCTCCTCCTTCCTCACCACATGGGAAAATACATCAGTTTACCACCTTCACCTTTTTGACCATGGTTGGTTCATAAGATGTTACAAAGACAGAGCAGCATCTTTTATCTGAAGATTTAAACACAAGATTTGCATTTAATTTCATAGTGAAACACAATCACAGAGAAGCAAACAAAGTAGGAGAGCTTAAAACGTTCCTCGCATTCACTCGTGCTTTTAAACTCTGGCGGGATACTTGATATATACAGAGATTATGTGTGTGTGTGTGTTACAGTGCAGTATCTGTATAAGTATATTTACTGTATACTGTATAATGCAAGTGGACTACCGTAATATGATACACTATAGTAAGTATATTACAGTACAATGCACATTATTGGATTATGACACATTTTTCTCCCAACATTCGGCTGCACCCTTCGGCCCGCCTCGGCCATTGTAAGGCCATGATTGAGAACATCATCCACAATAGTGGCCCTTATTTCATCGGATGAATGTCCTTGGTCTCTTCTACCTCTTCATCTGTTTCGCCTCCCTACACTTCCACTTACTTCTCTTCTTCTTTCTGGCTGTTGACCCTGTTAGTTTCCTTGTTATTCTTCCATTGTCAGACTCAGAAATTATAACACGGTGTTGTGCGCTGTCTATCTGCTTGTCACCCGAAGGGTCTCGAGATGCACCTCTGAGCTATTTTAGAGAACTGGTTGATCATTGATTGATATAATGCTTTACATTCCGGTTATTGGTGAAATTCAAGATTATCCTGTGCAATTCATCAGTTCAGGACACATTTACAAAAAAACTCTATAGATATGTATAGAAAATATTCTTGATAGATTATGACAACTAGTTCAACCATTTTGAATGAACTAATGATGTTTTTTTGTAAGACTATTCGACAGAGAATCAGTATAATATACTTTGATCAACATGACAAAATCAATTGATCATGTAGGAAACAGCAGACAAGTGTACAAAATCTATTGCATGAACGCAACACTGCAGCCCTGTGGCAGAAATGTGCCTGCACAATATGATCATCATTTAACTCTTTTTATAGCATATTTGTTGGTCAGAATTTATTAAATTATTAAATTGCATGAAAAGTGAAGGACAGCACTGTATGTTGTATGTGTGTAATATCATTGTCATCTTAAGACTGTTTGACTCAGTGTCTCGGCTATATTCGTGCTCTCTCTCACTGGGTAAAGTGTTTTTGTGTAGAGCTGATGTGTTTCCTGTGACTGTGGGTCTCAGAGCACAGTAATACTAGTAAGTCAAACTACACATGACAGTCCTTGTTCTGTAGTGCATTGTATAGAAACTGTGTCTATTCCACGAATATTGAGGTCAAAATCCTCTATAGGATCTAGAAAAAATCTGATCATTATTAAACCAGATAATCTTAAAAGAAATTAACAAAAACATTCTCTAAAACTAGGTCTCCTTAACATTAGATCGCTCACACCTAAAGCAGTTATTGTAAATGAAATGATCACAGATAATAGCTTTGATATACTCTGTCTGACTGAAACCTGGCTTAAACCTAATGATTATTTCGGTCTTAATGATTCTACTCCACCAGGCTACTGTTATACGTACGAGCCCCGTCTGATTGGTTGTGGCGGCGGTGTTGCAACTATCTATAGAGATAATATTACTGTTACTCAGAAAACAGGACACAGGTTTAATTCGTTTGAAGTGCTTGTGCTAAATGTTACACTCTCAGATATAAGAAAAACCCCTATTATCTTTTGCTTTGGCTACCATATATAGACCGCCAGGGCCCTATGTTGATTTCTTAAAAGAATTTGCGATTTTCTCTCAGACCTATTGGTCACTGTCGATAAAGCACTGATTGTCGGTGATTTGAACATTCACGTACATTCACAAACGATGCGCTAGGGGTTGCATTTATAGACTTATTAAACTCCTTTGGGGTCAAGCAAACGTGACTGGACCCACTCATCGTTTTAATCATACACTAGATTTAATTATATCACATGGAACCAATCCGACTGATATAGATATCATACCGCAAAGTGATGATGTCACTGATCACTACCTTGTAACGTGCACACTGCGTACTGCTGATATTTGCCATACTGCTCCGCATTATCGACCAGGTAGAACGATTCTCCCAAACACTATAGATAAATTCACAAAAAACCTACCAGATTTATCTCAGCTGCTCAGTGTACCCAAACACACAAATGAACTAGAGAAAATGACTAGCAGTATGAGCACCATTTTCTCTAGTACATTAGAAACGGTTGCACCGATCAGATTAAAGAAGGTTAGAGAGAAAATTACTGCACCGGGGTACAACAGTATTACTCACGCTATCAAGAGAGAAACTCGTAATCTAGAGTGCAAATGGAAACAAACTAATTTAGAGGTCTTCAAAATCGCATGGAAAGACAGCACTTCCCGTTATAAAAAGACTCTAAAAGCAGCCAGGGCCGAGCATATCCGTAAACTAATAGAAAATAACCAAAACAACCCCAGGTTTTTATTTAGTACAGTGGCCAGATTAACAAATAAACAGACATCACCTGAACAAAATATTCCAGTACAGTTTAGTAGTAATGACTTTATGAATTTCTTCACTAAAAAAATTGAAAGCATTAGAAATACAATTATAAATGTACAACCTTTGACAGCGTTTTATGATTCAGCCTCAATTAACACCCCTGAAGAACAATTGCAGTGTTTTACAACTATAGGACAGGAAGAGCTAAATAAACTTATCATTTCTTCTAAACCAACATGTTTATTAGATCCAATACCTACTAAACTACTGAAAGAGTTGTTACCTGTAGCAGAAGAGCCTCTTCTCAATATTATTAACTCGTCTTTATCTCTAGGTCATGTTCCAAGAGCGTTCAAGACACCAGTTATTAAACCTCTCATTAAGAAACCACAACTAGATCCAATTGAAATAGCAAATTACAGACCCATTTCAAATCTTTCATTTCTGTCTAAAATACTAGAAAAAATTGTGTCCGCTCAATTGTGCTCTTACTTACAAGAAAACGATATCTATGAAAGATTTCAGTCTGGATTCAGACCCCATCATAGCACAGAAACTGCGCTCGTTAAAATTACAAATGACTTACTTCTAGCTGCTGACCAAGGCTGTATCTCAATACTAGTTGTACTTGATCTTAGTGCCGCATTTGACACCATAGATCATAAAATACTCTTAGATCGTCTACAACATTACACTGGTATTCAGGGACAGGCATTAAAATGGTTTAGATCGTATCTATCAGAACATTACCAATTTGTCTATTTAAACGAGGAAAAATCTAAGATAACGTCTGTGTAACGAGGCAGTGGACTCGATAGGTCCATATGCAGCTTTATTATAAACAATAGTAGTCGTACAGGCAGGGCTCAAATACCAGCAACAACAGTGTCCAAGGCAAAGAAGTATTGTAAACGGAGACAGGCAAAGGGTCAGGGCCGGCAGCAGACAAGGCAGAGTAATCCAATAGACAGGCAGGTAAATCACAGGGCAGGCAGCAAACAAACTCGAGGGTACTAAACAGTCCAAGGTTATATACAGAAATACAGAAAACAGGGAAAACGCTCAGTAGTGTCAGCCGGGGCAAAACAAGACTTCGCAATAGGCGAGTGTGTGTGTTGGCTTAAATAGTCCGGGTTATAGGAGACAGGTGTGTGTGTAATCAGCCCAGGTACAGGGTTATGGGAGATGTAGTCCATGCAAGGTTAATACTCAGGTGAGGGAGCCCTCTGGTGGTGATCGGAGGGATCCACAGAGGCCAAGTTCGTGACAGAGCCCCCTCCCTGCGAGCAGCTCCTGAAGCGAGGAGGCGGTCGACGCCGGGTTCTTCCACGAGGGCGAGGGGCAGGTCTCTCCAGATGGGTCCTATGGAATTCATTGATGAGAGACGGGTCCAGAACTGCGTTGACCCAGGACCGCTCCTCTGGGCCATACCCCTCCCAGTCGACGAGGTATTGTAGTATTCTGCCCCGGCGTCTGGAATCCACGAGCTCGTGTACTTGGTATGTCTCCTCGCCTTCCACGATTAGGGGAGGAGGTCTCTGGTCACTGGCCTCGTCTAGGTTCTCCTCTCCTCTCCGCTTTTTACAGGGTAACCTGAGACGAAGATCCCTGGTTGATAACCAGACGCATTGACCTGGGCGGTAATCCGGATGCGTGCGACGGTAGCGGTCAGCTTGTTCCTTCTGTCGCCGAACTGCCCTCTGAAGGTGAATGTGAGCCTCGTTCCAGACAGCCTCACTCCGCTGAAGCCAATGGTCCACAGATGGGAGATCCGAGGGCTCTCCTGACCAAGGGAACAGTGGGGGTTAGTATCCGAGTATGCACTTAAAGGGTGTGAGTCCCGTCGACGGCTTCTGGAGAGAGTTTTGTTCATACTCGGCCCAGAACAGATACCGACTCCAGTCGGTTTGATTGTGGTGACAATAGGAACGTAAGTATCGGGTGAGTTCTTGATTGAGGCGTTCAACTTGACCATTATTCTGAGGATGATGGCCAGAAGTCATGCTGATATTGTCATTGAGTCTTTGGAAGAAGGACGTCCACAGTTGTGACGTGAACTGGGGTCCTCGATCGGAAACAATGTCCTCTGGAAGACCGTAGAATCGAAACACATAGTTACAGAGGTGTTCAGCAGTCTCTAGAGCGGTGGGGAGCTTAGGTAGGGGAATGAAGCGACAGGCCTTGGAGAAACGGTCAACTACTGTGAGGATGGTCGTCTGACCCTGAGAGTAGGGAAGATCGGTGACAAAGTCTATGGCGATATGAGACCAGGGGCGTTGCGGAATGGGCAGTGGATGTAACAGACCAGCAGGTACTTGGTGTGATGGTTTGGTGGTTTGACATACGGCACAGTTGCGGATGAAGATGATGATATCAGACTGTAAAGACGGTCATCAGAAACGGTTACTGACGAGTTGAGTGGTGGCTGCTATACCTGGGTGACCGGAACTGAGTGATGTGTGTATACATTGAATGACCCTCTGGCGGAGAGATGTGGGAACATAAGTACGACCAGTAGGGTAGTTCGGAGGAGGTGGTTCAGAATGGTGGGCGTCAGTGATTTCTGTCATGATGTCCCATTGAACTGGAGCAAGAATGATAGTGGGAGGTAGTATGGGTTTGTTGGTCGGTGGTACTAAAGTGGACTCGTATTGGCGTGAGAGAGCATCGGCCTTAGTGTTCTTGGAGCCAGGTCTGTAGGTAACAGTAAATTGAAATCTGGTGAAGAACAGGGCCCATCTGGCTTGTCGGGGATTGAGACGTTTAGCTGAGCAGAGGTATTCCAGGTTTCGGTGATCGGTTAAAACAATGAATGGGTGCTTACTTCCCTCCAACCAATGCCGCCATTGTTCCAAGGCAGCCTTCATGGCCAGTAGCTCACGATCTCCCACGTCGTAATTCTGTTCAGTGGGAGTGAGTTTGCGGGAGTAATACGCACAGGGGAACAGTTTGGAAGGATTGCCCTGACGTTGGGAGAGGATTGCCCAGATACCTGTGCTGGAAGCGTCCACCTCGACAAGGAATTCTCATTCGGGGTCTGGATGATGCAAAATGGGGGCCGTTGTAAACAATTCATTCAACTTATGAAAAGCATCCTTAGAAGTGGTTGACCAGACCAGTTTGGTATTTCCCTTCTTGAGCATGGAGGTAAGAGGTGAAGCAGTCGTGCTGAAGTCTCTGATGAATTGTCTGTAGAAGTTGGCGAATCCTAAGAAGCGTTGCAATTCTTTGATAGTGGTTGGTAATGGCCAGTTTACCACTGCCTGGACCTTGCTGTCATCCATAGCGACCCCTTCAGGGCTGATAATGTAACCCAGGAAGGATGTGGCGGTCTGGTGAAACTCACACTTCTCAGCTTTGGCGTAAAGTTGGTTGGAGTCTTTGTAGGACAGAGCGGACATGGCGGACGTGATCGGGGTAAGTATCTGAATAAATAAGAATGTCGTCAATATACAGTGGGGAGAACAAGTATTTGATACACTGCCGATTTTGCAGGTTTTCCTACTTACAAAGCATGTAGAGGTCTGTAATTTTTATCATAGGTACACTTCAACTGTGAGAGACGGAATCTAAAACAAAAATCCAGAAAATCACATTGTATGATTTTTAAATAATTAATTTGCATTTTATTGCATGACATAACTATTTGATCACCTACCAACCAGTAAGAATTCCGGCTCTCACAGACCTGTTAGTTTTTTTTTTTTTAAGAAGCCCTCCTGTTCTCAACTCATTACCTGTATTAACTGCACCTGTTTGAACTCGTTACCTGTATAAAAGACACATGTCCACACACTCAATCAAACAGACTCCAACCTCTCCACAATGGCCAAGACCAGAGAGCTGTGTAAGGACATCAGGGATAAAATTGTAGACCTGCACAAGGCTGGGATGGGCTACAGGACAATAGGAAATCAGCTTGGTGAGAAGGCAACAACTGTTGGCGCAATTATTAGAAAATGGAAGAAGTTCAAGATGACGGTCAATCTCCCTCGGTCTGGGGCACCATGCAAGATCTCACCTCGTGGGGCATCAATGATCATGAGGAAGGTGAGGGATCAGCCCAGAACTACACGGCAGGACCTGGTCAATGACCTGAAGAGAGCTGGGACCACAGTCTCAAAGAAAACCATTAGTAACACACTACGCCGTCATGGATTAAAATTCTGCAGCGCACGCAAGGTCCCCCTGCTCAAGCCAGCGCATGTCCAGGCCCGTCTGAAGTTTGCCAGTGACCATCTGGATGATCCAGAGGAGGAATGGGAGAAGGTCATGTGGTCTGAGGAGACAAAAATAGAGCTTTTTGGTCTAAACTCCACTTGCCGTGTTTGGAGGAAGAAGAAGGATGAGTACAACCCCAAGAACACCATCCCAACCGTGAAGCATGGAGGTGGAAGCATCATTCTTTGGGGATGCTTTTCTGCAAAGGGGACAGGACAACTGCACCGTATTGAGGGGAGGATGGATGGGGCCATGTATCGCGAGATCTTGGCCAACAACCTCCTTCCCTCAGTAAGAGCATTGAAGATGGGTCGTGGCTGGGTCTTCCAGGATGACAATGACCCGAAACACACAGCCAGGGCAACTAAGGAGTGGCTCCGTAAGAAGCATCTCAAGGTCCTGGAGTGGCCTAGCCAATCTCCAGACCTGAACCCAATAGAAAATCTTTGGAGTGAGCTGAAAGTCCGTATTGCCCAGCGACAGCCCCGAAACCTGAAGGATCTGGAGAAGGTCTGTATGGAGGAGTGGGCCAAAATCCCTGCTGCAGTGTGTGCAAACCTGGTCAAGAACTACAGGAAACGTATGATCTCTGTAATTGCAAACAAAGGTTTCTGTACCAAATATTAAGTTCTGCTTTTCTGAATAAAATACTTATGTCATGCAATAAAATGCAAATTATTTACTTAAAAATCATACAATGTGATTTTCTGGAATTTTGTTTTAGATTCCGTCACTCACAGTTGAAGAGTACCTATGATAAAAATTACAGACTTCTACATGCTTTGTAAGTGGGCAAACCTGCAAAATCGGCAGTGTATCAAATACTTGTTCTCCCCACTGTACATGTAAAGGCAGGCGTCCCAAAAACTTTGGCAATATAGTGTAGATATGATCTGTATTTGGAATTTTTTAGTTGGGATAATCTAAGATGTACCCATTCTTTTCACTGTTCTTATGTACATTGTGCTCCATTTTAGTACTTTTGGACAGTACTTTACCCAACTCATTCACTCGACTGCTACTGCCTGTATCCGATATCACCTAGAATTAGGGTATACAGATAAATGAATGTTCAGTTATATTGGACATTTGTATCAGAATATTCTTGTGCATGTTATTAAGTCATTGTATCAGTGTCTTAATATATTTAAGTATATGTTAACAAATGCTTTGCATCCTAAAAAACAGCATAATTGGCTTTGTCAGTGTTTAAATTGAATAAAATAAGAATGTAAGAATGTGTAAAAAAAAAAAAAAAAAAAAAAATATATATATATATATATATTATACAGCTGTAATCCTGACTGTTTTTGTTAAATACTACCTTTCTAAGGTCATGACAATCATGGAGTTAAAATTATTAAAATCTTTTTCTATCAATAGAATGAGTGTAAGAATCTGTTCTGTATATCTGTCTTTGAGATCACTCTGGTTTGTGTGTGGACTCAGAAGGTTTCCTGTGACTGTGGGCCGAATCAGACACTGCCGCAGGGAAGATCTCTAGCTCCATGTGTCTGATGTCTTTTCTGTTGGCCATTGTTATCCCAGGAACCTGAGGAGCAGCATGTGTTATGATCCCAGACGATTCCATCATGAGGAACTGAGCTGCTGAACTAGGGAATTGACGGTACCAATATAAATCGTAAACCGTGCCAGTGTAGTCGTAGCATAAAAATAGCATAACTTTCTCATCTGCTTTAGCAATTACTGTATCATTGTGGGAGAATATGATGTCTTCAGCAGTAACAACACCTGAAAACAATCAGGAGAGCAATGAGCATGTTTTACAAGAAGAATTCTGCATTGCATACAGGGAAACCTCTAATGATTTGAAAACTTACCTCTAAATGTTATTAGGAGAGATTATATTAAGAAGAATACAGCAAATGTCAACATGATGCTTTACCAGTCAGGAGAAAAGGACAGGTTTGCTGAAACAAGCAGTTCCTTATGTCATCTTTGTAGAGCTGTTTACTCCTCCTCCACTTGAGCATTTGAGTCTCATGAGAAGTGTTACTGTACGAGGACCATTGGGTTTTACAGTCATAGGAGGTATCAAGACATTAAAGTGTGAGTTTCAGGGATCTCTGTATATCAATTATCTCTTTATATGGTTTATTCTGACTGGCTTTAAAAGCAGAAAGTTGATTGCAGGTCAGTGAGATGGGATTTTTGTCAAAGAGGAGCTCAAGACTTCTTCAAAATAATGTGTAGAGTAACTGTTTGTCTCCCTCTTCTGCATTGAAAGAGTCATTACAAGGTTGCAAATATCATAACCCATCAGAAAGTGTAACTCAAGACCATGAGGGTTTTTGTGTGAGTGTTGAGTGTGTGTGAGTCACAGTGGGCCTCAGAGCACAGTAATACACAGCAGAGTCAGACACACACACATCCTGGATCGACAGAGGAGCTGATCTTGAAGTTCTGTTGTGATTTGCAGTAAATCTCTCCTCAAAGTCTTTGTCATTTTGTACATTTGTACCAAATATCATCATCATGTATTTGGGGATCCCATTCCTCTTTTGCTGGTACCAGAAGAGATACGGGCCTGGATCACTGGTTTCATATGTGCAGTTAATCGTTACTGATCTGCCTTCAAAAGCAGTTTGAGCTCTTGTGTTCTGCTCAACACTCTCCAGAGATTCACACACTGGAATAGAAATTAAAGCATTATCAATTCATATTCTGCATGTTTTAATATATTTATGGCACATTTAGAGACTCAAAAGGATCCTACTCACCCCAGAAATACATTATAAAGAAGATCAGATGTGTTTCCCAGTGAGCCATTATAATAACTGTTCTGTGTGACTGAAATATGTAAATCCACTGGAGAGTGTGCAGTTGTTTCAGCTTGTCTCTGATAAGCCTGTTTTACTGTCACACATATATCAGCTGGGAGGAGCTTGATCTGCTGAAGCCACACGTTTTCTTGAGTTTCAGAAAACATTTCAGTAAGTGTTATTTATTTTTTAATCATAGTTTGTTGTTTATAGTGTATATTTTATCTTCTGTTAATTTCTGAATTACTTAACTTTATGTTCTGTTAGAGTTACTGTTTTTGTCAATATTTCCTCTGAATATCTCTGTGATGGATCTCACACTCTCTTCGTCTTTTGCCATTATTTTCTTTACATTTTAGTAGTCTGTGTCTTTAATAGCAGGGTAGGAGATCATTTAAATACAAAGCTTATATTTCCTCTGGTTGAGAATATATGAGAGGTCAAGTATTTATGAAAGCAACCCTTGTCATCACCTTATGAAAAATATAAATATAAATGTATATGTGTGTTAAAAAGTTTGCACTGCATAACATATCAACAGGATAACATCGACTTCAGTCCTGTTTGCTCAGCAGGTGTCACCACATTCTGTTGTTAGCAGTGAGGATGATGGCAGAGATGAAGAATATAAGTATAATTTTGGTACATTATCCTATGCCAGTTTGGGAAATGTGATCCATACAATCAGAGGTCAGGGAAGATGCCACTGCCTATTTGCCTCATACTGACGAGCAGGGATGCTCCACCCTATAAAAACTATACCAAAATGTGTTTAAAATACATTAACTTCACACTAAGTATACTACAAATCCATTAACATAATTACTGACATATCGCTTGAGACTTAATGATATAAATATTATAATTTAACTTTATTGGTATTACTTCTTTATTGCATAATGCACATATCTCAATATTAAACCTAAAATGTGTTTTACTATCACTATTAGTAAGGATAGTATGATCACTGTATAATATCAATCTTTAAAGCAAGATATAAAGTATACCTAAAGTATACTTGCAATACTAAAGCTGAAAATGTTAATGGTCCCCATTCAGTGCGTTTACATGCACCCTCATAATGCGATTAAAATTGGAATTTGGAAATATTGCGATTAAACTTTACCTCATGTAAAGACAATAATGTGATTAAAATAATGTGATTAAGCTCATAATCGCATTAAAAAGGCATGTAAACACCTTAATCGCAATATTGCCGCTCTGACCAAAGTGCGCATGTGCGCGGACGTATGAATGAACTCTGTGACATTATTCTGAAGTTTTCTCTTCTCCAAATCACTAAACTCTGTCAACACAACACGTTCATCGCGGGGCCAATTAATATCCAGTTCGTCCATAAAAATGTATTTTGAATTTGATGTGAGTAGATTAAAACAGCCGGTAACATGCATAGTATATGCCTGAGTGTGGTATAACTTATTAGCGAATAATCAGAATAATAAAAATTGCATGTAAACTGAGTGAAGAATTCTGCTCGTGTCATGTAAACATCTTACTGTCATTAAGACCTTACTCAGATTATTAGAAATAATCGCATTTTTGGTGCACATGTAAACGTAGTCATCGACCCCCAAAAAAATACTATGGAAGTCAATGGGAACCATCAACTGTTTGGTTACTGTCATTCTTCAAAATATCTTCTTTTGTGTTCAGCAGAAGAAAGAAATTCATACAGGTTTGAAACAACTTGAGGGTGAGTAAATGACAAAATGTTCATTTTTGGGTGAACTATTGTCACAGGTGGTTGCAGGAAGGCAGACAAATACGATGGTTATTGAATTTCAATTTAAAGTTTAATGAAGAAAATACAAATGAACATCAGACAGGCAGGAGTAACACACAGGAACTGTGAACGTAGACCGAACCAGGACTAAAATAGTGACTCAAACAAGATGATTAATGACGTGCACCTGAACAGAATGAACTAATAATGAGAAGAACACTGAACACAGGAACACATGAAAAGAATGAAAACAAACTAAATGTCCATGAAAACTAAGATGAACTGAACATAACTGGGATAACTATCCCTTTAAGGACAAAATGTAATTTAGCAGACTTACTAAAAATACAATTGTAGGGTATTTATATTAAGTACTGTACATAAATATGTAAATGTATTTGTAGTATACTTAGCATAAAATAAATGTATTTCAAATACATTTGGGTGCATTTATTTTTCACTAGGGTAAATGCTACAATCATTGAGTTGAAATTCCAAGAAAGAAACAATGTTAAAGATTATGAAATGTTTTTTGCACTACTTTCCAGGCAGTGAATCTGAATTTGTGTCAAGTTTTTGACATTTTCACATGTGAGTTCCAAATGAAATAAAGTAGCACCAGATGAAATGGAATGTTAATAAATCTTTTTAATATTTTTTTTTGAAACACTAAGACACTTCTACACTTCTTCTCAGACAGTGAAAATGCATTTGAATGTGTGTGAAGTTTCAGCCAAAAATAATTTACCCTTATAGGACAAAGTCAGTTATAAATGACGGCACCCTAAAATAAGGGTCAAAGGTAGATGTAGAAAACTAATTTTGGAAAAGTAAATATACAGTATGTAAAATATAAATTCATTCAATTATAGTCCCATAGAGGGTTAAACTTAAAACAAAAGTAAAGGTTTCACAATTTTTTTATCAAATGTTTCATGAAATGTATTTTACTGTAAAACACATGTTCCAGTTCATTATCATATCCTCTCTTCTCATCTCTCTTCATGCACTCCTAAACTGTTCAGCAGGTGTTTCCACATTCTGATATTTACAGTCTCGGTGGTACATGTGGTATTATACTCATTTGATTACTGACTTATAAACCAAGAATTGTGTGTGTGAGTTTTTGTAAAGCGTCTCAGGCACTTTGTGTCACTGGGCTCCAACTCTCAGAGCACAATAATAGAGAGCTGAATCTGACAGAGTTACACTGTTAATAATGAGTTCAGTGGAGGTTTGGGATGTAGTCGACTGAAACCGAGGATCAGAGGGGTTCCCAGTATCACTCCATGACCGAGCATCTTTCCACATTAAATACTGAGGCTCTTCATTAGGATACTGTCTGAACCAGTAAAGTGTAACATAACTGCTGCTTGTGTCATATGAGCAGCTCAGGGTCACAGTCTCGTCTTCCTTCTTTATAACGCTTGTTTCTTTATTTGGCCCAATCTGGTCTGCCGTCATCACACCTAAAACAAAGAAATAAGAACATTACTGAGTCAAGTTGCACAAAATTATTTCTTAGACTGTTTTTCTACGTCACTAATAAATAAAGGGAGTCATATTGTAGGCCTACCCGAAGTCAGAATTAATATCAGAAGCAGGAGTTTTTCCATGTGTACTACTACAGTAGGTCAGATCAGTGTATTAATGTTCCCTGTGCTCTGATGCTCATGCTTTAGTTCATTGCTCACAGAAGAGGTGTGTCTTTAGACTGATGGTTTCAGACACAGGAGATTGGTTGGAGGTGTCAGTTTTGAACACAAGCACATGAGCCTTGAGAATAGACACCAGAGAGTGTCTGGTTAAAGAACAGACACACTAACAGATTATGGATCATAGAATGTCATCTTTAAAAAGTTGAAGAGATAAAAATGATTAAAACACAATGGAAATAAATTCTTGATGGTTCACGACAGAGCACTTTATTGCTTATTACTGATATGACTCATTTTATAACATGTTTCCACTTGGTTTCGTGTTGCTTGGGCAGATTTGGAGAGGTTTTATTTATTTTGCATGTTTTTGTATGAGTGTTGAGTGTGTTTGAGTCACAATATTTAACTATTACTCATTTACATATAGATAATGTGTTGCATGCTGGGGCGGCGCCACCATCTTAAGAGGATCACCCTCTGCATTCAGTTCTGTTGATGCTCATGTGCTCTAACATTTTTATTATGTAGAGAAATAACCTAAAGGTCCACCTTCGCTTGTGTTTTCTTGATGAATTTATAACTGAAGGCGGCTGATCTTGATCTATATGTGTTTTGTTGCATAATTTAAAAAACTAAGACACAAACGCGTGCGGATCTTTCGTCCTTTATTTGAAAGTAGGCCTATTGCAATTTCCCCTGATCTACGCACCATCAAATACAGGTAAGCGCACTGATTTTATCTTTTAGGATTTATTTTATAGACAAAAAAATGAATGAAAGAGGTAGAGAACCAGATCTGTAATCGACATATCTGTTTTTAACCCCTAGAGGTCGATGATCACGCCGGCGCGACTGCCTCGATTTGTTTTCTTATCAGTTCTTATCAGTGCTCAAATAACTTTTTATCATTCAGGCAAGTGTTATACATCATTATAATCTGTTAAGTTTCTACATTTATTTGTGTACACTCACAATAAAAACAAAATGGTGTGCTTTTTGCAAAATAAAGAAAAACAAACATGATGCGCGATCTGCAGCCTCGCTGTCAATGAAGTCCATTTTGATACTCTTCAGAAAATGAACTGTAACTTACTGTAACTTGATAACTGTAAACATGAGACATATGTCTAAAGAAACGTTGAAATGTCAGGTTTTAAATAATGTAAATCAAATCGAAAACAAATATTCTGTGTTTATGTAATCTGTTTAAAAAGAGAGAGATGTCAGTCGTTCGCCAGCTTCTTCATTAGTGTTAATGCGGCCATGCCCACGGAGCGCGCGTTCTTTGTAAAGTCAAATACTGATGCGATCCATGCGAGTATCCCCGCCCACATCAACTCGAATAAACACATCAAGATTAGTGCATGTACTTTACATCGTTTAGAGACGCGGTGAGGAATAATCCTGGAATAATTTACCTCAGAAGAAAAGCTGTTTATTTCTAAGAGCAACGGATTCAGCCGATGATTGTGAGGTAAGTTTATTCTGTTAGTGTCTGTGAATATTAAACCGCAAAAGGCCGTTTAAATATGAATCCTGCTGCAACATAAAATGTCATAGACGTAAGACTGTTTAGACAAGATTTCTTTGGCCTGTTTTGGACAGATTATGAAGTGTTTACTGTAAAATAGCCTAGTGTCACATCAATAAAGCTTTTGTTCGCAAATTTTTGCTCAGATGCTATAAGATTTGTGTACAATAGTAATATTGATGTTTAAATATTATATCCTAATGTTAGTTTTTAATTTCATCTATGTTGATTATGAAACGGGCACAGCATGAGTGAGAAAGGACACATCATAAGATGAGCAATATGTCAGAAGACATGGAGGTTGTCAGACATGATTTTGACCACTTCATTAAGTTTTGTTTTGTAGAAAGCCTTTCTTTAAAGTGAATTTCATTTTGTATAAATTGTATCTTAATTTTAATCAATATTTCATCAGCCAATTGCCTGGATTTAACCCCTTACCAGACACCCCCCATTTTGGCAAGTGGGGCATTTTGACATACCCAAAATAAAAAGGCTGCTGCTCATAAGTCATTCTGAATAGACACATAACCAACATATATTTAGAAAGCCAACACTTGAGTTTACAGCTGAAGACTCAGAATTACTCAGACTGTTATTAATATGGAGATATATAGGCTCAAACATAAAAAATATATATATATATTAATTTCTAAATGTATAAAAATATTATGTGAATGTAGTATAACAACTTATAACCACAACTAAAGTGAAGCCACGAGTGTGGTCATGCTTCATTTCAAATCTGAAGATGATATCTCTAAAATTATGTATTCTACGAATAATATTGTAAGACCTTGTCGGGAGTTTTTACAGAGGGCTGATAAAGATGCTAATGCAATATGTTATTGCCCTGTAAACACCCATTTGCAGTCTTTTGTCTAATGTCTGGCGAGGAGAACAGCTCAATTCATGCTCTATTGTTCTCAAGCGATGAACATTTTACACCTTTGTCAGTTTGAGACTTAATCCCCATTATTCTTTTATCATTATTCTTTTGTTTGTATTCAGCCGTTATAGCCTTTATTCTGGCATAAAGCCTTGCCCATTAACAGCACTTTACAATAATCCACACGTTATCTATAGTCTTTATAGAAAACAAACAAACTATAAAAGCATATCCTTGGAACCTTATGTGAATTATTGTAACAAAACAGATCATGAAATAGATATAGCTCCTGGCGCAACAGGTGCATTAGAGCTACAGTTAGCATCAAACTACATAACACAATTTAAAAGATTAAAATTACACTTTCACTCAAAATTTCACTTTAGACCATTGACCCGCATTGACACTATATGATAATTGAAATGAGCTGGATGACATCACCGTTTTCACCAGAGTGGCTGTACAGCCGAATCAAATTCTGTTGCATTATTTTCCTGTTACCACTGTGAAGCTGCTTTGAAACAATTGCCATTGTAAAAAGCGCTATATAAATAAAGGTGATTTGATTTTGATTTAATGTCACTGCAACCCAGTTTTATCATAAACAGTGGTCAAATATCGAAGCTGAAGTCTTTAATTTTTCTACTGATACTCAGTTTGTCCAGATAAAGTAAGAGTGTGATGTTTTAACGAGCTGTGAATGTTGATCAACAGTAATCTGGGGCCGTCTGCGATCCTTGACACTAAAGGGGTTAATAAATAAAAAGCAAATATTGCAGACAAAAGCCTATAATAGGCGCCGGCACGATCATGACATTGCACGCGTGTCTCATAAATGAACCGAAACTCGAAATGATATTTGAGTATTGTGTGTATCGGATAGTTTACAAAATCAATGATTCAGAAAATTTTTACTGTTGAAATGACAGGGAAAAAGTGTCCCAATTAATCTGAATTCACCCTATACTCTTTGAAATCATAATTGCATTGCATTATGTTGTTTTAAATCCCAAATATTTTACTTATAACATTCATCATTACCAATTATTCAGTTATTTGTATTTACTGAATACTGAATTGTGTTCAATGTCACAATATTACTGTTTTTTTAGCATGAGACTTCTTTCAAAAACATTAAAAATAGTAATGTCAAATCTTTAGATAATTTAAAATAAAATAGGCCTTTGGAATGTGCCTTTGATAACTATATTCTAAATAAACTACAACAAAATATATTTATTTTGTCTTGTTCCTTAGCTCCATTTCAGTCACATACCTGACATTATGGGTTAGTGGGTTAGGTGTAAATCACTGCATTATTCATGATCATTTACACCCCTTTGCACGGCCTCTGTAAAGAAAAAGTGTCTTACAAAATTTAAATCAATATATTGTTTTATGTGAATGAGCAGGCACAATGATTCTCACATCAGTTTGAAGCAAAAACTCTAGGCAACACCACCCATTAGTCAAAAGTCTTGTGGACACATATCTATTGTGTGTTTTGTGGCCTTAATTCAGTGACTTACATTTTTTTGTTTTTTCAAAAACCACGCATAAATTTTATTCTCTCAAAAATACAAGCATGTACATACATGTTGCTCACATATTATGGTAGCCCAGTTTGTGCTGAATACAGTGTAATGACACTTTTGCCATTAATATGTTTATAAGCAACTGAAAAAAGCACAAATGTAAGAGCCTGTCAAAACTTCTAAAGGGCCCCAAAACTGTGCAGACGTCTAGGGTAAATGGAAAAGTATGAGCTAATGATCCTGTAATGAGGCTTGAAAATATGAATATGTGGTGCATATCACCATCTTATGTTTACCCAAAAGCATCACAAAATGAGAATGAGGTTTAATTTTTAATGTAGCTTCCTCCACAGTTTAAAAAAATACATTATTTTATTTTGTTTTGTTTTAGTTTAGCTTTTTATAAATGCTGCGAGCAGTTACATTGTGAAATGGCCTACCTTTGACTTACAGCACATATGATGACTTTAATGTTGGGTTTATACAAAGTTTTTATATTTAAATTTTAAACATGGGCCTTTGAATGTGTTCTATCAGACTTTTGTTCACAGTGTCTGAGTTGGCAATTTGGGAATGTGATTCTTTCATTTGTTATGTGCTTCAGTCTGTTTAGTACAAACCCGATTCCAAAAAAGTTGGGACACTGTACAAATTGTGAATAAAAACAGAATGCAATGATGTGGAAGTTTCAAATTTCAATATTTTATTCAGAATACAACATAGATGACATATCAAATGTTTAAACTGAGAAAATGTATCATTTTAAGGGAAAAAGAAGTTGATTTTAAATTTCATGGCATCAACACATCTCAAAAAAGTTGGGACAAGGCCATGTTTACCACTGTGTGGCATCCCCTCTTCTTTTTATAACAGTCTGCAAACGTCTGGGGACTGAGGAGACAAGTTGCTCAAGTTTAGGAATAGGAATGTTGTCCCATTCTTGTCTAATACAGGCTTCTAGTTGCTCAACTGTCTTAGGTCTTCTTTGTCGCATCTTCCTCTTTATGATGCGCCAAATGTTTTCTATGGGTGAAAGATCTGGACTGCAGGCTGGCCATTTCAGTACCCGGATCCTTCTTCTACGCAGCCATGATGTTGTAATTGATGCAGTATGTGGTCTGGCATTGTCATGTTGGAAAATGCAAGGTCTTCCCTGAAAGAGACGACGTCTGGATGGGAGCATATGTTGTTCTAGAACTTGGATATACCTTTCAGCATTGATGGTGCCTTTCCAGATGTGTAAGCTGCCCATGCCACACACACTCATGCAACCTCATACCATCAGAGATGCAGGCTTCTGAACTGAGCGCTGATAACAACTTGGGTTGTCCTTGTCCTCTTTAGTCCGGATGACATGGCGTCCCAGTTTTCCAAAAAGAACTTCAAATTTTGATTCGTCTGACCACAGAACAGTTTTCCACTTTACCACAGTCCATTTTAAATGAGCCTTGGCCCAGAGAAAACCCCTGCGCTTCTGGATCATGTTTAGATATGGCTTCTTTTTTGACCTATAGAGTTTTATCCGGCAACGGCGAATGGCACGGTGGATTGTGTTCACCGACAATGTTTTCTGGAAGTATTCCTGAGCCCATGTTGTGATTTCCATTACAGTAGCATTCCTGTATGTGATGCAGTGCCGTCTAAGGGCCTGAAGATCACGGGCATCCAGTATGGTTTTCCGGCCTTGACCCTTACGCACAGAGATTGTTCCAGATTCTCTGAATCTTTGGATGATATTATGCACTGTAGATGATGATAACTTCAAACTCTTTGCAATTTTTCTCTGAGAAACTCCTTTCTGATATTGCTCCACTATTTTTCGCCGCAGCATTGGGGGAATTGGTGATCCTCTGCCCATCTTGACTTCTGAGAGACACTGCCACTCTGAGAGGCTCTTTTTATACCCAATCATGTTGCCAATTGACCTAATAAGTTGCAAATTGGTCCTCCAGCTGTTCCTTATATGTACATTTAACTTTTCCGGCCTCTTATTGCTACCTGTCCCAACTTTTTTGGAATGTGTAGCTCTCATGAAATCCAAAATGAGCCAATATTTGGCATGACATTTCAAAATGTCTCACTTTCAACATTTGATATGTTATCTATATTCTATTGTGAATAAAATATAAGTTTATGAGATTTGTAAATTATTGCATTCCTTTTTTATTCACAATTTGTAGTGTCCCAACTTGGTTTGTATTATATAAGTATATTTTCGCTACAGTTTATACAGTATAAATGCATAACATAATATTGTCGTATGACTGTATGTTCTCTTATTATATAAGATTTGAAACAGCCGTATCTCCATGTGAATGTGTGGGAACACTGTCATGCACCTGCACCGTACAGTAGAGGCCAAAAGAGATGTCCAGAAAACTCATATCTTCACCCTTTATTCAAATATTATTAAAAATGTGTTAAAGATTTTATTGCATAGTTGAGCTTGGAGTCAGTTGTTTTATTTGTGATAATGCAATGAAATGCCAAATGCCAAATTATTGGACATAATTATTGGCCAGGCTGTCATACTGTCACAAACGCCGGT
The DNA here is from genome assembly GCA_039654105.1 of Coreius guichenoti. Lineage (NCBI taxonomy): Eukaryota > Metazoa > Chordata > Actinopteri > Cypriniformes > Gobionidae > Coreius > Coreius guichenoti. The sequence goes on from CM077175.1 coordinate 44,313,915, forward strand.
GAAGATTCCACCGTCGGCCACCAGAGGTCGAACTCACCAGAGTACTAACCTCCATTTCGGACTTCATTTCCCATACACCCTCACTCCTGGACTGATTACGGCACACCTGTTCCTCATCACCTTCCCTATATAAACTCTGCTCTCACACTTATTCAATGCAAAGTCTTGTTTGCCACGCCTGCTTGTACTGTGAATTTGTGTTATTTTAATAAACTGCACATGGATCCCAATCTGCCTGAGTCCTCGTTACACATACAACGAAATTATGAACACATGCAAAAACAAAAGAAAACCATCAAGAGTCAGACTGAATCGTTTCGTCTCTGTCAGACACGATGAGATCCTGTGAGATCTGTGAACACTGAGTCCCTCCTCTCTGAGACACATTATATTTCAGACATCAAGAAGAAAAGCAAGCTCTAATCAACGACTGCTACAACTGTACAATTATACCAAACAAATAAACCAAAATTAATATGTGAGCCTTGTTTAAGAATATGATTACCCTTCTGAGAAAAACAGAGGAAAGTTACAAAGATACTGTAATGATTTTTCTCTATTTAACAAGGTATAACAACTTTAATTAAAATGTTTTAAAATCAAGAAAACACTATTGCATAATTAAAAAAAAACTAAAGTAAAATCATGCAATTAAATTAAATTAAATTAAATTAAATTAAAAAATCAATGTAATATTAAATTGCCATGACCCAACAGAGGATAAGTGATTTGGCGATTGATGGATGAATCATTTTAAACTGATTTTATGATGAGTATTTTTGTTAATTTCACTGTGTTATAACCTCAGTATGACTTTATTATAGCTTTTACATTTCAGGAATGCTTATTAAACAATCACACATGTTTCTGCCTCTGTGTTTTTATCTGTGGTTTGCCTTCAGTTTGGTCACAGTGGCTTCAGAGCACAGTAATACACAGCAGAGTCACACACACGCAGGTTCTTGATCAGCAGAGTGTCACGGTTCGCAGGCTCACCTGTTTATGCTGACTGTTGTTTTCATGTTGTCAGTGTTTGTGCTCATCAGCGTGTCGCAGCACTGATTGCGCTGATCAGCCGCTGGTGCGGATGATTATGTGCCCTATATGTAGTCTTCTGTTTGCTGTGTTCCTTGTCAGATCGTTTTGGTGTTCATGTCTTGTTGTTTGCTCCTGCCAGTCATCTCTCTCATCTCCGGTCTCCCGTCTGTGTTCCTGTTTGAGTCGGATTTCTCTTTATGGTTTCACTGAGGACTAGCACCACTCGAATCAGCGGTTACAGCCCACTGCAGTCTGCCCTTTACCAAGGCCGGATTCCTGCTTTACATCAGATCTGCCTACTCTTCCTGTCTATATTGAACTTGTCAATAAATACTGTTATTTACACTCGCTCTTGGATCTTGTGGTTTTACGAGCCTGACACAGAGGAACTGAATTTGATGAAAGTTCAGAGTGAAATCTCTCCTGGAACTCAGTGCCATTTTCTCCTCCATATTTGCTTCTCCTCAGGATGTATTTAGGAAAGTCATTTGCTCTCTGGATGTACCAGAATAAATCTTCTTGTACTGAATCTGTTTCATATTTACACTGTAATGTCACGGATCTTCCTTCAGCTTCAGTCACATGTTTGTCTGGCTGATCAACTGTGTCCTCTGATCTGACCTCTGTAAAGGGTTAAAGAAATCATGTACAGTACAATACAAAATATAAGCAATTTAATGAGTGTGTAGCTGTACTAAATGAAGATTCATACCAACAATGAACAGTGCGAAGAGAAATATATTCCTCAACCTGTGTGACATGACTGTGTCTGTGCTGAAGACACCTTTAAGTCCAAATAAATCAGTGAATATGAGAGTTTTGCTTTAAGTATTATAATGCTGATTTAAGGAGGAGCTTGTGGATACCCATAAAGCTGCTTTATTGTCAGAGGTAATATTAAGTACCTACTGCCCTCTTATGGTTAACTGCAAGTATTGTATAAGTGGCATCTCAAGCTTAATGTGATAAAATTAAGTGTTGTTGTGTTTCCTCAGGTTATTGTACAGTGTTGTTGTGTTTCCTCAGGTTATTGTACAGTGTTGTTGTGTTTCCTCAGGTTATTGTACAGTGTTGTTGTGTTTCCTCAGGTTATTGTACAGTGTTGTTGTGTTTCCTCAGGTTATTGTACAGTGTTGTTGTGTTTCCTCAGGTTATTGTACAGTGTTGTTGTGTTTCCTCAGGTTATTGTACAGTGTTGTTGTGTTTCCTCAGGTTATTGTACAGTGTTGTTGTGTTTCCTCAGGTTATTGTACAGTGTTGTTGTGTTTCCTCAGGTTATTGTGCAGTGTTGTTGTGTTTCCTCAGGTTTTTGTACAGTGTTGTTGTGTTTCCTGTGACTGTGGGTCTCAGAGCACAGTAATACAGAGCAGAGTCTGACACAGATGCAGAGGAGATCTCCAGATACACATGGGCTTGTTCCTTTTTTGTCACTTTAACACTGAATCTTGGATCTACATCAGACACCTGAGGCTCTTTTGCAGCACTGTGGGTGGAAACAAGAAATTCAGGCTTTGATCTTCCATACTGACGGTACCAGAAGAGATAATCTGTAACTCCAGTGGAGGAATAACTACAGGACAACTTCACATTCTGTCCCTCATCAGCACCAACATCTGTTGTGTTTGGTTTGATGGTATTTCCAAAGACAGCAGCTGAAACAGAAGAGGAATGGGTTGCTTTATAGAAAGATTTCTTTGTGATCAGGAAATGAATCAATCAATCAATCAATTACAAAAATACACACCAGCTGAGGCACAGAACAGAATAACTGAATGCAGATCCATTGTGCAAGTGTTCTCTCTGAGAAGAGTCAGACTGAATCGTTTCGTCTCTGTCAGACACGATGAGATCCTGTGAGATCTGTGAACACTGAGTCCCTCCTCTCTGAGACACATCATGTCTATATTTCACACTTGGGGAACAGAAGAAAGAGCCAATCACACTCATCAGTGTTTTCTCTGTGCTATTAATGTGTTTATGTGTGATTTTGAAATATGTTTTATATAGGAAATATATTTATGTCCTGAAATTTTTTAAATTATTTCAATTTCCACTGCATTTACAAAGAATGCTGTTTGAAAAGTTTAAGAAATATTATTTTTTATTTTTTTATTGTTATTTAATTTTCTATTCCCAATATGGAATTAGGTATAGTGTTTTTTTCCAGTATTAAATCAAATTATAAGCAGCATTAGGTGAAATTCAGAATTTAAAAAACTGGGATCATGAAACCCTTTCCTGAATTTGAACTGAATTGTTCACACCCACTGGAAGCTGAGCTGGAACTGAATTAGAATATCAGGAAGTGGAATGACAACCCATAATGTTAATGTTAAGTTTACACTTTATTTGAAGGTGTCCTTGTTACTGTGCTATAAATTTAAGTACTGAGTTATATTAAAAAACTAAATGTACTAACACTCTTAAAAGGTTCAGTGTAGAACCATAGGGTTTGACTCAATGTTAAAGGACCCTTTATGCCAAAAATGTTCTAATGAGAAATGTCTTAAAGAATTGCATACTTTCGTGTTTAACTGGTTATTTAGATTTTTTTCTAGTGATAAAATACAAAGTTCTGTCATGAAACTCTAGATGGCGCAGGCTGATGGGTCCTTAACTCAGTTTGTTAGCGATCACATCATTATCTACATATCACAGCTGATTGGTTACTGTGGCATCAGCAGCCAATGAGATTACTCAAGCTTCAAATACTTGCTCAGCATTTGGTGTAGCAGAGCGCTTTCAGAACCCCTCCATCTTCCCCTGCTCACTATAGATCTGCTACGGGGTTATTTCATGTATGTTATATGTGCCGCAGCAGCATGTGTGTGAATGTACTGGCAGCAGCAGATCTATTCCTCCTGACCAAATACATTAACATTGCCACATCCATTACCATGCCTATCTCTCCGAGAGTTGTCATGACAGAAGTATGTTTACAAGCTGTAAAGAAAGAAAATTAAAACTAAATCCAAAAAAAAAATATTATCCTACGAGGGGAAAAAAAGTTTCTATTATTGAAAATCTTGACAGAACCCTTTAAATAAAACCTTTTCTTCTAAGAGTGTGGAGTTAGGATTAGGATTAGGTTTCAGGTCAGTTGTACATCATTATTCCTAATTTATAGTTATTACTAGAGTAACTACATGTAACATGTCAAAAGGACACTGTAAAATAAAGTGTTACCAAAGTTAATATATTAACTTTTAAGGAATTTTAAAAACTGCATTTACGTCTAAGAAAGAGAGAAAGTGGTTTAATAAATGTATGTTTCTGCAAGAGAATGCAGATTATATGGCCATAAAAAGTGGTTTGAGCATGTGGAATATGATATCTGGATGTATTATTAATGCTTCTTTTCTGAAGTTTCTAATTTACATTTATGCCTTACAACAAAGACTTCATTCCAGGTGTTACCACATATTTTATTACATTCATGCTGGATAGATTGGGGTTTTGATTGTGGTTTTCACTAGATCGGTTCAAAGTGAAAAGAGCTTCAGGTTTTTGTACGACATGTTTCATGTTTTGTGTCACTGGGCTCCAACTCTCAGAGCACAATAATAGAGAGCTGAATCTGACAGACGTACATCAGTAATAATGAGTTCAGTGGAGGTTTGGGATGTAGTCGACTGAAACCGAGGGTCAGAAGTGTGTTTAGCACTAAATGATCGAGCACCTTTATACAGTAAATACTGAGGTTCTCTGTTTGGATACTGTCTGAACCAGTAAAGATAAACATTATTGCTGTTTGTATCATATGAGCAGCTCAGTGTCACAGACTCTCCTTCTCTCATGATCATATTAGTATCCTTGTCATTTGGTCCAATGCTATCAGCAAACACACCTGCAATAAAATGTGAGACATCACAATATAACATTAAAGCATCAGCCAGTTTCTCTTGCCAAAAACACCATGTGATGTTAAAAGTGCTCATTCTATCACCTGAAACTGTTATGGCAATCACTAGTAGACATCTCTCCATGTTGATATCGGTTTAAACAGATTTTGATAATGGTTTTAAGGTTAGCTATGTATCTTTCTTTGAGGTTTACACATGAGCACTAAACTAAATGTGATAAATGATCAAAATGGTTGCATAGATGAATGACTGCAGTGGGAGGGGCTCTGCTGTTTATGAATAGTGTGGGTGTGGTCAGTGACTTCACAATCAATACACAATCCCTTTTTACTTCATACTGTAAAATATAACATCAAATATAACTCATATGAATATCTTTATTCCTTTTTTAATTCAGAGTTTAATAACTAAATGTGATCAAAACTTTCACACTCACCCAAATAATAACTTCTCATTAAGTGTAATAAGTATTTAGGTTCACAGAGGCCTTATAATCCTGGAAGTTATCACATCACATGAGTTAAAACAATTAAAAGTTTACAGGGTTCATATGCAGTTTGTATTGAATTTGATTTGAGTATCAGGTCTGGATAAGTATGGAAAAAAGAAAGTATGATATGAAAATATATCTGTGCTTCCAGACTATTCGCCTATTCAGTTTTCTAAAATATATGTAAACATTTCTAAAGAAAAATATATGTATCATTCAAGCAGAGGGTTTTCATGACAAAAGTTTAGTGATCGTCGAACAGGACTGAATGAATTCAAGGCGCACGATTTCCTCATGTGAAACTGTTCGTCTTTACTATAAGAGAGTCTCTTTTGAACGAATGTGTGTGTGTCACTCAAACCAGCAAAAGAGAAAACAATCATCTCAATCAGATTGTGCTTTGCTGTTTGGTGATTGTGCGATATCAAACTGATGTGTCAGAAGTGAACATATGCAAGTCTGAAGTGTTTAAGTTTTCTTTTCATCATTTTAAGCGCATGTTAACAGTTTGAGAAAACCAATGAAAGAAACAGCAACTAAAAATATTTAGAGATGACTGTATTATATACCAAATATAATGCTGAAAATAATGTTGTATGAACCATTTATGTTAAATATGCTGAAAACTCTACAGAGAGGTTTAGAAATGTGAGTCTGAAAAAGTCTGGGGTTCTGAAATGGTGAATGTGTAGAAACCCTGAGTTAAACAGCACTACTAGATGCTCACACAGGGTTTGTGTGTGTGTGTTGAGTGTGTTTGAGTCACAGTGGTCGTCAGAGCACAGTAATACACAGCAGAGTCAGACACACACACATCCTGGATCGTCAGTGGAAATGATTTTGAAATTGTGTTGAGATCGCCACTAAATCTTTCCTTGATCGTAGAGTCAAATTTGCTCAGTATACATTCTGGAAATCCATTCACTTTTTGCTGGTACCAGAAGAGATATGGTGATACATCAGTGGTTTCATATTTACAGTTGATTGTTACAGCTGCACCTTCAACTGCAGTTTGAACACTTGTATTTTGTTCAACTCTGTCCAGAGAATCACATCCTGTAATGTATAACATCACTGATGAGGGTCTCATATTCATATTAGAGGAATATTACAGCATGTGTTCTTACAGAATCTCACTTACCCCAGAAATATGTGATCAAGAAGACTACAATTCTTTGCCAGTTTGCCATCACAGTAATTGTTAAAATAATAATTAGATCAAATAATCTTGTTGAAATCTACAGTTTCAGTCTCTCTTTGATAAAGTTGTGCTAACACTGTCACATATAGACACCTGCAGGAGGAGTCGGACTGCACCAGTTCATGAATACTGAACGGCTCCTCCTCCTCAAGGATTCTGGGTCTATTTTTGAGACTTTTCAGTGTTCTGATTTTTGTTTTATCAGTCTCTTCACATGTGTTGGTTCAAGCACTGAGCCCTTTTTCAATTTGATGAACTAAACATCAGAAGACAGAGCACTCAACATTATTGTACTTGGGAAATTTATTAGAAGAAGCTGTAAAAAAAAAACTATTAAAAGATTGTATATTTAATGTTGTTATTCTCAACTAGTGTAGAATATTGTTTTCATTATCATTTAATTATATTAATTCATTATGGTTATGCATTTTTCATCAACGTCAGAGAAATGTGTTTATGTGTGTGTGTTGAGTGTGTGTGAGTCACAGTGGGCCTCAGAGCACAGTAATACACAGCAGAGTCAGACACACACACATCCTGGATCGACAGAGGAACTGATCTTGATGTGGAATCCAGTTTTGCAGAAAATCTCTCCTTAAATTCAGACCATTCTTCTAGAAGCACATTTGTGAGGTCAGGCACTGATGTTGGACGAGAAGGCCTGGCTCGCAGTCTCCGCTCTAATTCATCCCAAAGGTGTTCTATCGGGTTGAGGTCAGGACTCTGTGCAGGCCAGTCAAGTTCCTCCACACCAAACTCGCTCAGCCATGTCTTTATGGACCGACGCTTTGTGCACTGGTGTGCAGTCATGTTAGGACAGGAAGGGGCCGTCCCCAAACTTTTCCCACAAAGTTGGGAGCATGAAATTCTCCAAAATGTCTTGGTATGCTGAAGCATTAAGAGTTCCTTTCGCTGGAACTAAGGGACCAAGCCCAGCCCCTGAAAAACAACCCCACACCATAATCCCCCCTCCACCAAACTTTACACTTGGCACAGTGCAGTCAGGCAAGTCCCGTTCCCTTTCGTTCAGTCACTCCGAGTAACGTCAGTGACTGACGAATGGGGGTTTCGCTTAGAAGCCTATCATCTTCGAGATCTAGAAAACGCCCAATGGCAGTGCCAATGCCATGGGCATGCGGAATTTGCATAGCGTAACTCCGCCCCACAGCGTGGGTATATAAGGAAGTACGCTGGCAACATCGCATTATGTTTCTGCTTCGGAGCCAAGAGTATCTCTTCACTCCTTAAGCCTTCTGAGTATCGTCAGCTTCTTCGAGACGAACAGCTTTCCAGTTGGTGTTGGTGTGACGGCGTGTTCCAGCGATCGTTTACTGCCTGCCTGCTGATCTGTGCAGTGGTCTGCATTCAGCCGGTATTCGGTCCCTGGGCGCTTCAGCATCACTGCGAAGCTTCCTCTCCTAAAAGAGCTCACACTTGGCACGTCTTTTTCAAGATGTCTCGCCAGTGTACTTCTGGGTGCAGTCGATTTCTGCCGCCCTCTGATGGGCACAATCACTGCCTGATGTGCTTGGGCTTTCAGCATGCTCAGGCAGCGTTTGTGGATGAGACATGTTCCCACTGCGGGGACATGCCCATCTCGGTGCTGCGGTCGAGACTCAATGACCTCCGTAATAGAGTGAGAGTCCCCTCTGCCACACCCCAATCTGCGGTCTCTACGCAAGGCGGCACTTTGGCTGGTGGCCAGGGTGACCTGAGGGTGACGGTGTGGAACAAAGCCCCGACGCTCATGCCTCGGACCACACCCCCCTCTAGCGCACCGTTCCCGCTGTGCGCCCAGATTGAGACACCGGAGCCGGCTCCTGCTGTTCCGAGTGTGTCGTTTGGGCCCGCAGAGGACGAGCAGATGTCGATCGCCGCATCACAAGGTGGGCTGGAGTCCTCCGAGGATGATGATTCGGCTGTGCTGCCGCCTTCCGGTGTCCCAGCATTGTCCGAGTCGGACCCGGAGTTGACAGCCATGCTTTCCCGGGCAGCCGCGAGTCTCGGGTTGGAGTGGAACCCTCCACCCCGTCCTGAACGCTCGCGGTTGGACGATTGGTTTTTGGGGGCGCCGCGTTCTGACACCCGTCAGACCACGCCCCCAATACCTTTTTTCCCGGAGGTGCATGAGGAGGTCACGCGGTCCTGGAAGTCCCCGTTGTCTTCCCGTGACCGATCGGCGGCCTCCTCCGCCTTCTCTGCCCTCGACGGGGCCGCGGCCAAAGGGTACACTGGGGTTCCCCCGGTTGAACGCTCTGTTGTGATGCAACTGTGTCCGCAGAGTGCTTCAACGTGGCGTGGCGACCCTAAGCACCCCTCCAAAGCCTGTAGTTTCACATCAACCTTGGTGGCGAAATCCTACAGAGCTGCGGGGCAGGCTGCGGCCTCTCTGCATGCCATGGCCATCCTTCAGGCCTACCAGGCCCGGATGCTCAAGGACATGCACGAGGGTAGAGCTGACCCAGGGCTCAGAAATGAGCTGCGTGCCGCCACCGACCTCGCCCTCCGGGTGACGAAGGTGACCGCACGCTCCCTGGGCCAGGTGATGTCCACAGCAGTGGTCCAGGAGAGACACCTATGGCTCAACCTGGCTGATATGCGGGACGCCGAGAGGACTCGTCTCCTCGACGCTCCCATATCCCAGGATGGGCTATTCGGCGGCACGGTTGAGAACTTCGCCCAAAAGCAGACTGATGCCATCAAACACGTACTGCCCCGGCGGCCAGCTGCTGCTTCCACCCAGCCGCCGGCACAGTTGCCTCAGTCTGCTCGCCGCCGAGGGCGCCCTCCCGCGGCTCCCGCGCCGCCCAAGCAGCAGCCTCCACCTGGGCCGCACCGTGGAGGACGCCATAGGAAGGCGCCCCAGTCCGCTCCAGCCCCGCAGCCCGCCAAGCGCCAGGCTAAGCGGCGCTCCTGGCGCGGACAGCTCAGGGATGGGCAGTTCTTTCCAGGAGATGGTAGCAGGACCACTCCTTCCCCCGGTGGAGGGCCGGGGGAGAATCCTTTGTTCCGCTGCTGGCCCCCGGGGTCAGCAGCACCCTTTTATGGTTAAAGAAAGAACTGACATACCCATCCCTGAACTACCTCGACGACTGGCTGATCCTCAGCCACTCTCGAGAGCAGGTGTGCGAACACAGAGACCTGGTGCTCCAGCACCTAGCCCGTCTGGGCCTTCGGGTCAACTGGGAGAAGAGCAAACTCTGCCCAGTGCAGAGGATCTCTTTTCTCGGTATGGAAATCGACTCGGTCGCCATGTGTGCGCAGCTTACGAGCGAGCACGCGCAGTCACTGCTGACTTGCCTTCGTCAAATCGAGAGCAAGAGTGCGGTTCCACTGAAGTTATTTCAGAGGCTCCTGGGGCATATGGCATCTGCAGCCGCGGTAACGCCGCTCGGATTGCTTCATATGAGACCGCTTCAGCACTGGCTTCGCGATCGAGTCCCGAGATGGGCATGGCAGTCGGGCACGCTCCGGGTCCCAGTGACTCGGGCCTGCCTGCAGACCCTCACCCCGTGGTCGAACCTCAGTTTTCTACGGGCCGGTGTGTCCTTAGAACGAGTTTCCAGCATATTGTTGTGTCAACAGATGCCTCCACCACGGGCTGGGGTGCCATGTGCAATGGACATGCTGCCGCGGGCTCCTGGACAGGACCCCAGCGCCTCCTGCATGTCAATTGCCTCGAGTTGCTGGCAGTACGGTTCGCCCTGCACCACTTCCGAGCGCTGCTCAAGGGTCAACACGTGCTAGTCCGGTCAGACAACACGGCCACAGTAGCGTACATCAACCACCAGGGTGGTCTGCGTTCCCGCCGCATGTCTCAACTCGCCCGCCATCTCGTCTTATGGAGTCAGAAGCACCTGAGGTCCCTTCGTGCCATCCATATCCCGGGAGTCCTGAACCGTGCAGCCGACGAGCTCTCACGGCTTCAGCCACTTCCTGGAGAATGGAGACTCCATCCCCAGACGGTTCAGCTGATTTGGGAACAGTTCGGCGACGCACAGGTAGATCTGTTTGCCTCCCACGACTCTTCCCATTGCCGCCTGTTTTATTCCCTGACCGAGGGCCCCCTCGGCACGGACGCTCTGGCGCACAGCTGGCCGCGGGGCCTCCGCAAGTATGCGTTTCCCCCAGTGAGCCTTCTTGCACAGGTTCTGTGCAAGATCAGGGAGGACAAGGAGCAGGTCCTTTTGGTCGCCCCGTATTGGCCCGGCCGGACCTGGTTCTCCGAACTTGTACTCCTTGCGACAGCCCCTCCCTGGTCGATTCCTCTGAGGAAGGACCTCCTTTCTCAGAGACGGGGCACCCTTTGGCACCCGCGTCCCGATCTTTGGAACCTCCACGTGTGGCTCCTGGATGGGACGCGGAAGGTTTGAGTACCCTACCACCTCAGGTGGTGGCTACCATCACTTCCGCTAGGGCCTTGTCTACTCGACACGCCTATGCGTTGAAGTGGAACCTCTTCGTCACCTGGTGTTCTTCTCGCCAAGAAGACCCCTGGAAATGCCCGATCGGGTCCGTGCTCTCATTCCTCCAGGAAGGGTTGGAACGAAGGCTGTCTCCTTCCACCCTCAAGGTTTATGTTGCCGCTATTTCTGCCTACCACGACCTTGTGGAGACGAAAAAGGTAAGTCAGCACGACCTGGTCATCAGGTTCCTGAGGGGAGCGAGGAGACTGAATCCTCCTCGCTCTCCCCTCGTACCCTCTTGGGACCTCTCAGTAGTCTTAAGCGCTCTGCAGAGGGCTCCCTTCGAGCCATTGCGGTCAGTCGAGCTTAAGTTCCTGTCTATGAAGACAGCGCTCCTGACCGCCTTGGCCTCCATCAAGAGGGTAGGGGACCTGCAGGCATTTTCGGTTGACGAAGTGTGCCTGGAATTCGGGCCGGCCAACTCTCACGTGATCCTGAGACCCCGGCCTGGATATGTGCCCAAGGTTCCCACCACTCCCTTCAGGGACCAGGTGGTGAACCTGCAAGCGCTGCCTTTGGAGGAGGCAGACCCAGCCTTGGCACTGCTCTGTCCAGTACGCGCCCTCCGTGCTTACGTAGACAGAACGCAGTGTTTCAGGACCTCAGACCAGCTCTTTGTCTGTTATGGTGGGAAGCTGAAGGGAAAGGCTCTCTCCAAGCAAAGGTTGTCTCACTGGATAGTGGACGCCATTGTTTTGGCTTACCAAACGCAGGGGCGCCCATGCCCCCTAGGGGTCAGGGCTCACTCCACCCGGAGTGTGGCCTCCTCTTGGGCTCTAGCGCATGGTGCCTCGCTAACAGACATTTGCAGAGCTGCAGGCTGGGCGACACCCAACACATTCGCCAGATTCTATAATCTCCGAGTGGAGCCAGTGTCCTCTCATGTACTCGCCTCTACTAGTGGCCGGTAATGGACTAGGCTCAGGTGTCTTCGCTTGCTCGCCATTCCACTCCACGGACTGGATACGTGCGATATTTTCCTCAGGTAGTTTCCCTGAAGCCCTGAGTTCCTCCAGCACTGTTGATGCCGACACCAGTACGTCTGCCCACTCGCTCAGGCCCTCGTGTTGGCTAGGTGCCACCGTGTGCATGGTTCCCCCGTTGGGTGACCCCCACATGTGTATTTCCACTGTAAGTCTCCCTGAGCAGGTGTCTTTCCCTTGGCAAGCCCCTTGCCACCCCTGGGGGTAAAATTCTTCCACCTTCGGCTGGTTACCCCAGAGTTTTCCATATGTAGCCCTGAGCGGGTCATATGTGTTCTTAAGTCCTCCCTACGGGTAGGCATTTGGCGCATACTTCCACCTGGAATATGCTTCCCAGTGTAACTTGGTATTCCTGTGTTAAGTGGGAGTCCTTCGTCCGTACTAGCTTACGACAGGGAGCTCACGCTTACGCAGGGCACTGGATGACAGCCGAGTGGCGTGATTACATTGGGACCCCCATTCGTCAGTCACTGACGTTACTCGGAGTGACTGAACGAAAGGGAACGTCTCGGTTACGTATGTAACCCTCGTTCCCTGAGGAGGGAACGGAGACGTAACGTCCCTCTGCCACTTCCGCTGTACCGCTGGAACAGCCGGGAGTTCAGTCTTGGCTCCTCAGCAGGTAAACATAATGCGATGTTGCAAGCGTACTTCCTTATATACCCACGCTGTGGGGCGGAGTTACGCTATGCAAATTCCGCATGCCCATGGCATTGGCACTGCCATTGGGCGTTTTCTAGATCTCGAAGATGATAGGCTTCTAAGCGAAACCCCCATTCGTCAGTCACTGACGTTACGTCTCCGTTCCCTCCTCAGGGAACGAGGGTTACATACGTAACCGAGACGTTCTCCTGGCAACCACCAAACCCAGACTCGTCCATGGGATTGCCAGACAGAGAAGCGTGATTGGTCACTCCAGAGAACACGTCTCCACTGCTCTAGAGTCTAGTGGCGGCGTGCTTTACCCCACTGCATCCCACGTTTTGCATTGCACTTGGTGATGTAAGGCTTGGATGAGCTGCTCGGCCATGGAAACCCATTCCATGAAGCTCTCTACGCACTGTTCTTGAGCTAATCTGAAGGCCACAGAAGTTTGGAGGTCTGTAGCTATTGACTCTGCAGAAAGTTGGCGACTTCTGCGCACTGTGACCCTCAGCATGCGCTGACCCCGCTCTGTGATTTTACGTGGCCTATCACTTCGTGGCTGAGTTGCTGTTGTTCCCAATTGCTTCCACTTTGTTATAATCCCACTAACAGTTGAGCGTGGAATATTAAGTAGTGAGGAAATTTCAGGAATGGACTTATTGCACAGGTGGCAACCTATCACGGTACCACGCTTGAGTTCACTGAGCTCCTGAGAGCGACCCATTCTTTCACAAATGTTTGTAGAAGCGTCTGCATGCCTAGTGCTTGATTTATACACCTGTGGCCATGGAAGTGATTGAACACCTGAATTCAATGATTTGTAGGGGTGTCCCAATACTTTTGCAATATAGTGTAAATTGTCTGAAGAAGGTGTGCCTTGACTGTGTATTGACCACATTTGTACATGCAAATGGGTGATTTCTACCATAATGCTTTAAAGTAGCACTTTTCTACCTACAATATTCATGCATTTGTATTTCATGTGGCTGCTTTGAATGGGCAAGATGCTTCTAGATATATCAGAGGGATCTGTTTAAAATGTAAGATTTCAGGGTCCCATTTCTCGTGGACTGTGGAACACCATTGTTACCTTTTTTTGTACAGTAGGTTTTTGTACAGTGTTGTTGTGTTTCCTCAGGTTATTGTGCAGTGTTGTTGTGTTTCCTCAGTTTATTGTGCAGTGTGTGTGTGTTTCCTGTGACTGTGGGCTTCAGAGCACAGTAATACAGAGCAGAGTCTGATACAGATGCAGAGGAGATCTCCAGATAAACACGGTTATCATTGTCTTTTCTGATCTCAGTAGTGAATCTTTGATCTACATCAGATGTCTTAACATCTTTTGCACTGTCTGAAATGAGCACAAGGAATTCAGGAGCTGATCCGGGATACTGACGGTACCAAAGTAAAGACAATGCAGAAGAATAACTGCAGGATAATTTAACACTTGAACCCTCGACAGCAAACTCCTGTGTTTTGTCTGGTGTAATAGTATCTCCATTACTCGCACCTGCAAAGAAAAGTGAAATAGTCTCAACGGGTGCAAAATATGAATATGCTGATAAAATGTGAGCATTTTAGAAGTTAATTCACTTATAGTGCGCTTTTATATATTAAGGCCACATATAAGACCATATATTTAATGATTGAAAATGACTTGACATACTTCATTGTGATAATTAAGGACAGCATTGAAATGATGGTACTTACATGCTAAAGCAGAGAACAGAATAAGTGAATGGAGTATCATTGTATGTGTGCTCACAGTCTCAGCTTGAATGATCTTATGCCAGTCTCTGTCAGGCTCAGCAAAACACCCTCAGATACGTTAAGCTCCTCCTTCCTCACCACATGGGAAAATACATCAGTTTACCACCTTCACCTTTTTGACCATGGTTGGTTCATAAGATGTTACAAAGACAGAGCAGCATCTTTTATCTGAAGATTTAAACACAAGATTTGCATTTAATTTCGTAGTGAAACACAATCACAGAGAAGCAAACAAAGAAGGAGAGCTTAAAACGTTCCTCGCATTCACTCGTGCTTTTAAACTCTAGCAGGAGACTTGATATATACAGAGATTGTGTGTGTGTGTGTTACAGTACAGTATCTGTATATTTACAGGAGAACGGGACTTGCCTGACTGCATTGTGCCAAGTGTAAAGTTTGGTGGAGGGGGGATTATGGTGTGGGGTTGTTTTTCAGGGGTTGGGCTTGGCCCCTTACATCACCAAGTGTATAAGTATATTTACTGTATACTGTATAATGCAAGTGGACTACCATAATATGATGCATTATAGTAAGTATATTACAGTACAATGCACATTATTGGATTACGACACGTTTTTCTCCCAACATTCGGCTGCACCCTTCGGCCCGCCTCGGCCATTGTAAGGCCATGATTGAGAACATCATCCACAATAGTGGCCCTTATTTCATCGGATGAATGTCCTTGGTCTCTTCTACCTCTTCATCTGTTTCGCCTCCCTACACTTCCACTTACTTCTCTTCTTCTTTCTGGCTGTTGACCCTGTTAGTTTCCTTGTTATTCTTCCATTGTCAGACTCAGAAATTATAACACGGTGTTGTGCGCTGTCTATCTGCTTGTCACCCGAAGGGTCTCGAGATGCACCTCTGAGCTATTTTAGAGAACTGGTTGATCATTGATTGATATAATGCTTTACATTCCGGTTATTGGTGAAGATTATCCTGTGCAATTCATCAGTTCAAGACACATTTACAAAAAAACTCTATAGATATGTATAGAAAATATTCTTGATAGATTATGACAACTAGTTCAACCATTTTGAATGAACTAATGATGTTTTTTTGTAAGACTATTCGACAGAGAATCAGTATAATATACTTTGATCAACATGACAAAATCAATTGATCATGTAGGAAACAGCAGACAAGTGTACAAAATCTATTGCATGAACGCAACACTGCAGCCCTGTGGCAGAAATGTGCCTGCACAATATGATCATCATTTAACTCTTTTTATAGCATATTTGTTGGTCAGAATTTATTAAATTATTAAATTGCATGAAAAGTGAAGGACAGTACTGTATGTTGTATGTGTGTAATATCATTGTCATCTTAAGACTGTTTGACTCAGTGTCTCGGCTATATTCGTGCTCTCTCTCACTGGGTAAAGTGTTTTTGTGTAGAGCTGATGTGTTTCCTGTGACTGTGGGTCTCAGAGCACAGTAATACAGAGCAGAGTCTGACACAGATGCTGAGGAGATCTCCAGATACACACGGGTTTGTTCCAGTTTAGTGAGTTTAACAGACAGTCTTGGATCTACATCAGACTTTTCAGTGTTTGTTGCACCATCGAAGATGAGCACAAGGAATTCAGGAGCTGATCTGGGATACTGACGGTACCAGTATAGATAATCTGCAGAGGAATAACTACAGGATAATGTAACATTTGAACCCTCCTCAGCAAAAAGCTCTGTTTTCTTCGGTGTGATGTTTCCAGAGACAGCAGCTGAAACAATATGCAAAAGATGCATTTTTAATTAGATTTGTTCTGATTAAACTCATCATTAACAATACATAATACATATATAAGTATACACACATGCCAGACTATAGAAGAGAATAGCTGAATAAACAATTTTGGTTGGTATAATTTCATTTCCATATGTGGCACCTGCAAAAGTTAATCAGCTTTTAATCCTCAATGACTTTTTTTTATTTATAATGAATCAAGTCAGTGATTTTTCAATAAATATGAATACAGCCCTAATTAAAGTTCCTCACATTATGGTTATTTAGTTTATTTAGATGCAGTACAAGAAAATGAAATACTTACATACAAAGACAAAGAGTGTAATAACAGAGAGGAGTGCCATTGTCTGTGTTCACTAATGCAGCTTAAATGAGCTCTGAAACAGACTCTGAAGAGCTCTGATAAGATCACAGGTGCTGGCAGTGCTTAGAGACACACCTCTACAGCAGAAATACAACTCACACTTTCAATGTCTTGAAAGGGAAAATCATTTTTGAAGCCAGAAACTCTGGTTTGGATCTGGAATATTGGCGATACCAGTGCAGATTAGTTATAGCTCCTTCATATTTACAGGAGAGAATGACTTTTTGTCCCACAGATGCAAGAGTCTTGTTTTATATATATATATATATATATATATATATTTTTTTTTTTTATTGATTGGAAAGTAAAAGACATCAATTGAAACAATAGACATAGTGAAGACAGTCCACTTTTTTCCTCTTTTTTTACAACAAAGAAAACAGAAGGGAAAAAAAACCTTTGAGGGAGTAATGGTGATAATTTACAGGAATTCAGTCATCAGGCAAAGTTTCAAGGGAGTGAAAATATGTTATAAAAGGTTGCCATTTGTCATGAAAAGAACCATAACTAGCATGCCGAGAGCATCTTATCTTTTCCAACTTCAAAAAGTACACTGTGTCCAAAATCCACTGTGAAATACCCGGAGGCTTGGTGGACTTCCAAAGAAATAAAATCCGTCTTCTAGCCAGTAGTGAAGGCAAGTACATCTAACTGTTTAGATGAAAACTGAGTCCAAACTTTGGGAACCCCAAAGATTGCAGTAGAACCGCAGACATCAACCTTGGTTTTAAATATTTTGGACATCTCGTCTCAAAGTAATTCTTCCAAGAGTTATGAAGCATTGGACAGAGAAAGAACATATGACTCAGATTGCAGGGTGACATGTGACATCTATCACACCTGTCGTCAACATTGGAGTAAATTGCAGAGAGCCGAGCTTTTGAATAATGAACCCTATGCAGTATTTTAAACTGTATGAGTGCAAGCAGAGCACATATTGAGCTTGTGTGAATTCTATTAAGAGCGTTCACCCACCAGTCGTCCGCAAACTCTTCACCCAACTTATGTTCCCATGCACTTTTAGTTTTAGCAGTAGTACAATGCTGTAAGTCAATAAGCTGACAATAGAGCCTAGAATTAAGTGCCTTTTGGGAAGTATTAATGACAAGAAAATCTTCCCATACCAGCTTAGGTGGTAAGCGAGGAAAGTCTGGAAGTAGAGAAACAGAACAGTGCCTAGCCTGAAGATAGCGAAAGAGGTGAGACGATGGCAGTTCAAATTCAGAGGACAACCCTGCATAACTGCAGAAAGTACAATCCTTCTATAAGTCTCTGAAATATCTTAATCCTTTGTCGCGCCACACCAAAAAAACAGGGTCAGTGACTGATGGGGGAAATGAGTGATTCATAAATAATGGCATTAGAGAGGAGGCAGAAATAAACTTAAAATATCCTAAAGGTAGAAATGACTACTAAATTATCTGTAAAGCTGGAGGGGTTAATAGGCAAGGGGGCAGTGAGTAGGGCCTGTAAAGAAGTGGAAAAACATGATTTTGCCTCCAATCTGCACCAGGGAGCATTAGACGAGTTGAACCAGTACGTTATCTTATGAATATTAGCTGACCAGAAATAGAACTTAAAGTTAGGTAAAGAAAGCCCACCACTAAGTTTACAATTCTGGAGTAATACTTTATGAATTCTGGGCACTTTACCATTCAACAAAAAAGGAGTAACTATTTGGTCAATAGAGTTAAAAAAAACCTGTTTGGTAAAAACAAAGGAATACACTGAAATAAAAAGATAAATTTAGGGAGGACATTCATTTTTACTGTGTTAACTCTTCCTATTAAGGATAAGGGAAGATTGCGCCACCTTTGAAAGTCAGATTTAGTTTGAGCCAGCAAAGTGGTATAATTGGCAGAAAAGTGACATTAATCCCAAGATATTTAAATCCCGACCTACTCAGCCTAAATGGAACATCAGAATTTTTAAGTTGCAGGGCCAAAGCATTTACCGGGTAGCACTCACTCTTTTGAAAATTAATTTTATAACCGGAAAAAGAGCCAAATTAGTTTAACACAGATATAATTGAAGGAGTACCTGTGATCGGGTTACAAACGTATAATAACAAATCATCAGCGTACAGGGATAATTTAATTTCCATATCTGAACGAGAAACTCCTTTAAATGACAAGGACCGTAAGGCAATTGACAGTGGCTCAATAGCCAAGGCAAATAGCAGAGGGGAGAGCGGACAGCCCTGCCGTGTTCCACGCCCTAATTAAAGTATTCTGAACGTGTGTCATTAGTGTGTACACTAGCCAGGGGGTGAGCATACAGAAGACGAATCCATGAAATAAAAGTATTCCCAAACCCAAATTTATTGAGTACAGCAAAAAGATATGGCCACGCAACTCGATCAAATGCATTTTCAGCATCGAGAGCAACTACCACCTCAGGGACAACAGATGAATGTTTGGAATAAATTATGTTTAAGAGAGTACGCACATTAAAAAACAGCTGTCTCCCTTTAATAAACCCGTTTGCTCTTCAGATATTAAGTATGGAAGTAACTTATCAAATCGGATAGCCAACCCTTTTGCCAGTATCTTAGCATCGACATTCTGTAGTGAAAGGGGCCTGTAGGAACTGCAAGCAGTGGGATCTTTATCCTTCTTTAAAAGTAGTATTATGGAAACTTGAGTCATTGTCTCCGGCAAAGAACCACGCTCCAAAGACTCTGCATAAACAGATAAAAGTAACGGGGCCAATTTATCTTGACATTTCTTAAAAAACTCTGTAGGGAAGCCATCCGGGCCAGGAGCTTTATTATTCTGCATCATCTGAATTGCCCAAAGGATCTCCTCAATACTTAATGGGGCGTCAAGAGCATTAGAAACAACTGCATCAATTGTAGGGACTTCTAAATCAGGTAAAAAAGACGACATTACCCTGGTATCAGAAGGGAACTCAGATGAATACAGTGCAGAATAGAAAAGACATTAATGCCATCTGAATCAGAGATTAATTTGCCAGAATGGTCTTTAATCTGTGGAATAAGGCGTGAGGCTGCCCTCCGTTTTAGCTGGTGTGCTAACAGACGGCTAGCTTTTCCACCATATTCATAGTATGAACTGCGAGAATGCAATAACAAACGCTCCGCATTAGTTGTTGTAATAAGATCAAGCTCCACATGCACATCTATACGACGCTTGAACAGATCTGGAGATGGACTAGATGCTAACTGTTGACCAATATTACAAATATCACTGGAGAGCTTGTGCAATTTAGCAGAATGAAGTTTGTTTAACTGCGCAGAATATGAAATAATTTGACCCCGTAGAAAAGCCTTGAGTGCTTCCCACAACAACGAGGAGGAGGTCTCACAGTTCGGATTAGTAGCCATATAAGCATCAATTGAGGAAGAGATAAACTCAGTAAAATTGTTGTCGAATAATAAAAGTATGTTAAATCTCCATGGTGGTAAATAGTGTAGTCGAGCAGACAGTTCAATGTCCACACTGAGGGGAGCATGATCAGAAATAACAATATTATGATATTTAACTGATGCGACTTTAGGGATAAAACTACTATCTATAAAAAAATTAGCTCAGCAGGAGTGGCGCTGAGAGACACAGTCACTTAAAGAAGTGCAAAGAGTCCTAATATCAAAAGAGTGTGAGATCTCAGCACCCCTACAACACATGATAGGCCAACTTAACTGACCTCCCTCTACTGGCTCCCTGTTTTACTGCATGATGACAATAAGACATTATTTTAAGAATGTATTTGTGTATAAAAGGATCCACATGGAACGTGATATCTAAATATATTGTTAATGTTTCCCTGAAAACAGGCCTGAATTAAGCTCACACAGGTGTTACCACATATTTTATTACATTCATGCTGGATAGATTGGGGTTTTGATTGTGGTTTTCACTAGATCGGTTCAAAGTGAAAAGAGCTTCAGGTTTTTGTACGACATGTTTCATGTTTTGTGTCACTGGGCTCCATCTCTCAGAGCACAATAATAGAGAGCTGAATCTGACAGACGTACATCAGTAATAGTGAGTTCAGTGGATGATCGTGATGTAGTCGACTGAAACCGAGGGTCAGAAGTGTGTTCAGCACTAGATGATCGTGCACCTTTGCGTAATAAATACTGAGGTTCTCTGTTTGGATACTGTCTGTACCAGTAAAGCCTAACATATTCACTACTTGTACTATATGAGCAGCTCAGCTTGACCGTTTCTGTTTCTTTAGTGTTTTTTTCTGTCCCTTTATCTGGCTCAATGTCGTCTCCAGTCACCAAACCTGTCAACAATAAAAGTGATTTGATTTGTGAAAGAAAGTTGACAAAATAATACTGCAAACACATTTCACAGAATGTTTTACAAAAATACTAATGACTAAATTAATATAAATTTAACAGAAACACAGTAAATCTTTCTGTACAGAGTTTCATGAGTTACTCAGTAAATAGTGTACCTGTTCCCACAATGAGAATAAGTATGAGGCATGTGTCCATGATGAATGAGATCAGCTCAGCTCTCTGTTGAGGCTCTCAGTGCTCTGAGCTGGAAGAGACTGCACACACACACACACACACACACACACACACACTCACACACACACATACACACACACACACACACACACACACACACACACACACACACACACTCACACACACACACACACACACACACACACACACACACACACGCACACACACACACACACACACACACACACACACACACACACACACACACACACACACACAGGGATACTGAACTTCCTGCTGCTCTCTATGATGGTCATTGAACTGTGTTAATTTATATTTATATTTTATTTTAAATATTTTGTATATAACACACAACATGAGAAGAATGTGAATTAAAATGTGTAGATGTAGTTCATCTGTCTGAATGTGTGCACACATGATAGTGGTGATGATGGTGCATGCGATGGAGTATTTCTACAGAAAACATTAATGTTCAAAAAACTCTACTCAATAAAGTCCAACTATCGGCCAGTGAAACACACTGCACACCGAACTATTACACCAATGTTCTTCATTTATTAAGACTGTTTTTTTACAATCGCTATGACACTTTTTTCAATACTTTTAACAAATTTCCTAAACTCTTAACACAGTTAGCACAACATCTGTCTGTGATTACAATTAACACATTTATTGTTGCGTTGACACAAAATGCATATAGTTAACACAAATTTTACACACAAGCTCAACCAAGACCAAAACAACTGATTTTTACTGCCAAATGTACCAGTGCTTTAACACTGTATGTCAGAACACCATGTTCTAAACCGAACCTTATAGGCTAAAGTCAAGGTGAACAGCTGTTCATATTGTGAATTGAAACGCAAATATATCCCCTGTATTTTATTCCATTGTTACTGAGAAACAGCTGATTGAAGTTATGCAAATATATAAATCACATCTGATTCCCATCTAGGAATTGTTCAATTGTATAAGGGCTTCTCCTACTGTAAAGTGTAAATAATTTCACCATGTATTACAGTGACTCTATGCCTCTGGTCTCTAATATGTAACTGTATTTTGTCTATCTAAGGATTCAACACCTCCCTCAGGAAAGCTCCTGAATGAAGAACAGGAACTTGCTATTGTCAACATGGTGATTGCTGATAATGAAATAAAACTGAAGGGCATAAAGCTACTCTGAGATGGGTCATTCATTTTTTGTTCTGCAGCAAAAGAAACACAATGCATGCATTTACTAAAATTTCTTTAAAAGGCTTCAAAAGACACAATCTATGATCAATAAAATATACCATCTATATTGTATAAGGGCAGACCTGACACATAAAATAATGCAGTTTCTGTAATTCCATCTGATGTTAGTGTTTTTATGACAGTGTGCTATGATTGACTAAATGTTCTGTTGGAAGAGAACGTGTGTTAGGGTTTTGGTAGACATCGTGTATTGTGTTAGTGTATTATTGTATTTTGAAAATTAGTGTTGGAGTTTAGTTTACAATGTGTGATTTTGAGCATGAAATTAACTGTTTTGCCAATTGTGTGTTTTAGGTGTGTTGGTGTGTTAAGAGTTTAGGAAAACTGTTAAAAGTATTGAAAAAATTGTAAAATTCGTAAAAAACTGTAATACTTGATTCCTGTACTCTTCTCTCGTTTCCTCATATTTATCATAAGCATGGGAATATTAACTCATGAAAATAAGACTGTCATTTTTATTTATAGGGTTATGTTTTCTATTATATAAGTATATTTCCGCTACAGTTTGTACAGTATAAATGCATAACATAATATTGTCGTATGACTGTATGTTCTCTTATTATATAAGATTTGAAACAGCCGTATCTCCATGTGAATGTGTGGGAACACTGTCATGCACCTGCACCGTACAGTAGAGGCCAAAAGAGATGTCCAGAAAACTCATATCTTCACCCTTTATTCAAATATTATTAAAAATGTGTTAAAGATTTTATTGCATAGTTGAGCTTGGAGTCAGTTGTTTTATTTGTGATGATGCAATGAAATGCCAAATGCCAAATTATTGGACATAATTATTGGCCAGGCTGTCATACAACGAAATTATGAACACATTAAACAAAAGAAATACATAATAACTGATTATGTTTTAGTCAATTTATGGTTTTTCCTGTAAGGTTTTTGTTTTTGCAATTTATTTTTATTTTTTTTTTATTTTTTTTGCATAGTAAAATAAAACCTGTAGCTGTAGTTTGCCTTTTTTGCCAAATAATGTTTATATAAATACCTAACCAAGTTTAGTATTTTGTTCTTCCTTCATACATAAAATATTTAATATATATAACATATTTTCCTCAAACTTGTAGGATCATTAAAAACAAATATCCCGTCTGGACATCACTTTTGGCCACTACTGTATATTTCACATGAGAGTCATTTGACATGTTTTATTGTTTGTTGCATTTGACCGTTTTCTGAATTACAGGTATTAAAGGGCAAGTTCATATGGATTTAATGTGATTGAATGTATACTGTAAATCTTTCACATTGCCACACAAATTCACACCTTATTAAAAGAAAAGAAATCTGTTTCTGCCTTTTGATTTTGGTAGCTCCCTGCATTCATTGGTTTTACTTTTCTGACATTCATAATAATAACTGTAATTATCAGTTACATCTGTCTTCATCTCTGTCTCTGTGTTTCTCTCTCGTCTCTCATTGTAACAGGTTTTTGTGTAAAGCTGATGTGTTTCCTGTCACTGTGGGCTTCAGAGCACAGTAATACACAGCAGAGTCACACACACACAGGTTCTTGATCAGCAGAGGAACTGAATTTGATGAAAGTTCAGAGTGAAATCTCTCCTGGAACTCAGTGCCATTTTCTCCTCCATATTTGCTTCTCCTCAGGATGTATTTAGGAAAGTCATTTGCTCTCTGGATGTACCAGAATAAATGTTCTTGTACTGAATCTGTTTCATATTTACACTGTAATGTCACGGATCTTCCTTCAGCTTCAGTCACATGTTTGTCTGGCTGATCAACTGTGTCCTCTGATCTGACCTCTGTAAAGGGTTAAAGAAATCATGTACAGTACAATACAAAATATAAGCAATTTAATGAGTGTGTAGCTGTATTAAATGAAGATTCATACCAACAATGAACAGTGCGAAGAGAAATATATTCCTCAACCTGTGTGACATGACTGTGTCTGTGCTGAAGACACCTTTAAGTCCAAATAAATCAGTGAATATGAGAGTTTTGCTTTAAGTATTATAATGCTGATTTAAGGAGGAGCTTGTGGATACCCATAAAGCTGCTTTATTGTCAGAGGTAATATTAAGTACCTACTGCCCTCTTATGGTTAACTGCAAGTATTGTATAAGTGGCATCTCAAGCTTAATGTGATAAAATTAAGTGTTGTTGTGTTTCCTCAGGTTATTGTACAGTGTTGTTGTGTTTCCTCAGGTTATTGTACAGTGTTGTTGTGTTTCCTCAGGTTATTGTACAGTGTTGTTGTGTTTCCTCAGGTTATTGTGCAGTGTTGTTGTGTTTCCTCAGGTTATTGTGCAGTGTTGTTGTGTGTCCTCAGGTTATTGTGCAGTGTTGTTGTGTGTCCTCAGGTTATTGTGCAGTGTTGTTGTGTGTCCTCAGGTTATTGTGCAGTGTTGTTGTGTTTCCTCAGGTTATTGTGCAGTGTTGTTGTGTTTCCTCAGGTTATTGTACAGTGTTGTTGTGTTTCCTCAGGTTATTGTACAGTGTTGTTGTGTTTCCTCAGGTTATTGTGCAGTGTTGTTGTGTTTCCTCAGGTTATTGTGCAGTGTTGTTGTGTTTCCTCAGGTTATTGTGCAGTGTTGTTGTGTTTCCTCAGGTTATTGTGCAGTGTTGTTGTGTGTCCTCAGGTTATTGTGCAGTGTTGTTGTGTGTCCTCAGGTTATTGTGCAGTGTTGTTGTGTTTCCTCAGGTTATTGTGCAGTGTTGTTGTGTTTCCTCAGGTTATTGTGCAGTGTTGTTGTGTTTCCTCAGGTTATTGTACAGTGTTGTTGTGTTTCCTCAGGTTATTGTGCAGTGTTGTTGTGTTTCCTCAGGTTATTGTGCAGTGTTGTTGTGTTTCCTCAGGTTATTGTGCAGTGTTGTTGTGTTTCCTCAGGTTATTGTGCAGTGTTGTTGTGTTTCCTCAGGTTATTGTGCAGTGTTGTTGTGTTTCCTCAGGTTATTGTACAGTGTTGTTGTGTTTCCTCAGGTTATTGTGCAGTGTTGTTGTGTTTCCTCAGGTTATTGTACAGTGTTGTTGTGTTTCCTCAGGTTATTGTGCAGTGTTGTTGTGTTTCCTCAGGTTATTGTACAGTGTTGTTGTGTTTCCTCAGGTTATTGTGCAGTGTTGTTGTGTTTCCTCAGGTTTTTGTACAGTGTGTGTGTGTTTCCTGTGACTGTGGGCTGCAGAGCACAGTAATACAGAGCAGAGTCTGACACTGCAGCAGAGGAGATCTCCAGATACACATGTTCTCTTCTTGTAATGCTAACACTGAATCTTGGATCTACATCAGACACCTGAGGCTCTTTTGCAGAACTGTAGGTGAGTACAAGAAATTCAGGTTTTGATCTTCCATACTGACGGTACCAGTGGAGATAATCTTGACCTCCAGAGGCAGAAAAACTACAGGATAATGAAACACTTGAGCCTTCCTCAGCAAAAACATCTGTTTTGTTTGGTTTGATGACATTTCCAAATACAGCAGCTGAAACAGAAAATATATATTTGTATGTTTTTAGTGAGATGTTTTTAATAAAACAAATTTTTTAACAAAAAATGATAATAATTAACCAAATAACACACCAGCTGAGGCACAGAACAGAATAACTGAATGCAGATCCATTGTGCAAATGTTCTCTCTGAGAAGAGTCAGACTGAATCGTTTCGTCTCTGTCAGACACGATGAGATCCTGTGAGATCTGTGAACACTGAGTCCCTCCTCTCTGAGACACATCATGTCTATATTTCACACTTGGGGAACAGAAGAAAGAGCCAATCACACTCATCAGTGTTTTCTCTGTGCTATTAATGTGTTTATGTGTGATTTTGAAATATGTTTGTGATGAGGTTCGTTGTAAGGATGAAGGAAATATATTTATGGCCTGCAAATTAAAATTCTAAAATTTGACTTTTAGTTTCCACTGCATTTACAAAAAAATTCTGTTTGAAAAGTTTAAGAAATATACATTTTTACTCTGGATATTTAATTTTCCATTCCCAACATGATATAAGATATATAGTATTTTTTCTGTATTAAGTCAAATTATATCAAGCAGCATTAGGCAAAATTCAGAATTTAAAAAACTGGGTTCATGAAACCTTTCATGAATTTGAACTGGATTGGACTATCAGGAAGTGGAATGACAATCCATACAATTAATGTTAAGTTTATTTCACTTTATTTTAAGGTGTCCTTGTTACTGTGTAACTATACATTTTAGTACTGAGTTGTATTAATAAACTAAATGTACTAACACTCTTAAAAAAGGTTCAGTATAGAATCCTAGGGTTTGACTCAGTTTGGAAGAACTCTTTATGCCAAAATGTTTCTATATTGGGAGAAAAGTCTAAATGATTGCATAATACATTCATGTTTAAAGGTGCAGTTAGTGATTTCTGAAAAACGCTGTTGAAAGTGGATCGGACTGAGCACCACAACAAACTTGTAGCCAATCAGCAGTAGGGGGCGTATACACTCATGATGGGGAGAAGAGAGACTGAGCAAGAGCGAGATTTGAGGAAAGACTGTAGAAAGAGACATTACAAAAGAGAAAAGGTCAGAGGAATGTCACTGGAAAAAAAAGGGTTATGATCCAACACATTCTCACTCCCAACTCGTCACATATTGACTCTTGGTCAGGACCTTCTGCGTCACTTTTCAGTGATCGAGACGAAGAGGTGTCGATAAGAGCGGATCGTCGGAATGACGACAGACGCACATTTTGCAGAAATTCATAACAGATTAGACATAATAGACATAATAATTTGACTGCATTCATCAGAGCATCATACGTATGCGAATTTTGTTATAAAGGTTACTCAACGCGTAGAGATCATCATTGTAAACACGTCTGTAACGTGTGTTTCGACGCTGATTGTTACAGCTTCCCTAAAAGAACTGTGCATTGTCCCGATTGCTTGCGCTACTGCAAGTCCAGTTACTGCTACGAGATGCATAAAATCCCCTGTGCGATGTTATAAAATATTGCAAACTATGTAACAGACGATACAACGTTATAAGACGAGGTAGCAGACAACCGCACAAATGTGCTCCCTTCCGATGTGTGCATTGCAACGAAGTTCTGCCGAGTCTGGGGGTACATCGGTGCTTCATACAGCCCCTGTGGCGTTCTCAGGAGGCAGTTTGATGACACGGTTAAAATTCTGCAGAACGCGTACGGTTTACGAATCGAGGTACTCTGGGAATGTGAATGGGGCAGAATGAAAAAGACTGATCCCTCTGTGATGGAATTTATGAGCACTTATTCAGCTCCCGAGAGACTGAAGCCAAGAGACACCCTGTTTGGGGGTCGTACTAATGCTTAAAAACTAATCACAAAACGACTGACGCTGAGAAAATAAATTACGTAGATTTTATGAGCTTATACCCATTTTGTCAGGCTAGGAAAAGCTATCCGATCGGTCACCCCCAAATCATTTTCAAAGATTTGGAACCGATCAAATTATTATTACTGAACGATTATTACGGTCTTATCAAAGCTACCGTGTACCCTCCTCGCAAATTACAGCACTTGGTTCTCCCTTACAGATGCAACGGAAAACTCATGTTCTCGTTATGCCGTACATGCGCCAATGCTCAAAACCAGACAACGAGCTGTACCCACGTGGATGAGGAGAGGGCACTCGAGGGGTGTTGGCTCAGTATCAACCTTTTAAAAGCCATTGAGAAGGGATATGTATTAGTGAGAATAGACGAGGTCTGGAGTTGTACGAACTCATGGACAAACTCGGCGACCGCCTGTTATACTCCGACACAGACAGCGTTATTTTCGTGTCCAGAGAGGGTGACTGGGACCCACCTCTGGGAGATCATTTGGGAGAGTTGACGAATGAAGACGAAGATGGGGATTATATCACAGAGTTTTGCTCCAGCGGGCCAAAATCTTACGGATATCGTACAGCCAAAGGTAAAGTGTGCATGAAAGCTAAGGGTATAACGCTGAACGCTAAAAATTCCTAGGCTATCTGCTTGGACAGTCTTATTGGGCTGGTTGGTAGCTATGTGACATCACACGACAGAACACAAAGCATCCTGGCTTCACTGAAAACATTGTGAGGAATAAAAAGACTACGTTTAAGTTGGTGTATAATAAATGCAGACTTTTGTCCGATTTCACCAGTCTCCCTTATGGCTACTGATCAGATGATGCACGGGGTCACGGGATGCTTCTGATTTTGATTTCAGACTTCAGTATCCATTTAGTTGTGTAATAAGTGGTCAGTCAAATCCGGGGTTATTTTATAAAAATAAAAATAAAAACTGTTGGAAAATGGTTTGAATTCAATTTCTAAAAAAATTGAAAACATTGTTTTGTTTGTACGGTTGTTGGCAACCACTGTATGATGAATTACTTAAATTGTATGCCATTAAATTTGTGGAAGGAAAACCACCGAATCTGGATGATGATGATTTACTATATTATACATGAGAATCATTTGAGATGTTTGAATAGTTTTTACATTTGACAGTTTTATGAATGGATACATTTCATTGTGAGCTAAAGGACAGTGTTATAAGGGTATAATGTATCTCATACGTCATGTTTCCACTCAAATTACTTTTATTCATTGTTCCCATTACTTCTCTGATATACATATTACTGTAATTGACAGTTACATCTGTCTTCATCTCTGTCTCTGTGTTTCTCTCTCGTCTCTCATTGTAACAGGTTTTTGTCTAGAGCTGATGTGTTTCCTGTGACTGTGGGCTTCAGAGCACAGTAATACAGAGCAGAGTCTGACACTGCAGCAGAGGAGATCTCCAGATACACATGGGCTTGTTCCTTTTTTCTTTCAATTTTAACAGTGAATCTTGGATCTGCACCTGAGCTTCTTTTGCACTACTGAGTACAAGAAATTCAGGTTTTGATCTACCATACTGACCATATATTACCATATATTATACCAGTGGAGATAATCTGAAGTAGAAGAGGAATAAATGCAGGACAATGTAATATCTGAACCCTGATCCTCAAATACATCTATTTTGTCTGGTTTGATGACATTGTAGGATTGAAAATAATCAAAGATATTTGACATTTGCTTCACTGTTTTCAACCCCCATCTTTCTTATCAGAAGGGCCATTTGGAATTCCTAAAGACAAAGAGATGCTGAAGGCCTGTAGGCCAAAATGTGTCACACCTTTAGTACAGTGGGGGAAGTTTGGTCTGAATGGTCAGTTTGAATGTCTCACATTAGGGTTTCAGTCACATGGTCAAGGAACAGATAAAAAGAAGATCTAACTGTTGCTCTGTCTCTTTTTTTTAATTTTCTGGCTTTCTTGATTCTCTGGTTCTCTCTCTTTTTGGGGGCCTTCTCTTTGGCTCTTCTCTTCTTTGCTCTCTTCTTCTCTTTGTCTCTTTCTCTCTCTCTCCCTCTCTCTCACTTTCTATCCCTCAGGTAACATTCATGCTGGGTACGATTAATGGTATAAGTTTTATCATCTCATACATCTATTTTGTAACTATTTTAAGTGTAACCATAACCAGATTTTGTCATTAAATCCTTTCTATTACAAATGATGTGCGAACTAGTTTTGATTTGGTATTGACTTTGAAGTGCTACCTATTGCAATACAATATAGTCACATTCTAGCAACGCTCTCCCACATATTTTGCTATTGTAACTGCGCTTATTTCCGTCGTTGGTATAAGTTGCAGTGGGTGGTAAAGACGAGAAATGTACAGTTTTCTATCCTCTTGCTGATAACGTTTCTTTAGTCATTTGGCAACCCTGCAGACTGAACCTCTGTAGGCGACCCATCCTTACAGATGGTGCCGAAACCCGGGATCCCTTGCAGTGAATTTTCTGAAATTCATCAGAATGAGGACATTTTTTTCACAGTTGATCTTGTGAATGGATTAAAGCTGAACTTCTGAAAGTCTGTTTTCATTGTTTATGAATTGCATGAAACAGAACATAGGTTTTAAACAGCTTCAATAGTCCCATTACTGTACAATCCGAGAATATTCAGATTATCTCCTCGGGGATGGAAGGGAAAATTTCTGATAACAGTGACGTATTGTTTGCTTTATGGAGTGAAAAAGTTGAGCCTACCTTGTCCAAACTCAAGAAAGAGTATATTGGAATTAAACGTTCAGATGATGAAATGCTTAAATGGTGGGACATCTATTATCAAGTCTAGATGCTAAATGTAAAGAAGTGCATTCTAAAAATGCAGAAGCACAAAAGTCTGAGGCAAAGATTCAAGATCTTCAAACACAGCTAGATAAATTACTAGCTGAGCAGTTAGCCCTGACTGAAAAGTGTAAAAATCACAAAGAGACCATTGCAGATCTCAAGTCTAAGCTAAATGCTAAAAAGTCCATGTCTCCCAAAACGCTTAACAGTGATGGGACTAAAAAGCATGTTCACTTCTTAGAGGAGGTGACTTGCTCTAATGAATCTGAAACGTTTAGTTCAGAAAATGCATATGCTACTCAAGAAAGTGTGCCTATTTCAGTTCTTAAGGTGATGCAGCACCGTAATAGCGCAGAGTCATGTACCAGAACGCATGGTGTACAAGCATTAGAGAGTCATGAATATCCTCAAACTCCAGGAGAACATAGCAGACAACCCTATGGCAAAGAGAACAGGTTTTGCAGTTCCTGTCAGAAAATAGGCCATTCAGAGGAAAAATGCTGGTCACTGGGTAGGGGTCGACCTCCACCTTATTTTCAGAAAAATAGGAAATTACTTTCTAAGGGCAAAGATCAGCGCTCATTTGCAGGTAAAACTCTTAGTGAGTTAACTGCATTGTTCATGCAAGGCCTTCAGCTATTAACCTCACTTGCTAGTGGGCTAGCAGCCTCATAGCAATGAGTTTAATAATTAAACATCCAAATTGCAATGATCCTGTTTGTATTTTCAAATTTGTAATTGTACTAAACACATTGTGCGCATTGAACACACATTATAGTTGTTTGTGCTACTAGATACACATAGACTAGTTTAGTTTATTCTTTAAAACACATGATTGCTTTACTGTTAGTGTTGTATTTAACACTTAGGATAAAGGTTGTAGATGCGATGCATTCTAGGCCATGTATCTTGTGTAAACTGGAATAACTTTAATACTGGAATTGTATATCAATTTCAAGTTGCATGTGTGTCTATGTTGAATTTGTTTGTCTCCTAAGTGGAAACTGTGCTATTTCCTATATAGCTGCAGTAAAACCATGTACAGGAGCACAGAATTGCCATGTGGCTACAGTGTAATTTACAATTGCATTAACCATGAAAACGCTTTCATCACAGCAGGATTCAGTAACTCTGACCTTTGCACTTTATCATGCTCCTTAACAAAAACATTGGTGTGGGAAGATTTTGAACCAGACCACACCTCGCTAACATTCTCATGCTGGCTCCCTGTTACAACAGGACCAAAATTTGCATCACAATTGTAAACCCTCCTCACCATGTTTGGGGCATGATTTACACATAGCCACAGCTAAATGCAGCCACATAGACTTGATCTTCACACAAAAAGTCAAATCTACATCTTCATCAGCCTCACAAAAAATCTTTACATCTAGACTGTATTACAACTGTGAATTTCTTCCAGTTATTGTTTGTTTTGTTTTTCTTTAGAATTGCTAAATCAGTTAGTTATTATTTGTCTCACCAAGTTAAACATCAAAAGAGTATTTCTCATTCTTATCTAAGTGCAAAAATGTGTATTATCATTGTATTGAAATAATGCATTTGATTTTTGAACTTATTTGATTTCTGATTCTTTGTATTTTGTCCATTTGACTTGCAACAATGTTTTTGGACATCCATTCAATTGAATCTCTGTATTTGGTTACACTGAATATTTTGCTGATACTCTTCATGAAAAGGATTGTTCATTGATTCAATGATTGTTGTTTTGTTATAATGCAATTTATTTTTAATGTTTCCAGAAACAATGTAAGAGCTTGTGAGATCTTCTTTTATTCTCAACCTTGACCACTTTATTAAGTACATCGATTTAAGGGCTTATTGCCAGAGACTATTTTAATCTGACCACATCAAACTTCTGACCAATGACAAATGTCATGTATGCTTTTGCTCTTTGTTGTGCTATATGTTCTTTAAATCACAGGATCCCTGCTGCACAAGTTCACATCCCGTGTCCTGCCTCAGAAAGAGGGACAAGCGTTTGCTCTCATCTCCAGTGACTGTTCTCAAGGTGTGAAGTATTCAATGGACGTTTTGCATATCAAGGATTGATGCAACACCATTTGATGGAGCCTTCTCATGCAGGGCTGAAATGAGAACAAAGACTGAAGACTGACCAGCTGCTATTGCAACAAGTCTGGACGAGAAGCCTGAAGATGACATCTACACACAACAGAAAGCATGTATTCGTGGACTGTGCCACCTTTGGACACTTTATGATTGTGGCCAACGGTGCCAAGGGGGGAATTTGTAGGATTGAAAATAATCAAAGATATTTGATATTTGAAATTGAACAAAGACATTTGCTTCACTGTTTTCAACCCCCATCTTTCTTATCAGAAGGGCCATTTGGAATTCCTAAAGACAAAGAGATGCTGAAGGCCTGTAGGCCAAAATGTGTCACACCTTTAGTACAGTGGGGGAAGTTTGGTCTGAATGGTCAGTTTGAATGTCTCACATTAGGGTTTCAGTCACATGGTCAAGGAACAGATAAAAAGAAGATGTAACTGTTGCTCTGGCTCTTCTTTTATTCTCTGTCTCTCTTGATTCTCTGGTTCTCTCTCTTCTTGGGGGCCTTCTCTTTGGCTCTTCTCTTCTTTGCTCTCTTCTTCTCTTTGTCTCTTTCTCTCTCTCTCCCTCTCTCTCACTTTCTATCCCTCAGGTAACATTCATGCTGGGTACGATAAATGGTATACGTTTTATCATCTCATACATCTATTTTGAAACTATTTTAAGTGTAACCATAACCAGAAATTGTCATTAAATCCTTTCTATTACAAATGATGTGCTAACTAGTTTTGATTTGGTATTGACTTTGAAGTGCTACCTATTGCAATACAATATAGTCACATTCTAGCAACGCTCTCCCACATATTTTGCTATTGTAACTGCGCTTATTTCCGTCGTTGGTATAAGTTGCAGTGGGTGGTAAAGACGAGAAATGTACAGTTTTCTATCCTCTTGCTGATAACGTTTCTTTAGTCTTTCGGCAACCCTGCAGCCTGAACCACTGTAGGCGACCCACCCTTACAACATTTCCGAAGACTGCAGCTGAAAAATAGAAAGTACACACAGCGTTTTAGTGAGATTGTTTTTTAGTAAAACTCATTGTTGACAAAAAATAAATAAGCAAATAAATATACACACCTGCTGAGACACAGAAGAGAATAACCGAATGAAGATCCATTATACTGTACAAGTGTTCACTCAGAGAAGAGTCAGACTGTCTGTCTCTGTCAGAAATCATTACATCATGTCAGATCTGTGAACACCGAGTCCCTCCTCTATAAGCATGTCATTCACACCTGAGCTACAAAACAGAAGCCAATTACATTCATTAATATATTATCTTGTGTTTTGTGTTATATTGTAATTTAGGCCATGTTATACATGTAATAAACCCCGTAAGTCCTGCAAAAAGAATTTCTCCTGCAATTTGATCAGTCCCACAGTTTCCACTGCATTTGATACATTTGGTTGTATTCAATTAAATGTTAAATTTTACATTTTCACTCATGGAGGTTATTCAATTTTACATTTCCAATATAATATTCAGGCCATACCATAGTGTTTTGTAGTAGTATTGTTGTTTTAAATAATAAATCCACATGGTAGCCTTGGGCAAAATTTAGAATTTGAAGAGTTGGTTCACCCAAAAATGAAATCTCTGTCATTAATTCCTCACCCCCATGTCGTTCCAAACCCGTAAGACCTTCGTTCATCTTCGGAACACGAACTAAGATATTTTTGATGAAATCCGAGAGTTTTCTGACCCCACATATACAGCAACACAACGGCCACTTTCAAGGCCCAGAAAGGTAGTAAAGAGAGATTGTTTAAATAGTCCAACAGTGGTTCAACATGAGGGTGAGTAATTAATGACAGAATTTTCATTTTGGGTGAACTAACCCTTTAAAGATTGTCTCCATTTCATCATAAGTTTGAATTTTAACCAGGAATTTAACCCTCTGAAGTCTGAGCTGTTTTGGGGCCCTTTAGAAGTTTTGACAGGCTCTGACATTTGTGCTTTTTTCAGTTGCTTATAAACGCATTAATGGCAAAAGTGTCATTACACTGTATTCAGCACAAACTGGGCTACCATAATATGTGAGCAACATGTATGTACATGCTTGTATTTTTGAGAGAATAATGTTTATGCGTGGTTTTTGAAAAAACAAAAAATGTAAGTCACTGAATTAAGGCCACAAAACACACAATAGATATGTGTCTAGAAGACTTTTGACTAATGGGTGGTGTTGCCTAGAGTTTTTGCTTCAAACTGATGTGAGAATCATTGTGCCTGCTCATTCACATAAAACAATATATATTGATTTACATTTTGTAAGACACCTTTTCTTTACAAAGGCCATATGCGAAGGGTGTGAATGATCATGAATAATGCTGTGAATCACACCTGAGAGACAATAGAACCACATAATGAGCTGCATAATGAATGAGCCTTTGAGTCAGGTATGTGAGAGGGAGCTAAGCAACAGGACAAAAGAAATATATTTTGTTGTAGTTTATTTAGAATATAGTTATCAAAGGCACATTACAAAGGCCTATTATATTTTAAATTATCAAAAGATTTGACATTACTATTTTTAATGTTTTTGAAAGAAGTCTCATGCTAAAAAAACAGTAATATTGTGACATTGAACACAATTCAGTATTCAGTAAATACAAATAACTGAATAATTGGTAATGATGAATGTTATAAGTAAAATATTTGGGATTTAAAACAACATAATGCAATGCAATTATGATTTCAAAGAGTATAGGGTGAATTCAGGTTGATTGGGACACTTTTTTCCCAGTCATTTCAATGGCAAACATTTTCTGAATCATTTGATTTTGTAAACTATCCGATACACACAATACTCAAATATCATTTCGAGTTTCGGTTCATTTATGAGACACGCGTGCAATGCATGATCACACCAGCGCTAAGGCTATTGTCTGCTATATTTGCTTCTTATTTATTAAATAAGAAGCAAATATATTAAAAACATTGATTAAAATTAAGATGCAGTTTATACAAAACAAAATTCACTTTAAAGAAAGGCTTTCTACAAAACAAAACTTAATGAAGTGGTCAAAATAATTTCTGACAAACTCCATGTCTTCTGATATATTGCGCAATTTATGATGTGTCCTTTATTACTCGTGCTGTTCACTTTTCACAATCAACATATATTCAATTAAAAAATAACATTAGGCTATAATATTTAAACATCAATATGAAACAAAATATGTTTTAATGGCTACTGAACACAAAACGTTTGACTGGTACTATATTTATAGCATCTGAGCAGAAATTTGCGAATAAAAGCTTTATTGATGTGACACTAGGCTATTTTACAGTAAACACTTCATAATCTGTCCAAAACAGGCCAAAGAAATCTTGTCTAAACAGTCTTACGTCTATGACATTTTAGTATGTATTTTAGTATGACACTAACAGAATAAAGTTATTTATGAAGCGAAGTTGAAGCCCCAGGCGGATCATGGATGCAGCATGCTTGGTGTGGACAGTTTAGGAGGAGCCAGCGAAGACAGGGCCAAAGAACTAGGTAGCACAGATAGGGGGCTACAAAACGGCCTACTTAGCTGACTCGAGATAGGCAGATAATTCAGGAACGGCCTCCTTTGCCGATATGGAACAGGCAGAGGAGGTGGAAGTGGGAGGCAGGGTGGGAACATCACAAACAACATTAACTCAGAGCTGGGTGACGAAACAGGCTTGATGTAGGGTGATGAAACAGGTTTGGTGCTTATACTTTCACTATCCTCCAAAATTAAAAGTGGTTCTGAGTTCAGCTTACTTATATCCGCCTTGGCATTTGGGACAGGGCTCCACTCTATCCCCTCGTATTCCCACAGGGATGGACTCAATGCACCTGGTCATACATTTCATTGAGCTCCAGCCACAGGTTCACAATCAATCAATGGAAACCACTCAACCACATGACACTGAACCAAAACACATAACACGCTAAACACACCCAGAACATACACAAGAACAGAACACTCGTTAGTGTTATTCTATTTTTCTTTAACTATGTATCATTACCAAATGTATTGATTGTCAGTGGAAATAAATTTCATGCACAAAAATGAGAATTAATCTGCATGTAAGATAAAACTCATAGATTGCAAGATTATACTATTGGAAAAACTCACAAAATGAAAAAAAGTCTCTTCTGTCTCAATTTAAGTCATACAGCACCACCTCCTGGCAAAACAGTTTTCTGTACAATTTCAGTCAAATGGGAGATGTGAACCTTTGACTATATGAATTTATATGTTATGACCTGTTTCAGCAAAAGGACAGACTATTGCAGTGATGATGCATTGGCATTTGGGACAGGATGAAGTAAGTGTCTGAAGCTTCACCTTTCTTTAAATAATGTAAATCAAATCGAAAACAAATATTCTGTATGTAATCTGTTTAAAAAGAGAGAGATGTCAGTCGTTCGCCAGCTTCTTCATTAGTGTTAATGCGGCCATGCCCACGGAGCGCGCGTTCTTTGTAAAGTCAAATACTGATGCGATCCATGCGAGTATCCCCGCCCACATCATCTCGAATAAACACATCAAGATTAGTGCATGTACTTTACATCGTTTAGAGACGCGGTGAGGAATAGTCCTGGAATAATTTACCTCAGAAGAAAAGCTGTTTATTTCTAAGAGCAACGGATTCAGCCGATGATTGTGAGGTAAGTTTATTCTGTTAGTGTCTGTGAATATTAAACCGCAAAAAAGACCGTTTAAATATGAATCCTGCTGCAACATAAAACGTCATAGACGTAAGACTGTTTAGACAAGATTTCTTTGGCCTGTTTTGGACAGATTATGAAGTGTTTACTGTAAAATAGCCTAGTGTCACATCAATAAAGCTTTTATTCGCAAATTTCTGCTCAGATGCTATAAATATAGTACCAGTCAAACGTTTTGTGTTCAATAGGCTACTTGTTGTAGCCATTAAAACGTATTTTGTTTCATATTGATGTTTAAATATTATAGCCTAATGTTATTTTTTAATTGAATCTATGTTGATTATGAAAAGTGAACAGCACGAGTAATAAAGGACACATCAGATGCACAATATATCAGAAGACATGGAGTTTGTCAGAAATTATTTTGACCACTTCATTAAAGGAACACTCCACTTTTTTTGAAAATAGGCTCATTTTCGAAGTCCCCTAGAATTAAACAGTTGAGTTTTACCGTTTTTGAATCCATTCAGCCGATCTCCGTATCTGGCGGTAGCACTTTTAGCATAGCTTAGCATAATTCATTGAATCGGATTAGACCATTAGCATCGCGCTCAAAAATGACCAAATACTTTCAATATTTTTCCTATTTAAAACTTGACTCTTCTGTAGTTACATCGTGTACTAAGCCCGGCGGAAAATGAAAAGTTGTGATTTTCTAGGCCGATATAGCTAGGAACTATACTCTCATTCCTGCGTAATAATCATGGGTGCAACAGGCGCAATGATATTACGCAGCGTCTGAAAGTAGTCCCCAGCTAGGTAATGTAAGGGTGGGTCGCCTACAGTGGTTCAGGCTGCAGGGTTGCCGAAAGACTAAAGAAACGTTATCAGCAAGACTGTAGAAAACTGTACATTTCTCGTCTTTACCACCCACTGCAACTTATACCAACGACGGAAATAAGCGCAGTTACAATAGCAAAATATGTGGGAGAGCGTTGCTAGAATGTGACTATATTGTATTGCAATAGGTAGCACTTCAAAGTCAATACCAAATCAAAACTAGTTAGCACATCATTTGTAATAGAAAGGATTTAATGACAATTTCTGGTTATGGTTACACTTAAAATAGTTACAAAATAGATGTATGAGATGATAAAAACTTATACCATTAATCGTACCCAGCATGAATGTTACCTGAGGGATAGAAAGGGAGAGAGAGGGAGAGAGAGAGAAAGAGACAAAGAGAAGAAGAGAGCAAAGAAGAGAAGAGCCAAAGAGAAGGCCCCCAAAAAGAGAGAGAACCAGAGAATCAAGAAAGCCAGAAAATTAAAAAAAAAGAGACAGAGCAACAGTTAGATCTTCTTTTTATCTGTTCCTTGACCATGTGACTGAAACCCTAATGTGAGACATTCAAACTGACCAATCAGACCAAACTTCCCCCACTGTACTAAAGGTGTGACACATTTTGGCCTACAGGCCTTCAGCATCTCTTTGTCTTTAGGAATTCCAAATGGCCCTTCTGATAAGAAAGATGGGGGTTGAAAACAGTCAAGCAAATGTCAAATATCTTTGATTATTTTCAATCCTACAGTAACTTCCAATGTGACCGGCACTAAGTTTGTGTAACGTTACTTAGTTGCAGAGTTGCAGGCTTGGAGCTGGCAAATTAGGTAGTGGATTTACCTCTGCGATTAGCCATGGTTCTGTGTGTTGTAAAGGGCTGTGATAGTAAGTTGAAGGTGTATTCTACCATCATGTTTCACAGAATACCAACGAAAAACAAGGAACGAAAGAATCAATGGTTGGCTGCTCTGAACATAGATATCAAAACACCGGAGCGTGTGTCGAGAAATCATCTCATTGATGACGTCCGAAGCCTCGCTTGGCCTGACTAGTTGAGGAAGCTGGTCGAATCTTGTAAATTCACAGTCCCCTGCCCTGTTTAACTCAGCCACTTTCCAGTTTTAGACTAATAATATTGCTCCTCCTGCCTATTATGAGCAAAGACTTGATTTACACATATTTGATAGCCCCATTCATTTCAAGCCAATACGTTTATTACACCGTTATGTTATATTATGTTATATAATATGCCACATTGACTTAGAAGGGGGGAGGGTCACTTGAATCAGTGCTCTGTCCCTGGTTTCACAATCAGCCTTGCAAGCAGCCTTCACTTCAAGCTGCTCTGAAAATCCCAGAGGATGGAAGGAGAGAAAGTGGATTGTGAATGATTCAAAACTCATGGAGCTCTTCCAGAAATGCTCCACTTGTGGAGCTCAGATCTCAGAGACAGACCAGACCATAAAAACAATTGGTAGCAGAATCACCGTGAGCTGGAAATGCAACAACGGACATACTGGACATTGGGAATCATGTCCAAACACACGTGGAATGCCGGAAAACAACCTACTTGCAGCAGCTGCCGCACTCTTCACTGGTGCAACATTTACAGACATTGCTGACTGGGCTGGGCTCTTGAACTTGCAGCTGCCCCAAAAAACAACATACTACAACATACAGGCAAGCTACCTCATTCCGGTGATTGAAGCAGCATACAAGAAGCAGGAATACATCATAAAAGCATGACTAATCTGCCAGACTTAGGATGGGGAGGGAGTGCAGCTCTGCGGAGATGGGAAGAGTGACAGCCCAGGCCATTCATGCAAATATACAACCTATTCCTTCATGGATGACTCCTCCAATTAGATAGTTGTTTTTGATCTGGTTCAGATAAACAAATGAACACAACACTAGAATCAATTTACTAACAAGTTTTGTCTAAAATGTCATAATCTGTAAATTTGTTTCCTCTAGGTGTCCTAGGCCATGAGTTCCATAGCAATGGAACCAATGGGGTTCAGGAAAGGGCTGGAGAGGCTCTTGGATGAAGGCATCGACATCAAAGTGGTTACAACGGATAGACATCCATCCATCTGAAAATTGACGAGAGAGGAGTATCCTAACATCATACATCAGTTTGATCCATGGCATGTGGCAAAAGGTTAGTCTATTGGGCAGTAGAGCACAACCTGTTGATACTTATTGTGGGAATTTATAGGATTTTAACAATATTGATGCCATTGTCGATCCTGCTTTATCGGTCTGATTCTCTATCAATTCTCTTATCAAATCCTTTCAGTAGAGTAGGTAGTCTACACAGGTTTTCAGTATCAACACATGAATCTATAATGTAGCCTATGCTACTACAATGGCCATAATGGCATATTAGAATAAGGTAAACAATGTAGGCCTGTGTTGTCTATTTCAGTTCTACTTTCAAAAAGACCAGTTGCCCATATCAATGTCCATTTCAAAAACATACCAGCATTGATGGGAGGAATCAAGGTCAGATGCATAATATTTCAGTAGATTGAAGGATTCGATGGACCCCTTTTCACATTTCTGGGTTTCTCAGAAGCGGAAGTCGTCATAGTTGGGTAAAATTCTATAGCGGTGAATGAGAGAATATAGTGGGGTGAACAAGTATTTGATACACTGCCGATTTTGCAGGTTTTCCTACTTACAAAGCATGTAGAGGTCTGTAATTTTTATCATAGGTACACTTCAACTGTGAGAGACGGAATCTAAAACAAAAATCCAGAAAATCACATTGTATGATTTTTAAATAATTAATTTGCATTTTATTGCATGACATAAGTATTTGATCACCTACCAACCAGTAAGAATTCCGGCTCTCACAGACCTGTTAGTTTTTCTTTAAGAAGCCCTCCTGCTCTCCACTCATTACCTGTATTAACTGCACCTGTTTGAACTCGTTACCTGTATAAAAGACACCTGTCCACACACTCAATCAAACAGACTCCAACCTCTCCACAATGGCCAAGACCAGAGAGCTGTGTAAGGACATCAGGGATAAAATTGTAGACCTGCACAAGGCTGGGATGGGCTACAGGACAATAGGCAAGCAGCTTGGTGAGAAGGCAACAACTGTTGGCGCAATTATTAGAAAATGGAAGAAGTTCAAGATGACGGTCAATCTCCCTCGGTCTGGGGCACCATGCAAGATCTCACCTCGTGGGGCATCAATAATCATGAGGAAGGTGAGGGATCAGCCCAGAACTACACGGCAGGACCTGGTCAATGACCTGAAGAGAGCTGGGACCACAGTCTCAAATAAAACCATTAGTAACACACTACGCCGTCATGGATTAAAATCCTGCAGCGCACGCAAGGTCCCCCTGCTCAAGCCAGCGCATGTCCAGGCCCGTCTGAAGTTTGCCAGTGACCATCTGGATGATCCAGAGGAGGAATGGGAGAAGGTCATGTGGTCTGATGAGACAAAAATAGAGCTTTTTGGTCTAAACTCCACTCGCCGTGTTTGGAGGAAGAAGAAGGATGAGTACAACCCCAAGAACACCATCCCAACCGTGAAGCATGGAGGTGGAAACATCTTTCTTTGGGGATGCTTTTCTGCAAAGGGGACAGGACGACTGCACCGTATTGAGGGGAGGATGGATGGGGCCATGTATCGCGAGATCTTGGCCAACAAACTCCTTCCCTCAGTAAGAGCATTGAAGATGGGTCATGGCTGGGTCTTCCAGCATGACACACAGACCCGAAACACACAGCCACACAGTGGCTCTGTAAGAAGCATCTCAAGGTCCTGGAGTGGCCTAGCCAGTCTCCAGACCTGAACCCAATAGACAATCTTTGGAGGGAGCTGAAAGTCCGTATTGCCCAGCGACAGCCCCGAAACCTGAAGGATCTGGAGAAGGGCTGTATGGAGGAGTGGGCCAAAATCCCTGCTGCAGTGTGTGCAAACCTGGTCAAGAACTACAGGAAACGTATGATCTCTGTAATTGCAAACAAAGGTTTCTGTACCAAATATTAAGTTCTGCTTTTCTGATGTATCAAATACTTATGTCATGCAATTAAATGCAAATTAATTACTTAAAAATCATACAATGTGATTTTCTGGATTTTTGTTTTATATTCCGTCACTCACAGTTGAAGAGTACCTATGATAAAAATGACAGACCTCTACATGCTTTGTAAGTGGGAAAACCTGCAAAATCGGCAGTGTATCAAATACTTGTTCTCCCCACTGTACATTAAATATATTTTTTGTGTTTCCATTTGCTCAAATAGCAAAAGAAATACTCCACAATCAGTGTTTTCACAACTTTCAAAAACAGGAAAAAAAATAGAGCGATTGATAACGGCAGTCAGAAGAGAGAAAGATGTCATTTTACCGTCACTCCCATAGCCGCTGTATTAGAAACACCCTTCCAGCAGCGGTAACTATTTTTTAAAAATTTGATGCAAAGGTAATATAATACTAAGTATAGTGTTATAAATGTACATACGTTTTTTTAAGAAGAAGCTGGTTTCTGCATCCAATCGGAGGAATTGCAAAGAACTTGCTCCTTGGGTGAAGAGTGTGAGCAACCACATGTGGTGGAGCTGTTGCTCATCCAAGGGAGATGCAATGGTACACAAGCATACACACACAACTCCTCACAAAATGAAAGTCTAATTGATTGCTCATATGCATGCTGTATAGAGGTGTAATGCATAGTGACATTGCTGGTTATCACAAATCTTGCACAATAAGTTAATGGCATGCAAAAAATATTATGTTTTACAGATACTTTGAATGAATGTTAGTACTAAACCATTTTTCTGCCTGGGCTCTTATGTTATTGTCAGGAATTGCACAGACGATGGAAATCAATACTCCGTCATATCACAGGGGTTCATCGCTGGGAGGAAAATGGCATGAAGTACAAATGCTACCATAAAGAGCTGACAAGAGACCAGCAAATGATGAAGCAATGGTTGTCTGTGGAGTCCCCGCCTACAAAACCCTGGTTGAAATAGTGGTGGATACACGTCTACTGAAAGACCTGGAGCAAATGACGCTGTTCAAACACACAGGTATGTTTATGAAAAAGTTTGATGTGCAGGTAGTGTAATGGCCAACTAAATTATAATTTCAGTGGGAAGTGTCTGTGAAAGTGATTAAAAATGTCTAAGTATGGGAATGGTCATTTGAATCTCTTTAAAAGACACAAATATTGGATTGACCCCAGTCCTAACACAATGTCAGTCCTGCGCAGATCATGCACTCAAATTTTCATACAGGTTATTGTTTCTGTTCTCTCATTTTTTCCTTTTTTACCAGGACAACTCGAGGTCTTTCATAATTCCCTGCTGAAATACTGTCCAAAGCGTCTACACTTTCAATATGCAGCAATGCAGGCACGCACAATGTTGGCCATTATGGACCACAATGAAAACCACACTACACAGCGAGAACAGGCAACAACAGCAGCTGGTAAGGCCTAAAAATATTCCAAAACGCAAAGCTCTCCTATTACCATTGTGTTTCTTACCTGACATGTTTGAGATGTCAACCATAGAGATGTCAGCACATAATCGATA
This sequence comes from Coreius guichenoti, assembly GCA_039654105.1. Classification (NCBI taxonomy): domain Eukaryota; kingdom Metazoa; phylum Chordata; class Actinopteri; order Cypriniformes; family Gobionidae; genus Coreius; species Coreius guichenoti. The sequence continues at coordinate 44,357,477 of CM077175.1, forward strand.
CATAATCTCTGGCTTAGACATACAGTATGACTGAACAAATTCATTTTTAGTAACACAAAACTGGGCTAGTATGAAAGGCCTCTAATATGTCATAAATATATATATAACATAACTATTACAGACTAACTCACAATACCTTGCTGTGTGTATAATTTCAGGCCTCCCAAGACACAATGTTGTCTTTCAAAAACAGTCTAAGCAGTGGATTGCCAGACCCATCTATACGAAGACGACACAAACATTCATAAATGGTCTCATGGAAGGAGTGATTGAAAGACGATTGAATCCCACAGTCAAATTCAAAGATTCGTCATCCCATGTCAGAAGACCTCATCTGGCAGCTAACATTGCCTTACAGCCAAAACCCAGCAAGGAAGATGTCCTAAGAGCCTACACATCAAGGTTCAAAGGTCCATCAGAGAAGCTGTGATTGTCATCTGTAACTCAGAATGAACGCAAACACGCTAGCTCCCCATAAACCTTGTATCTTTCAGAATACACTGGGACTTCCCATCATATATATATATATAAAATATTTGTTGTTTTATTGTACAGTTTAAATAAATGATTGCATTCTCAATTTGTGATTATCCTTATGTTTGTAAACATCAGCTAGGCTTATGTATTTTGCAAGTAAAAGCTGTTTGATCCCATGTTGATCATGTTGTACATATGGTCACAACAAAACTAACCAAACCCAATATACATGTTGCCCTACTGTATTTCTATAAGTTGGTAGATCATGTAAAAAAAAAAAAAAATACATGGAAATTTAACAGTAAAATGATGTTTTCAAGTAATAACAGCAAGTTGCTGTTATTTACAGTGCATTATGGGAAGACTTGTTCACTTCGGGTTGTGTGGTCGACCAACGACAGTATGTCACTGTTATTTAACAGAATTATACCATATTTTTTTTTTTACAATGTGAACAAGGCGGCATTTTGGATTATCTGAATGAGGTACGTTTGCAACTATTTATGATTGTATTTGCCTCTCTTTAAATTACTTATTACTTTAAAATATTACATCTTAAACATCCCATGACACTTCTGTTATTTAAATCAGACGACTCTATTATATTATAGGTAAAGGGGTGATTGAGCGACCGACGAATCGATTGTACGAGCTCAGAGTCATCAGACACAGGTAAGAATCCCTCATTTTCATCCAAAATGGATATTTTACTAAACGTTATCCAAGTAAAATATGAGTGGGACTCGGTGGGAGTGAACAAAATCGATTGTTTTTTGTTGTGTGGTAACTTTATCGTGCGCCAGAGTCATTTTGTATCTGCTAGTGTTGTTTGCCACTACGTCCGATTTTAACCTTCAAGTACTTCTAAAAATAATATTATAAAGATCAAGTGAAGCCTTTGTAATTTTAATTAGAAGCCGGTTAGTGAACGGGTATACGATAGCAATCAATCTGCTCGTGAGTCGTGAGCTCATTTGCACACACTGCGTTTGTCAGCTATGCATCAATCATTAAGTCATTGGTCTCTTCTTCACTGCAAGTCTGTCAGGGAACAGTACATTGATGTGCACAGTCGTGTCCAGTTGAAGGACATTTTAAAGGATGTGTGGGATGGTGAAAACATAACTGCAAACTTGCATCACACAGATGAATCTGCATTAGGCTTGGTCCTATATCAAGATGCTTTTGAGGTTGTGAACCCTCTTGGGTCTGGGAAGAAAAAACATAAAATTCTAGCTATGTACCTCACTTTAGCAGATATATCTCCTCATAATAGATCAAGTACTGACCAAATGCAATTGGTGTTTTTCTGCAGGGAACAAGACTTTAAGTACTTTGGTCAAGAATTGGTCATGAGGTGCTTAGTCAATGACCTTAAAGACCTACAAGAGACTACAGGCATACATTTTCCAGACGGACTGAACGTTAAAGGAATCTTGTGGGCAATAGCTGGTGACAATTTAGGCTCACATAGCATTGGTGGGTTTCTGGAGAATTTCAGCGGTAGCAGATTCTTTTGTAGGTTTTGTGAAATGGACAAATATATTTTTCAGGAAGATCCACTTTCCAAAGCCACATTTCGCACAGTGGAGTCTTACAAAGATCATGTTAAGAACCTTGATGAGGGTTTGGTGCATAGTGGAGGCATCAAGTTTGACTCATTGTTCAATGAGATCTTCTTCTATCATGTCTGTCAGCCAGGGTTGTCCCCGTGCCTTGGACATGATTTGTTTGAAGGAGTCGTGTCGTATGACCTTGCTTTATGTATACAACATCTTGTAAAGGTTGACAGAAAATGTACTTACCTGCAATTGAATCGAACGATCAGTCAGTTCAAGTTTCTAGGGAATGACAACAGTGATAGACCGTGTGAGATTAACCCAGGAAGTGAGAAGCTAGGTGGGCATGCTGTACAGAACTGGTTTTGAGGAGTTTTTGAGGATGCTACCAATGTTAATTGGTGACAAAAGTGAATCACCTGGTGAGAATTAAGTTTAGCAACTAATTTTACTGTTAAGGAAAATTGCTGCACTTGTTTGTGCTCCAGCCATATCCAGTGGTCAGATAGGGTATTTGAGAGTTTTGATTGATGAGTACCTATATTTTAGGAAACACATTTTTCCTGCTTACTCTCTCAGACCCAAACATCATTACCTTAGCCAATACCCTGAACTCATTATTCATTTTGGACCACTCATCCGTTTGTGGACATTACGATTCGAAAGTAAGCACATGTATTTCAAACAGTGTGTAAGAAAATTACATAACTTTAAAAATCTGTGCTTTACTCTCGCTTTGTGCTGGTGAGCTCTTCCCTCCTGCTATTGTAGCAGAAAAGGCAACAGAGTTTGTGGTGAGTGACTACAATGATGTCATAAGAGAATCTGCATCTAGATATGATTTTCAGCCTGAAAATTCTTTGGTTTCTCAGGAGGCAACTGTGAAAGGCACAACATACAAAAAAAAAACATGTTTGTTGTCATTCAAGAAACTGATGAGGGGCTTATTGTAGGGAGGATTGTGATGACAGTCATACACAATACTTCAGTGTATTTCATCACAGAACTTTTCCAAACTTGCAGTATCCCTGATATGGGTGTTCACTGCTTGACACCAATGAATGGATCATACACTTGTGTTAATCAGAATGACCTTCTGGATTATTATCCCTTGTCAAAGTACACAGTGTTTGATATATTAATAATTCTTCATCATTCTTTTGTCTCCATTTAGAACAATGGCCTCCTTGGTGGGAGAACTGAGGGAAATCATCCTCAGGGCTTTGCCGTCAAATGATGAGGACACCACACAGCTTTTGACTGACAGACTTGTAGACTCTGGATTGGAATCCAAAGATGATCTTCAGTTTGTTCAACAAGAAGACATCAGTGACATACTACCAACTATAAAACTCAGAAAACTTCTCAATGCTTTTAAAATGGGTAATTATAATCTCTCATTAATCTCATTAAAATGTATTCTCAAAAGCAAGATGATACATTATTATTATATTATTTACAATGGCTGAAGATGTAAAAGTTGTTAAGATGGGGTGATAATTTCCAATTTATGAGGTATGAGTGTTTTTCACTCAGTAACACTTAAACAATTTGTTTACTTGCCTGCTCACTCACCCCAGTAGTAACATGAATAATGTGAATAGTTTTAGATGTAAACAATGCCTGCATTTGTAGAAAACCGGCCATTGTAACAGTGTGCAATTGTATACATTTTAGTTTGTATATATCAAGTTGTCTGTACAGATCAAGTGGGTTTAACTACCTGTTCAATATTTGTTATTACTCATAGAGTCAGAAACTGTCACTTTGGATCTCACCATCATGCAGCACACTCCTTCCTTATCAGCTGGGAGCTCCTCACCACAGCCATGCTCTTCTAATATGTCGGTCTCTACTGATAGAGAATCAAGCAGTCTTAAAGACAATCAGCCATCTACATCCCATATTAGGAAAACATGGTCAGATACCTTCCAGGTACCATGGCAGCTCATGCCTGCAGAAATTTAGTCTGCTATCTCCTCTGGGAAGAGACCTTCACCACCAGCAAGACGACAGATGGTCAGGGTTCTTGCAGATGAAATGAGAAAATTTGAGCCAACCCCAACACGTGCACAGTGTCTTATCATTTGTAAAGCTATTGTCCATCAATATCCCCAGAGCTTTGCAGATCAGCTTCATGATGGCCGAATTGTAGGGGAAGGTTAAAGCTCACTTTTGGCCCAGATCAAGACAAGAATAGAGAACCTCAGTCGGACCACCAGCTTCAGAGAGCACCGGTCATCAGGCAGTGGTGTTAAAAGAGGACCCACTGACACATATGGCTGCACACGGTTCCAGCCTGATCTTCCTTTAGAGGAAACTGATTACTCCATTGAGAGTAAACGTCAGAAGCTGGAGGATCTCTACCGTCGTGAAGGAGCAAAGGGAGCTGAAAAGGCGGAAGTAGAACAACTGATGACGACAACTTTCTGCCTGCAACGAAGCCAAATAAATAGTGTGCCAGCACCTTCTGTTACAGAATTAATGGAAAAGTGGCCATACCTCTTCTTTCAGAAAGGCCTGTTTGCACATTTTGAGCTTCTTACCGACATCAGCGTGCTGCGTGCATTCGAGCTTTCTATGGAGGAGTGTGGAAGGAGCATTGTAGAGTTTTTTAAAAGCAAGCCTACCAACTCCGAAGTAAAATCAATCCTTTCCAAAGATAAAGCCAGTCATTCTTCTTACCTAGTGGTTCAACTCCTAATGGCTCACTTCGCAGAAAAGCAGGAAGGACTCATTCTACAAGAAAATGTAAGTTTGTCTTTGTGTTTGTCTTTCACTGTGGTTGTTAGTTCTTAAAATGAACACCTGTATAGGAATGGTTCAACCAAAAATGAAATTCACTCAAACTTTCTTAAATTCATAAGAATTTAAGGGGCACAGATGAATATATTTTAATGAAGAAATTATGTCTGTTTGCCTATAAAATGCAAGCAAACTTGAACTTCAGACTCCAAAAATGTCATAAATTGTTCTCTTTGACAATAGATGTCTGCCACTCCTGCTGACCTCGAGAAGACGGGTAACCTGCCTGTGACTCCTTGTTTGATCCTGCTTGGTAAGTATATCATATTAGACATGTCTGCAATTTGTTTAACTAAAACAAGGCTCACACAAGTTTTACTATTAGAAGATCCACATTTATGTACCTTACATTTACATTTATGCATTTGGCAGACGATTTTATCTTACATTGCATTCAAGGTACACATTTTACATTTTGTCAGTTCTTGCTTTCCCTGGGAATCGAACCCATGACCTTGGCGTGGCTAGCGTCACGCTATACTGTTTGAGCTACAGGAAAGCCTTATTCTAGCCTTATTCTAGAATCCACTGTCTTTGAATCATGTTTTATTGCACTGTGCTGGGCTGCGTTTCTCAAAAGCATCATAAGCCTAGATTTATCTTACCTAGATAATCATTGCCACCAATGGTCTCTACGATCAACTTAGGCTTATGATGCTTTTGAGAAACGCAGCCCAGGTTTGAATTTAAAATATTTATTCAACTAAGCCAAGTCTGATTCTAAGTTTGAGAATTTAGTTCACCTATAGAAACCTCATAGTTTTTTTTTTATCACTATACAATCACTATACACTTTATTGTGTTTAACCTTTTTTCCCATCTTGAAATATGGCTTGGCGTTAAAGGGTTAGTTCACCCAAAAATTTGAATTCTGTCATTAATTCCTCACCCTCATGTCGTTCCAAACCCGCAAGACCTTTGTTCATCTTCAGAACACAAATGAAAATATTTTTCACTGAGAGCTCTCAGATTTCATCAAAAATATCTTCATTTGTGTTCTGAAGATGAACAAAGGTCTTGCGGGTTTGGAACGACATGAGGGTGAGGAATTAATGACAGAAATTTTATTTTTGAGTTAACTAACCCTTTAAGAAATAGTTCCCCCTAAAATAATGATATCATTTACTTAACTTTGTTATCTCAAACTTGTGACTTTTTTGTTTCTTTAAAGGCCACAGTAACACAATACAATAATATATCATTTGGCAACATTTGTGAATGCATTAACTAACATGAACTAACAAAGAGATATACATTTGTTACAGTATTTAATATAGTTCATTGATTATGTTAGTTCAGTGCATTAACTAATGTTAACCCTCTGGACCCTAAGGATATTTTGTGGCCCTGAAGAAGTTTGACATGCTCTGATATTTGTGTTTTTTTCAGTTGCTTTAAAGCATATTAATGGCTAAAGTCTGATTACACTGTATTCAGCACAAACAGGGCTACAGTAATATGTGAGCAACATGTACATAAAAGTTAGTAGTTTTGAGAAAATAATGTTTATGCATAGTTTTTAAAAAAAAACTAAAATGTTAAATCACTGAAATCAGGCCATATAACACACAGTAAACATTTGTTCACAAGGCTTTTCAGAACTGGATGTTGTTGCCTAGAGTTTTTTCTTCAAAACAATGTGAAAACCATTTTGATCACTCATTCATACAAAACAATATAGTCATTTAACTTCTGTAAGACACTTATTGTGAGAATGGCTGTATGCGGGGAGGGTGTGGACCCTCATGAATAATGCTGAGATTCACACCTGAGGCATCATCGACTCCTCCCCTGAATATCAATGAGGAACGTGACAGAGGGAACTATAGAGAATGCATGTGAGGAGACTTCATGATTGAATGTATTGTTTGTAGCTTATTCACAAAATCACGTTTCATTTAAAAGAAGTAATCTGAATATACATTTTCTTTACATAAAGACTTTAGACCTACAGTACCGTTCAAAAGTTTTAGATCTGTATGTTATTTTTTTTTTTAAAATAAGTCTCTTCTGCTCACCAAGGCTGGATTTATTTGATCCAAAATAGTAAAAACAGTAATATTGTGGAATATTTTTACAATTTAAAACAAATGTTTTCTATGTGAATACATAGTAAAGTGTAATTTATTCCTGTGATTTCAAAGCTGAATTTATCATCATTACTCCAGTCTTCAGTGTCACATGATCCTTCACAAATCATTATAATATGATTATTTGCTCAACAAACATTTCTTATTATTATAAATGTTGAAAACAGTTGTGTAATTTTTTTCAGTATTCTTTGATAAATCAAAGATTTAGGTTCAAAAGAATAACATTTACCTGAAATAAAAATATTTTTGTAACATTATAAATGTCTTTACTGTGTTTTTTAATCAATATAAGGCATCTTTGTGAATAAAAGTATTAATTTCTTTCAAAAAACAAAAAAACAGCAACAAAAAAACTAAACTCTTACTCAGAATGGTAGTGTATAATGTTACAATAGATTTCTATTTCAGATAAATGCTGTTGTTTTGAAATTTCTATTTATCAAAGAATTGGTTGATTAGATAATTGCATTAATGAGAAATTGAACAGGTGTTCCTAATAATCCTTTAGGTGAGTGTATTGTCTAATATTGCCATACCATATTAAATCTGACACCGCTAGCTTTTAATCTAAATCACTATCACGCGTTAGCATTTCGCTAGCCTGTTAGCTTGCCATCTCTGCACTCGGGTCTCTTGTTTTCTGAGTTCATTAAACAACTGTGGTGAGTTGGATTAGTAAATAGACTCCATCAAACAACTGTGGTAAATTGGATTAATCAACAAATACGGTAAGCCATGTCTTCTTCTCCTGTAATTGTCACTTGCACTGCATGTTTCATGTTTAGTATATCTTTCTCCGTTGGCGAACAGGGCTTCACATGTGATAAATGTAAGGAGATAGTCAGGCTGACGGAGAAGATTTCAGAATTAGAGACACGCATCCAGACTTCATTTGAGAGCATTCCAGACTTTATTTGAACTTAACTTTTAAGTTAGCTATTATTAAACCACTTATTAAAAAACCGCAACTTGATCCTACAGAATTAGTCAATTACAGGCCAATCTCAAATCTACCCTTTCTGTCAAAAATACTAGAAAAGGCAGTATCCTCACAATTATGCTCCTTTTTAGAAAGAAATGGTATCTGTGAGGATTTCCAGTCAGGATTTAGACCGTATCATAGTACTGAGACTGCTCTCATTAGAGTTACAAATGATTTACTCTTATCATCCGATCGTGGTTGTATATCTCTATTAGTGTTACTCGATCTTAGCGCTGCATTCGATACTATCGACCACAATATTCTTTTGAATAGACTCGAAAATTATGTTGGCATTAGTGGAACTTCATTGGCATGGTTTAAATCATACTTATCTGACCGTTATCAGTTTGTAGCAGTAAATGAAGAGATGTCACACCGAACACAAGTTCAGTATGGAGTACCGCAGGGCTCAGTGCTAGGACCGTTGCTTTTCACCCTGTACATGCTACCACTGGGAGATATTATTAGGAAGCATGGCGTTAATTTTCATTGTTATGCTGACGATACTCAGCTCTATATTTCTTCACGCCCTGACGAAACTTACCAATTCACAAGATTAACAGAATGCATAGCTGATATAAAAAATTGGATGACTAGTAATTTCCTGCAACTTAATTCAGAAAAAACTGAATTTTTAATCATTGGACAAAAAAACTCCACAAGTAGTAACCTAGAATACTGTCTAACACTCGATGGCTGCTCTGTCAAGTCCTCGTCGTCAGTTAGGAACCTGGGTGTGCTCTTTGATACCAATCTCTCATTTGAAAGCCATGTTTCTAGCATCTGTAAAACTGCATTCTACCATCTTAAAAATATATCTAAATTACGGCACATGCTTTCAATGCAAAATACTGAACAGTTAGTTCATGCGTTCATGACCTCAAGGCTAGATTATTGTAATGCTCTACTGGGTGGTTGCCCTGCTCGCTTAATAAATAAACTGCAGCTGGTCCAAAACGCAGCAGCTAGAGTTCTTACTAGAACCAGGAAGTATGACCATATTAGCCCGGTTCTGGCAACACTGCATTGGCTCCCTATTAAACATCGTATACATTTTAAAATCTAGCTGATTACTTACAAAGCACTAAATGGTTTAGCGCCCCAGTACTTGAGCGAGCTCTTAACGCATTATACTCCATCACGTCTATTGCGATCTCAAAATTCTGGCCAGTTGATAATACCTAGAATATCAAAATCAACTGCAGGCGGTCGGTCCTTTTCCTATTTAGCACCTAAACTCTGGAACAGTCTTCCTAGCATTGTTCGGGAAGCAGACACACTCTGTCAGTTTAAATCTAGACTAAAAACACATCTCTTTACTATGGCATACACATAAAACATTTTTAATTTCTATTATTCAAATCAGTTAAATGATTGTTTCAGGCTGCATTAACTAGGTCAGCCGGAACCGGGAACACTTCCAATAACACCTGATGTACTCGTTACATCATAAGAAGAATGGCATCTATGCTAATGTTAGTCTCTCTGATTATCCTGAGGTTTACTGCAGTCGGCCGGATCCGGGCCGTATCCAGACCAGATGGTGGACCTTAGCCTGGACATGACGACCATATCCCTGAAGTGTCTGTAGAGACTGTGTCAATTAAACTCCCCCCTGTAAATGCCGCATCGACACGACATCCTCATTAAACCCGTCCCCGGCGTGACAACTCCTTCGTTGTCTCTTTCGAATAATCCTTCGAATATCTATTTATCTAATATGACTTCTGACCTGTAATGTTGCCAGAATCATAATCATACACTATTTGTTCGTCGGCCAGAGGAGAACTGGCACCCCGACTGAGCCTGGTTTCTCCCAAGGTTTTTTTCTCCATTCTGGCCCTGAAGGAGTTTTGGTTCCTTGCCACCGTCGCCTTTGGCTTTTGGCTTGCTCAGTTGGGGACACTTAAATTTCAACTATATTACTGATCCGCCCGCATTGACACTATATGATAATTGAAATGAGCTGATGACATCACCGTTTTCACCAGAGCGGCTGTACAGCCGAATCAAATTCTGTTGCATTATTTTCCTGTTACCACTGTGAAGCTGCTTTGAAACAATTGCTATTGTAAAAAGCGCTATATAAATAAAGGTGATTTGATTTGATATAAAAGGATCCACATGGAATGTGATATCTAAATATATTGTTAATGTTTCCCTGAAAACAGGCCTGAATTAAGCTCACACAGGTGTTACCACATATTTTATTACATTCATGCTGGATAGATTGGGGTTTTGATTGTGGTTTTCACTAGATCGGTTCAAAGTGAAAAGAGCTTCAGGTTTTTGTACGACATGTTTCATGTTTTGTGTCACTGGGCTCCAACATCTCTCAGAGCACAATAATAGAGAGCTGAATCTGACAGACGTACATCAGTAATAGTGAGTTCAGTGGATGATCGTGATGTAGTCGACTGAAACCGAGGGTCAGAAGTGTGTTCATAAGCACTCGATGACCGTGCACTTTTATACAGTAAATACTGAGGTTCTCTGTTTGGATACTGTCTGTACCAGTAAAGCCAAACATATTCACTACTTGTACTATATGAGCAGCTCAGCTTGACCGTTTCTGTTTCTTTAGTGTTTTTTTCTGTCCCTTTATCTGGCTCAATGTCGTCTCCAGTCACCAAACCTGTCAACAATAAAAGTGATTTGATTTGTGAAAGAAAGTTGACAAAATAATGCTGCAAACACATTTCACAGAATGTTTTACAAAAATACTAATGACTAAATTAATATAAATTTAACAGAAACACAGTAAATCTTTCTGTACAGAGTTTCATGAGTTACTCAGTAAATAGTGTACCTGTTCCCACAATGAGAATAAGTATGAGGCATGTGTCCATGATGAATGAGATCAGCTCAGCTCTCTGTTGAGGCTCTCAGTGCTCTGAGCTGGAAGAGACTGCACACACACACACACACACACGGACGGACGGACTTCCTCCTCACTGAACTTCCTGCTGCTGTTTATGATGGTCATTGAACTGTGTTAAATAACTACACAATTTATATTTTATTTTAAATATTTTGTATATAACACACAACATGAGAAGAATGTGAATTAAAATGTGTAGATGTAGTTCATCTGTCTGAATGTGTGCACACATGATAGTGGTGATGATGGTGCATGCGATGGAGTATTTCTACAGAAAACATTAATGTTCAAAAAACTCTACTCAATAAAGTCCAACTATCGGCCAGTGAAACACACTGCACACCGAACTATTACACCAATGTTCTTCATTTATTAAGACTGTTTTTTACAATCCCTATGACACGTTTTTCAATACTTTTAACAAATTTCCTAAACTCTTAACACAGTTAGCACAACATCTGTCTGTGATTACAATTAACACATTTATTGTTGCGTTGACACAAAATGCATATAGTTAACACAAATTTTACACACAAGCTCAACCAAGACCAAAACAACTGATTTTTACTGCCAAATGTACCAGTGCTTTAACACTGTATGTCAGAACACCATGTTCTAAACCGAACCTTATAGGCTAAAGTCAAGGTGAACAGCTGTTCATATTGTGAATTGAAACGCAAATATATCCCCTGTATTTTATTCCATTGTTACTGAGAAACAGCTGATTGAAGTTATGCAAATATATAAATCACATCTGATTCCCATCTAGGAATTGTTCAATTGTATAAGGGCTTCTCCTACTGTAAAGTGTAAATAATTTCACCATGTATTACAGTGACTCTATGCCTCTGGTCTCTAATATGTAACTGTATTTTGTCTATCTAAGGATTCAACACCTCCCTCAGGAAAGCTCCTGAATGAAGAACAGGAACTTGCTATTGTCAACATGGTGATTGCTGATAATGAAATAAAACTGAAGGGCATAAAGCTACTCTGAGATGGGTCATTCATTTTTTGTTCTGCAGCAAAAGAAACACAATGCATGCATTTACTAAAATTTCTTTAAAAGGCTTCAAAAGACACAATCTATGATCAATAAAATATACCATCTATATTGTATAAGGGCAGACCTGACACATAAAATAATGCAGTTTCTGTAATTCCATCTGATGTTAGTGTTTTTATGACAGTGTGCTATGATTGACTAAATGTTCTGTTGGAAGAGAACGTGTGTTAGGGTTTTGGTAGACATCGTGTATTGTGTTAGTGTATTATTGTATTTTGAAAATTAGTGTTGGAGTTTAGTTTACAATGTGTGATTTTGAGCATGAAATTAACTGTTTTGCCAATTGTGTGTTTTAGGTGTGTTGGTGTGTTAAGAGTTTAGGAAAACTGTTAAAAGTATTGAAAAAATTGTAAAATTCATAAAAAACTGTAATACTTGATTCCTGTACTCTTCTCTAGTTTCCTCATATTTATCATAAGCATGGGAATATTAACTCATGAAAATAAGACTGTCATTTTTATTTATAGGGTTATGTTTTCTATTATATAAGTATATTTCTGCTACAGTTTGTACAGTATAAATGCATAACATAATATTGTCGTATGACTGTATGTTCTCTTATTATATAAGATTTGAAACAGCCGTATCTCCATGTGAATGTGTGGGAACACTGTCATGCACCTGCACTGTACAGTAGAGGCCAAAAGAGATGTCCAGAAAACTCATATCTTCACCCTTTATTCAAATATTATTAAAAATGTGTTAAAGATTTTATTGCATAGTTGAGCTTGGAGTCAGTTGTTTTATTTGTGATGATGCAATGAAATGCCAAATGCCAAATTATTGGACATAATTATTGGCCAGGCTGTCATACTGTCACAAACGCCGGTGAAGATTCCACCGTCGGCCACAAGAGGTCGAACTCACCAGAGTACTAACCTCCATTTCGGACTTCATTTCCCATACACCCTCACTCCTGGACTGATTACGGCACACCTGTTCCTCATCACCTTCCCTATATAAACTCTGCTCTCACACTTATTCAATGCAAAGTCTTGTTTGCCCCGGCTGCATTTCTGAGCGTTATTCCCTGTGATTATCTTGCCTGTGTTTGACTCTGCCTTGGACTACCTTGAGCTTTGTTTGCCTGGACTTTGATTCTCGTTTGTTTGCTGCCTGCCCTGACCTATTGCCTGTTATGACCATGATTGATGCACTGCCTCCGATATTGCTGTTCACCCTGGTTTACCGACCCACGCCTGCTTGTACTGTGAATTTGTGTTATTTTAATAAACTGCACATGGATCCCAATCTGCCTGAGTCCTCGTTACACATACAACGAAATTATGAACACATGCAAAAACAAAAGAAAACCATCAAGAGTCAGACTGAATCGTTTCGTCTCTGTCAGACACGATGAGATCCTGTGAGATCTGTGAACACTGAGTCCCTCCTCTCTGAGACACATCATGTCTATATTTCACACTTGGGGAACAGAAGAAAGAGCCAATCACACTCATCAGTGTTTTCTCTGTGCTGTTAATGTGTTTATGTGTGATTTTGAAATATGTTTTATATAGGAGATATATTTATGTCCTGAAATTTCCACTGCATTTACAAAGAATGCTGTTTGAAAAGTTTAAGAAATATTATTTTTTATTTTTTTATTGTTATTTAATTTTCTATTCCCAATATGGAATTAGGTATAGTGTTTTTTTCCAGTATTAAATCAAATTATAAGCAGCATTAGGTGAAATTCAGAATTTAAAAAACTGGGATCATGAAACCCTTTCCTGAATTTGAACTGAATTGTTCACACCCACTGGAAGCTGAGCTGGAACTGAATTAGAATATCAGGAAGTGGAATGACAACCCATAATGTTAATGTTAAGTTTACACTTTATTTGAAGGTGTCCTTGTTACTGTGCTATAAATTTAAGTACTGAGTTATATTAAAAAACTAAATGTACTAACACTCTTAAAAGGTTCAGTGTAGAACCATAGGGTTTGACTCAATGTTAAAGGACCCTTTATGCCAAAAATGTTCTAATGAGAAATGTCTTAAAGAATTGCATACTTTCGTGTTTAACTGGTTATTTAGATTTTTTTCTAGTGATAAAATACAAAGTTCTGTCATGAAACTCTAGATGGCGCAGGCTGATGGGTCCTTAACTCAGTTTGTTAGCGATCACATCATTATCTACATATCACAGCTGATTGGTTACTGTGGCATCAGCAGCCAATGAGATTACTCAAGCTTCAAATACTTGCTCAGCATTTGGTGTAGCAGAGCGCTTTCAGAACCCCTCCATCTTCCCCTGCTCACTATAGATCTGCTACGGGGTTATTTCATGTATGTTATATGTGCCGCAGCAGCATGTGTGTGAATGTACTGGCAGCAGCAGATCTATTCCTCCAGACCAAATACATTAACATTGCCACATCCATTACCATGCCTATCTCTCCGAGAGTTGTCATGACAGAAGTATGTTTACAAGCTGTAAAGAAAGAAAATTAAAACTAAATCCAAAAAAAAAATATTATCCTACGAGGGGAAAAAAAGTTTCTATTATTGAAAATCTTGACAGAACCCTTTAAATAAAACCTTTTCTTCTAAGAGTGTGGAGTTAGGATTAGGATTAGGTTTCAGGTCAGTTGTACATCATTATTCCTAATTTATAGTTATTACTAGAGTAACTACATGTAACATGTCAAAAGGACACTGTAAAATAAAGTGTTACCAAAGGTAATATATTAACTTTTAAGGAATTTTAAAAACTGCATTTACGTCTAAGAAAGAGAGAAAGTGGTTTAATAAATGCATGTTTCTGCAAGAGAATGCAGATTATATGGCCATAAAAAGTGGTTTGAGCATGTGGAATATGATATCTGGATGTATTATTAATGCTTCTTTTCTGAAGTTTCTAATTTACATTTATGCCTTACAACAAAGACTTCATTCCAGGAGTTACCACATATTTTATTACATTCATGCTGGATAGATTGGGGTTTTGATTGTGGTTTTCACTAGATCGGTTCAAAGTGAAAAGAGCTTCAGGTTTTTGTACGACATGTTTCATGTTTTGTGTCACTGGGCTACAACTCTCAGAGCACAATAATAGAGAGCTGAATCTGACAGAGTTACACTGTTAATAATGAGTTCAGTGGAGGTTTGGGATGTAGTCGACTGAAACCGAGGGTCTGGTATATCCTCAGCTCCACTCTCTGTTCGAGCACCTTTCCACAGTAAATACTGAGGTTCTCTGTTTGGATACTGTCTGAACCAGTAAAGCACAACATTATTGCTGTTAGTTTCATATGAGCAGCTCAGTGTCACAGACTCTCCTTCTCTCATGATCATATTAGTATCCTTGTCGATTGGTCCAATGCTATCAGCAAACACACCTGCAATAAAATGTGAGACATCACAATATAACATTAAAGCATCAGCCAGTTTCTCTTGCCAAAAACACCATGTGATGTTAAAAGTGCTCATTCTATCACCTGAAACTGTTATGGCAATCACTAGTAGACATCTCTCCATGTTGATATCGGTTTAAACAGATTTTGATAATGGTTTTAAGGTTAGCTATGTATCTTTCTTTGAGGTTTACACATGAGCACTAAACTAAATGTGATAAATGATCAAAATGGTTGCATAGATGAATGACTGCAGTGGGAGGGGCTCTGCTGTTTATGAATAGTGTGGGTGTGGTCAGTGACTTCACAATCAATACACAATCCCTTTTTACTTCATACTGTAAAATATAACATCAAATATAACTCATATGAATATCTTTATTCCTTTTTTAATTCAGAGTTTAATAACTAAATGTGATCAAATCTTTCACACTCACCCAAATAATAACTTCTCATTAAGTGTAATAAGTATTTAGGTTCACAGAGGCCTTATAATCCTGGAAGTTATCACATCACATGAGTTAAAACAATTAAAAGTTTACAGGGTTCATATGCAGTTTGTATTGAATTTGATTTGAGTATCAGGTCTGGATAAGTATGGAAAAAAGAAAGTATGATATGAAAATATATCTGTGCTTCCAGACTATTCGCCTATTCAGTTTTCTAAAATATATGTAAACATTTCTAAAGAAAAATATATGTATCATTCAAGCAGAGGGTTTTCATGACAAAAGTTTAGTGATCGTCGAACAGGACTGAATGAATTCAAGGCGCACGATTTCCTCATGTGAAACTGTTCGTCTTTACTATAAGAGAGTCTCTTTTGAACGAATGTGTGTGTGTCACTCAAACCAGCAAAAGAGAAAACAATCATCTCAATCAGATTGTGCTTTGCTGTTTGGTGATTGTGCGATATCAAACTGATGTGTCAGAAGTGAACATATGCAAGTCTGAAGTGTTTAAGTTTTCTTTTCATCATTTTAAGCGCATGTTAACAGTTTGAGAAAACCAATGAAAGAAACAGAAACTAAAAATATTTAGAGATGACTGTATTATATACCAAATATAATGCTGAAAATAATGTTGTATGAACCATTTATGTTAAATATGCTGAAAACTCTACAGAGAGGTTTAGAAATGTGAGTCTGAAAAAGTCTGGGGTTCTGAAATGGTGAATGTGTAGAAACCCTGAGTTAAACAGCACTACTAGATGCTCACACAGGGTTTGTGTGTGTGTGTTGAGTGTGTTTGAGTCACAGTGGTCGTCAGAGTACAGTAATACACAGCAGAGTCAGACACACACACATCCTGGATCGTCAGAGGAACTGATTTTGATGTGGAATCCAGTTTTGCAGAAAATCTCTCCTTAAATTCAGGCTCTGTAGTTCCTTCACCAAATGTAAAGTCACTCAGAATGAATGTTGGGGATCTGTTTGGGAGCTGTTTGTACCAGAAGAGATAAGCATTTGCAGCTGTGGTCGAATAATTGCACTGTAGAGTAACTTGATCTTGTTGATTTGCAGTCATTTCTCTTAAAGGCTGTTCAACTCTGTCTTGTCCCCAGCACACTGGAAAATAGATTTAACTATTTATAATTTACATATATTGAGTACTGTAAGTGAAACAGATACGGAAGTGTAATTGATTGTCTTTCTTACCAGAGTCCCATGTTGTGACGAAAAGAGTAATAATAATCAGTTTCTGCATTGCTGAGATAGAGATTATTTTAACATATTCTAATGAATGTGTCTCTGTCTTTACTGTAGCTCTGTTTCCTCTCTGCTGCTCTTCTCCTGATATTTCAGGTCTTCAATAGGTCTCACATGGCACACCGTTGATGCCACTTTTAAAGGATGCTGCCCCCCAGTGGTAAAATGTCAGGATGTTCTAAAGACATGCAGTGAAAATTAGCGATGAAAGGGTGTGGACAGTTATTTTTGCAGCTGACCTCATTGCATATGCATTTGGAGAAGTTTTCATTTCAGACGCAACATTTTAATATTATATTTAAAAGAGTATTTAAATTAATCATGCAACGTCATTTACTAAGGTTTGCAGCGTGTGGATTTGCACTGTCATATAATTGAGCACTTCCTCTGTTGTTGTGTGTGTGTTGGGTGTGTGTGAGTCACAGTGGCCATGAACAATTTATAAATTAAAATTGAATTGAATCCCAGATTCACCGCAGAAATGAACACTGATCTAGAAGCAGTTTTGAACACGAGTTATTATCTATTTCATGTTTATGTGTGTGTGTTGAGTGTGTGTGAGTCACAGTGGGCCTCAGAGCACAGTAATACACAGCAGAGTCAGACACACACACATCCTGGATCGACAGAGGAACTGATCTTGATGTGGAATCCAGTTTTGCAGAAAATCTCTCCTTAAATTCAGGCTCTGTAGTTCCTTCACCAAATGTGTATTTATTCAGAATGAATGTTGGTGATCTGTTTGGCAGCTGTTTGTACCAGAAGAGATACGGACTTGTATCAGTGGTAGTATAATTACACATTATAATAACTAGATCTCCTTCACTTGCAGTCATTTCTCTATAAGACTGTTCAACCCTGTCCTGTCCCAAAGACACTGGAAGAAAAAAAGTCATTAACATAAATTATGTGCAAAGTAAACTTCAACATTTAATAACCTAAATGAAAGTAAACTTTTCTGTGAGTGTACAGAAATATAAAAAGTGTGCTTACCATCGTAATGTGTTATGACACACAGGGAAATCAAAGCCCATCTAAACATAGTTGTTCTCTGAGGTAAAAGAACTGACATTCACTCAACAGAGCTCCTAAAACTCTCTCTGTGTCTCACTGAGCTCTGCTTTAATGTATCATGTCACATGATCTACTCATACATGAAGAGAGCAATGCTGACCCCTTGTGGATAAAGTTTGAAATTACTTAAAAATGTGTTATTTTGGAAACCATGAACAATTTTTCACAAAATTAGGATTAGTCAAAAGTGTTTTTGAACACATGATTGATCCTCTCTACTCATCTCTCGGTGTGTATATCATGAAGCCATTTACTTAGATATACCCATGGGCATCATCTACCTGTTTTTCTTTTTGCTTTGCAGTACATTATATTGCCAAAAGTTTTGGGACGTCTGCCTTTAAATGCAAGGTTTAGGAGTGTGTTTAAGGGAATTTTTGACCATTCTTCTCGAAGCACATTTGTGAGGTCAGGCACTGATGTTGGACGAGAAGGCCTGGCTCGCAGTCTCCGCTCTAATTCATCCCAAAGGTGTTCTATCGGGTTGAGGTCAGGACTCTGTGCAGGCCAGTCAAGTTCCTCCACACCAAACTCGCTCATCCATGTCTTTATGGACCGACGCTTTGTGCACTGGTGCGCAGTCATGTTGGGACAGGAAGGGGCCATCCCCAAACTGTTCCCACAAAGTTGGGAGCATGAAATTCTCCAAAATGTCTTGGTATGCTGAAGAATTAAGAGTTCCTTTCACTGGAACTAAGGGGCCAAGCCCAACCCCTGAAAAACAACCCCACCCCATAATCCCCCCTCCACCAAACTTTACACTTGGCACAATGCAGTCAGGCAAGTCCCGTTCTCCTGGCAACCGCCAAACCCAGACTCGTCCATGGGATTGCCAGACAGAGAAGCGTGATTGGTCACTCCAGAGAACACGTCTCACTGCTCTAGAGTCCAATGGCGGCGTGCTTTACCCCACTGCATCCCACGTTTTGCATTGCACTTGGTGATGTAAGGCTTGGATGAGCTGCTCGGCCATGGAAACCCATTCCATGAAGCTCTCTACACACTGTTCTTGAGCTAATCTGAAGGCCACAGAAGTTTGGAGGTCTGTAGCTATTGACTCTGCAGAAAGTTGGCGACTTCTGCGCACTGTGACCCTCAGCATGTGCTGACCCCGCTCTGTGATTTTTTTACGTGGCCTATCACTTCGTGACTGAGTTGCTGTTGTTCCCAATTGCTTCCACTTTGTTATAATACCACTAACAGTTGAGCGTGGAATATTTAGTAGTGAGGAAATGTCAGGAATGGACTTATTGCACAGGTGGCAACCTATCACGGTACCACGCTTGAGTTCACTGAGCTCCTGAGAGCGACCCATTCTTTCACAAATGTCTGTAGAAGCGTCTGCATGCCTAGTGCTTGATTTACACACCTGTGGCCATGGAAGTGATTGAACACCTGAATTCAATGATTTGGAGGGATGTCCCAATACTTTTGCAATATAGTGTAAATTGTCTGAAGAAGGTGTGCCTTGACTGTGTATTGACCACATTTGTACATGCAAATGGGTGATTTCTACCATAATGCTTTAAAGTAGCACTTTTCTACCTACAATATTCATGCATTTGTATTTCATGTGGCTGCTTTGAATGGGCAAGATGCTTCTAGATATATCAGAGGGATCTGTTTAAAATTTAAGATTTCAGGGTCCCATTTCTCGTGAACTGTGGAACACCATTGTTACCTTTTTTTGTACAGTAGGTTTTTGTACAGTGTTGTTGTGTTTCCTCAGGTTATTGTACAGTGTGTGTGTGTTTCCTCAGGTTATTGTGCAGTGTTGTTGTGTTTCCTCAGGTTATTGTACAGTGTGTGTGTGTTTCCTGTGACTGTGGGCTTCAGAGCACAGCAATACAGAGCAGAGTCTGATACAGATGCAGAGGAGATCTCCAGATACACATGGGTTTCTTTTTCTTTTTCTTTTCTGATCTCAGTAGTGAATCTTTGATCTACATCAGATGTCTTAACATCTTTTGCACTGTCTGAAATGAGCACAAGGAATTCAGGAGCTGATCCGGGATACTGACGGTACCAAAGTAAAGACAATGCAGAAGAATAACTGCAGGATAATTTAACACTTGAACCCTCGACAGCAAACTCCTGTGTTTTGTCTGGTGTAATAGTATCTCCATTACTCGCACCTGCAAAGAAAAGTGAAATAGTCTCAACGGGTGCAAAATATGAATATGCTGATAAAATGTGAGCATTTTAGAAGTTCATTCACTTATAGTGCGCTTTTATATATTAAGGCCACATATAAGACCATATATTTAATGATTAAAAATGACCTGACATACTTCATTGTGATAATTAAGGACAGCATTGAAATGATGGTACTTACATGCTAAAGCAGAGAACAGAATAAGTGAATGGAGTATCATTGTATGTGTGCTCACAGTCTCAGCTTGAATGATCTTATGCCAGTCTCTGTCAGGCTCAGCAAAACACCCTCAGATACGTTAAGCTCCTCCTTCCTCACCACATGGGAAAATACATCAGTTTACCACCTTCACCTTTTTGACCATGGTTGCTTCATAAGATGTTACAAAGACAGAGCAGCATCTTTTATCTGAAGATTTAAACACAAGATTTTCATTTAATTTCATAGTGAAACACAATCACAGAGAAGCAAACGAAGTAGGAGAGCTTAAAACGTTCCTCGCATTCACTCGTGCTTTTAAACTCTGGCGGGATACTTGATATATACAGAGATTATGTGTGTGTGTGTTACAGTACAGTATCTGTATAAGTATATTTACTGTATACTGTATAATGCAAGTGGACTACCATAATATGATGCATTATAGTAAGTATATTACAGTACAGTGCACATTATTGGATTACGACACGTTTTTCTCCCAACATTCGGCTGCACCCTTCGGCCCGCCTCGGCCATTGTAAGGCCATGATTGAGAACATCATCCACAATAGTGGCCCTTATTTCATCGGATGAATGTCCTTGGTCTCTTCTACCTCTTCATCTGTTTCGCCTCCCTACACTTCCACTTACTTCTCTTCTTCTTTCTGGCTGTTGACCCTGTTAGTTTCCTTGTTATTCTTCCATTGTCAGACTCAGAAATTATACCACGGTGTTGTGCGCTGTCTATCTGCTTGTCACCCGAAGGGTCTCGAGATGCACCTCTGAGCTATTTTAGAGAACTGGTTGATCATTGATTGATATAATGCTTTACATTCCGGTTATTGGTGAAGATTATCCTGTGCAATTCATCAGTTCAAGACACATTTACAAAAAAACTCTATAGATATGTATAGAAAATATTCTTGATAGATTATGACAACTAGTTCAACCATTTTGAATGAACTAATGATGTTTTTTTGTAAGACTATTCGACAGAGAATCAGTATAATATACTTTGATCAACATGACAAAATCAATTGATCATGTAGGAAACAGCAGACAAGTGTACAAAATCTATTGCATGAACGCAACACTGCAGCCCTGTGGCAGAAATGTGCCTGCACAATATGATCATCATTTAACTCTTTTTATAGCATATTTGTTGGTCAGAATTTATTAAATTATTAAATTGCATGAAAAGTGAAGGACAGTACTGTATGTTGTATGTGTGTAATATCATTGTCATCTTAAGACTGTTTGACTCAGTGTCTCGGCTATATTCGTGCTCTCTCTCACTGGGTAAAGTGTTTTTGTGTAGAGCTGATGTGTTTCCTGTGACTGTGGGTCTCAGAGCACAGTAATACTAGTAAGTCAAACTACACATGACAGTCCTTGTTCTGTAGTGCATTGTATAGAAACTGTGTCTATTCCACGAATATTGAGGTCAAAATCAAATCTGATCATTATTAAACCAGATAATCTTGAAAGAAATTAACAAAAACATTCTCTAAAACTAGGTCTCCTTAACATTAGATCGCTCACACCTAAAGCAGTTATTGTAAATGAAATGATCACAGATAATAGCTTTGATATACTCTGTCTGACTGAAACCTGGCTTAAACCTAATGATTATTTCGGTCTTAATGATTCTACTCCACCAGGCTACTGTTATACGTACGAGCCCCGTCTGATTGGTTGTGGCGGCGGTGTTGCAACTATCTATAGAGATAATATTACTGTTACTCAGAAAACAGGACACAGGTTTAATTCGTTTGAAGTGCTTGTGCTAAATGTTACACTCTCAGATATAAGAAAAACCCCTATTATCTTTTGCTTTGGCTACCATATATAGACCGCCAGGGCCCTATGTTGATTTCTTAAAAGAATTTGCGATTTTCTCTCAGACCTATTTGTCACTGTCGATAAAGCACTGATTGTCGGTGATTTGAACATTCACGTACATTCACAAACGATGCGCTAGGGGTTGCATTTATAGACTTATTAAACTCCTTTGGGGTCAAGCAAACGTGACTGGACCCACTCATCGTTTTAATCATACACTAGATTTAATTATATCACATGGAACCAATCCGACTGATATAGATATCATACCGCAAAGTGATGATGTCACTGATCACTACCTTGTAACGTGCACACTGCGTACTGCTGATATTTGCCATACTGCTCCGCATTATCGACCAGGTAGAACGATTCTCCCAAACACTATAGATAAATTCACAAAAAACCTACCAGATTTATCTCATCTGCTCAGTGTACCCAAACACACAAATGAACTAGAGAAAATGACTAGCAATATGAGCACCATTTTCTCTAGTACATTAGAAACGGTTGCACTGATCAGATTAAAGAAGGTTAGAGAGAAAATTACTGCACCGGGGTACAACAGTATTACTCACGCTATCAAGAGAGAAACTCGTAATCTAGAGTGCAAATGGAAACAAACTAATTTAGAGGTCTTCAAAATCGCATGGAAAGACAGCACTTCCCGTTATAAAAGACTCTAAAAGCAGCCAGGGCCGAGCATATCCGTAAACTAATAGAAAATAACCAAAACAACCCCAGGTTTTTATTTAGTACAGTGGCCAGATTAACAAATAAACAGACATCACCTGAACAAA
Organism: Coreius guichenoti; assembly: GCA_039654105.1. NCBI lineage: Eukaryota > Metazoa > Chordata > Actinopteri > Cypriniformes > Gobionidae > Coreius > Coreius guichenoti. The sequence goes on from CM077175.1 coordinate 44,380,475, forward strand.
ATATTCCAGTACAGTTTAGTAGTAATGACTTTATGAATTTCTTCACTAAAAAAATTGAAAGCATTAGAAATACAATTATAAATGTACAACCTTTGACAGCGTTTTATGATTCAGCCTCAATTAACACCCCTGAAGAACAATTGCAGTGTTTTACAACTATAGGACAGGAAGAGCTAAATAAACTTATCATTTCTTCTAAACCAACATGTTTATTAGATCCAATACCTACTAAACTACTGAAAGAGTTGTTACCTGTAGCAGAAGAGCCTCTTCTCAATATTATTAACTCGTCTTTATCTCTAGGTCATGTTCCAAGAGCGTTCAAGACACCAGTTATTAAACCTCTCATTAAGAAACCACAACTAGATCCAATTGAAGTAGCAAATTACAGACCCATTTCAAATCTTTCATTTCTGTCTAAAATACTAGAAAAAATTGTGTCAGCTCAATTGTGCTCTTACTTACAAGAAAACGATATCTATGAAAGATTTCAGTCTGGATTCAGACCCCATCATAGCACAGAAACTGCGCTCGTTAAAATTACAAATGACTTACTTCTAGCTGCTGACCAAGGCTGTATCTCAATACTAGTTTTACTTGATCTTAGTGCCGCATTTGACACCATAGATCATAAAATACTCTTAGATCGTCTACAACATTACACTGGTATTCAGGGACAGGCATTAAAATGGTTTAGATCGTATCTATCAGAACATTACCAATTTGTCTATTTAAACGAGGAAAAATCGAAGATAACGTCTGTGTAACGAGGCAGTAGACTCGATAGGATCCATATGCAGCTTTATTATAAAAAATAGTAGTCGTACAGGCAGGGCTCAAATACCAGCAACAACAGTGTCCAAGGCAAAGAAGTATTGTAAACGGAGACAGGCAAAGGGTCAGGGCCGGCAGCAGACAAGGCAGAGTAATCCAATAGACAGGCAGGTAAATCACAGGGCAGGCAGCAAACAAACTCGAGGGTACTAAACAGTCCAAGGTTATATACAGAAATACAGAAAACAGGGAAAACGCTCAGTAGTGTCAGCCGGGGCAAAACAAGACTTCGCAATAGGCGAGTGTGTGTGTTGGCTTAAATAGTCCGGGTTATAGGAGACAGGTGTGTGTGTAATCAGCCCAGGTACAGGGTTATGGGAGATGTAGTCCATGCAAGGTTAATACTCAGGTGAGGGAGCCCTCTGGTGGTGATCGGAGGGAGCCACAGAGGCCAAGTTCGTGACAGAGCCCCCTCCCTGCGAGCAGCTCCTGAAGCGAGGAGGCGGTCGACGCCGGGTTCTTCCACGAGGGCGAGGGGCAGGTCTCTCCAGATGGGTCCTATGGAATTCATTGATGAGAGACGGGTCCAGAACTGCGTTGACCCAGGACCGCTCCTCTGGGCCATACCCCTCCCAGTCGACGAGGTATTGTAGTATTCTACCCCGGCGTCTGGAATCCACGAGCTCGTGTACTTGGTATGTCTCCTCGCCTTCCACGATTAGGGGAGGAGGTCTCTGGTCACTGGCCTCGTCTAGGTTCTCCTCTCCTCTCCGCTTTTTACAGGGTAACCTGAGACGAAGATCCCTGGTTGATAACCAGACGCATTGACCTGGGCGGTAATCCGGATGCGTGCGACGGTAGCGGTCAGCTTGTTCCTTCTGTCGCCGAACTGCCCTCTGAAGGTGAATGTGAGCCTCGTTCCAGACAGCCTCACTCCGCTGAAGCCAATGGTCCACAGATGGGAGATCCGAGGGCTCTCCTGACCAAGGGAACAGTGGGGGTTAGTATCCGAGTATGCACTTAAAGGGTGTGAGTCCCGTCGACGGCTTCTGGAGAGAGTTTTGTGCATACTCGGCCCAGAACAGATACCGACTCCAGTCGGTTTGATTGTGGTGACAATAGGAACGTAAGTATCGGGTGAGTTCTTGATTGAGGCGTTCAACTTGACCATTATTCTGAGGATGATGGCCAGAAGTCATGCTGATATTGTCATTGAGTCTTTGGAAGAAGGACGTCCACAGTTGTGACGTGAACTGGGGTCCTCGATCGGAAACAATGTCCTCTGGAAGACCGTAGAATCGAAACACATAGTTACAGAGGTGTTCAGCAGTCTCTAGAGCGGTGGGGAGCTTAGGTAGGGGAATGAAGCGACAGGCCTTGGAGAAACGGTCAACTACTGTGAGGACGGTCGTCTGACCCTGAGAGTAGGGAAGATCGGTGACAAAGTCTATGGCGATATGAGACCAGGGGCGTTGCGGAATGGGCAGTGGATGTAACAGACCAGCAGGTACTTTGGTGTGATGGTTTGGTGGTTTGACATACGGCACAGTTGCGGATGAAGATGATGATATCAGACTGTAAAGACGGTCATCAGAAACGGTTACTGACGAGTTGAGTGGTGGCTGCTATACCTGGGTGACCGGAACTGAGTGATGTGTGTATACATTGAATGACCCTCTGGCGGAGAGATGTGGGAACATAAGTACGACCAGTAGGGTAGTTCGGAGGAGGTGGTTCAGAATGGTGGGCGTCAGTGATTTCTGTCATGATGTCCCATTGAACTGGAGCAAGAATGATAGTGGGAGGTAGTATGGGTTCGTTGGTCGGTGGTACTAAAGTGGACTCGTATTGGCGTGAGAGAGCATCGGCCTTAGTGTTCTTGGAGCCAGGTCTGTAGGTAACAGTAAATTGAAATCTGGTGAAGAACAGGGCCCATCTGGCTTGTCGGGGATTGAGACGTTTAGCTGAGCAGAGGTATTCCAGGTTTCGGTGATCGGTTAAAACAATGAATGGGTGCTTACTTCCCTCCAACCAATGCCGCCATTGTTCCAAGGCAGCCTTCATGGCCAGTAGCTCACGATCTCCCACGTCGTAATTCTGTTCAGTGGGAGTGAGTTTGCAGGAGTAATACGCACAGGGGAACAGTTTGGAAGGATTGCCCTGACGTTGGGAGAGGATTGCCCAGATACCTGTGCTGGAAGCGTCCACCTCGACAAGGAATTCTCATTCGGGGTCTGGATGATGCAAAATGGGGGCCGTTGTAAACAATTCATTCAACTTATGAAAAGCATCCTTAGAAGTGGTTGACCAGACCAGTTTGGTATTTCCCTTCTTGAGCATGGAGGTAAGAGGTGAAGCAGTCGTGCTGAAGTCTCTGATGAATTGTCTGTAGAAGTTGGCGAATCCTAAGAAGCGTTGCAATTCTTTGATAGTGGTTGGTAATGGCCAGTTTACCACTGCCTGGACCTTGCTGTCATCCATAGCGACCCCTTCAGGGCTGATAATGTAACTCAGGAAGGATGTGGCGGTCTGGTGAAACTCACACTTCTCAGCTTTGGCGTAAAGTTGGTTGGAGTCTTTGTAGGACAGAGCGGACATGGCGGACGTGATCGGGGTAAGTATCTGAATAAATAAGAATGTCGTCAATATACAGTGGGGAGAACAAGTATTTGATACACTGCCGATTTTGCAGGTTTTCCTACTTACAAAGCATGTAGAGGTCTGTAATTTTTATCATAGGTACACTTCAACTGTGAGAGACGGAATCTAAAACAAAAATCCAGAAAATCACATTGTATGATTTTTAAATAATTAATTTGCATTTTATTGCATGACATAACTATTTGATCACCTACCAACCAGTAAGAATTCCGGCTCTCACAGACCTGTTAGTTTTTTTTTTTTTAAGAAGCCCTCCTGTTCTCAACTCATTACCTGTATTAACTGCACCTGTTTGAACTCGTTACCTGTATAAAAGACACCTGTCCACACACTCAATCAAACAGACTCCAACCTCTCCACAATGGCCAAGACCAGAGAGCTGTGTAAGGACATCAGGGATAAAATTGTAGACCTGCACAAGGCTGGGATGGGCTACAGGACAATAGGAAATCAGCTTGGTGAGAAGGCAACAACTGTTGGCGCAATTATTAGAAAATGGAAGAAGTTCAAGATGACGGTCAATCTCCCTCGGTCTGGGGCACCATGCAAGATCTCACCTCGTGGGGCATCAATGATCATGAGGAAGGTGAGGGATCAGCCCAGAACTACACGGCAGGACCTGGTCAATGACCTGAAGAGAGCTGGGACCACAGTCTCAAAGAAAACCATTAGTAACACACTACGCCGTCATGGATTAAAATTCTGCAGCGCACGCAAGGTCCCCCTGCTCAAGCCAGCGCATGTCCAGGCCCGTCTGAAGTTTGCCAATGACCATCTGGAGGAGGAATGGGAGAAGGTCATGTGGTCTGAGGAGACAAAAATAGAGCTTTTTGGTCTAAACTCCACTTGCCGTGTTTGGAGGAAGAAGAAGGATGAGTACAACCCTAAGAACACCATCCCAACCGTGAAGCATGGAGGTGGAAGCACCATTCTTTGGGGATGCTTTTCTGCAAAGGGGACAGGACAACTGCACCGTATTGAGGGGAGGATGGATGGGGCCATGTATCGCGAGATCTTGGCCAACAACCTCCTTCCCTCAGTAAGAGCATTGAAGATGGGTCGTGGCTGGGTCTTCCAGGATGACAATGACCCGAAACACACAGCCAGGGCAACTAAGGAGTGGCTCCGTAAGAAGCATCTCAAGGTCCTGGAGTGGCCTAGCCAATCTCCAGACCTGAACCCAATAGAAAATCTTTGGAGTGAGCTGAAAGTCCGTATTGCCCAGCGACAGCCCCGAAACCTGAAGGATCTGGAGAAGGTCTGTATGGAGGAGTGGGCCAAAATCCCTGCTGCAGTGTGTGCAAACCTGGTCAAGAACTACAGGAAACATATGATCTCTGTAATTGCAAACAAAGGTTTCTGTACCAAATATTAAGTTCTGCTTTTCTGAATAAAATACTTATGTCATGCAATAAAATGCAAATTATTTGCTTAAAAATCATACAATGTGATTTTCTGGAATTTTGTTTTAGATTCCGTCACTCACAGTTGAAGAGTACCTATGATAAAAATTACAGACTTCTACATGCTTTGTAAGTGGGCAAACCTGCAAAATCGGCAGTGTATCAAATACTTGTTCTCCCCACTGTACATGTAAAGGCAGGCGTCCCAAAAACTTTGGCAATATAGTGTAGATATGATTTGTATTTGGAATTTTTTAGTTGGGATAATCTAAGATGTACCCATTCTTTTCACTGTTCTTATGTACATTGTGCTCCATTTTAGTACTTTTGGACAGTACTTTACCCAACTCATTCACTCGACTGCTACTGCCTGTATCCGATATCACCTAGAATTAGGGTATACAGATAAATGAATGTTCAGTTATATTGGACATTTGTATCAGAATATTCTTGTGCATGTTATTAAGTCATTGTATCAGTGTCTTAATATATTTAAGTATATGTTAACAAATGCTTTGCATCCTAAAAAACAGCATAATTGGCTTTGTCAGTGTTTAAATTGAATAAAATAAGAATGTAAGAATGTGTAAAAAAAAAAAAAAAAAAAAAAAATAATCTTATACAGCTGTAATCCTGACTGTTTTTTTTAAATACTACCTTTCTAAGGTCATGACAATCATGGCGTTAAAATTATTAAAATCTTTTTCCATCAATAGAATGAGTGTGAGAATCTGTTCTGTATATCTGTCTTTGAGATCACTCTGGTTTGTGTGTGGACTCAGAAGGTTTCCTGTGACTGTGGTCCGCACAGCACAGAAGTACAGAGCCGAATCTGACACTGCCGCAGGGAAGATCTCTAGCTCCATGCGTCTGATGTCTTTTCTGTTGGCCATTGTTATCCCAGGAACCTGAGGAGCAGCATGTGTTATGATCCCAGACGATTCCATCATGAGGAACTGAGCTGCTGAACTAGGGAATTGACGGTACCAATATAAATCGTAAACCGTGCCAGTGTAGTCGCAAAATAGCATAACTTTCTCATCTGCTTTAGCAATTACTGTATCATTGTGGGAGAATATGATGTCTTCAGCAGTAACAACACCTGAAAACAATCAGGAGAGCAATGAGCATGTTTTACAAGAAGAATTCTGCATTGCATACAGGGAAACCTCTAATGATTTGAAAACTTACCTCTAAATGTTATTAGGAGAGATTATATTAAGAAGAATACAGCAAATGTCAACATGATGCTTTACCAGTCAGGAGAAAAGCACAGGTTTGCTGAAACAAGCAGTTCCTTATGTCATCTTTGTAGAGCTGTTTACTCCTCCTCCACTTGAGCATTTGAGTCTCATGAGAAGTGTTACTGTACGAGGACCATTGGGTTTTACAGTCATAGGAGGTATCAAGACATTAAAGTGTGAGTTTCAGGGATCTCTGTATATCAATTATCTCTTTATATGGTTTATTCTGACTGGCTTTAAAAGCAGAAAGTTGATTGCAGATCAGTGAGATGGGATTTTTGTCAAAGAGGAGCTCAAGACTTCTTCAAAATAATGTGTAGAGTAACTGTTTGTCTCCCTCTTCTGCATTGAAAGAGTCATTACAAGGTTGCAAATATCATAACCCATCAGAAAGTGTAACTCAAGACCATAAGAGTTTTTGTGTGAGTGTTGAGTGTGTGTGAGTCACAGTGGGCCTCAGAGCACAGTAATACACAGCAGAGTCAGACACACACACATCCTGGATCGACAGAGGAACTGATCTTGAAGTTCTGTTGTGATTTGCAGTAAATCTCTCCTCAAAGTCTTTGTCATTTTGTACATTTGTACCAAATATCATCATCATGTATTTGGGGATCCCATTCCTCTTTTGCTGGTACCAGAAGAGATACGGGCCTGGATCACTGGTTTCATATGTGCAGTTAATCGTTACTGATCTGCCTTCAAAAGCAGTTTGAGCTCTTGTGTTCTGCTCAACACTCTCCAGAGATTCACACACTGGAATAGAAATTAAAGCATTATCAATTCATATTCTGCATGTTTTAATATATTTATGGCACATTTAGAGACTCAAAAGGATCCTACTCACCCCAGAAATACATTATAAAGAAGATCAGATGTGTTTCCCAGTGAGCCATTATAATAACTGTTCTGTGTGACTGAAATATGTAAATCCACTGGAGAGTGTGCAGTTGTTTCAGCTTGTCTCTGATAAGCCTGTTTTACTGTCACACATATATCAGCTGGGAGGAGCTTGATCTGCTGAAGCCACACGTTTTCTTGAGTTTCAGAAAACATTTCAGTAAGTGTTATTTATTTTTTAATCATAGTTTGTTGTTTATAGTGTATATTTTATCTTCTGTTAATTTCTGAATTACTTAACTTTATGTTCTGTTAGAGTTACTGTTTTTGTCAATATTTCCTCTGAATATCTCTGTGATGGATCTCACACTCTCTTCGTCTTTTGCCATTATTTTCTTTACATTTTAGTAGTCTGTGTCTTTAATAGCAGGGTAGGAGATCATTTAAATACAAAGCTTATATTTCCTCTGGTTGAGAATATATGAGAGGTCAAGTATTTATGAAAGCAACCCTTGTCATCACCTTATGAAAAATATAAATATAAATGTATATGTGTGTTAAAAAGTTTGCACTGCATAACATATCAACAGGATAACATCGACTTCAGTCCTGTTTGCTCAGCAGGTGTCACCACATTCTGTTGTTAGCAGTGAGGATGATGGCAGAGATGAAGAATATAAGTATAATTTTGGTACATTATCCTATGCCAGTTTGGGAAATGTGATCCATACAATCAGAGGTCAGGGAAGATGCCACTGCCTATTTGCCTCATACTGACGAGCAAGGATGCTCCAGCCTGTAAAAACTATACCAAAATGTGTTTAAAATACATTAACTTCACACTAAGTATACTACAAATCCATTAACATAATTACTGACATATCTCTTGAGACTTAATGATATAAATATTATAATTTAACTTTATTGGTATTACTTCTTTATTGCATAATGCACATATCTCAATATTAAACCTAAAATGTGTTTTACTATCACTATTAGTAAGGATAGTATGATCACTGTATAATATCAATCTCTAAAGCAAGATATAAAGTATACCTAAAGTATACTTGCAATACTAAAGCTGAAAATGTTAATGGTCCCCATTCAGTGCGTTTACATGCACCCTCATAATGCGATTAAAATTGGAATTTGGAAATATTGCGATTAAACTTTACCTCATGTAAAGACAATAATGTGATTAAAATAATGTGATTAAGCTCATAATCGCATTAAAAAGGCATGTAAACACCTTAATCGCAATATTGCCGCTCTGACCAAAGTGCGCATGTGCGCGGACGTATGAATGAACTCTGTGACATTATTCTGAAGTTTTCTCTTCTCCAAATCACTAAACTCTGTCAACACAACACGTTCATCGCGGGGCCAATTAATATCCAGTACGTCCATAAAAATGTATTTTGAATTTGATGTGAGTAGATTAAAACAGCCGGTAACATGCATAGTATATGCCTGAGTGTGGTATAACTTATTAGCGAATAATCAGAATAATAAAAATTGCATGTAAACTGAGTGAAGAATTCTGCTCGTGTCATGTAAACATCTTACTGTCATTAAGACCTTACTCAGATTATTAGAAATAATCGCATTTTTGGTGCACATGTAAACGTAGTCATCGACCCCCCAAAAAATACTATGGAAGTCAATGGGAACCATCAACTGTTTGGTTACTGTCATTCTTCAAAATATCTTCTTTTGTGTTCAGCAGAAGAAAGAAATTCATACAGGTTTGAAACAACTTGAGGGTGAGTAAATGACAAAATGTTCATTTTTGGGTGAACTATTGTCACAGGTGGTTGCAGGAAGGCAGACAAATACGATGGTTATTGAATTTCAATTTAAAGTTTAATGAAGAAAATACAAATGAACATCAGACAGGCAGGAGTAACACACAGGAACTGTGAACGTAGACCGAACCAGGACTAAAATAGTGACTCAAACAAGATGATTAATGACGTGCACCTGAACAGAATGAACTAATAATGAGAAGAACACTGAACACAGGAACACATGAAAAGAATGAAAACAAACTAAATGTCCATGAAAACTAAGATGAACTGAACATAACTGGGATAACTATCCCTTTAAGGACAAAATGTAATTTAGCAGACTTTAAGAATATCAATTTAGTATACTAAAAATACAATTGTAGGGTATTTATATTAAGTACTGTACATAAATATGTAAATGTATTTGTAGTATACTTAGCATAAAATAAATGTATTTCAAATACATTTGGGTGCATTTATTTTTCACTAGGGTAAATGCTACAATCATTGAGTTGAAATTCCAAGAAAGAAACAATGTTAAAGATTATTAAATGTTTTTTGCACTACTTTCCAGGCAGTGAATCTGAATTTGTGTCAAGTTTTTGACATTTTCACATGTGAGTTCCAAATGAAATAAAGTAGCACCAGATGAAATGGAATGTTAATAAATCTTTTTAATATTTTTTTTTGAAACAATAAGACACTTCTACACTTCTTCTCAGACAGTGAAAATGCATTTGAATGTGTGTGAAGTTTCAGCCAAAAATAATTTACCCTTATAGGACAAAGTCAGTTATAAATGACGGCACCCTAAAATAAGGGTCAAAGGTAGATGCAGAAAACTAATTTTGGAAAATTAAATATACAGTATGTAAAATATAAATTCATTCAATTATAGTCCCATAAAGGGTTAAACTTAAAACAAAAGTAAAGGTTTCACATTTTTTTATCAAATGTTTCATGAAATGTATTTTACTGTAAAACACATGTTCCAGTTCATTATCATATCCTCTCTTCTCATCTCTCTTCATGCACTCCTAAACTGTTCAGCAGGTGTTTCCACATTCTGATATTTACAGTCTCGGTGGTACATGTGGTATTATACTCATTTGATTACTGACTTATAAACCAAGAATTGTGTGTGTGAGTTTTTGTAAAGCGTCTCAGGCACTTTGTGTCACTGGGCTCCAACTCTCAGAGCACAATAATAGAGAGCTGAATCTGACAGAGTTACACTGTTAATAATGAGTTCAGTGGAGGTTTGGGATGTAGTCGACTGAAACCGAGGATCAGAGGGGTTCCCAGTATCACTCCATGACCGAGCCTCTTTCCACATTAAATACTGAGGCTCTTCATTAGGATACTGTCTGAACCAGTAAAGTCTAACATAACTGCTGCTTGTGTCATATGAGCAGCTCAGGGTCACAGTCTCGTCTTCCTTCTTTATAACGCTTGTTTCTTTATTTGGCCCAATCTGGTCTGCCGTCATCACACCTAAAACAAAGAAATAAGAAAATTACTGAGTCAAGTTGCACAAAATTATTTCTTAGACTGTTTTTCTACGTCACTAATAAATAAAGGGAGTCATATTGTAGGCCTACCCGAAGTCAGAATTAATATCAGAAGCAGGAGTTTTTCCATGTGTACTACTACAGTAGGTCAGATCAGTGTATTAATGTTCCCTGTGCTCTGATGCTCATGCTTTAGTTCATTGCTCACAGAAGAGGTGTGTCTTTAGACTGATGGTTTCAGACACAGGAGATTGGTTGGAGGTGTCAGTTTTGAACACAAGCACATGAGCCTTGAGAATAGACACCAGAGAGTGTCTGGTTAAAGAACAGACACACTAACAGATTATGGATCATAGAATGTCATCTTTAAAAAGTTGAAGAGATAAAAATGATTAAAACACAATGGAAATAAATTCTTGATGGTTCACGACAGAGCACTTTATTGCTTATTACTGATATGATTCATTTTTATAATATGTTTCCACTTGGTTTTGTGTTGCTTGGGCAAATTTGAAGAGGTTTTATTTATTTTGCATGTTTTTGCATGAGTGTTGAGTGTGTTTGAGTCACAATATTTAACTATTACTCATTTACATATAGATAATGTGTTGCATGCTGGGGCGGCGCCACCATCTTAAGAGGATCACCCTCTGCATTCAGTTCTGTTGATGCTCATGTGCTCTAACATTTTTATTATGTAGAGAAATAACCTAAAGGTCCACCTTCGCTTGTGTTTTCTTGATGAATTTATAACTGAAGGCGGCTGATCTTGATCTATATGTGTTTTGTTGAATAATTTAAAAAACTAAGACACAAACGCGTGCGGATCTTTCGTCTTTTATTTGAAAGTAGGCCTATTGCAATTTCCCCTGATCTACGCACCATCAAATACGGGTAAGCACACTGATTTTATCTTTTTGGATTTATTTTATAGACAAAAAAATGAATGAAAGAGGTAGAGAACCAGATCTGTAATCGACATATCTGTTTTTAACCCCTAGAGGTCGATGATCACGCCGGCGCGACTGCCTCGATTTTTTTTCTTATCAGTGCCAAAGAGACTCAAATAACTTTTTATCATTCAGGCAAGTGTTATACATCATTATAATCTGTTAAGTTTCTACATTTATTTGTGTACACTCACAATAAAAACAAAATGGTGTGCTTTTTGCAAAATAAAGAAAAACAAACATGATGCGCGATCTGCAGCCTCGCTGTCAATGAAGTCCATTTTGATACTCTTCAGAAAATGAACTGTAACTTACTGTAACTTGATAACTGTAAACATGAGACATATGTCTAAAGAAACGTTGAAATGTCAGGTTTTAAATAATGTAAATCAAATCGAAAACAAATATTCTGTGTTTATGTAATCTGTTTAAAAAGAGAGAGATGTCAGTCGTTCGCCAGCTTCTTCATTAGTGTTAATGCGGCCATGCCCACGGAGCGCGCGTTCTTTGTAAAGTCAAATACTGATGCGATCCATGCGAGTATCCCCGCCCACATCAACTCGAATAAACACATCAAGATTAGTGCATGTACTTTACATCGTTTTGAGACGCGGTGAGGAATAATCCTGGAATAATTTACCTCAGAAGAAAAGCTGTTTATTTCTAAGAGCAACGGATTCAGCCGATGATTGTGAGGTAAGTTTATTCTGTTAGTGTCTGTGAATATTAAACCGCAAAAGACCGTTTAAATATGAATCCTGCTGCAACATAAAATGTCATAGACGTAAGACTGTTTAGACAAGATTTCTTTGGCCTGTTTTGGACAGATTATGAAGTGTTTACTGTAAAATAGCCTAGTGTCACATCAATAAAGCTTTTGTTCGCAAATTTTTGCTCAGATGCTATAAGATTTGTGTACAATAGGCTACTTGTTGTAGCCATTAAAACGTATTTTGTTTCATATTGATATTATATCCTAATGTTAGTTTTTAATTTCATCTATGTTGATTATGAAACGGGCACAGCATGAGTGAGGAAGGACACATCATAAGATGAGCAATATGTCAGAAGACATGGAGTTTGTCAGACATGATTTTGACCACTTCATTAAGTTTTGTTTTGTAGAAAGCCTTTCTTTAAAGTGAATTTCGTTTTGTATAAATTGTATCTTAATTTTAATCAATATTTCATAAGCCAATTGCCTGGATTTAACCCCTTACCAGACACCCCCCATTTTGGCAAGTGGGGCATTTTGACATACCCAAAATAAAAAGGCTGCTGCTCATAAGTCATTCTGAATAGACACATAACCAACATATATTTAGAAAGCCAACACTTGAGTTTACAGCTGAAGACTCAGAATTACTCAGACTGTTATTAATATGGAGATATATAGGCTCAAACATAAAAAATATATATATATATATTAAGAATATATTTCTAAATGTATAAAAATATTATGTGAATGTAGTATAACAACTTATAACCACAACTAAAGTGAAGCCACGAGTGTGGTCATGCTTCATTTCAAATCTGAAGATGATATCTCTAAAATTATGTATTCTACGAATAATATTGTAAGACCTTGTCGGTAGTTTTTACAGAGGGCTGATAAAGATGCTAATGCAATATGTTATTGCCCTGTAAACACCCATTTGCAGTCTTTTGTCTAATGTCTGGCGAGGAGAACAGCTCAATTCATGCTCTATTGCTCTCAAGCGATGAACATTTTACACCTTTGTCAGTTTGAGACTTAATCCCCATTATTCTTTTATCATTATTCTTTTGTTTGTATTCAGCCGTTATAGCCTTTATTCTGGCATAAAGCCTTGCCCATTAACAGCAATTTACAATAATCCACACGTTATCTATAGTCTTTATAGAAAACAAACAAACTATAAAAGCATATCCTTGGAACCTTATGTGAATTATTGTAACAAAACACAATTTAAAAGATTAAAATTACACTTTCACTCAAAATTTCACTTTAGACCACTGACCCGCATTAACACTATATGATAATTGAAATGAGCTGGATGACATCACCGTTTTCACCAGAGCGGCTGTACAGCCGAATCAAATTCTGTTGCATTATTTTCCTGTTACCACTGTGAAGCTGCTTTGAAACAATTGCCATTGTAAAAAGCGCTATATAAATAGGTGTAATATAAAATATAAAAAGGTATATCAAATATCGAAGCTGAAGTCTTTAATCTTTCTACTGATACTCAGTTTGTCCAGATAAAGTAAGAGTGTGATGTTTTAACGAGCTGTGAATGTTGATCAACAGTAATCTGGGGCCGTCTGCGATCCTTGACACTAAAGGGGTTAATAAATAAAAAGCAAATATTGCAGACAAAAGCCTATAATAGGCGCCGACATGATCATGACATTGCACGGCACGTCTCATAAATGAACCGAAACTCGAAATGATATTTGAGTATTGTGTGTATCGGATAGTTTACAAAATCAAATGATTCAGAAAATTTTTACTGTTGAAATGACTGGGAAAAAGTGTCCCAATTAATCTGAATTCACCCTATACTCTTTGAAATCATAATTGCATTGCATTATGTTGTTTTAAATCCCAAATATTTTACTTATAACATTCATCATTACCAATTATTCAGTTATTTGTATTTACTGAATACTGAATTGTGTTCAATGTCACAATATTACTGTTTTTTTAGCATGAGACTTCTTTCAAAAACATTAAAAATAGTAATGTCAAATCTTTTGATAATTTAAAATATAATAGGCCTTTGTAATGTGCCTTTGATAACTATATTCTAAATAAACTACAACAAAATATATTTATTTTGTCCTGTTGCTTAGCTCCCTGTCACATACCTGACTCAAAGGCTTATTCATTATGCAGCTCATTATGTGGTTCTATTGTCTCCTCAGGTGTAAATCACTGCATTATTCATGATCATTTACACCCCTTTGCACGGCCTTTGTAAAGAAAAAGTGTCTTACAAAATTTAAATCAATATATTGTTTTATGTGAATGAGTAGGCACAATGATTCTCACATCAGTTTGAAGCAAAAACTCTAGGCAACACCACCCATTAGTCAAAAGTCTTGTGGACACATATCTATTGTGTGTTTTGTGGCCTTAATTCAGTGACTTACATTTTTAGTTTTTTCAAAAACCACGCATAAATGTTATTCTCTCAAAAATACAAGCATGTACACATATGTTGCTCACATATTATGGTAGCCCAGTTTGTGCTGAATACAGTGTAATGACACTTTTGCCATTAATGTGTTTATAAGCAACTGAAAAAAGCACAAATGTCAGAGCCTGTCAAAACTTCTAAAGGGCCCCAAAACTGTGCAGACGTCTAGGGTAAATGGAAAAGTATGAGCTAATGATCCTGTAATGAGGCTTGAAAATATGAATATGTGGTGCATATCACCATCTTATGTTTACCCAAAAGCATTATAAAATGAGAATGAGGTTTAATTTTTAATGTAGCTTCCTCCACAGTTTAAAAAAATACATTATTTTATTTTGTTTTGTTTTAGTTTAGCTTTTTATAAATGCTGCGAGCAGTTACATTGTGAAATGGCCTACCTTTGACTTACAGCACATATGATGACTTTAATGTTGGGTTTGAACAAAGTTTTTATATTTAAATTTTAAACATGGGCCTTTGAATGTGTTCTATCAGACTTTTCTTCACAGTGTCTGAGTTGGCAATTTGGGAATGTGATTCTTTCATTTGTTATGTGCTTCGGTCTGTTTAGTACAAACCCGATTCCAAAAAAGTTGGGACACTGTACAAATTGTGAATAAAAACAGAATGCAATGATGTGGAAATTTCAAATGTCAATATTTTATTCAGAATACAACATAGATGACATATCAAATGTTTAAACTGAGAAAATGTATCATTTTAAGGGAAAAAGAAGTTGATTTTAAATTTCATGGCATCAACACATCTCAAAAAAGTTGGGACAAGGCCATGTTTACCACTGTGTGGCATCCCCTCTTCTTTTTATAACAGTCTGCAAACGTCTGGGGACTGAGGAGACAAGTTGCTCAAGTTTAGGAATAGGAATGTTGTCCCATTCTTGTCTAATACAGGCTTCTAGTTGCTCAACTGTCTTAGGTCTTCTTTGTCGCATCTTCCTCTTTATGATGCGCCAAATGTTTTCTATGGGTGAAAGATCTGGACTGCAGGCTGGCCATTTCAGTACCCGGATCCTTCTTCTACGCAGCCATGATGTTGTAATTGATGCAGTATGTGGTCTGGCATTGTCATGTTGGAAAATGCAAGGTCTTCCCTGAAAGAGACGACGTCTGGATGGGAGCATATGTTGTTCTAGAACTTGGATATACCTTTCAGCATTGATGGTGCCTTTCCAGATGTGTAAGCTGCCCATGCCACACACACTCATGCAACCTCATACCATCAGAGATGCAGGCTTCTGAACTGAGCGCTGATAACAACTTGGGTTGTCCTTGTCCTCTTTAGTCCGGATGACATGGCATCCCAGTTTTCCAAAAAGAACTTCAAATTTTGATTCGTCTGACCACAGAACAGTTTTCCACTTTGCCACAGTCCATTTTAAATGAGCCTTGGCCCAGAGAAAACGCCTGCGCTTCTGGATCATGTTTAGATATGGCTTCTTTTTTGACCTATAGAGTTTTAGCCGGCAACGGCGAATGGCACGGTGGATTGTGTTCACCGACAATGTTTTCTGGAAGTATTCCTGAGCCCATGTTGTGATTTCCATTACAGTAGCATTCCTGTATGTGATGCAGTGCCGTCTAAGGGCCTGAAGATCACGGGCATCCAGTATGGTTTTCCGGCCTTGACCCTTACGCACAGAGATTGTTCCAGATTCTCTGAATCTTTGGATGATATTATGCACTGTAGATGATGATAACTTCAAACTCTTTGCAATTTTTCTCTGAGAAACTCCTTTCTGATATTGCTCCACTATTTTTCGCCGCAGCATTGGGGGAATTGGTGATCCTCTGCCCATCTTGACTTCTGAGAGACACTGCCACTCTGAGAGGCTCTTTTTATACCCAATCATGTTGCCAATTGACCTAATAAGTTGCAAATTGGTCCTCCAGCTGTTCCTTATATGTACATTTAACTTTTCCGGCCTCTTATTGCTACCTGTCCCAACTTTTTTGGAATGTGTAGCTCTCATGAAATCCAAAATGAGCCAATATTTGGCATGACATTTCAAAATGTCTCACTTTCAACATTTGATATGTTATCTATATTCTATTGTGAATAAAATATAAGTTTATGAGATTTGTAAATTATTGCATTCCTTTTTTATTCACAATTTGTACAGTTTCCCAACTTTTTTGGAATTGGGTTTGTAGAAGGTATAACTATAGTCGTGCCTTTTTAGTTGTGTCAGGTTATTGTGCAGTGTTGTTGTGTGTCCTCAAGTTATTGTGCAGTGTTGTTGTGTTTCCTCAGGTTATTGTACAGTGTTGTTGTGTTTCCTCAGGTTATTGTGCAGTGTTGTTGTGTTTCCTCAGGTTATTGTGCAGTGTTGTTGTGTTTCCTCAGGTTATTGTACAGTGTTGTTGTGTTTCCTCAGGTTATTGTGCAGTGTTGTTGTGTTTCCTCAGGTTATTGTACAGTGTTGTTGTGTTTCCTCAGGTTATTGTGCAGTGTTGTTGTGTTTCCTCAGGTTATTGTGCAGTGTTGTTGTGTTTCCTCAGGTTATTGTGCAGTGTTGTTGTGTTTCCTCAGGTTATTGTGCAGTGTTGTTGTGTTTCCTCAGGTTATTGTGCAGTGTTGTTGTGTTTCCTCAGGTTATTGTGCAGTGTTGTTGTGTTTCCTCAGGTTATTGTACAGTGTTGTTGTGTTTCCTCAGGTTATTGTGCAGTGTGTGTGTGTTTCCTCAGGTTATTGTGCAGTGTTGTTGTGTTTCCTCAGGTTATTGTACAGTGTTGTTGTGTTTCCTCAGGTTATTGTACAGTGTTGTTGTGTTTCCTCAGGTTATTGTGCAGTGTTGTTGTGTTTCCTCAGGTTATTGTGCAGTGTGTGTGTGTTTCCTCAGGTTATTGTACAGTGTTGTTGTGTTTCCTGTGACTGTGGGCTGCAGAGTGTCATCCTGTGCCAGTGGGACTGAACAAACAGTCAAGGAAAAAAAAAACATTTCTACATGTTTAGAACATTTCCAGAGCATATTTAGGAGATATGGATAGTGTTTAACATTATGTCTATTGATCAAGTGTCGGACCATTGTACTTAAACTATCAGATGAGAACAAAAACCTAAATAGAACCGAGCTGGATAATGACACCATTTTTGTCTTCTGTACAACTCCTTTATGAATTTTAGCAATGTTATTTTATGTTTATTACTGTATAAAGTATTACATTAAATTACTATCACACTATAGCTATAAAGCATTTTTCTTTCCTGATCTTTGTAGAGAACCTGGGATCGACCTCAGATGTCTTAGTCTCTTTCACACCCTCTATTATAAGCACAAGAAACTGAGGAGCTGATCCGGGATACTGACGGTACCACAGAAGTGAATCTGCAGAGGAATAACTGCAGGATAATGTAACGGTTGAAGCCTCTGCAGCAAACTCTTCAGTGCTGTCTGCTGTGATTTCAGCTCCAAAACTCACACCTGGAAAAGAGCAAAATAATGACTTTTTAATTTATTAAATAAAGTTCAAGTAAGATGAGAAAATTATTGATGATAAAATATAATGTGTATGTTCTCAAAGTAAGAATGAGAATAAAAATGCAAGTACAAAAGTGTACTTACAGGCCAAGGCAGAGAGCAGAATGACTGAATGAAGGATCATTGTGCATGTGTGTGTGTGTGTGTGTGTGTGTGTGTCTGTGTTCACTACAGCAGGACTGAGCTTTGTGACAAATGTAACTCGATCATCACAGACTCCTCCTCTTTCATCTTAGAGTTTGATGACAAAAAGGCTGTCAAATCTACACGTTTTACAACCAGCCATTACATTTACTCTAATAAACCGGCTCGTGCAGGTCAGTTATTTCCCCCCGGAGGTTCACACAAGAATATGGTCATTTTTCTACATATAGACATTGCATTAGACTAAATGATTTTAATGCTTAAAGGTCCCATGATGTATATTTTTTTATTATTTTATAATGTTTCCTGAGGTGTACTTATATTGTTAGTATGATTTTTACGTCATAAAATGTCATAATTTAGAAATAAAAGGCATTTTTCTATCCTGATTTTAGCCCTCTGGCTTGAATGCTCTTACATGTGGAACTCCTCTCGAATACTTTTACTACGTTTTTTTACTGTTACAGCTGTCGAGATTAACGCATCGTGAAAGTGTTGATTATAGCATTATTTTTAGATCTTTTCCCATCACATGAAAGGCTGCAGTGATGAGCATTGAATAGACAGACAGTGTGTTGATCGCGTGATCTCTTCATTGCAACTCTATTTTTCTCACAAAATGCTTTCACCACAACTAACAGCAAACACAATATCGATATGAATACAGTAAGAGCTTCGATGTGCAGCATAACAGCGTCATTCATTATAACGGGAGTTTGGGCAAGTGTGCAGATATACTCGCGACGTGTGATTGACAGCTTCGAACATTATAAAGAGAGTGTTCTTTGATCGCTCTCTGTAGTTTAATCACAATTTAAATAACAGATTTGTTTCATGCTACTAAGAGAAACGATGTGAAGTTGATCGTTTAGTCACTGGCTTGATTCACTGATGCATAAACAGTATTAAACGATTTAGAAAGAAAATCTGTGTGAACTTGAATAATCAGAAATCACTGATCACAGATCAGGCATTAATGAACACTGTTACTTACGGTTTGTGGCGGTGCTGTCGAATCCATATCGTAAAAGTCTGTTTGTAAAGTTTGTCTGTTTGTAACCTTTCCCCGTATGACGACATATAGGGAAGATTCCAGATTGGCCCATCTGAGCTTTCATTTTCTCAAAGGCAGAGCAGGATACCCAGGGCTTGGTTTACACCTGTCTCCATTTCTAGCCACTGGGGGACCATAGACAGGCTAGGGGAACTCATAGTAATGTTAAAAAACCTCATAAAGTGAAATTTTCATGTCATGGGACCTTTAAATTATTTTTCTATATGCATGTTATTGCTGTGGGACAGAAATCAATAGCATGTGGATTTGCACTTTGTGATATAATTGAGCCCTTCCTCTGTTTGTGTGTGAGTGTTGAGTGTGTTTGAGTCACTGTGGGCTCCAGAGCACAGTAATACACAGCAGAGTCTTTCAGAGCAGCAGAGGAGATCTCCAGATACACATGGGTTTGTTTTTCTTTTCTGATCTCAGTAGCTAATCTGGAATCTACATCAGACGTCTGAGCTTCCTTTGCACTGTCTGGGATGAGCACAAGGAATTCAGGAGCTGATCCGGGATACTGACGGTACCAAAGTAAAGACCATGCAGAAGAATAACTGCAGGATAATTTAACACTTGAACCCTCGACAGCAAACTCCTGTGTTTTGGTTGGTTTAATTTCATTTCCATATGTTGCATCTGCAAAAGATCAAATCTTTTATTAACTGGTGTTTAAATTGAATGTATTTTACATGTATCAGCATCAAGTGCAAAATACAACATAAAGTTTATCCTTCATTTTTGTGCGAAAATGAGCAATTCTGGCTGCTCAGAATACTGTAGATGAAAAAAATCAATGCTTCAAACCCTCCCTCTTCCAGAGAGCTCTTTGAGAGAGCAGATCAGTTTCATGTTCATAGTCCACAGTGCACTTTTAGTTTTAGCAGTAGTACAATGCTGTAAGTCAATAAGCTGACAATAGAGCCTAGAAATAAGTGCCTTTTGAGAAGTATTAATGACAAGAAAATCTTCCCATACCAGCTTAGGTGGTAAGCGAGGAAAGTCTGGAAGTAGAGAAACAGAACAGTGCCTAGCCTGAAGATAGCGAAAGAGGTGAGACGATGGCAGTTCAAATTCAGAGGACAACCCTGCATAACTGCAGAAAGTACAATCCTTCTATAAGTCTCTGAAATATCTTAATCCTTTGTCGCGCCACACCAAAAAAACAGGGTCAGTGACTGATGGGGGAAATGAGTGATTCATAAATAATGGCATTAGATAGGAGGCAGAAATAAACTTAAAATATCCTAAAGGTAGAAATGACTACTAAATTATCTGTAAAGCTGGAGGGGTTAATAGGCAAGGGGGCAGTGAGTAGGGCCTGTAAAGAAGTGGAAAAACAGGATTTTGCCTCCAATCTGCACCAGGGAGCATTAGACGAGTTGAACCAGTACGTTATCTTATGAATATTAGCTGACCAGAAATAGAACTTAAAGTTAGGTAAAGAAAGCCCACCACTAAGTTTACAATTCTGGAGTAATACTTTATGAATTCTGGGCACTTTACCATTCAACAAAAAAGGAGTAACTATTTGGTCAATAGAGTTAAAAAACCTGTTTGGTAAAAACAAAGGAATACACTGAAATAAAAAGATAAATTTAGGGAGGACATTCATTTTTACTGTGTTAACTCTTCCTATTAAGGATAAGGGAAGATTGCGCCACCTTTGAAAGTCAGATTTTGTTTGAGCCAGCAAAGTGGTATAATTGGCAGAAAAGTGACATTAATCCCAAGATATTTAAATCCCGACCTACTCAGCCTAAATGGAACATCAGAATTTTTAAGTTGCAGGGCCAAAGCATTTACCGGTTAGCACTCACTCTTTTGAAAATTAATTTTATAACCGGAAAAAGAGCCAAATTAGTTTAACACAGATATAATTGAAGGAGTACCTGTGATCGGGTTACAAACGTATAATAACAAATCATCAGCGTACAGGGATAATTTAATTTCCATATCTGAACGAGAAATTCCTTTAAATGACAAGGACCGTAAGGCAATTGACAGTGGCTCAATAGCCAAGGCAAATAGCAGAGGGGAGAGCGGACAGCCCTGCCGTGTTCCACGCCCTAATTAAAGTATTCTGAACGTGTGTCATTAGTGTGTACACTAGCCAGGGGGTGAGCATACAGAAGACGAATCCATGAAATAAAAGTATTCCCAAACCCAAATTTATTGAGTACAGCAAAAAGATATGGCCACGCAACTCGATCAAATGCATTTTCAGCATCGAGAGCAACTACCACCTCAGGGACAACAGATGAATGTTTGGAATAAATTATGTTTAAGAGAGTACGCACATTAAAAAACAGCTGTCTCCCTTTAATAAACCCGTTTGCTCTTCAGATATTAAGTATGGAAGTAACTTATCAAATCGGATAGCCAACCCTTTTGCCAGTATCTTAGCATCGACATTCTGTAGTGAAAGGGGCCTGTAGGAACTGCAAGCAGTGGGATCTTTATCCTTCTTTAAAAGTAGTATTATGGAAGCTTGAGTCATTGTCTCCGGCAAAGAACCACGCTCCAAAGACTCTGCATAAACAGATAAAAGTAACGGGGCAATTTATCTTGACATTTCTTAAAAAACTCCGGGCCAGGAGCTTTATTATTCTGCATTATCTGAATTGCCCGAAGGATCTCCTCAATACTTAAGAGCATTAGAAACAACTGGATCAATTGTAGGGACTTCTAAATCAGGTAAAAAAGACGACATTACCCTGGTATCAGAAGGGAACTCAGATGAATACAGTGCAGAATAGAAAAGACATTAATGCCATCTGAATCAGAGATTAATTTGCCAGAATGGTCTTTAATCTGTGGAATAAGGCGTGAGGCTGCCCTCCGTTTTAGCTGGTGTGCTAACAGACGGCTAGCTTTTCCACCATATTCATAGTATGATCTGCGAGAATGCAATAACAAACGCTCCGCATTAGTTGTTGTAATAAGATCAAGCTCCACATGCAGATCTATACGACGCTTGAACAGATCTGGAGATGGACTAGATGCTAACTGTTGACCAATATTACAAATATCACTGGAGAGCTTGTGCAATTTAGCAGAATGAAGTTTGTTCAACTGCGCAGAATATGAAATAATTTGACCCCGTAGAAAAGCCTTGAGTGCTTCCCACAACAACGAGGAGGAGGTCTCACAGTTCGGATTAGTAGCCATATAAGCATCAATTGAGGAAGAGATAAACTCAGTAAAATTGTTGTCGAATAATAAAAGTGTGTTAAATCTCCATGGTGGTAAATAGTGTAGTCGAGCAGACAGTTCAATGTCCACACTGAGGGGAGCATGATCAGAAATAACAATATTATGATATTTAACTGATGCGACTTTAGGGATAAAACTACTATCTATAAAAAAATTAGCTCAGCAGGAGTGGCGCTGAGAGACACAGTCACTTAAAGAAGTGCAAAGAGTCCTAATATCAAAAGAGTGTGAGATCTCAGCACCCCTACAACACATGATAGGCCAACTTAACTGACCTCCCTCTACTGGCTCCCTGTTTTACTGCATGATGACAATAAGACATTATTTTAAGAATGTATTTGTGTATAAAAGGATCCACATGGAACGTGATATCTAAATATATTGTTAATGTTTCCCTGAAAACAGGCCTGAATTAAGCTCACACAGGTGTTACCACATATTTTATTACATTCATGCTGGATAGATTGGGGTTTTGATTGTGGTTTTCACTAGATCGGTTCAAAGTGAAAAGAGCTTCAGGTTTTTGTACGACATGTTTCATGTTTTGTGTCACTGGGCTCCAACATCTCTCAGAGCACAATAATAGAGAGCTGAATCTGACAGACGTACATCAGTAATAGTGAGTTCAGTGGATGATCGTGATGTAGTCGACTGAAACCGACGGTCAGAAGTGTGTTCACCACTAGATGATCGTGCACTTTTGAGTAATAAATACTGAGGTTCTCTGTTTGGATACTGTCTGTACCAGTAAAGAATAACATATTCACTACTTGTACTATATGAGCAGCTCAGCTTGACCGTTTCTGTTTCTTTAGTGTTTTTTTCTGTCCCTTTATCTGGCTCAATGTCGTCTCCAGTCACCAAACCTGTCAACAATAAAAGTGATTTGATTTGTGAAAGAAAGTTGACAAAATAATGCTGCAAACACAATTTACAGAATGTTTTACAAAAATACTAATGACTAAATTAATATAAATTTAACAGAAACACAGTAAATCTTTCTGTACAGAGTTTCATGAGTTACTCAGTAAATAGTGTACCTGTTCCCACAATGAGAATAAGTATGAGGCATGTGTCCATGATGAATGAGATCAGCTCAGCTCTCTGTTGAGGCTCTCAGTGCTCTGAGCTGGAAGAGACTGCACACACACACACACACACACACACACACACACACACACACACACACACACACACACACACACACACACACACACACACACACACACACACACACACACACACACACACACACACACACACACACACACACACACACACAGACACAGGGATACTGAACTTCCTGCTGCTCTCTATGATGGTCATTGAACTGTGTTAATTTATATTTATATTTTATTTTAAATATTTTGTATATAACACACAACATGAGAAGAATGTGAATTAAAATGTGTAGATGTAGTTCATCTGTCTGAATGTGTGCACACATGATAGTGGTGATGATGGTGCATGCGATGGAGTATTTCTACAGAAAACATTAATGTTCAAAAAACTCTACTCAATAAAGTCCAACTATCGGCCAGTGAAACACACTGCACACCGAACTATTACACCAATGTTCTTCATTTATTAAGACTGTTTTTTACAATCGCTATGACACTTTTTTCAATACTTTTAACAAATTTCCTAAACTCTTAACACAGTTAGCACAACATCTGTCTGTGATTACAATTAACACATTTATTGTTGCGTTGACACAAAATGCATATAGTTAACACAAATTTAAAATGCTTGAACTTTTACACACAAGCTCAACCAAGACCAAAACAATTGATTTTTACTGCCAAATGTACCAGTGCTTTAACACTGTATGTCAGAACACCATGTTCTAAACCGAACCTTATAGGCTAAAGTCAAGGTGAACAGCTGTTCATATTGTGAATTGAAACGCAAATATATCCCCTGTATTTTATTCCATTGTTACTGAGAAACAGCTGATTGAAGTTATGCAAATATATAAATCACATCTGATTCCCATCTAGGAATTGTTCAATTGTATAAGGGCTTCTCCTACTGTAAAGTGTAAATAATTTCACCATGTATTACAGTGACTCTATGCCTCTGGTCTCTAATATGTAACTGTATTTTGTCTATCTAAGGATTCAACACCTCCCTCAGGAAAGCTCCTGAATGAAGAACAGGAACTTGCTATTGTCAACATGGTGATTGCTGATAATGAAATAAAACTGAAGGGCATAAAGCTACTCTGAGATGGGTCATTCATTTTTTGTTCTGCAGCAAAAGAAACACAATGCATGCATTTACTAAAATTTCTTTAAAAGGCTTCAAAAGACACAATCTATGATCAATAAAATATACCATCTATATTGTATAAGGGCAGACCTGACACATAAAATAATGCAGTTTCTGTAATTCCATCTGATGTTAGTGTTTTTATGACAGTGTGCTATGATTGACTAAATGTTCTGTTGGAAGAGAACGTGTGTTAGGGTTTTGGTAGACATCGTGTATTGTGTTAGTGTATTATTGTATTTTGAAAATTAGTGTTGGAGTTTAGTTTACAATGTGTGATTTTGAGCATGAAATTAACTGTTTTGCCAATTGTGTGTTTTAGGTGTGTTGGTGTGTTAAGAGTTTAGGAAAACTGTTAAAAGTATTGAAAAAATTGTAAAAATCGTAAAAAACTGTAATACTTGATTCCTGTACTCTTCTCTCGTTTCCTCATATTTATCATAAGCATGGGAATATTAACTCATGAAAATAAGACTGTCATTTTTATTTATAGGGTTATGTTTTCTATTATATAAGTATATTTTCGCTACAGTTTGTACAGTATAAATGCATAACATAATATTGTCGTATGACTGTATGTTCTCTTATTATATAAGATTTGAAACAGCCGTATCTCCATGTGAATGTGTGGGAACACTGTCATGCACCTGCACCGTACAGTAGAGGCCAAAAGAGATGTCCAGAAAACTCATATCTTCACCCTTTATTCAAATATTATTAAAAATGTGTTAAAGATTTTATTGCATAGTTGAGCTTGGAGTCAGTTGTTTTATTTGTGATGATGCAATGAAATGCCAAATGCCAAATTATTGGACATAATTATTGGCCAGGCTGTCATACAACGAAATTATGAACACATTAAACAAAAGAAATACATAATAACTGATTATGTTTTAGTCAATTTATGCTTTTTCCTGTAAGCTTTTTGTTTTTTTTTGCAATTTATTTTTATTTATTTATTTATTTTTTGCATAGTAACATAAAACCTGTAGCTGTAGTTTGCCTTTTTTGCCAAATAATGTTTATATAAATACCTAACCAAGTTTAGTATTTTGTTCTTCCTTCATACATAAAATATTTAATATATATAACATATTTTCCTCAAACTTGTAGGATCATTAAAAACAAATATCCCGTCTGGACATCACTTTTGGCCACTACTGTATATTTCACATGAGAGTCATTTGACATGTTTTATTGTTTGTTGCATTTGACCGTTTTCTGAATTACAGGTATTAAAGGGCAAGTTCATATGGATTTAATGTGATTGAATGTATACTGTAAATCTTTCACATTGCCACACAAATTCACACCTTATTAAAAGAAAAGAAATCTGTTTCTGCCTTTTGATTTTGGTAGCTCCCTGCATTCATTGGTTTTACTTTTCTGACATTCATAATAATAACTGTAATTATCAGTTACATCTGTCTTCATCTCTGTCTCTGTGTTTCTCTCTCGTCTCTCATTGTAACAGGTTTTTGTGTAAAGCTGATGTGTTTCCTGTCACTGTGGGCTTCAGAGCACAGTAATACACAGCAGAGTCACACACACACAGGTTCTTGATCAGCAGAGGAACTGAATTTGATGAAAGTTCAGAGTGAAATCTCTCCTGGAACTCAGTGCCATTTTCTCCTCCATATTTGCTTCTCCTCAGGATGTATTTAGGAAAGTCATTTGCTCTCTGGATGTACCAGAATAAATGTTCTTGTGCTGAATCTGTTTCATATTTACACTGTAATGTCACGGATCTTCCTTCAGCTTCAGTCACATGTTTGTCTGGCTGATCAACTGTGTCCTCTGATCTGACCTCTGTAAAGGGTTAAAGAAATCATGTACAGTACAATACAAAATATAAGCAATTTAATGAGTGTGTAGCTGTATTAAATGAAGATTCATACCAACAATGAACAGTGCGAAGAGAAATATATTCCTCAACCTGTGTGACATGACTGTGTCTGTGCTGAAGACACCTTTAAGTCCAAATAAATCAGTGAATATGAGAGTTTTGCTTTAAGTATTATAATGCTGATTTAAGGAGGAGCTTGTGGATACCCATAAAGCTGCTTTATTGTCAGAGGTAATATTAAGTACCTACTGCCCTCTTATGGTTAACTGCAAGTATTGTATAAGTGGCATCTCAAGCTTAATGTGATAAAATATCTGCACCAT
Source organism: Coreius guichenoti (assembly GCA_039654105.1). NCBI lineage: Eukaryota > Metazoa > Chordata > Actinopteri > Cypriniformes > Gobionidae > Coreius > Coreius guichenoti. Next base: position 44,407,180 of record CM077175.1, read on the forward strand.
TTTATTTCATTTTTTGTTCCTCTCTTTGTGTTTATGTATGAGCTAAAACAATTTTGTGAAGTGACTTATTCCTTAGTCCACCGATCTTTAAAGAGTTTTTATCATAAGCATGGCAATATCAGGGAATATGAATAATCAAATTATTTAATTTCTATTTATAAGGTTATGTTTTCTGTTGTATATTAAAGCTTTCATTGCTTTGAGCTTTAAGAGCTTTAAGTTACTGCAGATCAATCATAAAGACATAAAGATCTCTAAACTTCCTGCTGCTGTTTACTTTCATCCATATGCTGCTGTAATTATTGTTCTTAGCAATAATTATTCATATTTTTAAATTTTATTGATTTGTATTTAATAATTGTGTTAGATAATTAAGTTCTTTATTATAGCATTGTGTGTATAAAAGTCTTAAATAATATTTCACGTCTATGTATGTGCGGCCTAGTGGTCAATCTTCACTGATTTGCCGTTCCATCAGTAAGAGAAGAGTGTGAAGGTTGAATTAGCAGAGCAATTACACAGCTGTACATAAAATACACACAACATAATGGCTCTGGATTGGTTTACCTCTTATTTGTCGAACAGATCCTTCTCTGTAGTGCTTGGAGACACCTCCTCCTCTCGTGCCCCTCTATTTTGTGGGATCCCCCAAGGATCTATTTTGGGCCCCCTTCTGTTTACCCTTTACATGCTACCCCTGGGACATTTTATATCTTAAGTTCTGTATCTTATTTGTTTTTTATATGTTTTTATTGTAAAGCACTTTGTAACTTTGTTTTGAAAGGTGCTATATAAATAAATAAAATAAATAATGTCAGCATACCACCACGTAGGACGAACCACATCCAGCAGGAGTAACTGTCGACGCAAGAGGAAGCTGTATATGAAAGAGATGTCCAGGTACTAACCCGGATTGTATCCAAAAAAAAACATAAAACCACAGCTGCCCAACTCACTGCAGAATTAAATGCACACCTCGACTCTCCTGTTTCCACCAAAGCTGTTCGTTGGGAGCTCCACAGAGTCAATATTCATGGTCAGGCTGCTATAACCAAACCTTTGGTCACTCATGCCAATGCCAAATGTCGGTTTCATTGGTACCACCAGTGGAAGTCGTGGGCTGTGGTTAATGTGAAACATGATTTGTTCTCTGATGAGTCCACCTTCACTGTCTTTCCCACATCCGTGGGAGTTACGTTGTGGAGAACAGCCGGACTGTTTCTCCCCAGAGTGAAGCGCAGGGGTGGATCAGTGATGGTTTGGGCTGCAATATCATGGCATTCCCAACCGTGCTTGATGGGTGCGTCACTGCCAAGGACTACCAAACCATTCTGAAGGACCATGTGCACCTAATGGGTCAAACATTGTACCCTGAAGGGGTGCTGTGTATCAGTTTGATAATGCCCCAATACACACAGCATGACTTGTGACAGAATGGGTTGATGAACATAAAAGTTAAACATCTTACATAGCCTGCACAGTCACCAGATCTAAACAGATCTAAATATACCCCATTTATATCTCAGGTTATTGTGCAGTATTGTTGTGTTTCCTCAGGTCATTGTGCAGTGTTGTTGTGTTTCCTCAGGTTATTGTACAGTGTTGTTGTGTTTCCTCAGGTTATTGTGCAGTGTTCTGTTTCCTCAGGTTATTGTGCAGTGTTGTTGTGTTTCCTCAGGTTATTGTGCAGTGTTGTTGTGTTTCCTCAGGTAATTGTGCAGTGTTGTTGTGTTTCCTCAGGTTATTGTACAGTGTTGTTGTGTTTCCTCAGGTTATTGTGCAGTGTTGTTGTGTTTCCTCAGGTTATTGTACAGTGTTGTTGTGTGTCCTCAGGTTATTGTGCGGTGTTGTTGTGTTTCCTCAGGTTATTGTGCAGTGTTGTTGTGTTTCCTCAGGTTATTGTGCAGTGTTCTGTTTCCTCAGGTTATTGTACAGTGTTGTTGTGTTTCCTCAGGTTATTGTGCAGTGTTCTGTTTCCTCAGGTTATTGTACAGTGTTGTTGTGTTTCCTCAGGTTATTGTGCAGTGTTGTTGTGTGTCCTCAGGTTATTGTGCGGTGTTGTTGTGTTTCCTCAGGTTATTGTGCAGTGTTGTTGTGTTTCCTCAGGTTATTGTACAGTGTTGTTGTGTTTCCTCAGGTTATTGTGCAGTGTTGTTGTGTTTCCTCAGGTTATTGTGCAGTGTTGTTGTGTTTCCTCAGGTTATTGTACAGTGTTGTTGTGTTTCCTCAGGTTATTGTGCAGTGTTGTTGTGTTTCCTCAGGTTATTGTGCAGTGTTGTTGTGTTTCCTCAGGTTATTGTACAGTGTTGTTGTGTTTCCTCAGGTTTTTGTACAGTGTGTGTGTGTTTCCTGTGACTGTGGGCTTCAGAGCACAGTAATACAGAGCAGAGTCTGACACAGATGCAGAGGAGATCTCCAGATACACATGGGCTTGTTCCTTTTTTGTCACTTTAACACTGAATCTTGGATCTACATCAGACACCTGAGGCTCTTTTGCAGCACTGTGGGTGGAAACAAGAAATTCAGGCTTTGATCTTCCATACTGACGGTACCAGAAGAGATAATCTGTACCTCCAGTGGAGGAATAACTACAGGACAACTTCACATTCTGTCCCTCATCAGCACCAACATCTGTTGTGTTTGGTTTGATGGTATTTCCAAAGACAGCAGCTGAAACAGAAGAGGAATGGGTTGCTTTATAGAAAGATTTCTTTGTAATCAGGAAATGAATCAATCAATCAATCAATCAATCACAGAAATACACACCAGCTGAAGCACAGAACAGAATAACTGAATGCAGATCCATTGTGCAAGTGTTCTCTCTGAGAAGAGTCAGACTGAATCGTTTCGTCTCTGTCAGACACGATGAGATCCTGTGAGATCTGTGAACACTGAGTCCCTCCTCTCTGAGACACATCATGTCTATATTTCACACTTGGGGAACAGAAGAAAGAGCCAATCACACTCATCAGTGTTTTCTCTGTGCTATTAATGTGTTTATGTGTGATTTTGAAATATGTTTTATATAGGAAATATATTTATGTCCTGAAATTTTTAAATTATTTCAATTTCCACTGCATTTACAAAGAATGCTGTTTGAAAAGTTTAAGAAATATTATTTTTTATTTTTTTATTGTTATTTAATTTTCTATTCCCAATATGGAATTAGGTATAGTGTTTTTTTCCAGTATTAAATCAAATTATAAGCAGCATTAGGTGAAATTCAGAATTTAAAAAACTGGGATCATGAAACCCTTTCCTGAATTTGAACTGAATTGTTCACACCCACTGGAAGCTGAGCTGGAACTGAATTAGAATATCAGGAAGTGGAATGACAACCCATAATGTTAATGTTAAGTTTACACTTTATTTGAAGGTGTCCTTGTTACTGTGCTATAAATTTAAGTACTGAGTTATATTAAAAAACTAAATGTACTAACACTCTTAAAAGGTTCAGTGTAGAACCATAGGGTTTGACTCAATGTTAAAGGACCCTTTATGCCAAAAATGTTCTAATGAGAAATGTCTTAAAGAATTGCATACTTTCGTGTTTAACAGGTTATTTAGATTTTTTTCTAGTGATAAAATACAAAGTTCTGTCATGAAACTCTAGATGGCGCAGGCTGATGGGTCCTTAACTCAGTTTGTTAGCGATCACATCATTATCTACATATCACAGCTGATTGGTTACTGTGGCATCAGCAGCCAATGAGATTACTCAAGATTCAAATACTTGCTCAGCATTTGGTGTAGCAGAGCGCTTTCAGAACCCCTCCATCTTCCCCTGCTCACTATAGATCTGCTACGGGGTTATTTCATGTATGTTATATGTGCCGCAGCAGCATGTGTGTGAATGTACTGGCAGCAGCAGATCTATTCCTCCTGACCAAATACATTAACATTGCCACATCCATTACCATGCCTATCTCTCTGAGAGTTGTCATGACAGAAGTATGTTTACAAGCTGTAAAGAAAGAAAATTAAAACTAAATCCAAAAAAAAAATATTATCCTACGAGGGGAAAAAAAGTTTCTATTATTGAAAATCTTGACAGAACCCTTTAAATAAAACCTTTTCTTCTAAGAGTGTGGAGTTAGGATTAGGATTAGGTTTCAGGTCAGTTGTACATCATTATTCCTAATTTATAGTTATTACTAGAGTAACTACATGTAACATGTCAAAAGGACACTGTAAAATAAAGTGTTACCAAAGTTAATATATTAACTTTTAAGGAATTTTAAAAACTGCATTTACGTCTAAGAAAGAGAGAAAGTGGTTTAATAAATGTATGTTTCTGCAAGAGAATGCAGATTATATGGCCATAAAAAGTGGTTTGAGCATGTGGAATATGATATCTGGATGTATTATTAATGCTTCTTTTCTGAAGTTTCTAATTTACATTTATGCCTTACAACAAAGACTTCATTCCAGGAGTTACCACATATTTTATTACATTCATGCTGGATAGATTGGGGTTTTGATTGTGGTTTTCACTAGATCGGTTCAAAGTGAAAAGAGCTTCAGGTTTTTGTACGACATGTTTCATGTTTTGTGTCACTGGGCTCCAACTCTCAGAGCACAATAATAGAGAGCTGAATCTGACAGACGTACATCAGTAATAGTGAGTTCAGTGGATGATCGTGATGTAGTCGACTGAAACCGAGGATCAGTAGGGTTCCCAGTATCACTCACTGATCGAGCACCTTTATACAGTAAATACTGAGGTTCACTATTAGGATACTGTCTGAACCAGTAAAGCACAACATTATTGCTGTTAGTTTCATATGAGCAGCTCAGTGTCACAGACTCTCCTTCTCTCATGATCATATTAGTATCCTTGTCGATTGGTCCAATGCTATCAGCAAACACACCTGCAATAAAATGTGAGACATCACAATATAACATTAAAGCATCAGCCAGTTTCTCTTGCCAAAAACACCATGTGATGTTAAAAGTGCTCATTCTATCACCTGAAACTGTTATGGCAATCACTAGTAGACATCTCTCCATGTTGATATCGGTTTAAACAGATTTTGATAATGGTTTTAAGGTTAGCTATGTATCTTTCTTTGAGGTTTACACATGAGCACTAAACTAAATGTGATAAATGATCAAAATGGTTGCATAGATGAATGACTGCAGTGGGAGGGGCTCTGCTGTTTATGAATAGTGTGGGTGTGGTCAGTGACTTCACAATCAATACACAATCCCTTTTTACTTCATACTGTAAAATATAACATCAAATATAACTCATATGAATATCTTTATTCCTTTTTTAATTCAGAGTTTAATAACTAAATGTGATCAAAACTTTCACACTCACCCAAATAATAACTTCTCATTAAGTGTAATAAGTATTTAGGTTCACAGAGGCCTTATAATCCTGGAAGTAATCACATCACATGAGTTAAAACAATTAAAAGTTTACAGGGTTCATATGCAGTTTGTATTGAATTTGATTTGAGTATCAGGTCTGGATAAGTATGGAAAAAAGAAAGTATGATATGAAAATATATCTGTGCTTCCAGACTATTCGCCTATTCAGTTTTCTAAAATATATGTAAACATTTCTAAAGAAAAATATATGTATCATTCAAGCAGAGGGTTTTCATGACAAAAGTTTAGTGATCGTCGAACAGGACTGAATGAATTCAAGGCGCACGATTTCCTCATGTGAAACTGTTCGTCTTTACTATAAGAGAGTCTCTTTTGAACGAATGTGTGTGTGTCACTCAAACCAGCAAAAGAGAAAACAATCATCTCAATCAGATTGTGCTTTGCTGTTTGGTGATTGTGCGATATCAAACTGATGTGTCAGAAGTGAACATATGCAAGTCTGAAGTGTTTAAGTTTTCTTTTCATCATTTTAAGCGCATGTTAACAGTTTGAGAAAACCAATGAAAGAAACAGAAACTAAAAATATTTAGAGATGACTGTATTATATACCAAATATAATGCTGAAAATAATGTTGTATGAACCATTTATGTTAAATATGCTGAAAACTCTACAGAGAGGTTTAGAAATGTGAGTCTGAAAAAGTCTGGGGTTCTGAAATGGTGAATGTGTAGAAACCCTGAGTTAAACAGCACTACTAGATGCTCACACAGGGTTTGTGTGTGTGTGTTGAGTGTGTTTGAGTCACAGTGGTCGTCAGAGCACAGTAATACACAGCAGAGTCAGACACACACACATCCTGGATCGTCAGTGGAAATGATTTTGAAATTGTGTTGAGATCGCCACTAAATCTTTCCTTGATCGTAGAGTCAAATTTGCTCAGTATACATTCTGGAAATCCATTCACTTTTTGCTGGTACCAGAAGAGATATGGTGATACATCAGTGGTTTCATATTTACAGTTGATTGTTACAGCTGCACCTTCAACTGCAGTTTGAACACTTGTATTTTGTTCAACTCTGTCCAGAGAATCACATCCTGTAATGTATAACATCACTGATGAGGGTCTCATATTCATATTAGAGGAATATTACAGCATGTGTTCTTACAGAATCTCACTTACCCCAGAAATATGTGATCAAGAAGACTACAATTCTTTGCCAGTTTGCCATCACAGTAATTGTTAAAATAATAATTAGATCAAATAATCTTGTTGAAATCTACAGTTTCAGTCTCTCTTTGATAAAGTTGTGCTAACACTGTCACATATAGAGACCTGCAGGAGGAGTCGGACTGCACCAGTTCATGAATACTGAACGGCTCCTCCTCCTCAAGGATTGTATTTTAACACATTTTCAGTTTTCTGATGTTTTAACATTTTGGTTCAAGCACTGACCCTGTAACGGTGCTGCTGCAGACAAGAGGCACTGGATCCAAGTGCTGTAAGAATTTATTGGAACAGAGTAAAACAGAATTAACTCTACACAAGGAACAAAATAAACCAAGACACATGATAATGACACTACAACAAACGCACACGGTACAACCATGTACAGTTAACACAAGACAAAGAACAGGAGAAGCACTGGGGTATATACACACAAAGGGGAACAAGGTTAACAAGATAACAAGGGGGAGTGGCTAATAGGCAACACCTGGGAAAACTAATCATCCATAAAGACTACAAAGAACTACAAAACATGACACAAAACAGGAAATAACAAAAGTCCTCACACAAGACAGGGGAACACAGGCTGGGATCATGACAGACCCCTTATTTCAATTTAGTGAACTAAACCAATTTTAGACAGAGCACTTGACATTATTGTACTTATATATTATTAGAAGAAACTTTAAAAAATAAGAGACTTAATGTTAATGTTCTCGACTACTATATTACACATTATTATCATGCCACCAGAATCTAACAGGTTTTTAAAATGTATTTATTTTTTGTTATTTAATCTTAAAATATGTTTATATTATTGTTTGTGATATATGTCCACATCTATTATGATGATATATTTTTCATCCTTTGGATATGAATAACAATCCACAAAATTATATTTTGATCTCTTTCACTTTTTCTTTCAATTTCCCTTCATAACTAAATTTCATATACAACATTATGTTGTGAAATAATTCAACACTGTAACTAAAGTCAGAATCGATTAATCAGATCAAATCAGAAGTAAAATTACAGTTATTGGATCGATGAGCCTCAAGCGGAGGAGAGATCAAATGATAATGTAATGTTTAGTTACATTTGTCAAGCTTTGATGTACTAAAGTCATGGGATGTTACATTATAGTAGAATATGTATTATTATCTGTTATTTTGACCTCTTTCACTTTCTTTCATTTGCCTTTATAACACGAGTAAAATGTCATTTGTAACCACACACAGGTGTTTCCACTGGTGTAACGATATTATGTGAATTATAGATAGTGGGTTTGATGTGACTTGACATCAAAGTAAAAAATGAATTTGAGTTTTTGTAAAGCGTCTCAGGCACTTTGTGTCACTGGGCTCCAACTCTCAGAGCACAATAATAGAGAGCTGAATCTGACAGAGTTACACTGTTAATAATGAGTTCAGTGGAGGTTTGGGATGTAGTCGACTGAAACCGAGGATCAGAGGGGTTCCCAGTTACAGTAGATGATCGGGCAGGTTTAAATATTAAATACTGAGGCTCTTCATTAGGATACTGTCTGTACCAGTAAAGATAAACATAACTGCTGCTTGTGTCATATGAGCAGCTCAGGGTCACAGTCTCGTCTTCCTTCTTTATAACGCTTGTTTCTTTATTTGGCCCAATCTGGTCTGCCGTCATCACACCTAAAACAAAGAAATAAGAACATTACTGAGACAAGTTGCACAAAATTAAAAGTTGCACTGTTTTTCTATGTCACTAATAAATAAAGGTCATATTGTAGGCCTACCCGAAGTCAGAATTAATATCAGAAGCAGGAGTTTTTCCATGTGTACTACTACAGTAGGTCAGATCAGTGTATTAATGTTCCCTGTGCTCTGATGCTCATGCTTCAGTTCATTGCTCACAGAAGAGGTGTGTCTTTAGACTTTCTTTTGAAAACTGATGGTTTCAGACACAGGAGATTGGTTGGAGGTGTCAGTTTTGAACACAAGCACATGAGCCTTGAGAATAGACACCAGAGAGTGTCTGGTTAAAGAACAGACACACTAACAGATTATGGATCATAGAATGTCATCTTTAAAAAGTTAAAGAGATAAAAAATTATTAAAACACAATGGAAATAAATTCTTGATGGTTCACGACAAAGAGCACTTTATTGCTTATTACTGATATGACTCATTTTATAATATGTTTCCACTTGGTTTTGTGTTGCTTGGGCAGATTTGGAGAGGTTTTATTTATTTTGCATGTTTTTGTATGAGTGTTGAGTGTGTTTGAGTCACAATATTTAACTATTACTCATTTACATATAGATAATGTGTTGCATGCTGGGGCGGCGCCACCATCTTAAGAGGATCACCCTCTGCATTCAGTTCTGTTGATGCTCATGTGCTCTAACATTTTTATTATGTAGAGAAATAACCTAAAGGTCCACCTTCGCTTGTGTTTTCTTGATGAATTTATAACTGAAGGCGGCTGATCTTGATCTATATGTGTTTTGTTGCATAATTTAAAAAACTAAGACACAAACGCGTGCGGATCTTTCGTCCTTTATTTGAAAGTAGGCCTATTGCAATTTCCCCTGATCTACGCACCATCAAATACGGTTAAGCGCACTTATTTTATCTTTTTGGATTTATTTTATAGACAAAAAAATGAATGAAAGAGGTAGAGAACCAGATCTGTAATCGACATATCTGTTTTTAACCCCTAGAGGTCGATGATCACGCCGGCGCGACTGCCTCGATTTTTTTCCTTATCGGTGCCAAAGAGACTCAAATAACTATCATTATTATATCATTTATCATTCAGGCAAGTGTTATACATCATTATAATCTGTTAAGTTTCTACATTTATTTGTGTACGCTCACAATAAAAACTAAATGTTGTGCTTTTTGCAAAATAAAGAAAACAAACATGATGCGCGATCTGCAGCCTCGCTGTCAATGAAGTTCATTCTGATACTCTTCGCCAGCTTCTTCATTAGTGTTAATGCGGCCATGCCCACGGAGCGCGCGTTCTTTGTAAAGTCAAATACTGATGCGATCCATGCGAGTATCCCCGCCCACATCAACTCGAATAAACACATCAAGATTAGTGCATGTACTTTACATCGTTTTGAGACGGTGTGAGGAATAGTCCTGAAATAATTTACCTCAGAAGAAAAGCTGTTTATTTCTAAGAGCAACTGATCCAGCTGAGGATTGTGAGGTAAGTTTATTCTGTTAGTGTCTGTGAATATTAAACCGCAAAAGACCGTTTAAATATGAATCCTGCTGCAACATAAAATGTCATAGACGTAAGACTGTTTAGACAAGATTTCTTTGGCCTGTTTTGGACAGATTATGAAGTGTTTACTGTAAAATAGCCTAGTGTCACATCAATAAAGCTTTTGTTCGCAAATTTCTGCTCAGATGCTATAAGATTTGTATACAATAGGCTACTTGTTGTAGCCATTAAAATGTATTTTGTTTCATATTGATGTTTAAATATTATAGCCTAATGTTAGTTTTTAATTTCATGTTGATTATGAAACGGGCACAGCATGAGTGAGGAAGGACACATCATAAGATGAGCAATATGTCAGAAGAAATGGAGTTTGTCAGACATGATTTTGACCACTTCATTAAGTTTTGTTTTGTAGAAAGCCTTTCTTTAAAGTGAATTTCGTTTTGTATAAATTGTATCTTAATTTTAATCAATATTTCATCAGCCAATTGCTGGATTTAACCCCTTACCAGACACCCCCCCATTTTGGCAAGTGGGGCATTTTGACATACCCAAAATAAAAAGGCTGCTGCTCTTAAGTCATTCTGAATAGACACATAACCAACATATATTTAGAAAGCCAACACTTGAGTTTACAGCTGAAGACTCAGAATTACTCAGACTGTTATTAATATGGAGATATATAGGCTCAAACATTAAAAAAAATATATATATGTGAATGTAGTATAACAACTTATAACCACAACTACGAGCCACGAGCGTGGTCATGTTTCATTTCAAATCTGAAGATGATATCTCTAAAATTATGCATTTTACGAATAATATTGTAAGACCTTGTCGGGAGTTTTTACAGAGGGCTGATAAAGATGCTAATGCAATATGTTATTGCCCTGTAAACACCCATTTGCAGTCTTTTGTCTAATGTCTGGCAAGGAGAACAGCTCAATTCATGCTCTATTGCTCTCAAGCGATGAACATTTTACACCTTTGTCAGTTTGAGACTTAATCCCCATTTTTCTTTTATCATTATTCTTTTGTTTGTATTCAGCCATTATAGCCTTTATTCTGGCATGAAGGCTTGCCCATTAACAGCACTTTACAATAATCCACACGTTATCTATAGTCTTTATAGAAAACAAACTATAAAAGCATATCCTTGGAACCTTATGTGAATTATTGTAACAAAACAGATCGTGAAATAGATATAGCTCCTGGCGCAACAGGTGCATTAGAGCTACAGTTAGCATCAAGCTACATAACACAATTTAAAAGATTAAAATTACACTTTCACTCAAAATTTCACTTTAGACCACCATTGAGTATTTGTATTAGCTTCCTGTTGCGATCTAATGGGGATTTCATTCATATGATGATGTTAAAACATGTTATATTTAGCATTTTATATGGAGCTCATCGCTACACCTGCTTAGCATTTATAATGTAAACATCCATTATTGATATAAAAATAGCCAAAATCACATGAAAATCACAAAAAAACCTTATGCCATAGTTATTGTGTGTTTATTAGCTTCATATTTCACGTGTAGAAATGTAGAATTGGTTCGTTCTTCACTGAGCACAGGACAAGGAAGAGGAACAGAGGACAGCATCATGCAGGAGGGCAGTATTGAGTCACGTAAGATGATTGACAGCTCCAGACATGGAATGAGCACGTGATGACTCATATCTGATGCAAATCAGGAAGAGGAGAGACAGAGAGAGCTGTGAACGCTCTTTCAGCTCTTCAGATCGGATAATTCAGTGGGAAATGAATAGAAATGGTATTCTATATGACAAAATATTTTGCAAACGTGATAATAAATCAATATTTCTCCAAATATGCGCACTTTGAACTAAGAGCCATAGCAAACGCTGTTCATTGCAGCTGTGTGGACACGACTGAACCGCAGCAGATGAAAGAGAATTCATTTGCGTGTGATATCGAATCAAAATATCTTACATTAAAGATCGATTATTTTGCACTCCTGACTTAATAAATTAATGTCACTGCAACCCAGTTTTATCATAAACAGTGGTCAAATATCGAAGCTGAAGTCTTTAATCTTTCTACTGATACTCAGTTTGTCCAGATAAAGTAAGAGTGTGATGTTTTAACGAGCTGTGAATGTTGATCAACAGTAATCTGGGGCCATCTGCGATCCTTGACACTAAAGGGGTTAATAAATAAAAAGCAAATATTGCAGACAAAAGCCTATAATAGGCGCCGGCGCGATCATGACATTGCACGGCGCGTCTCATAAATGAACCGAAACTCGAAATGTTATTTGAGTATTGTGTGTATCGGATAGTTTACAAAATCAAATGATTCAGAAAAATTTTGCCATTGTGAAAAGAGATTGGAAAAAGTGTTCCAATCAACCTGAATTCACCCTATACTCTTTGAAATCATAATTGCATTGCATTATGTTGTTTTAAATCCCAAATATTTTACTTATAACATTCATCATTACCAATTATTCAGTTATTTGTATTTACTGAATACTGAATTGTGTTCAATGTCACAATATTTCTGTTTTTTTAGCATGAGACTTCTTTCAAAAACATAAAAAATAGTAATGTCAAATCTTTTGATAATTTAAAATATAATAGGCCTTTGTAATGTGCCTTTGATAACTATATTCCAAATAAACTACAACAAAATATATTTATTTTGTCCTGTTGCTTAGCTCCCTGTCACATACCTGACTCAAAGGCTTATTCATTATGCAGCTCATTATGTGGTTCTATTGTCTCTCAGGTGTAAATCACAGCATTATTCATGATCATTCACACCCTTCGCATATGGCCTTTGTAAAGAAAAAGTGTCTTACAAAATTTGAACGAATGTGCGTGTGTCACTCAAACCAGCAAAAGAGAAAACAATCATCTCAATCAGATTGTGCTTTGCTGTTTGGTGATTGTGCGATATCAAACTGATGTGTCAGAAGTGAACATATGCAAGTCTGAAGTGTTTAAGTTTTCTTTTCATCATTTTAAGCGCATGTTAACAGTTTGAGAAAACCAATGAAAGAAACAGAAACTAAAAATATTTAGAGATGACTGTATTATATACCAAATATAATGCTGAAAATAATGTTGTATGAACCATTTATGTTAAATATGCTGAAAACTCTACAGAGAGGTTTAGAAATGTGAGTCTGAAAAAGTCTGGGGTTCTGAAATGGTGAATGTGTAGAAACCCTGAGTTAAACAGCACTACTAGATGCTCACACAGGGTTTGTGTGTGTGTGTTGAGTGTGTTTGAGTCACAGTGGTCGTCAGAGCACAGTAATACACAGCAGAGTCAGACACACACACATCCTGGATCGTCAGTGGAAATGATTTTGAAATTGTGTTGAGATCGCCACTAAATCTTTCCTTGATCGTAGAGTCAAATTTGCTCAGTATACATTCTGGAAATCCATTCACTTTTTGCTGGTACCAGAAGAGATATGGTGATACATCAGTGGTTTCATATTTACAGTTGATTGTTACAGCTGCACCTTCAACTGCAGTTTGAACACTTGTATTTTGTTCAACTCTGTCCAGAGAATCACATCCTGTAATGTATAACATCACTGATGAGGGTCTCATATTCATATTAGAGGAATATTACAGCATGTGTTCTTACAGAATCTCACTTACCCCAGAAATATGTGATCAAGAAGACTACAATTCTTTGCCAGTTTGCCATCACAGTAATTGTTAAAATAATAATTAGATCAAATAATCTTGTTGAAATCTACAGTTTCAGTCTCTCTTTGATAAAGTTGTGCTAACACTGTCACATATAGAGACCTGCAGGAGGAGTCGGACTGCACCAGTTCATGAATACTGAACGGCTCCTCCTCCTCAAGGATTCTGGGTCTATTTTTGGGACTTTTCAATGTTCTGATGTTTGTTTTATCAGTCTCTTCACATGTGTTGGTTCAAGCACTGAGCCCTTTTTCAATTTGATGAACTAAACATCAGAAGACAGAGCACTCAACATTATTGTACTTGGGAAATTTATTAGAAGAAGCTGTAAAAAAAAGACTTGAACTATTAAAAGATTGTATATTTAATGTTGTTATTCTCAACTAATGTAGAATATTGTTTTCATTATCATTTAATTATATTAATTCATTATGGTTATGCATTTTTCATCAACGTCAGAGAAATGTGTGTTGAGTGTGTGTGAGTCACAGTGGGCTTCAGAGCACAGTAATACACAGCAGAGTCAGACACACACACATCCTGGATCGTCAGAGGAACTGATTTTGATGTGGAATCCAGTTTTGCATGAAATCTCTCCTTAAATTCAGGCTCTGTAGTTCCTTCACCAATGGAAAAGTCACTCAGAATGGATGTTGGTGATCTGTTTGGCAGCTGTTTGTACCAGAAGAGATACGGACTTGTATCAGTGGTAGTATAATTACACATTAAAATAACTTGATCTCCTTCACTTGCAGTCATTTCTCTATAAGACTGTTCAACCCTGTCCTGTCCCAAAGACACTGGAAGAAAAAAAGTCATTAACATAAATTATGTGCAAAGTAAACTTCAACATTTAATAACCTAAATGAAAGTAAACTTTTCTGTGAGTGTACAGAAATATAAAAAGTGTGCTTACCATCGTAATGTGTTATGACACACAGGGAAATCAAAGCCCATCTAAACATAGTTGTTCTCTGAGGTAAAAGAACTGACATTCACTCAACAGAGCTCCTAAAACTCTCTCTGTGTCTCACTGAGCTCTGCTTTAATGTATCATGTCACATGATCTACTCATACATGAAGAGAGCAATGCTGACCCCTTGTGGATAAAGTTTGAAATTACTTAAAAATGTGTTATTTTGGAAACCATGAACAATTTTTCACAAAATTAGGATTAGTCTAAAGTGTTTTTGAACACATGATTGATCCTCTCTACTCATCTCTCGGTGTGTATATCATGAAGCCATTTACTTAGATATACCCATGGGCATTATCTACCTGTTTTTCTTTTTTCTTTGCAGTACATTATATTGCCAAAAGTTTTGGGACGTCTGCCTTTAAATGCAAGGTTTAGGAGTGTGTTTAAGGGAATTTTTGACCATTCTTCTAGAAGCACATTTGTGAGGTCAGGCACTGATGTTGGACGAGAAGGCCTGGCTCACAGTCTCCGCTCTAATTCATCCCAAAGGTGTTCTATCGGGTTGAGGTCAGGACTCTGCGCAGGCCAGTCAAGTTCCTCCACACCAAACTCGCTCATCCATGTCTTTATGGACCGACGCTTTGTGCACTGGTGCGCAGTCATGTTGGGACAGGAAGGGGCCGTCCCCAAACTGTTTCCACAAAGTTGGGAGCATGAAATTCTCCGAAATGTCTTGTATGCTGAAGAATTAAGAGTTCCTTTCACTGGAACTAAGGGGCCAAGCCCAACCCCTGAAAAACAACCCCACCCCATAATCCCTCCTCCACCAAACTTTACACTTGGCACAATGCAGTCAGGCAAGTCCCGTTCTCCTGGCAACCGCCAAACCCAGACTCGTCCATGGGATTGCCAGACAGAGAAGCGTGATTGGTCACTCCAGAGAACACGTCTCCACTGCTCTAGAGTCCAGTGGCGGCGTGCTTTACCCCACTGCATCCCACGCTTTGCATTGCACTTGGTGATGTAAGGCTTGGATGAGCTGCTCGGCCATGGAAACCCATTCCATGAAGCTCTCTACACACTGTTCTTGAGCTCATCTGAAGGCCACAGAAGTTTGGAGGTCTGTAGCTATTGACTCTGCAGAAAGTTGGTGACTTCTGCGCACTGTGACCCTCAGCATGCGCTGACCCCGCTCTGTGATTTTACGTGGCCTATCACTTCGTGGCTGAGTTGCTGTTGTTCCCAATTGCTTCCACTTTGTTATAATCCCACTAACAGTTGAGCGTGGAATATTTAGTAGTGAGGAAATGTCAGGAATGGACTTATTGCACAGGTGGCAACCTATCACGGTACCACACTTGAGTTCACTGAGCTCCTGAGAGCGACCCATTCTTTCACAAATGTCTGTAGAAGCGTCTGCATGCCTAGTGCTTGATTTATACACCTGTGCCCATGGAAGTGATTGAACACCTGAACTCAGTGATTTGGAGGGGCGTCCCAATACTTTTGCAATATAGTGTAAATTGTCTGAAGAAGGTGTGCCTTGACTGTGTATTGACCACATTTGTACATGCAAATGGGTGATTTCTACCATAATGCTTTAAAGTAGTACTTTTCTACCTACAATATTCATGCATTTGTATTTCATGTGGCTGCTTTGAATGGGCAAGATGCTTCTAGATATCTCAGAGGGATCTGTTTAAAATTTAAGATTTCAGGGTCCCATTTCTCGTGAACTGTGGAACACCATTGTTACCTTTTTTTGTACAGTAGGATTTTGTGCAGTGATGTTGTGTTTCCTCAGGTTATTGTACAGTGTTGTTGTGTTTCCTGTGACTGTGGGCTTCAGAGCACAGTAATACAGAGCAGAGTCTGACACTGCAGCAGAGGAGATCTCCAGATACACATGGGTTTCTTTTTCTTTGTCTTTTCTGATCTCAGTAGTGAATCTTTGATCTACATCAGATGTCTTAACATCTTTTGCACTGTCTGAAATGAGCACAAGGAATTCAGGAGCTGATCCGGGATACTGACGGTACCAAAATAAATACCATGCAGAAGAATAACTGCAGGATAATTTAACACTTGAACCCTCGACAGCAAACTCCTGTGTTTTGTCTGGTGTAATAGTATCTCCATTACTCGCACCTGCAAAGAAAAGTGAAATAGTCTCAACGGGTGCAAAATATGACTATGCTGATAAAATGTGAGCATTTTAGAAGTTCATTCACTTATAGTGCGCTTTTATATATTAAGGCCACATATAAGACCATATATTTAATGATTAAAAATGACTTGACATACTTCATTGTGATAATTAAGGACAGCATTGAAATGATGGTACTTACATGCTAAAGCAGAGAACAGAATAAGTGAATGGAGTATCATTGTATGTGTGCTCACAGTCTCAGCTTGAATGATCTTATGCCAGTCTCTGTCAGGCTCAGCAAAACACCCTCAGATACGTTAAGCTCCTCCTTCCTCACCACATGGGAAAATACATCAGTTTACCACCTTCACCTTTTTGACCATGGTTGCTTCATAAGATGTTACAAAGACAGAGCAGCATCTTTTATCTGAAGATTTAAACGCATTTAATTTCATAGTGAAACACAATCACAGAGAAGCAAACAAAGAAGGAGAGCTTAAAACGTTCCTCGCATTCACTCGTGCTTTTAAACTCTGGCGGGATACTTGATATATACAGAGATTGTGTGTGTGTGTGTTACAGTACAGTATCTATATAAGTATATTTACTGTATACTGTATAATGCAAGTGGACTACCGTAATATGATGCATTATAGTAAGTATATTACAGTACAATGCACATTGTTGGATTACGACACGTTTTTCTCCCAACATTCGGCTGCACCCTTCGGCCCGCCTCGGCCATTGTAAGGCCATGATTGAGAACATCATCCACAATAGTGGCCCTTATTTCATCGGATGAATGTCCTTGGTCTCTTCTACCTCTTCATCTGTTTCGCCTCCCTACACTTCCACTTACTTTTCTTCTTCTTTCTGGCTGTTGACCCTGTTAGTTTCCTTGTTATTCTTCCATTGTCAGACTCAGAAATTATAACACGGTGTTGTGCGCTGTCTATCTGCTTGTCACCCGAAGGGTCTCGAGATGCACCTCTGAGCTATTTTAGAGAACTGGTTGATCATTGATTGATATAATGCTTTACATTCCGGTTATTGGTGAAATTCAAGATTATCCTGTGCAATTCATCAGTTCAGGACACATTTACAAAAGAAAGTCTATAGATATGTATAGAAAATATTCTTGATAGATTATGACAACTAGTTCAACCATTTTGCATGTAATGACAATGAACTAATGATGTTTTTTTGTAAGACTATTCGACAGAGAATCAGTATAATATACTTTGATCAACATGACAAAATCAATTGATCATGTAGGAAACAGCAGACAAGTGTACAAAATCTATTGCATGAACGCAACACTGCAGCCCTGTGGCAGAAATGTGCCTGCACAATATGATCATCATTTAACTCTTTTTATAGCATATTTGTTGGTCAGAATTTATTAAATTATTAAATTGCATGAAAAGTGAAGGACAGTACTGTATGTTGTATGTGTGTAATATCATTGTCATCTTAAGACTGTTTGACTCAGTGTCTCGGCTATATTCGTGCTCTCTCTCACTGGGTAAAGTGTTTTTGTGTAGAGCTGATGTGTTTCCTGTGACTGTGGGTCTCAGAGCACAGTAATACAGAGCAGAGTCTGACACAGATGCTGAGGAGATCTCCAGATACACACGGGTTTGTTCCAGTTTAGTGAGTTTAACAGACAGTCTTGGATCTACATCAGACTTTTCAGTGTTTGTTGCACCATCGAAGATGAGCACAAGGAATTCAGGAGCTGATCTGGGATACTGACGGTACCAGTATAGATAATCTGCAGAGGAATAACTACAGGATAATGTAACATTTGAACCCTCCTCAGCAAAAAGCTCTGTTTTCTTCGGTGTGATGTTTCCAGAGACAGCAGCTGAAACAATATGCAAAAGATACATTTTTAATTAGATTTGTTCTGATTAAACTCATCATTAACAATACATAATACATATATAAGTATACACACATGCCAGACTATAGAAGAGAATAGCTGAATAAATATCCATTGTGCAGTGCACTGTGTTCACTTTAAGATCTGAACTGTTTCTACCCAGTGTGAAGTGATCAGATTGTGTCAGACGATCAGATCTGTGTAGTCCCTCCTCTCTGAGACACATCATGGCTAAGTTTTACTTTTTTTATATTTTGTAATATTATTAATATTAATAATAAATATATATATATATATATATATATATATATATATATATATATATAAAATACATTTAATATTGTATTGCAAACTTAAATAAATATTTCTGATTTTTCAAACAGGCAAAACATGAAGTTCATAGTGTGTGGTCTGACAAAGGCAAATAAAACACACTAACTCATCTTTATAGATTAAGTATTCTCTTATAATGTTCTCCTAGTTTTGCCTTCTCACACTTACAGCAGAGTCAGACACATGAAGGTTTTGAAATGTAGTTTCAAATGTTGTAAAACTCCTCATGTACAAACCCGATTCCAAAAAAGTTGGGACACTGTACAAATTGTGAATAAAAAAGGAATGCAATCATTTGCAAATCTTATAAACTTATATTTTATTCACAATAGAATATAGATAACATATCAAATGTTGAAAGTGAGACATTTTGAAATGTCATGCCAAATATTGGCTCATTTTGGATTTCATGAGAGCTACACATTCCAAAAAAGTTGGGACAGGTAGCAATAAGAGGCCAGAAAAGTTAAATGTACATATAAGGAACAGCTGGAGGACCAATTTGCAACTTATTAGGTCAATTGGCAACATGATTGGGTATAAAAAGAGCCTCTCAGAGTGGCAGTGTCTCTCAGAAGTCAAGATGGGCAGAGGATCACCAATTCCCCCAATGCTGCGGCGAAAAATAGTGGAGCAATATCAGAAAGGAGTTTCTCAGAGAAAAATTGCAAAGAGTTTGAAGTTATCATCATCTACAGTGCATAATATCATCCAAAGATTCAGAGAATCTGGAACAATCTTTGTGCGTAAGGGTCAAGGCCGGAAAACCATACTGGATGCCCGTGATCTTCAGGCCCTTAGATGGCACTGCATCACATACAGGAATGCTACTGTAATGGAAATCACAACATGGGCTCAGGAATACTTCCAGAAAACATTGTCGGTGAACACAATCCACCGTGCCATTCGCCGTTGCCGGCTAAAACTCTATAGGTCAAAAAAGAAGCCATATCTAAACATGATCCAGAAGCGCAGGCGTTTTCTCTGGGCCAAGGCTCATTTAAAATGGACTGTGGCAAAGTGGAAAACTGTTCTGTGGTCAGACGAATCAAAATTTGAAGTTCTTTTTGGAAAACTGGGACGCCATGTCATCCGGACTAAAGAGGACAAGGACAACCCAAGTTGTTATCAGCGCTCAGTTCAGAAGCCTGCATCTCTGATGGTATGGGGTTGCATGAGTGTGTGTGTGGCATGGGCAGCTTACACATCTGGAAAGGCACCATCAATGCTGAAAGGTATATCCAAGTTCTAGAACAACATATGCTCCCATCCAGACGTCGTCTCTTTCAGGGAAGACCTTGCATTTTCCAACATGACAATG
Source organism: Coreius guichenoti (assembly GCA_039654105.1). Lineage (NCBI taxonomy): Eukaryota > Metazoa > Chordata > Actinopteri > Cypriniformes > Gobionidae > Coreius > Coreius guichenoti. The sequence goes on from CM077175.1 coordinate 44,427,262, forward strand.
CCAGACCACATACTGCATCAATTACAACATCATGGCTGCGTAGAAGAAGGATCCGGGTACTGAAAAGGCCAGCCTGCAGTCCAGATCTTTCACCCATAGAAAACATTTGGCGCATCATAAAGAGGAAGATGCGACAAAGAAGACCTAAGACAGTTGAGCAACTAGAAGCCTGTATTAGACAAGAATGGGACAACATTCCTATTCCTAAACTTGAGCAACTTGTCTCCTCAGTCCCCAGACGTTTGCAGACTGTTATAAAAAGAAGAGGGGATGCCACAGTGGTAAACATGGCCTTGTCCCAACTTTTTTGAGATGTGTTGATGCCATGAAATTTAAAATCAACTTCTTTTTCCCTTAAAATGATACATTTTCTCAGTTTAAACATTTGATATGTCATTTATGTTGTATTCTGAATAAAATATTGAAATTTGAAACTTCCAAATCATTGCATTCTGTTTTTATTCACAATTTGTACAGTGTCCCAACTTTTTTGGAATCGGGTTTGTAAGTTAATGACACTGATCATGAACCATTGTAGAAAAACAAGGGTTTCTAAACCCCTTTGCCAGTGTGTCATCATTCCTGAGCTGTTAAGTTTGCTGTGATATTCCTGGTGGAAAATTGTAAGGTCCACTCAAATATGGTGTGTAACCAGACCGCTCCATCTCAACAACCTCTAGTGGACAAGTACGAGCACCACGCTCTTATCTGCCTAAGACAGGCATTAAAAGTACTGGGTTAAATACAAATAAAGCTAAAATAATTGTATTAACTCATCACTCTTGTGACCATTGGCATAAAAACCTGAAACTTGGATGTACTCTGGAAACTGAAAATAGCAGCATCTGTGTTATATTTTACTGTGTTGGGAAAGATCTAAAAATAAATGGTAGAAAAATATAAAGATATGCTGAAATTATTTGCTGTTATCATGTATCTTTTATTATTCCCTTTAGTGTTATAAATATGTATATACATAAATTAGAAGGTAATCAGTGCTGAATTCATTTCACATGAGTGGGGACTGATTTCAAGAATCATAAACACATGATTTATTGTTGAGGATGTTTTTGTAGAGTGTAGATGAGTTTCCTGTCACTGTGGGCGTCAGTGCGCAGTAGTACAGCGCAGAGTCTGAGACTTCAGCATCAAAGATCTCCAGGCTCACAAGATTTCTGTCCACTTTTGGTAAAATACGAGGAGGAAGAGGGTTACTTGTGGCTCCTTGTGGATAAATCCAAGCCAGAAACTCCGGTTTGGATCTGGAATATTGGCGATACCAGTGCAGATTAGTTATAGTTCCTTCATATTTACAGGAGAGAATGACTTTTTGTCCCACAGATGCAAGTGTGTTGTTTGTCTGTGGTGTTATTGACTGTGCCACTGTGTCACCTGCAAACCGTAAAATATAAAACATTTCATCAAACATTTGTATCATTAACATTATAGCATATACACTCACCTAAAGGATTATTAGGAACACCTGTTCAATTTCTCATTAATGCAATTATCTAATCAACCAATCACATGGCAGTTGCTTCAATGCATTTAGGGGTGTGGTCCTGGTCAAGACAATCTCCTGAACTCCAAACTGAATGTCAGAATGGGAAAGAAAGGTGATTTAAGCAATTTTGAGCGTGGCATGGTTGTTGGTGCCAGACGGGCCGGTCTGAGTATTTCACAATCTGCTCAGTTACTGGGATTTTCACGCACAACCATTTCTAGAGTTTACAAAGAATGGTGTGAAAAGGGAAAAACATCCAGTATGCGGCAGTCCTGTGGGCGAAAATGCCTTGTTGATGCTAGAGGTCAGAGGAGAATGGGCCGACTGATTCAAGCTGATAGAAGAGCAACTTTGACTGAAATAACCACTCGTTACAACCGAGGTATGCAGCAAAGCATTTGTGAAGCCACAACACGCACAACCTTGAGGCGGATGGGCTACAACAGCAGAAGACCCCACCGGGTACCACTCATCTCCACTACAAATAGGAAAAAGAGGCTACAATTTGCACGAGCTCACCAAAATTGGACAGTTGAAGACTGGAAAAATGTTGCCTGGTCTGATGAGTCTCGATTTCTGTTGAGACATTCAGATGGTAGAGTCAGAATTTGGCGTAAACAGAATGAGAACATGGATCCATCATGCCTTGTTACCACTGTGCAGGCTGGTGGTGGTGGTGTAATGGTGTGGGGGATGTTTTCTTGGCACACTTTAGGCCCCTTAGTGCCAATTGGGCATCGTTTAAATGCCACGGCCTACCTGAGCATTGTTTCTGACCATGTCCATCCCTTTATGACCACCATGTACCCATCCTCTGATGGCTACTTCCAGCAGGATAATGCACCATGTCACAAAGCTCGAATCATTTCAAATTGGTTTCTTGAACATGACAATGAGTTCACTGTACTAAAATGGCCCCCACAGTCACCAGATCTCAACCCAATAGAGCATCTTTGGGACGTGGTGGAACGGGAGCTTCGTGCCCTGGATGTGCATCCCACAAATCTCCATCAACTGCAAGATGCTATCCTATCAATATGGGCCAACATTTCTAAAGAATGCTTTCAGCACCTTGTTGAATCAATGCCACGTAGAATTAAGGCAGTTCTGAGGGCGAAAGGGGGTCAAACACAGTATTAGTATGGTGTTCCTAATAATCCTTTAGGTGAGTGTATCTAAAAATATCTGCATTGTTTGTACAAATGTCGAAAGTCATGAGTAAACTTCACTTACTTTTTATCAACAGTACCAGAAGAAGAGCACAAAGAATCATCATGTTTGCTCTGTGAGACGTTTAATGATCCCTTTGCTTTTACTCAAACACCGGCTCCTCCTACAGTCAGTGAAACTGCACAGAATGACAACACATGAACATCACACTGACATGAACTGCACCTCTGGGGGATTAATATTTGATATGAAACAAATCTAGTAATCTCATTTAGTTTATTTTCAACATGTAGTGTTTTGGTCACAATCTATTTTTCTGTTTATTGTAGGCCTTTAAAAAAGAACCTAACGCTCATGGGAAATGTTGCTTTGGCAACTAGCTGAAAAAAATGTTTTTTATATATATATTTTTTATTTCAGTTGATGTTTATTTTATTTCAAGTAACAAAAATTTGTTTATGATTTTAGTATTAGTTTAAGATAATAATAATAATAATAGCCCTGCTTTGAAGAGCTGAATGATGAGTGTATACATCGCCCTCTTCTGGTGCCTCATATTTCATAGCAAGTGCATTATTTGACAGAAATGTGCATGGAAATGTGAAGAGTTTTATTTCTGCTCATATCATAATAAATGTATAGTAATAATCAAATACATTCAATACATGTGTTTTGACAGCATATTGATCACTGTGGATTGTTCTGACATGAAATGCCTGCCTAAATATAATTTATTATGGGATAAAGTTAATGTCAAATTTAAAAATTAAGTAAATCAATTTATGATACAGGGCTGCCAACTCTCATGCATTGGCCGTGAGACACACGCATTTGATTGGTTTCACACGCTCACACGCCACACCCCCGATTTCTCACGCTGAAGTGTCAGCCCGGTCGGTCAAATGCCTGAAAGATGAGTTTATCTATAGATCTACCTGTTGAGCCACTCGTGATCGTCTAGTTATGCTTTCGGTGAGGGGGTTCAAGATAAATGTGCAAATAAATACGGTGTAGCGTGACCAAAAGCTACATTCTGTTTTGGGTTCTGATGAGAACGAGCTTATAATGAGCGAAGCGGAAGCGGTGTGACGCTCTATGCAGGCACGCTCCACTCATGAACCGCGCGCTCACCAGTAAAACAACGTTCGCTCAAATCCCGTTCAGACATGAAATTTATCTGTACTGTAGCCTACTATAGCTACTTGTTGTAGCCATTAAACAGTGTATTTTGTTTCATATTTATGTTTAAATACTATAATGCTATTTTAAAATTTCATCTAGGCTATATTGATTATGAAAAGTGCAAAGATGCGTAATATATGTCAAACACATAGGGTCAGAAATGATTTTGACCACTTCATTAAGTTTTGTAGAAAGCCTTTCTTTAAAGTGAATTTCGTTTTGTATAAATTGTATCTTAATTGTAATCAATGTTTCATCAGCCAATTGCACTTGCATTGCACATGAACTGGAGCTGGAGCGCGTCTCATAAATAAACCGAAACTCAGCAGGCTACTTGCCTCACAGACATGAGAAATGTGTGTATAGAAAGCTTGAAATGTCCACTTTTAAACGAAACAATTCGAAACGAAAAGAAATAATCAATCAATGCGCACTGTTCACGCGAGCAGCTCATGACTGGCGTCTCAGAGTGGCTCTGTTCAAAATGCTGCGAGCTCCATCACTGCATGTGCTGTGAGTTTAACACGCATTTTTAGACTAATCCTGACTCCTGAGTATTTAATTTAAGTTGCATACATTTTGTTCTTGCACTGATGTTAAATGTGTAGCCATTTTGCACTTTGACAGCCAGTTTGAGATATAGGCTATATTTGAGTATTGTGTGTATCTGATAGTTTACAAAATCAAATGATTCGGACAGTTTTTGCAATTGAAATGACTGGGAAAAAGTGTCCCAACCAACCTGAATTCACCCTATACTCTTTGATATCATAATTACATTGCATTATGTTGCTTGAAACCCCAAATATTATAACATTCTTCATTAACAATTATTCAGTTATTTGTAACAATGTCATTGTAAAAATGTCAATGTAGCTAGCTACTTTTTTATAGTAACTTGTAGTGTAGCTACTTTTTCAAAAGGGTAGCTTGAATGTAACTTAACTACTTTAACTTACAAGTAGCTTGTAAAGCTACAGTTTCAGAGTAGCTTGCCCAACACTGTTTTTTTTTACTGAAAGATCAGCCACAGCAAAAAAGAGCCGCACAACAGACAGAAGAGCAACAGACAGGACAGACCAAATGACAGACTGGACAGACCGAATGACAGTCTGGACAGACAGAACAGCAACAGACAGTTTTTTTTCCCTTTTCTTCCCTGTAAAAGCTGGTTTATGTATATGTATATATATATATATATATATATATATATATATCAATTTGTTCTATTTAGACAAAATCATGCCTCTATATAGTGCTTTAAAATTGTGTGTGTGTCTATAGGATATACTGTATACAAAGCATCATATAGATGTATGCATTTTGTCTTAATAGACAGAATTAATTATGTATCAACCTATACTTATCTATCAAAGGCAAAAAAGAAATAATAAAAAAACAATACTGTATATATATATGATTTTTTTTAATTTTTTTTGTGTGTATGGTAATGATGCTGAATGAGCCAAAATTTTTTTGCTTTGTACGCAGCAAAATTTTGGTTGGCCCCACCAAATCTCACTCCAAGTTTTTTTGAAAAGTTGGCAGCCCTGTGATATAAAATAGAATAGTTTAAAATGATAGACTTAATTCAAAGACAAATCAAGAATATTTAATTTTGGGCTCATGTACTGTATTTGCAGGGTTTTTGAGTGTGTTTGAGTCACAGTGGCTTCAGAGCATAGTAATACACAGCAGAGTCAGACACACACACACATCCTGGATCGACAGAGGAACTGATGTTGTGCTGAGATTTGCTTAATCTCTTCTTGAACTCTTCTTCATTGTCTTCAATTTTAGAAACTTTACTTGGGAATTCAACTCAACAGCAGTCTGATATTTCCTAATATTTGCCATCATCCATATAGCCTATCAGTCAAATCAAATCAAATCAAATCTCAGTTATTGTCACGTTCTGTGTGTGTTTAGTTTCATATTCATGGACTGTTAGTTTGTTCCTCTTCAGTTACCTGTTCCCTTTCTTCTGATTTCCGGCCACTCATTTAATCATTAGTTAGGCAACTATGGACACTCATGCCACCAACAAACCTGTTCATCATTTAGTTTATTATACAGTAATTGTATATTTAAGTTCCTCCTTGTATTCAGTCGGGTTTTGTCAAGCAAGACAACGTCCTGTTAGTTTGTCAGTGTAAGACATTTAATGGTCAAAAATAACCAAGAATAGAAGTATTGATCAAATCAAATCAAATCACCTTTATTTATATAGCGCTTTTTACAATGGCAATTGTTTCAAAGCAGCTTCACAGTGGTAACAGGAAAATAATGCAACGGAATTTGATTCGGCTGTACAGCCGCTCTGGTGAAAGCGTTGATGTCATCCAGCTCATTTCAATTATCATATAGTGTCAATGCGGGCAGATCAGTAATATAGTTGAAATTTAAGTGTCCCCAACTGAGCAAGCCAAAAGCCAAAGGCGACGGTGGCAAGGAACCAAAACTCCTTCAGGGCCAGAATGGAGAAAAAAAACCTTGGGAGAAACCAGGCTCAGTCGGGGTGCCAGTTCTCCTCTGGCCGACGAACAAATAGTGTATGATTATGATTCTGGCAACATTACAGGTCAGAAGTCATATTAGATCAATAGATATTCGTAGGATTATTCGAAAGATTGGAGTCGTCACGCCGGGGACAGGTTTAATGAGGATGTCGTGTCGATGCAGCATTTACAGGGGGGAGTTTAATTGACACTATTGTCTCTACAGACACTTCAGGGATGTGTTCGTCATGTCCAGGCTAAGGTCCACCATCTGGTCCGGATACGGCCCGGATCCGGCCGACTGCAGTAAACCTCGGGATAAACAGAGAGACTAACATTAGCATAGATGTCACTCTTCTTATGATGTAACGAGTACATCAGGTGTTATTGGAAGTGTTCCCGGTTCCGGCTGACCTAGTTAATGCAGCCTAAAACAATCATTTAACTGATTTGAATAATAGAAATTAAAAATGTTTTATGTGTATGCCATAGTAAAGAGATGTGTTTTTAGTCTAGATTTAAACTGACAGAGTGTGTCTGCTTCCCGAACAATGCTAGGAAGACTGTTCCAGAGTTTAGGTGCTAAATAAGAAAAGGATCGACCGCCTGCAGTTAATTTTGATATTCTAGGTATTATCAACTGGCCAGAATTTTGAGACCGCAATAGACGTGATGGAGTATAATGCGTTAAGAGCTCGCTCAAGTACTGGGGAGCTAAACCATTTAGTGCTTTGTAAGTAATCAGCAAGATTTTCAAATGTATACGATGTTTAATAGGGAGCCAATGCAGTGTTGCCAGAACCGGGCTAATATGGTCATACTTCCTGGTTCTAGTAAGAACTCTAGCTGCTGCGTTTTGAACCAGCTGCAGTTTATTTATTAAGCGAGCAGGGCAACCACCCAGTAGAGCATTACAATAATCTAGCCTTGAGGTCATGAACGCATGAACTAACTGTTCAGCATTTTGCATTGAAAGCATGTGCCGTAATTTAGATATATTTTTTAAGATGGTAGAATGCAGTTTTACAGATGCTAGAAATGTGGCTTTCAAATGAGAGATTGGTATCAAAGAGCACACCCAGGTTCCTAACTGATGACGAGGACAACACATTGACCCACATTGATTATGTAAACTAAATGTAAACTGAAAGTTTCGTCAAAGTAATCTCCTTAGTCATATTAAATCTTAACATGCATGTAATTATGTGTTTTTTATATATATATATATATTTATGAACCAGAGTGTCATGATTCCGGTCTTGTTTTCCCCGATCTTGTGTGGACTTTTGTTACTTCCTGTTTTACGCCATGTTTTGTAGTTATTTGTAGTTTTTCATGTTCATTGGTCTCCCCAGGTGTTTCCCATGTACCACACACCCTTGTTATCTTGTTAAGCTTGTCTGCCTTTGTGTGTGTGTATATATATATATGCTTGTGGTTCACTTGTCTTTTGTCAGTCGTTGCTTGGTGTTCATGCTCTTGTTTCGAGTTTCCTTGTTTCGAGTTTGGATTATTAAACTTTAACTGCATGTGGATCATCTTCTCTGTTTGTTTCTTTGCCTATCTCAACTGTAACAGAACGACTGACCACACAACATGGATCCAGCAGTTAGAACTATGTCAAGGTAATTGACCTCTCGAGAACCACATCAATGTTTTCTTGGACATTGCTAATGCCTCTGACCTCCCAGACTTTGCACTAACTGATTTCTTTTGTTATGGACTCAATGACTACTATCAACTCAAACTGATCTGTGATGGTCCTCGAGGGACGCTTCTGAAATTTTTGGACTTTGCTCTGTTGTTGGCTGGTTCCCCCTTCACTGTCGGGGAGATAGGCAAGATGTCCACCACGTCTGCGCCTTCAGCCATCATGCCGCTATGCCTGTGGTTTTAGACAAAATGGCCGCCGAGCCTGAGCCTTCAGCCAAGATGGCCGCCGCCATGCCCGAGCCCTCAGCCAAGATGGCCGCCGCCACGCCTGAGCCCTCAGCCAAGATGGCCGCCACCAAGCCTGAGTCTCTTCATGTCATGGCCACCACATGGCAAGAGTCTTCAGCCAAGATGGCCGCCATACCTGAGTCTTCAGAGAGCACAGCGTTGGGCATTATGGCCACAGCAATTTTGTGTGTGTGGGCTGCACACCAGCTGAAGCACAGAACAGAATAACTGAATGAAGATCCATTGTACAAGTGTTCTCTCTGAGAAGAGTCAGACTGAATCTTTTCATCCACAGTCTCTGTCAGAGTTAGACCATGTGAGATCTGTGAACACTGAGTCCCTCCTCTCTGAGACACATAAGCTCTGTTCTGTAAATTATGTTCACTGTTGCAGTTCCTTGTCAATGTCAGAGAACACTGCCATCTTTTGGCACGTTATACCTACACAATGTGTTACACATGATAATGCATTGAAACTTAAACTATAGGCTACTTTTGTATGGATTTGAAAAATTAACAATATTAGAAAGCTTAATACACACATTAATGTCACATTGATTTAACTTTTTTTCTTTTCAGCTTTGCTCTTGTAGACTTGGATCCGTTACATATTTATCACATTATTTACCTATTCTACTTTATGTACCATATATCACAGCTCTCTGTCTTTGTGTATCTTTCTTCTTTCACTAAGTAAGATCAGGAAAGGTTTTTGAACAGTGATGTTGTGTTTCCTCAGGTTATTGTGCAGTGTTGTTGTGTTTCCTGTCACTGTGGGCTGCAGAGCACAGTAATACAGAGCAGAGTCTGACACTGATGCAGAGGAGATCTCCAGATCCACATGCTTGATTTCTTTTGTAGCTTTTGAATACAGACGATGTTTAGGCTCAGATGTGCTAGAATATTCAGTGACAAGAAGTAAAAAATCTGGTTTTGCTCCGAGATACTGGCGATACCAATGGAGAGTAACACTAGTGCCACTAGTGAGACTGTAGTTACAGGAGAGAGTCACATTTTTACCCTCAGAATCAAGTTTTTCTGAAAACAGTGGTTGTATTGTATCACCACAAGAATTTTCTGTGAAAAAGAAAATGACCCTAATTAACAGATTTATTCAATTTGTGGAATTTAACAATTTAAATGTATAGGCATGTATAGATTTTATTATAAAATAGCATATATTAATTGAATATTTCTTACCTATGCAAAGTTGCATTATTATCCAGGTAAAGAGAAACATGATGTCTTCAGACAGACAGTGATGGCAAAAATTGCATTTGAATAACTGTCTGACTGTCTCACACTCTCAACAGTGTGAATCAGCTCCACCCACTGGAGTGGTTTATTCTATAACATGTTAAAACTGCACGAGTCAGAGCTCTTGGTTCACACATCCTGACTTGACAGAGGAACTGAGCTTTAGGATTTGTTGAGATCTGCATGAAATCTTTCCTCAAATTATTTTTCACTGCTGCTTGATCCAGTTGAGAGTTTATGGAACATTTAAACTGGAAATCCACTGGTTTTGTGTTGGTACCAATAAAGATAAGGGTATGGATCACTGGTACAGTAAGTGCAGTGAAGTGTAACCACGTCATGTTCAGAAACGGTCTGAACTCTTGTTGGCTGATTAACAGAATCTTGTGTATTGCATTCTGTCAGGAAATATATATATATATATAAGTAAAGAAACAAATCAGTTTTAAAGAAACAATTTTGTTACACTTAACAGTTAAGTTACTTACCAAGTACTGCAGCCATTAAAAGTAACTTCCTCAGCCAGATGAACATGTTTATGTCCAGCAGGAAATATTGGACTGAAGTTTACCAGCACACAACTGTTTGCAGAGGTTACACACACACACACACACACACACAGCAGGAGCTTCATTGAGCAATTTTACCAACATCATAGATTATGCCACACAGTGGTCAACTTCTGAAGTTACATTGTTTTCATTAAATTACAAAGTGTTCTTTTGAGAGACAAAAGCTGAAATAATCTTTATCACTGTCAGACTTAAAGGTGTGCTTTACTCTATGTATAATGAAAACAAATGTTTTTAAATTGTATCATTCTTGATTGACCTTTCTTTGTACACAGGGGTATTTTGTCATGCTGAAATAGTCAAGGACCCTCCATAAACTGCTACAGAAAAACTAAAGAGCACACAGTTCTCTAGAATGTTATTGACAGAAATTATAAAGAGCGGTTTTAGATAAAAGCTCAATAGTCACTTCCAAAGCCTTGAAAATTAACCCAACAGACCCAACACTTGGTTAGAGACTGCAGGAGAGTCAGCAGAGCCGTTAGCTCAACAGGAGTGGCGCTGAGAGACACAGTCACTTAAAGAAGTGCAAAGAGTCCTAATATCAAAAGAGTGTGAGATCTCAGCACCCCTACAACACATGATAGGCCAACTTAACTGACCTCCCTCTACTGGCTCCCTGTTTTACTGCATGATGACAATAAGACATTATTTTAAGAATGTATTTGTGTATAAAAGGAACCACATGGAACGTGATATCTAAATATATTGTTAATGTTTCCCTGAAAACAGGCCTGAATTAAGCTCACACAGGTGTTACCACATATTTTATTACATTCATGCTGGATAGATTGGGGTTTTGATTGTGGTTTTCACAAGATCGGTTCAAAGTGAAAAGAGCTTCAGGTTTTTGTACGACATGTTTCATGTTTTGTGTCACTGGGCTCCATCTCTCAGAGCACAATAATAGAGAGCTGAATCTGACAGACGTACATCAGTAATAGTGAGTTCAGTGGATGATCGTGATGTAGTCGACTGAAACCGACGGTCAGAAGTGTGTTCATAAGCACTCGATGATCGAGCACCTTTATACAGTAAATACTGAGGTTCTCTGTTTGGATACTGTCTGTACCAGTAAAGAATAACATATTCACTACTTGTACTATATGAGCAGCTCAGCTTGACCGTTTCTGTTTCTTTAGTGTTTTTTTCTGTCCCTTTATCTGGCTCAATGTCGTCTCCAGTCACCAAACCTGTCAACAATAAAAGTGATTTGATTTGTGAAAGAAAGTTGACAAAATAATGCTGCAAACACATTTCACAGAATGTTTTACAAAAATACTAATGACTAAATTAATATAAATTTAACAGAAACACAGTAAATCTTTCTGTACAGAGTTTCATGAGTTACTCAGTAAATAGTGTACCTGTTCCCACAATGAGAATAAGTATGAGGCATGTGTCCATGATGAATGAGATCAGCTCAGCTCTCTGTTGAGGCTCTCAGTGCTCTGAGCTGGAAGAGACTACACACACACACACACACACACACACACACACACACACACACACACACACACACATACACATACACATACACATACACATACACATACACATACACACTCACACACACACACACACACACACACACACACACACTCACACACACACACACACACACACACACACACACACACACTCACACACACACACACACACACACTCACACACACACACACACATACACACTCACACACACACACACACACACACACACACACACACACTCACACACACACACACACACACACTCACACACACACACACACACACACACATACACACACACACACACACACACACACACACACACACTCACACTCACACACACACACACGCACACACGCACACACACACACACACACAGGGACACTGAACTTCCTGCTGATCTCTATGATGGTCATTGAACTGTGGTAATTTATATTTATATTTTATTTTAAATATTTTGTATATAACACACAACATGAGAAGAATGTGAATTAAAATGTGTAGATGTAGTTCATCTGTCTGAATGTGTGCACACATGATAGTGGTGATGATGGTGCATGCGATGGAGTATTTCTACAGAAAACATTAATGTTCAAAAAGCTCTACTCAATAAAGTCCAACTATCGGCCAGTGAAACACACTGCACACCGAACTATTACACCAATGTTCTTCATTTATTAAGACTGTATTGACTTAATACTTGATTCCTGTAGTTTTCTCTAGTTTCCTCATATTTATCATAAGCATGGGAATATTAACTCATGAAAATAAGACTGTCATTTTTATTTATAGGGTTATGTTTTCTATTATATAAGTATATTTCCGCTACAGTTTGTACAGTATAAATGCATAACATAATATTGTCGTATGACTGTATGTTCTCTTATTATATAAGATTTGAAACAGCCGTATCTCCATGTGAATGTGTGGGAACACTGTCATGCACCTGCACCGTACAGTAGAGGCCAAAAGAGATGTCCAGAAAACTCATATCTTCACCCTTTATTCAAATATTATTAAAAATGTGTTAAAGATTTTATTGCATAGTTGAGCTTGGAGTCAGTTGTTTTATTTGTGATGATGCAATGAAATGCCAAATGCTAAATTATTGGACATAATTATTGGCCAGGCTGTCATACAACGAAATTATGAACACATTAAACAAAAGAAATACATAATAACTGATTATGTTTTAGTCAATTTATACTTTTTCCTGTAAGCTTTTTGTTTTTGCAATTTATTTTTATTTTTTTTTTATTTTTTTTGCATAGTAAAATAAAACCTGTAGCTGTAGTTTGCCTTTTTTGCCAAATAATGTTTATATAAATACCTAACCAAGTTTAGTATTTTGTTCTTCCTTCATATATAAAATATTTAATATATATAACATATTTTCCTCAAACTTGTAGGATCATTAAAAACAAATATCCCGTCTGGACATCACTTTTGGCCACTACTGTATATTTCACATGAGAGTCATTTGACATGTTTTATTGTTTGTTGCATTTGACCGTTTTCTGAATTACAGGTATTAAAGGGCAAGTTCATATGGATTTAATGTGATTGAATGTATACTGTAAATCTTTCACATTGCCACACAAATTCACACCTTATTAAAAGAAAAGAAATCTGTTTCTGCCTTTTGATTTTGGTAGCTCCCTGCGTTCATTGGTTTTACTTTTCTGACATTCATAATAATAACTGTAATTATCAGTTACATCTGTCTTCATCTCTGTCTCTGTGTTTCTCTCTCGTCTCTCATTGTAACAGGTTTTTGTGTAAAGCTGATGTGTTTCCTGTCACTGTGGGCTTCAGAGCACAGTAATACACAGCAGAGTCACACACACACAGGTTCTTGATCAGCAGAGGAACTGAATTTGATGAAAGTTCAGAGTGAAATCTCTCCTGGAACTCAGTGCCATTTTCTCCTCCATATTTGCTTCTCCTCAGGATGTATTTAGGAAAGTCATTTGCTCTCTGGATGTACCAGAATAAATCTTCTTGTACTGAATCTGTTTCATATTTACACTGTAATGTCACGGATCTTCCTTCAGCTTCAGTCACATGTTTGTCTGGCTGATCAACTGTGTCCTCTGATCTGACCTCTGTAAAGGGTTAAAGAAATCATGTACAGTACAATACAAAATATAAGCAATTTAATGAGTGTGTAGCTGTATTAAATGAAGATTCATACCAACAATGAACAGTGCGAAGAGAAATATATTCCTCAACCTGTGTGACATGACTGTGTCTGTGCTGAAGACACCTTTAAGTCCAAATAAATCAGTGAATATGAGAGTTTTGCTTTAAGTATTATAATGCTGATTTAAGGAGGAGCTTGTGGATACCCATAAAGCTGCTTTATTGTCAGAGGTAATATTAAGTACCTACTGCCCTCTTATGGTTAACTGCAAGTATTGTATAAGTGGCATCTCAAGCTTAATGTGATAAAATTAAGTGTTGTTGTGTTTCCTCAGGTTATTGTACAGTGTTGTTGTGTTTCCTCAGGTTATTGTGCAGTGTTGTTGTGTTTCCTCAGGTTATTGTGCAGTGTTGTTGTGTTTCTTCAGGTTATTGTACAGTGTTGTTGTGTTTCCTCAGGTTATTGTGCAGTGTTGTTGTGTTTCCTCAGGTTATTGTGCAGTGTTGTTGTGTTTCCTCAGGTTATTGTGCAGTGTTGTTGTGTTTCCTCAGGTTATTGTGCAGTGTTGTTGTGTTTCCTCAGGTTATTGTGCAGTGTTGTTGTGTTTCCTCAGGTTATTGTACAGTGTTGTTGTGTTTCCTCAGGTTATTGTGCAGTGTTGTTGTGTTTCCTCAGGTTATTGTGCAGTGTTGTTGTGTTTCCTCAGGTTATTGTGCAGTGTTGTTGTGTTTCCTCAGGTTATTGTGCAGTGTTGTTGTGTTTCCTCAGGTTATTGTGCAGTGTTGTTGTGTTTCCTCAGGTTATTGTGCAGTGTTGTTGTGTTTCCTCAGGTTTTTGTACAGTGTTGTTGTGTTTCCTGTGACTGTGGGCCTCAGAGCACAGTAATACAGAGCAGAGTCTGACACTGCAGCAGAGGAGATCTCCAGATACACATGTTCTCTTCTTGTAATGCTAACACTGAATCTTGGATCTACATCAGACACCTGAGGCTCTTTTGCAGAACTGTAGGTGAGTACAAGAAATTCAGGTTTTGATCTTCCATACTGACGGTACCAGTGGAGATAATCTGAACCTCCAGAGGCAGAAAAACTACAGGATAATGAAACACTTGAGCCTTCCTCAGCAAAAACATCTGTTTTGTTTGGTTTGATGACATTTCCAAATACAGCAGCTGAAACAGAAAATATATATTTGTATGTTTTTAGTGAGATGTTTTTAATAAAACAATTTTTTTAACAAAAAATGATAATAATTAACCAAATAACAAACCAGCTGAGGCACAGAACAGAATAACTGAATGCAGATCCATTGTGCAAGTGTTCTCTCTGAGAAGAGTCAGACTGAATCGTTTCGTCTCTGTCAGACACGATGAGATCCTGTGAGATCTGTGAACACCGAGTCCCTCCTCTATAAGCATGTCATTCACACCTGAGCTACAAAACAGAAGCCAATTACATTCATTAATATATGTTCTTGTGTTTTGTGTTATATTGTAATTTAGGCCATGTTATACATGTAATAAACCCCGTAAGTCCTGCAAAAAGAATTTCTCCTGCAATTTGATCAGTCCCACAGTTTCCACTGCATTTGATACATTTGGTTGTATTCAATTAAATGTTCAATTTTTAATTTTCACTCATGGAGGTTATTCAATTTTACATTTCCAATATAATATTCAGGCCATAACATAGTGTTTTGTAGTAGTATTGTTGTTTTAAATAATAAATCCACATTGTAGCCTTGGGTAAAATTTAGAATTTGAAGAGTTGGTTCACCCAAAAATGAAATCTCTGTCATTAATTCCTCACCCCCATGTCGTTCCAAACCCGTAAGACCTTCGTTCATCTTCGGAACACGAACTAAGATATTTTTGATGAAATCCGAGAGTTTTCTGACCCCACATAAACAGCAACACAACGGCCACTTTCAAGGCCCAGAAAGGTAGTAAAGAGAGATTGTTTAAATAGTCCAACAGTGGTTCAACATGAGGGTGAGTAATTAATGACAGAATTTTCATTTTGGGTGAACTAACCCTTTAAAGATTGTCTCCATTTCATCATAAGTTTGAATTTTAACCAGGAATTTAACCCTCTGAAGTCTGAGCTGTTTTGGGGCCCTTTAGAAGTTTTGACAGGCTCTGACATTTGTGCTTTTTTCAGTTGCTTATAAACGCATTAATGGCAAAAGTGTCATTACACTGTATTCAGCACAAACTGGGCTACCATAATATGTGAGCAACATGTATGTACATGCTTGTATTTTTGAGAGAATAATGTTTATGCGTGGTTTTTGAAAAAACAAAAAATGTAAGTCACTGAATTAAGGCCACAAAACACACAATAGATATGTGTCTAGAAGACTTTTGACTAATGGGTGGTGTTGCCTAGAGTTTTTGCTTCAAACTGATGTGAGAATCATTGTGCCTGCTCATTCACATAAAACAATATATATTGATTTACATTTTGTAAGACACCTTTTCTTTACAAAGGCCATATGCGAAGGGTGTGAATGATCATGAATAATGCTGTGAATCACACCTGAGAGACAATAGAACCACATAATGAGCTGCATAATGAATGAGCCTTTGAGTCAGGTATGTGAGAGGGAGCTAAGCAACAGGACAAAAGAAATATATTTTGTTGTAGTTTATTTAGAATATAGTTATCAAAGGCACATTACAAAGGCCTATTATATTTTAAATTATCAAAAGATTTGACATTACTATTTTTAATGTTTTTGAAAGAAGTCTCATGCTAAAAAAACAGTAATATTGTGACACTGAACACAATTCAGTATTCAGTAAATACAAATAACTGAATAATTGGTAATGATGAATGTTATAAGTAAAATATTTGGGATTTAAAACAACATAATGCAATGCAATTATGATTTCAAAGAGTATAGGGTGAATTCAGGTTGATTGGGACACTTTTTTCCCAGTCATTTCAATGGCAAACATTTTCTGAATCATTTGATTTTGTAAACTATCCGATACACACAATACTCAAATATCATTTCGAGTTTCGGTTCATTTATGAGACACGCGTGCAATGCATGATCACGCCAGCGCTAAGGCTATTGTCTGCTATATTTGCTTCTTATTAAATAAGAAGCAAATATATTAAAAACATTGATTAAAATTAAGATGCAGTTCATACAAAACAAAATTCACTTTAAAGAAAGGCTTTCTACAAAACAAAGCTTAATGAAGTGGTCAAAATAATTTCTGACAAACTCCATGTCTTCTGATATATTGCGCAATTTATGATGTGTCCTTTATTACTCGTGCTGTTCACTTTTCACAATCAACATATATTCAATTAAAAAATAACATTAGGCTATAATATTTAAACATCAATATGAAACAAAATATGTTTTAATGGCTACTGAACACAAAACGTTTGACTGGTACTATATTTATAGCATCTGAGCAGAAATTTGCGAATAAAAGCTTTATTGATGTGACACTAGGCTATTTTACAGTAAACACTTCATAATCTGTCCAAAACAGGCCAAAGAAATCTTGTCTAAACAGTCTTACGTCTATGACATTTTAGTATGTATTTTAGTATGACACTAACAGAATAAAGTTATTTATGAAGCGAAGTTGAAGCCCCAGGCGGATCATGGATGCAGCATGCTTGGTGTGGACAGTTTAGGAGGAGCCAGCGAAGACAGGGCCAAAGAACTAGGTAGCACAGATAGGGGGCTACAAAACGGCCTACTTAGCTGACTCGAGATAGGCAGATAATTCAGGAACGGCCTCCTTTGCCGATATGGAACAGGCAGAGGAGGTGGAAGTGGGAGGCAGGGTGGGAACATCACAAACAACATTAACTCAGAGCTGGGTGACGAAACAGGCTTGATGTAGGGTGATGAAACAGGTTTGGTGCTTATACTTTCACTATCCTCCAAAATTAAAAGTGGTTCTGAGTTCAGCTTACTTATATCCGCCTTGGCATTTGGGACAGGGCTCCACTCCATCCCCTCGTATTCCCACAGGGATGGACTCAATGCACCTGGTCATACATTTCATTGAGCTCCAGCCACAGGTTCACAATCAATCAATGGAAACCACTCAACCACATGACACTGAACCAAAACACATAACACGCTAAACACACCCAGAACATACACAAGAACAGAAGTCTCTTCTGTCTTACTTTAAGTCATACAGCGCCACCTCCTGGCAAAACAGTTTTCTGTACAATTTCAGTCAAATGGGAGATGTGAACCTTTGACTATATGAATTTATATGTTATGACCTGTTTCAGCAAAAGGACAGACTATTGCAGTGATGATGCATTGGCATTTGGGACAGGATGAAGTAAGTGTCTGAAGCTTCACCTTTCTTTAAATAATGTAAATCAAATCGAAAACAAATATTCTGTATGTAATCTGTTTAAAAAGAGAGAGATGTCAGTCGTTTGCCAGCTTCTTCATTAGTGTTAATGTGGCCATGCCCACGGAGCGCGCGTTCTTTTGAGATTCAGATACTGACGCGATCCATGCGAGTATCCCCGCCCACATCTACTCAAATAAACACATCAAGATTAGTGCATGTACTTTACATCGTTTTGAGACGCGGTGAGGAATAGTCCTGGAATAATTTACCTCAGAAGAAAAGCTGTTTATTTCTAAGAGCAACGGATTCAGCCGCTGATTGTGAGGTAAATTTATTCTGTTAGTGTCTGTGAATATTAAACCGCAAAAAAGACCGTTTAAATATGAATCCTGCTGCAACATAAAATGTCATAGACGTAAGACTGTTTAGACAAGATTTCTTTGGCCTGTTTTGGACAGATTATGAAGTGTTTACTGTAAAATAGCCTAGTGTCACATCAATAAAGCTTTTATTCGCAAATTTCTGCTCAGATGCTATAAATATAGTACCAGTCAAACGTTTTGTGTTCAATAGGCTACTTGTTGTAGCCATTAAAACGTATTTTGTTTCATATTGATGTTTAAATATTATAGCCTAATGTTATTTTTTAATTTAATCTATGTTGATTATGAAAAGTGAACAGCACGAGTAATAAAGGACACATCAGATGCACAATATATCAGAAGACATGGAGTTTGTCAGAAATTATTTTGACCACTTCATTAAAGGAACACTCCACTTTTTTTGAAAATAGGCTCATTTTCGAAGTCCCCTAGAATTAAACAGTTGAGTTTTACCGTTTTTTGAATCCATTCAGCCGATCTCCGTATCTGGCGGTAGCACTTTTAGCATAGTTTAGCATAATTCATTGAATCGGATTAGACCATTAGCATCGCGCTCAAAAATGACCAAATACTTTAAATATTTTTCCTATTTAAAACTTGACTCTTCTGTAGTAACATCGTGTACTAAGCCCGGCGGAAAATGAAAAGTTGTGATTTTCTAGGCCGATATAGCTAGGAACTATACTCTCATTCCTGCGTAATAATCATGGGTGCAACAGGCGCAATGATATTACGCAGCGTCTGAAAGTAGTCCCCAGCTAGGTAATGTAAGGGTGGGTCGCCTACAGTGGTTCAGGCTGCAGGGTTGCCGAAAGACTAAAGAAACGTTATCAGCAAGACTGTAGAAAACTGTACATTTCTCGTCTTTACCACCCACTGCAACTTATACCAACGACGGAAATAAGCGCAGTTACAATAGCAAAATATGTGGGAGAGCGTTGCTAGAATGTGACTATATTGTATTGCAATAGCACTTCAAAGTCAATACCAAATCAAAACTAGTTAGCACATCATTTGTAATAGAAAGGATTTAATGACAATTTCTGGTTATGGTTACACTTAAAATAGTTACAAAATAGATGTATGAGATGATAAAAACTTATACCATTAATCGTACCCAGCATGAATGTTACCTGAGGGATAGAAAGTGAGAGAGAGGGAGAGAGAGAGAAAGAGACAAAGAGAAGAAGAGAGCAAAGAAGAGAAGAGCCAAAGAGAAGGCCCCCAAAAAGAGAGAGAACCAGAGAATCAAGAAAGCCAGAAAATTTAAAAAAAGAGACAGAGCAACAGTTAGATCTTCTTTTTATCTGTTCCTTGACCATGTGACTGAAACCCTAATGTGAGACATTCAAACTGACCATTCAGACCAAACTTCCCCCACTGTACTAAAGGTGTGACACATTTTGGCCTACAGGCCTTCAGCATCTCATTGTCTTTAGGAATTCCAAATGGCCCTTCTGATAAGAAAGATGGGGGTTGAAAACAGTCAAGCAAATGTCAAATATCTTTGATTATTTTCAATCCTACAGTAACTTCCAATGTGACCGGCACTAAGTTTGTGTAACGTTACTTAGTTGCAGAGTTGCAGGCTTGGAGCTAGCAAATTAGGTAGTGGATTTACCTCTGCGATTAGCCATGGTTCTGTGTGTTGTAAAGGGCTGTGATAGTAAGTTGAAGGTGTATTCTACCATCATGTTTCACAGAATACCAACGAAAAACAAGGAACGAAAGAATCAATGGTTGGCTGCTCTGAACATAGATATCAAAACAGCGTGTGTCGAGAAATCATCTCATTGATGACGTCCGAAGCCTCGCTTGGCCTGACTAGTTGAGGAAGCTGGTCGAATCTTGTAAATTCACAGTCCCCTGCCCTGTTTAACTCAGCCACTTTCCAGTTTTAGACTAATAATATTGCTCCTCCTGCCTATTATGAGCAAAGACTTGATTTACACATATTTGATAGCCCCATTCATTTCAAGCCAATACGTTTATTACACCGTTATGTTATATTATGTTATATAATATGCCACATTGACTTAGAAGGGGGGAGGGTCACTTGAATCAGTGCTCTGTCCCTGGTTTCACAATCAGCCTTGCAAGCAGCCTTCACTTCAAGCTGCTCTGAAAATCCCAGAGGATGGAAGGAGTGAAAGTGGATTGTGAATGAGTCAAAACTCATGGAGCTCTTCCAGAAATGCTCCACTTGTGGAGCTCAGATCTCAGAGACAGACCAGACCATAAAAACAATTGGTAGCAGAATCACCGTGAGCTGGAAATGCAACAACGGACATACTGGACATTGGGAATCATGTCCAAACACACGTGGAATGCCGGAAAACAACCTACTTGCAGCAGCTGCCGCACTCTTCACTGGTGCAACATTTACAGACATTGCTGACTGGGCTGGGCTCTTGAACTTGCAGCTGCCCCAAAAAACAACATACTACAACATACAGGCAAGCTACCTCATTCCGGTGATTGAAGCAGCATACAAGAAGCAGGAATACATCATAAAAGCATGACTAATCTGCCAGACTTAGGATGGGGAGGGAGTGCAGCTCTGCGGAGATGGGAAGAGTGACAGCCCAGGCCATTCATGCAAATATACAACCTATTCCTTCATGGATGACTCCTCCAATTAGATAGTTGTTTTTGATCTGGTTCAGGTAAACAAATGAACACAACACTAGAATCAATTTACTAACAAGTTTTGTCTAAAATGTCATAATCTGTAAACTTGTTTCCTCTAGGTGTCCTAGGCCATGAGTTCCATAGCAATGGAACCAATGGGGTTCAGGAAAGGGCTGGAGAGGCTCTTGGATGAAGGCATCGACATCAAAGTGGTTACAACGGATAGACATCCATCCATCTGAAAATTGATGAGAGAGGAGTATCCTAACATCATACATCAGTTTGATCCATGGCATGTGGCAAAAGGTTAGTCTATTGGGCAGTAGAGCACAACCTGTTGATACTTATTGTGGGAATTTATAGGATTTTAACAATATTGATCCCATTGTCGATCCTGCTTTATCGGTCTGATTCTCTATCAATTCTCTATCAAATCCTTTCAGTAGAGTAGGTAGTCTACACAGGTTTTCAGTATCAACACATGAATCTATAATGTAGCCTATGCTACTACAATGGCCATAATGGCATATTAGAATAAGGTAAACAATGTAGGACTGTGTTGTCTATTTCAGTTCTACTTTCAAAAAGACCAATTGCCCATATCAATGCCCATTTCAAAAACATACCAGCATTGATGGGAGGAATCAAGGTCAGATGCATAATATTTCAGTAGATTGAAGGATTCGATGGACCCCTTTTCACATTTCTGGGTTTCTCAGAAGCGGAAGTCGTCATAGTTGGGTAAAATTCTATAGCGGTGAATGAGAGAATATAGTGGGGTGAACAAGTATTTGATACACTGCCGATTTTGCAGGTTTTCCTACTTACAAAGCATGTAGAGGTCTGTAATTTTTATCATAGGTACACTTCAACTGTGAGAGACGGAATCTAAAACAAAAATCCAGAAAATCACATTGTATGATTTTTAAATAATTAATTTGCATTTTATTGCATGACATAAGTATTTGATCACCTACCAACCAGTAAGAATTCCGGCTCTCACAGACCTGTTAGTTTTTCTTTAAGAAGCCCTCCTGCTCTCCACTCATTACCTGTATTAACTGCACCTGTTTGAACTCGTTACCTGTATAAAAGACACCTGTCCACACACTCAATCAAACAGACTCCAACCTCTCCACAATGGCCAAGACCAGAGAGCTGTGTAAGGACATCAGGGATAAAATTGTAGACCTGCACAAGGCTGGGATGGGCTACAGGACAATAGGCAAGCAGCTTGGTGAGAAGGCAACAACTGTTGGCGCAATTATTAGAAAATGGAAGAAGTTCAAGATGACGGTCAATCTCCCTCGGTCTGGGGCACCATGCAAGATCTCACCTCGTGGGGCATCAATAATCATGAGGAAGGTGAGGGATCAGCCCAGAACTACACGGCAGGACCTGGTCAATGACCTGAAGAGAGCTGGGACCACAGTCTCAAATAAAACCATTAGTAACACACTACGCCGTCATGGATTAAAATCCTGCAGCGCACGCAAGGTCCCCCTGCTCAAGCCAGCGCATGTCCAGGCCCGTCTGAAGTTTGCCAGTGACCATCTGGATGATCCAGAGGAGGAATGGGAGAAGGTCATGTGGTCTGATGAGACAAAAATAGAGCTTTGCCGTGTTTGGAGGAAGAAGAAGGATGAGTACAACCCCAAGAACACCATCCCAACCGTGAAGCATGGAGGTGGAAACATCTTTCTTTGGGGATGCTTTTCTGCAAAGGGGACAGGACGACTGCACCGTATTGAGGGGAGGATGGATGGGGCCATGTATCGCGAGATCTTGGCCAACAAACTCCTTCCCTCAGTAAGAGCATTGAAGATGGGTCATGGCTGGGTCTTCCAGCATGACACACAGACCCGAAACACACAGCCACACAGTGGCTCTGTAAGAAGCATCTCAAGGTCCTGGAGTGGCCTAGCCAGTCTCCAGACCTGAACCCAATAGACAATCTTTGGAGGGAGCTGAAAGTCCGTATTGCCCAGCGACAGCCCCGAAACCTGAAGGATCTGGAGAAGGTCTGTATGGAGGAGTGGGCCAAAATCCCTGCTGCAGTGTGTGCAAACCTGGTCAAGAACTACAGGAAACGTATGATCTCTGTAATTGCAAACAAAGGTTTCTGTACCAAATATTAAGTTCTGCTTTTCTGATGTATCAAATACTTATGTCATGCAATTAAATGCAAATTAATTACTTAAAAATCATACAATGTGATTTTCTGGATTTTTGTTTTAGATTCCGTGACTCACAGTTGAAGTGTACCTATGATAAAAATGACAGACCTCTACATGCTTTGTAAGTGGGAAAACCTGCAAAATCGGCAGTGTATCAAATACTTGTTCTCCCCACTGTACATTAAATATATTTTTTGTGTTTCCATTTGCTCAAATAGCAAAAGAAATACTCCACAATCAGTGTTTTCACAACTTTCAAAAACAGGAAAAAAAATAGAGCGATTGATAACGGCAGTCAGAAGAGAGAAAGATGTAATTTTACCGTCACTCCCATAGCCGCTGTATTAGAAACACCCTTCCAGCAGCGGTAACTATTTTTTAAAAATTTGATGCAAAGGTAATATAATACTAAGTATAGTGTTATAAATGTACATACGTTTTTTTTTTATTAAAATATAAAAAACTTTGCAGGATTTACGATATTGATGACCGTTAAAACGCGTTATCACAGTCTGTGAAAAGGGTCTATTCTCAGTTCTACTTGATACCTGGTTCTCGATTTCCACCCCTAACTGTTAGGAAACGAGCCTTTTGTGTGTGCATTATCTGAAGTTGTCTTACAGAATAATAATGTACCCTTGTAATTCAGGAATAAAGAAGAAGCTGGTTTCTGCATCCAATCGGAGGAATTGCAAAGAACTTGCTCCTTGGGTGAAGAGTGTGAGCAACCACATGTGGTGGAGCTGTTGCTCATCCAAGGGAGATGCAATGGTACACAAGCATACACACACAACTCCTCACAAAATGAAAGTCCAATTGATTGCTCATATGCATGCTGTATAGAGGTGTAATGCATAGTGACATTGCTGGTTATCACAAATCTTGCACAATAAGTTAATGGCATGCAAATATTAAAATATTATGTTTTACAGATACTTTGAATGAATGTTAGTACTAAACCATTTTTCTGCCTGGGCTCTTATGTTATTGTCAGGAATTGCACAGACGATGGAAATCAATACTCCATCATATCACAGGGGTTCATCGCTGGGAGGAAAATGGCATGAAGTACAAATGCTACCATAAAGAGCTGACAAGAGACCAGCAAATGATGAAGCAATGGTTGTCTGTGGAGTCCCCGCCTACAAAGCCCTGGTTGAAATAGTGGTGGATACACGTCTACTGAAAGACCTGGAGCAAATGACGCTGTTCAAACACACAGGTATGTTTATGAAAAAGTTTGATGTGCAGGTAGTGTAATGGCCAACTAAATTATAATTTCAGTGGGAAGTGTCTGTGAAAGTGATTAAAAATGTCTAAGTATGGGAATGGTCATTTGAATCTCTTTAAAAGACACAAATATTGGATTGACCCCAGTCCTAACACAATGTCAGTCCTGCGCAGATCATGCACTCAAATTTTCATACAGGTTATTGTTTGTGTTCTCTCATTTTTTCCTTTTTTACCAGGACAACTCGAGGTCTTTCATAATTCCCTGCTGAAATACTGTCCAAAGCGTCTACACTTTCAATATGCAGCAATGCAGGCACGCACAATGTTGGCCATTATGGACCACAATGAAAACCACACTACACAGCGTGAACAGGCAACAACAGCAGCTGGTAAGGCCTAAAAATATTCCAAAACGCAAAGCTCTCCTATTACCATTGTGTTTCTTACCTGACATGTTTGAGATGTCAACCATAGAGATGTCAGCACATAATCGATACATAATCTCTGGCTTAGACATACAGTATGACTGAACAAATTCATTTTTAGTAACACAAAACTGGGCTAGTATGAAAGGCCTCTAATATGTCATAAATATATATAACATAACTATTACAGACTAACTCACAATACCTTGCTGTGTGTATAATTTCAGGCCTCCCAAGACACAATGTTGTCTTTCAAAAACAGTCTAAGCAGTGGATTGCCAGACCCATCTATACGAAGACGACACAAACATTCATAAATGGTCTCATGGAAGGAGTGATTGAAAGACGATTGAATCCCACAGTCAAATTCAAAGATTCGTCATCCCATGTCAGAAGACCTCATCTGGCAGCTAACATTGCCTTACAGCCAAAACCCAGCAAGGAAGATGTCCTAAGAGCCTACACATCAAGGTTCAAAGGTCCATCAGAGAAGCTGTGATTGTCATCTGTAACTCAGAATGAACGCAAACACGCTAGCTCCCCATAAACCTTGTATCTTTCAGAATACACCGGGACTTCCCATCATATATATATATATAATATTTGTTGTTTTATTGTACAGTTTAAATAAATGATTGCATTCTCAATTTGTGATTATCCTTATGTTTGTAAACATCAGCTAGGCTTATGTATTTTGCAAGTAAAAGCTGTTTGATCCCATGTTGATCATGTTGTACATATGGTCACAACAAAACTAACCAAACCCAATATACATGTTGCCCTACTGTATTTCTATAAATTGGTAGATCATGTAAAAAAAAAAAAAAAATACATGGAAATTTAACAGTAAAATTATGTTTTCAAGTAATAACAGCAAGTTGCTGTTATTTACAGTGCATTATGGGAAGACTTGTTCACTTCGGGTTGTGTGGTCGACCAACGACAGCATGTCACTGTTATTTAACAGAATTATACCATTTTTTTTTTTTACAACGTGAACAAGGCGGCATTTTGGATTATCTGAATGAGGTACGTTTGCAACTATTTATGATTGTATTTGCCTCTCTTTAAATTACTTATTACTTTAAAATATTACATCTTAAACATCCCATGACACTTCTGTTATTTAAATCAGACGACTCTATTATATTATAGGTAAAGGGGTGATTGAGCGACCGACGAATCGATTGTACGAGCTCAGAGTCATCAGACACAGGTAAGAATCCCTCATTTTCATCCAAAATGGATATTTTACTAAACGTTATCCAAGTAAAATATGAGTGGGACTCGGTGGGAGTGAACAAAATCGATTGTTTTTTGTTGTGTGGTAACTTTATCGTGCGCCAGAGTCATTTTGTATCTGCTAGTGTTGTTTGCCACTACGTCCGATTTTAACCTTCAAGTACTTCTAAAAATAATATTATAAAGATCAAGTGAAGCCTTTGTAATTTTAATTAGAAGCCGGTTAGTGAACGGGTATACGATAGCAATCAATCTGCTTGTGAGTCGTGAGCTCATTTGCACACACTGCGTTTGTCAGCTATGCATCAATCATTAAGTCATAAGTCTCTTCTTCACTGCAAGTCTGTCAGGGAACAGTACATTGATGTGCACAGTCGTGTCCAGTTGAAGGACATTTTAAAGGATGTGTGGGATGGTGAAAACATAACTGCAAACTTGCATCACACAGATGAATCTGCATTAGGCTTGGTCCTATATCAAGATGCTTTTGAGGTTGTGAACCCTCTTGGGTCTGGGAAGAAAAAACATAAAATTCCAGCTATGTACCTCACATTAGCAGATATATCTCCTCATAATAGATCAAGTACTGACCAAATGCAATTGGTGTTTTTCTGCAGGGAACAAGACTTTAAGTACTTTGGTCAAGAATTGGTCATGAGGTGCTTAGTCAATGACCTTAAAGACCTACAAGAGACTACAGGCATACATTTTCCAGACGGACTGAACGTTAAAGGAATCTTGTGGGCAACAGCTGGTGACAATTTAGGCTCACATAGCATTGGTGGGTTTCTGGAGAATTTCAGCGGTAGCAGATTCTTTTGTAGTTATTGTGAAATGGACAGATATATTTTTCAGGAAGATCCACTTTCCAAAGCCACATTTCGCACAGTGGAGTCTTACAAAAATCTGTGCTTTACTCTCGCTTTGTGCTGGTGAGCTCTTCCCTCCTGCTATTGTAGCAGAAAAGGCAACAGAGTTTGTGGTGAGTGGCTACAATGATGTCATAAGAGAATCTGCATCTAGATATGATTTTCAGCCTGAAAATTCTTTGGTTTCTCAGGAGGCAACTGTGAAAGGCACAACATACAAAAAAAAACATGTTTGTTGTCATTCAAGAAACTGATGAGGGGCTTATTGTAGGGAGGATTGTGATGACAGTCATACACAATACTTCAGTGTATTTCATCACAGAACTTTTCCAAACTTGCAGTATCCCTGATATGGGTGTTCACTGCTTGACACCAATGAATGGATCATACACTTGTGTTAATCAGAATGACCTTCTGGATTATTATCCCTTGTCAAAGTACACAGTGTTTGATATATTAATAGTTCTTCATCATTCTTTTGTCTCCATTTAGAACAATGGCCTCCTTGGTGGGAGAACTGAGGGAAATCATCCTCAGGGCTTTGCCGTCAAATGATGAGGACACCACACAGCTTTTGATTGACAGACTTGTAGACTCTGGATTGGAATCCAAAGATGACCTTCAGTTTGTTCAACAAGAAGACATCAGTGACATACTACCAACTATAAAACTCAGAAAAGTTCTCAATGCTTTTAAAATGTGTAATTATAATCTCTCATTAATCTCATTAAAATGTATTCTCAAAAGCAAGATGATACATTATTATTATATTATTTACAATGGCTGAAGATGTAAAAGTTGTTAAGATGGGGTGATAATTTCCAATTTATGAGGTATGAGTGTTTTTCACTCAGTAACACTTAAACAATTTGTTTACTTGCCTGCTCACTCACCCCAGTAGTAACATGAATAATGTGAATAGTTTTAGATGTAAACAATGCCTACATTTGTAGAAAACCGGCCATTGTAACAGTGTGCAATTGTATACATTTTAGTTTGTATATATCAAGTTGTCTGTACAGATCAAGTGGGTTTAACTACCTGTTCAATATTTGTTATTACTCATAGAGTCAGAAACTGTCACTTTGGATCTCACCATCATGCAGCACACTCCTTCCTTATCAGCTGGGAGCTCCTCACCACAGCCATGCCCTTCTAATATGTCGGTCTCTACTGATAGAGAATCAAGCAGTCTTAAAGACAATCAGCCATCTACATCCCATATTAGGAAAACATGGTCAGATACCTTCCAGGTACCATGGCAGCTCATGCCTGCAGAAATTTAGTCTGCTATCTCCTCTGGGAAAAGACCTTCACCACCAGCAAGACGACAGATGGTCAGGGTTCTTGCAGATGAAATGAGAAAATTTGAGCCAACCCCAACACGTGCACAGTGTCTTACCATTTGTAAAGCTATTGTCCATCAATATCCCCAGAGCTTTGCAGATCAGCTTCATGATGGCCGAATTGTAGGGGAAGGTTACAGCTCACTTTTGGCCCAGATCAAGACAAGAATAGAGAACCTCAGTCGGACCACCAGCTTCAGAGAGCACCGGTCATCAGGCAGTGGTGTTAAAAGAGGACCCACTGACACATATGGCTGCACACGGTTCCAGCCTGATCTTCCTTTAGAGGAAACTGATTACTCCATTGAGAGTAAACGTCAGAAGCTGGAGGATCTCTACCGTTGTGAAGGAGCAAAGGGAGCTGAAAAGGCGGAAGTAGAACAACTGATGACGACAACTTTCTGCCTGCAACGAAGCCAAATAAATAGTGTGCCAGCACCTTCTGTTACAGAATTAATGGAAAAGTGGCCATACCTCTTCTTTCAGAAAGGCCTGTTTGCACATTTTGAGCTTCTTACCGACATCAGCGTGCTGCGTGCATTCGAGCTTTCTATGGAGGAGTGTGGAAGGAGCATTGTAGAGTTTTTTAAAAGCAAGCCTACCAACTCCGAAGTAAAATCAATCCTTTCCAAAGATAAAGCCAGTCATTCTTCTTACCTAGTGGTTCAACTCCTAATGGCTCACTTCGCAGAAAAGCAGGAAGGACTCATTCTACAAGAAAATGTAAGTTTGTCTTTGTGTTTGTCTTTCACTGTGGTTGTTAGTTCTTAAAATGAACACCTGTATAGGAATGGTTCAACCAAAAATGAAATTCACTCAAACTTTCTTAAATTCATAAGAATTTAAGGGGCACAGATGAATATATTTTAATGAAGAAATTATGTCTGTTTGCCTATAAAATGCAAGCAAACTTGAACTTCAGACTCCAAAAATGTCATAAATTGTTCTCTTTGACAATAGATGTCTGCCACTCCTGCTGACCTTGAGAAGACGGGTAACCTGCCTGTGACTCCTTGTTTGATCCTGCTTGGTAAGTATATCATATTAGACATGTCTGCAATTTGTTTTACTAAAACAAGGCTCACACAAGTTTTACTATTAGAAGATCCACATTTATGTACCTTACATTTACATTTATGCATTTGGCAGACGATTTTATCTTACATTGCATTCAAGGTACACATTTTACATTTTGTCAGTTCTTGCTTCCCTGGGAATCGAACCCATGACCTTGGTGTGGCTAGCGTCACGCTATACTGTTTGAGCTACAGGAAAGCCTTATTCTAGCCTTATTCTAGAATCCACTGTCTTTGAATCATGTTTTATTGCACTGTGCTGGGCTGCGTTTCTCAAAAGCATCATAAGCCTAGATTTATCTTACCTAGATAATCATTGCCACCAATGGTCTCTACGATCAACTTAGGCGTATGATGCTTTTGAGAAACGCAGCCCAGGTTTGAATTTAAAATATTTATTCAACTAAGCCAAGTCTGATTCTAAGTTTGAGAATTTAGTTCACCTATAGAAACCTCATAGTTTTTTTTTTATCACTATACAATCACTATACACTTTATTGTGTTTAACCTTTTTTCCCATCT
Source organism: Coreius guichenoti (assembly GCA_039654105.1). Classification (NCBI taxonomy): domain Eukaryota; kingdom Metazoa; phylum Chordata; class Actinopteri; order Cypriniformes; family Gobionidae; genus Coreius; species Coreius guichenoti. The sequence continues at coordinate 44,457,268 of CM077175.1, forward strand.
TGAAATATGGCTTGGCGTTAAAGGGTTAGTTCACCCAAAAATTTGAATTCTGTCATTAATTCCTCACCCTCATGTCGTTCCAAACCCGCAAGACCTTTGTTCATCTTCAGAACACAAATGAAGATATTTTTCACTGAGAGCTCTCAGATTTCATCAAAAATATCTTCATTTGTGTTCTGAAGATGAACAAAGGTCTTGCGGGTTTGGAACGACATGAGGGTGAGGAATTAATGACAGAAATTTTATTTTTGAGTTAACTAACCCTTTAAGAAATAGTTCCCCCTAAAATAATGATATCATTTACTTAACTTTGTTATCTCAAACTTGTGACTTTTTTGTTTCTTTAAAGGCCACAGTAACACAATACAATAATATATCATTTTGCAACATTTGTGAATGCATTAACTAACATGAACTAACAAAGAGATATACATTTGTTACAGTATTTAATATAGTTCATTGATTATGTTAGTTCAGTGCATTAACTAATGTTAACCCTCTGGACCCTAAGGATATTTTGTGGCCCTGAAGAAGTTTGACATGCTCTGATATTTGTGTTTTTTTCAGTTGCTTTAAAGCATATTAATGGCTAAAGTCTGATTACACTGTATTCAGCACAAACAGGGCTACAGTAATATGTGAGCAACATGTACATAAAAGTTAGTAGTTTTGAGAAAATAATGTTTATGCATAGTTTTTAAAAAAAAACTAAAATGTTAAATCACTGAAATAAGGCCATATAACACACAGTAAACATTTGTTCACAAGGCTTTTCAGAACTGGATGTTGTTGCCTAGAGTTTTTTCTTCAAAACAATGTGAAAACCATTTTGATCACTCATTCATACAAAACAATATAGTCATTTAACTTCTGTAAGACACTTATTGTGAGAATGGCTGTATGCGGGGAGGGTGTGGACCCTCATGAATAATGCTGAGATTCACACCTGAGGCATCATCGACTCCTCCCCTGAATATCAATGAGGAACGTGACAGAGGGAACTATAGAGAATGCATGTGAGGAGACTTCATGATTGAATGTATTGTTTGTAGCTTATTCACAAAATCACGTTTCATTTAAAAGAAGTAATCTGAATATACATTTTCTTTACATAAAGACTTTAGACCTACAGTACCGTTCAAAAGTTTTAGATCTGTATGTTATTTTTTTTTTTTTTAAATAAGTCTCTTCTGCTCACCAAGGCTGGATTTATTTGATCCAAAATAGTAAAAACAGTAATATTGTGGAATATTTTTACAATTTAAAACAAATGTTTTCTATGTGAATACATGGTGAAGTGTAATTTATTCCTGTGATGTCAAAGCTGAATTTATCATCATTACTCCAGTCTTCAGTGTCACATGATCCTTCAGAAATCATTATAATATGATTATTTGCTCAACAAACGTTTCTTATTATTATGAATGTTGAAAACAGTTTTTCAGTATTCTTTGATAAATCAAAGATTTAGGTTCAAAAGAATATCATTTACCTGAAATAAAAATATTTTTGTAACATTATAAATGTCTTTACTGTGTTTTTTGATCAATATAAGGCATCTTTGTGAATAAAAGTATTAATTTCTTTCAAAAAACAAAAAAACAGCAACAAAAAAACTAAACTCTTACTCAGAATGGTAGTGTATAATGTTACAATAGATTTCTATTTCAGATAAATGCTGTTGTTTTGAACTTTCTATTTATCAAAGAATCCTGAAATAAATTGTACACAAATGTTTTCAACATTCATAATAATAAGAAATGTTTCTTGAGCAGAAAATCAGCATATTACAATGATTTCTGAAGGATCATGTGAAACTGAAGTAAATAAAATGGAATAAATTGCATTTTAAAAATATATACAAATAGAAAATAACAAACTTGAGCGCGCAAAAGACGCAACATATGTGAACGGCCCCTTAGTCAGTGGTTACATCAGCGTACCAGTCAATAAACGGGACATTTAGGCCCAATAAACGGGACGTCCCGGCTAATACGGGACAGTTGGCAACCCTACTTTTATATCATGCTGTGTTTAATATTATAGAGCATACAATATCCCATGTCGTACGTGTATCTTTATTTAGCATTGAAAGGTTGCCTACCTATTTCATATTTCAAAATGTTTCCGTTGATTTCACAAATTTTAGTCTAGCAATAGTTCAACTAGTAGCCTACAATGTGAAGTTTATGCAGCAATAACGCTAATATAAGTGAGAAGAAATGTTTTACCTTAAAATTCTCATAAATCACGTTCTGTTTCTTCTGAGGTAAATCCAAGGTAAACTCACAGTGTGTCTTCCAAACTTCCAAAGAATGAAGAAGCAGATTCTTTGTTTTGAGGTGATGGGGGCGTTTACAGGTTTGCGTTCCTTCCTCGTGGACGATTTGCATGTGAATCGCTTTGCGCGCGCGTGGGTGTGGTCACATTAAAGTTAATGAGGCGCCGCTGGAGGAACTGTACCTCTTGCTGTTTTCATACGGATTACATAAACAGAGAATATTTGTTTTTTATATAAATGACTTCATTTAAAAGTAGACATTCCAAGCTTTATAAAGATATATCTGTCGTGTCTGTGTGACAAGTATTCTCTGAGTTCTGAGTTTATTTTCAGACGCATTTCAGAGTAGACATCACAGGGAGACAGACAGGAGAACGCGCATCCTGTTTGTTTTCTTTATTTAGCGAAAAGCACAACATTTAGTTTTTATTTTGAGTGTACATAAAAAAAGTAGACACTTTAAGCTTTGTAAAGACATATCGTTCATGTCTGTGAGGCCAAAAATGACGGAGTATTTTAAGTTGTTTTACACTGTCATGAGGAAAAATCCAGCAAAGCGCGCGGGCGCGTTCTTCGGGTGAGGGGGTTAACATATACACCCTTTTGATTTTAACAACAATAATGCAAATGTTGAAAATAATTAAGATTAATACATGCTGTAGAAGTATTGTTCATTCTTAGTTCATGTTAACTAAAATTGTTAAAAAATGAAATTTCATTGCAAAGTGTAACCAAAATTTTGATAATTAAAATCATACCATTTAAAATCATTGTTCACTGAAAATATTTTCAATATTTTGTTGGAATAAATCCTGAAAAGGGGACCAAGGCTGCACAGGGAAAAGTTACATCCAAAAAAAACTAGGAAAACGGTGCAAAAGAAAACCATAACTGTCAACACCAAAGTGTCAAACCTCTTAAAGAGACTTAATGACTTTGAGTGGGACTTCATTTAAAAAGTGTAGTTGACACACCCCACACCCATGCAGGTTGGTTTCTGAAAAATGTGCTGGCCTGGTGAGTTATACTTTGTTTATACCAAGTTATTTAGGAATTTAAAATGCTGATGCTTTGTTAAAGCCTGTTCGAGTGTTTATTTTATTATTTTTTAATAATTGGTTTGTTTCAGTGCAATTGTTTTTTTGGAGTAATGTTTGCTGAAGCCTTATTCCATTTGTATTTTGTATACAGGCAGATTGTCTATATATTGTTTGTTTTTGTTTGTTTGTTTGCTTGCTTTTTCATTAGCCATTTTTGAATTTTGATGGGTGTTTATTTTTTATATGCACTGAATATTACTTGAATACTTTTTAATTTTTATCAGAATAAAAATTATTAGTATGCTTTAAAATTATGCTTTATTCCTTTTTGTTACCCATAGAGAAATATAAAGTGCTGAGTTATTATAGCATTTAAAATTTGAATTATTGGGTTGTGACTAGTATGTCATTTAACCACTGTAAAAAATGTCCCTGTAAAAAAACGGTAATCTACTGGCAGCTGTGGTTGCCAGCATGATACCGTAAAAATACGGAGCACCACTGTTTTTGGCAACCACAGCTGCCAGTAGATTACCGTTTTTTTACAGGGACGTTTTTTACAGTGTAGGTACATGAAGGCAAAGCTTTATTTAGACAAATTAAATGACACCTCACATTCAGGGTCCACTCCATAATAATGCGGTATGACACCAACCTGTATTGACTGAGAAGATAGCACATCATAAATATAAGCTTTAAAATGCATGCTGACAGTATGCATTCTAAACCTTTGAGTCATGCATTGTAATGATAGCAGGAATCACTTACTCTAGCGATAGCTGGCCGTCAGGTCCACTCAGCATGGGACGTTTTTTTCCTGTTTATTCTGACAAACTGAAAAAAAAATTTGACCACTGCAGGATGCAGCATCGCTAAGAAGTCCTCGGATGTTACGAAACATGCCACTTCCTCATCAGGTTGATCGACCCTTGCCATCGATGGTAAGACCTGGTCCCACTCCCAACACAGGCACTCACTTTCGGTCGGCATAGGTTGGCAAGACCCACACTTGCTCCACCAGTTCAAATCTGCTCTCCTCCTCCCTTCTGCCCCAGTCTGTTCAGCCACACTTTCTTGTCTTTCACGTTTCAAAAGGTCATCTTCTGAGTATTCCGGTTCAAATAGATACGGTTCAGGATCTGCACCAAAGTAAATATCTTCGGAATCGTCTCTCACAAATGTTTCCATGTTTCCAAGGCACGCTCCCTGTGCTAGCAGGTTGTCACGTTGGTTATGTTGACGGAAGTTCGTCTATTTTCAGGCGCTGCGTAATATCATTGTGCCTGTTGCACCCATGGTACGGCAGCAAAGTTCCATGATTATTACGCAGGAATGAGAGTATAGTTCCTCGCTATATCGGCCTAGAAAATCACAACTTTTCATTTTCCGCCGGTCTTAGTACACGATGTAACTGCAGAAGAGTCAAGTTTTAAATACAAAAAATATTGAAAGTCTTGGGTTATTTCTGAGCGCGATGCTAATGGTCTAATCCGATTCAATGAATTATGATAAGCTATGCTAAAAGTGCTACCGTCAGATACGGAGATCGGCTGAATGGATTCAAAAATGGTAAAACTCAACTGTTTAATTCTAGGGGACTTGGAAAATGAGCCTATTTTCAAAAAAAGTGGAGTGTTCCTTTAAGTTTTGTTTTGTATAAATTGTATCTTAATTTTAATCAATGTTTCATCAGCCAATTGCCTGGATTTAATAAATAAGAAGCAAATATAGCAGACAATAGCCTATAATCATGACATTGCACGGCGCGTCTCATAAATGAACCGAAACTCAAAATGACATTTGAGTATTGTGTGTATCAGAAAGTTTACAAAATCAAATGATTCAGAAAATTTTTGCCATTGAAATGACTGGGAAAAAAGTGTCCCAATCAACCTGAATTCACCCTATACTCTTTGAAATCATAATTGCATTGCATTATGTTGTTTTAAATCCCAAATATTTTACTTATAACATTCATCATTACCAATTATTCAGTTATTTGTATTTACTGAATACTGAATTGTGTTCAGTGTCACAATATTACTGTTTTTTTAGCATGAGACTTGTTTCAAAAACATTAAAAATAGTAATGTCAAATCTTTTGATAATTTAAAATATAATAGGCCTTTGTAATGTGCCTTTAACTATATTCTAAATAAACTACAGCAAAATATATTTCTTTTGTCCTGTTGCTTAGCTCCCTCTCACATACCTGACTCAAAGGCTCATTCATTATGCAGCTCATTATGTGGTTCTATTGTCTCTCAGGTGTGATTCACAGCATTATTCATGATCATTCACACCCCTTCTCATACGGCCTTTGTAAAGTGTCTTACAAAATTTAAATCAATATATTGTTTTATGTGAATGAGCAGGCACAATGATTCTCACATCAGTTTGAAGCAAAAACTCTAGGCAACACCACCCATTAGTCAAAAGTATTGTGGACACATATCTATTGTGTGTTTTGTGGCCTTAATTCAGTGACTTACATTTTTTGTTTTTTCAAAAACAACGCATAAACGTTATTCTCTCAAAAATACAAGCATGTACATACATGTTGCTCACATATTATGGTAGCCCAGTTTGTGCTGAATACAGTGTAATGACACTTTTGCCATTAATATGTTTATAAGCAACTGAAAAAAGCACAAATGTCAGAGCATGTCAAAACTTCTAAAGGGCCCCAAAACAGCTCAGACTTCAGATGGTTAATGATGGCATGGGATGTTTTTGTATGATGCCGTTAGATTTCCTGTCACTGTGGGCACCAGGGCACAGTAATACAGAGCAGAATCTGCCTGTACAGCAGAGGAGATCTTCAGATCCACACGTTTAGTATCTTGATGAACTTCAGCAGAAAATCTGTCTGGTCTATCTTCACTCATAGCTCCATGTTGGAAGATGTAAAGGAGGAACTCCGGTTTGGATCTGGGATATTGTCTGTACCATTGTAAATTCTGTACATTACCCGTATAGTCTTTGCAACTGCAGGACAGAGTAACAGCGTCACCAATGAGTCTGTTTTCATTCATTGACAAGGGTTTTATTGAATCTGCCTCTGTGTGGCCTATAAATGGAGAATAAAAGCCTAATTAGAGAAATCAAACTGTAACTAAACCGTAGAAAGTAGTAGTAAACGTAATATTTATCTTACCAATAAACGTCCAAAAAAAGAGAGTGAAAATAATCATGATAGCAGAAATCTGAAGGAGAATCTGAAAGCCTTGAGTATCATTCAGACTGAATACTGACAACCTCCTTCAGATGAAAATGCTTCTACACCATGATATTAAGCTCCACCTTCTGGCAATATGATTTACTTCTGTAATGGAGTCTTTATGCTAAAACCAGTTCATGTGACCTGTGGTTCAAAGTCTGCAGCTTGTATTAAAGAAAAGGCCACAGACTGTAATACTTTGTTAAACTTTAGCTGAAAACATTAAACGCTGGAGACATTTCTCTCTCACATATTTTTGAAACACACACGCAAGATAATGACACTTACCCCTTGACCACAGACGAGTCTTTAGCCTAGTCCAAGACTAAAATGCATGTTTGAGCTGTTTTAACTGAAAGCAACTTGCACTGATATATCTTAAAATCTCTCAGTGCCATTGTTTTGTCTCCAGATGCACACCAGTAATGTTTTTTTTTCTTCTAAGGCACATTTGTAAAAGCTACTTAATGTCCTAATATAACTAAGGTCTACTCCTGGCTTAATCTAAGTGCTCATTGTTTCTTTTTTCACCATTTTAAATGAACAGTTTGAACAAATATTCCATGTAGCACCACGGTTAATTTGAGGTATTAAAAAACAGCATGCATAATAAAAATAAAAATAAATAAGGATTAGACAATTGTTAAAATACTATTAGATGGAGTTTGGCATGTCACACCACAGGAGAAAAATGCCTTAGTACAAGTACTTTATTCATAATCAAAACATTGTTTTTGTGCAGTGTTGTTGCGTTTCCTCAGGTTATTGTGCAGTGTTGTTGCGTTTCCTCAGGTTATTGTGCAGTGTTGTTGCGTTTCCTCAGGTTATTGTGCAGTGTTGTTGCGTTTCCTCAGGTTATTGTGCAGTGTTGTTGCGTGTCCTCAGGTTATTGTGCAGTGTTGTTGCGTTTCCTCAGGTTATTGTGCAGTGTTGTTGCGTTTCCTCAGGTTATTGTGCAGTGTTGTTGCGTTTCCTCAGGTTATTGTGCAGTGTTGTTGCGTTTCCTCAGGTTATTGTGCAGTGTTGTTGCGTTTCCTCAGGTTAATGTGCAGTGTTGTTGCGTTTCCTCAGGTTATTGTGCAGTGTTGTTGCGTTTCCTCAGGTTAATGTGCAGTGTTGTTGCGTTTCCTCAGGTTATTGTTCTGTGTTGTTGCGTTTCCTCAGGTTATTGTGCAGTGTTGTTGCGTTTCCTCAGGTTATTGTGCAGTGTTGTTGCGTTTCCTCAGGTTATTGTGCAGTTTTGTTGCGTTTCCTCAGGTTATTGTGCAGTGTTGTTGCGTTTCCTCAGGTTATTGTGCAGTGTTGTTGCGTTTCCTCAGGTTATTGTGCAGTGTTGTTGCGTTTCCTCAGGTTATTGTGCAGTGTTGTTGCGTTTCCTCAGGTTATTGTGCAGTGTTGTTGCGTTTCCTCAGGTTATTGTGCAGTGTTGTTGCGTTTCCTCAGGTTATTGTGCAGTGTTGTTGCGTTTCCTCAGGTTATTGTGCAGTTTTGTTGCGTTTCCTCAGGTTATTGTGCAGTGTTGTTGCGTTTCCTCAGGTTATTGTGCAGTGTTGTTGCGTTTCCTCAGGTTATTGTACAGTGTTGTTGCGTTTCCTCAGGTTATTGTGCAGTGTTGTTGTGCGTCCTCAGGTTATTGTGCAGTGTTGTTGTGTTTCCTCAGGTTATTGTGCAGTGTTGTTGTGTGTCCTCAGGTTATTGTGCAGTGTTGTTGTGTTTCCTCAGGTTATTGTACAGTGTTGTTGTGTGTCCTCAGGTTATTGTGCAGTGTTGTTGTGTTTCCTCAGGTTATTGTGCAGTGTTGTTGTGTTTCCTCAGGTTATTGTGCAGTGTTGTTGTGTTTCCTCAGGTTATTGTGCAGTGTTGTTGTGTTTCCTCAGGTTATTGTACAGTGTTGTTGTGTTTCCTCAGGTTATTGTACAATGTTGTTGTGTTTCCTCAGGTTATTGTGCAGTGTTGTTGTGTTTCCTCAGGTTATTGTACAGTGTTGTTGTGTTTCCTCAGGTTATTGTGCAGTGTTGTTGTGTTTCCTCAGGTTATTGTGCAGTGTTGTTGTGTTTCCTCAGGTTATTGTGCAGTCTTGTTGTGTGTCCTCAGGTTATTGTGCAGTGTTGTTGTGTTTCCTCAGGTTATTGTGCAGTGTTGTTGTGTGTCCTCAGGTTATTGTGCAGTGTTGTTGTGTTTCCTCAGGTTATTGTACAGTGTTGTTGTGTGTCCTCAGGTTATTGTGCAGTGTTGTTGTGTTTCCTCAGGTTATTGTGCAGTGTTGTTGTGTTTCCTCAGGTTATTGTGCAGTGTTGTTGTGTTTCCTCAGGTTATTGTGCAGTGTTGTTGTGTTTCCTCAGGTTATTGTGCAGTGTTGTTGTGTTTCCTCAGGTTATTGTGCAGTGTTGTTGTGTTTCCTCAGGTTATTGTACAATGTTGTTGTGTTTCCTCAGGTTATTGTGCAGTGTTGTTGTGTTTCCTCAGGTTATTGTACAGTGTTGTTGTGTTTCCTCAGGTTATTGTGCAGTGTTGTTGTGTTTCCTCAGGTTATTGTGCAGTGTTGTTGTGTTTCCTCAGGTTATTGTGCAGTGTTGTTGTGTGTCCTCAGGTTATTGTGCAGTGTTGTTGTGTTTCCTCAGGTTATTGTGCAGTGTTGTTGTGTTTCCTCAGGTTATTGTACAGTGTTGTTGTGTTTCCTCAGGTTATTGTGCAGTGTTGTTGTGTGTCCTCAGGTTATTGTGCAGTGTTGTTGTGTTTCCTCAGGTTATTGTGCAGTGTTGTTGTGTTTCCTCAGGTTATTGTGCAGTGTTGTTGTGTGTCCTCAGGTTATTGTGCAGTGTTGTTGTGTTTCCTCAGGTTATTGTGCAGTGTTGTTGTGTTTCCTCAGGTTATTGTACAATGTTGTTGTGTTTCCTCAGGTTATTGTACAATGTTGTTGTGTGTCCTCAGGTTATTGTGCAGTGTTGTTGTGTTTCCTCAGGTTATTGTGCAGTGTTGTTGTGTTTCCTCAGGTTATTGTGCAGTGTTGTTGTGTTTCCTCAGGTTATTGTGCAGTGTTGTTGTGTTTCCTCAGGTTATTGTACAATGTTGTTGTGTGTCCTCAGGTTATTGTGCAGTGTTGTTGTGTTTCCTCAGGTTATTGTGCAGTGTTGTTGTGTTTCCTCAGGTTATTGTGCAGTGTTGTTGTGTTTCCTCAGGTTATTGTACAATGTTGTTGTGTTTCCTCAGGTTATTGTGCAATGTTGTTGTGTGTCCTCAGGTTATTGTGCAGTGTTGTTGTGTTTCCTCAGGTTATTGTGCAGTGTTGTTGTGTTTCCTCAGGTTATTGTGCAGTGTTGTTGTGTTTCCTCAGGTTATTGTGCAGTGTTGTTGTGTTTCCTCAGGTTATTGTACAGTGTTGTTGTGTGTCCTCAGGTTATTGTGCAGTGTTGTTGTGTTTCCTCAGGTTATTGTGCAGTGTTGTTGTGTTTCCTCAGGTTATTGTGCAGTGTTGTTGTGTTTCCTCAGGTTATTGTGCAGTGTTGTTGTGTTTCCTCAGGTTATTGTACAGTGTTGTTGTGTTTCCTCAGGTTATTGTGCAGTGTTGTTGTGTTTCCTCAGGTTATTGTGCAGTGTTGTTGTGTTTCCTCAGGTTATTGTACAGTGTTGTTGTGTGTCCTCAGGTTATTGTGCAGTGTTGTTGTGTTTCCTCAGGTTATTGTGCAGTGTTGTTGTGTTTCCTCAGGTTATTGTGCAGTGTTGTTGTGTTTCCTCAGGTTATTGTGCAGTGTTGTTGTGTTTCCTCAGGTTATTGTGCAGTGTTGTTGTGTGTCCTCAGGTTATTGTGCAGTGTTGTTGTGTTTCCTCAGGTTATTGTGCAGTGTTGTTGTGTTTCCTCAGGTTATTGTGCAGTGTTGTTGTGTTTCCTCAGGTTATTGTGCAGTGTTGTTGTGTTTCCTCAGGTTATTGTGCAGTGTTGTTGTGTGTCCTCAGGTTATTGTGCAGTGTTGTTGTGTTTCCTCAGGTTATTGTGCAGTGTTGTTGTGTGTCCTCAGGTTATTGCACAGTGTTGTTGTGTTTCCTCAGGTTATTGTACAGTGTGTGTGTGTTTCCTCAGGTTATTGTGCAGTGTTGTTGTGTTTCCTCAGGTTATTGTGCAGTGTTGTTGTGTTTCCTCAGGTTATTGTGCAGTGTTGTTGTGTGTCCTCAGGTTATTGTACAGTGTTGTTGTGTTTCCTCAGGTTATTGCACAGTGTTGTTGTGTTTCCTCAGGTTATTGCGCAGTGTTGTTGTGTGTCCTCAGGTTATTGTGCAGTGTTGTTGTGTGTCCTCAGGTTATTGTACAGTGTTGTTGTGTTTCCTCAGGTTATTGTGCAGTGTTGTTGTGTTTCCTCAGGTTATTGTGCAGTGTTGTTGTGTGTCCTCAGGTTATTGTGCAGTGTTGTTGTGTTTCCTCAGGTTATTGTACAGTGTTGTTGTGTGTCCTCAGGTTATTGTACAGTGTTGTTGTGTTTCCTCAGGTTATTGTGCAGTGTTGTTGTGTTTCCTCAGGTTATTGTACAGTGTTGTTGTGTTTCCTCAGGTTATTGTACAGTGTTGTTGTGTGTCCTCAGGTTATTGTACAGTGTTGTTGTGTTTCCTCAGGTTATTGTGCAGTGTTGTTGTGTTTCCTCAGGTTATTGTGCAGTGTTGTTGTGTTTCCTCAGGTTATTGTGCAGTGTTGTTGTGTTTCCTCAGGTTATTGTACAGTGTTGTTGTGTGTCCTCAGGTTATTGTACAGTGTTGTTGTGTTTCCTCAGGTTATTGTGCAGTGTTGTTGTGTGTCCTCAGGTTATTGTACAGTGTTGTTGTGTGTCCTCAGGTTTTTGTGCAGTGTTGTTGTGTTTCCTCAGGTTATTGTACAGTGTTGTTGTGTGTCCTCAGGTTATTGTACAGTGTTGTTGTGTGTCCTCAGGTTATTGTACAGTGTTGTTGTGTTTCCTCAGGTTATTGTACAGTGTTGTTGTGTTTCCTCAGGTTATTGTACAGTGTTGTTGTGTGTCCTCAGGTTATTGTACAGTGTTGTTGTGTTTCCTCAGGTTATTGTGCAGTGTTGTTGTGTTTCCTCATGTTATTGTACAGTGTTGTTGTGTTTCCTCAGGTTATTGTGCAGTGTTGTTGTGTGTCCTCAGGTTATTGTGCAGTGTTGTTGTGTTTCCTCAGGTTATTGTGCAGTGTTGTTGTGTTTCCTCAGGTTATTGTGCAGTGTTGTTGTGTTTCCTCAGGTTATTGTGCAGTGTTGTTGTGTTTCCTCAGGTTATTGTGCAGTGTTGTTGTGTTTCCTCAGGTTATTGTGCAGTGTTGTTGTGTGTCCTCAGGTTATTGTGCAGTGTTGTTGTGTTTCCTCAGGTTATTGTGCAGTGTTGTTGTGTTTCCTCAGGTTATTGTACAGTGTTGTTGTGTTTCCTCAGGTTATTGTGCAGTGTTGTTGTGTTTCCTCAGGTTATTGTGCAGTGTTGTTGTGTTTCCTCAGGTTATTGTACAGTGTTGTTGTGTGTCCTCAGGTTATTGTGCAGTGTTGTTGTGTTTCCTCAGGTTATTGTGCAGTGTTGATGTGTTTCCTCAGGTTATTGTGCAGTGTTGTTGTGTTTCCTCAGGTTATTGTGCAGTGTTGTTGTGTTTCCTCAGGTTATTGTGCAGTGTTGTTGTGTTTCCTCAGGTTATTGTTCAGTGTTGTTGTGTTTCCTCAGGTTATTGTGCAGTGTTGTTGTGTTTCCTCAGGTTATTGTGCAGTGTTGTTGTGTTTCCTCAGGTTATTGTGCAGTGTTGTTGTGTTTCCTCAGGTTATTGTGCAGTGTTGTTGTGTTTCCTCAGGTTATTGTACAGTGTTGTTGTGTTTCCTCAGGTTATTGTACAGTGTTGTTGTGTTTCCTCAGGTTATTGTGCAGTGTTGTTGTGTTTCCTCAGGTTATTGTACAGTGTTGTTGTGTTTCCTCAGGTTATTGTGCAGTGTTGTTGTGTTTCCTCAGGTTATTGTGCAGTGTTGTTGTGTTTCCTCAGGTTATTGTGCAGTGTTGTTGTGTGTCCTCAGGTTATTGTGCAGTGTTGTTGTGTTTCCTCAGGTTATTGTGCAGTGTTGTTGTGTGTCCTCAGGTTATTGTGCAGTGTTGTTGTGTTTCCTCAGGTTATTGTACAGTGTTGTTGTGTGTCCTCAGGTTATTGTGCAGTGTTGTTGTGTTTCCTCAGGTTATTGTGCAGTGTTGTTGTGTTTCCTCAGGTTATTGTGCAGTGTTGTTGTGTTTCCTCAGGTTATTGTGCAGTGTTGTTGTTTCCTCAGGTTATTGTACAGTGTTGTTGTGTTTCCTCAGGTTATTGTACAATGTTGTTGTGTTTCCTCAGGTTATTGTGCAGTGTTGTTGTGTTTCCTCAGGTTATTGTACAGTGTTGTTGTGTTTCCTCAGGTTATTGTGCAGTGTTGTTGTGTTTCCTCAGGTTATTGTGCAGTGTTGTTGTGTTTCCTCAGGTTATTGTGCAGTGTTGTTGTGTGTCCTCAGGTTATTGTGCAGTGTTGTTGTGTTTCCTCAGGTTATTGTGCAGTGTTGTTGTGTTTCCTCAGGTTATTGTACAGTGTTGTTGTGTTTCCTCAGGTTATTGTACAATGTTGTTGTGTTTCCTCAGGTTATTGTACAATGTTGTTGTGTGTCCTCAGGTTATTGTGCAGTGTTGTTGTGTTTCCTCAGGTTATTGTGCAGTGTTGTTGTGTTTCCTCAGGTTATTGTGCAGTGTTGTTGTGTTTCCTCAGGTTATTGTGCAGTGTTGTTGTGTTTCCTCAGGTTATTGTACAGTGTTGTTGTGTGTCCTCAGGTTATTGTGCAGTGTTGTTGTGTTTCCTCAGGTTATTGTGCAGTGTTGATGTGTTTCCTCAGGTTATTGTGCAGTGTTGTTGTGTTTCCTCAGGTTATTGTGCAGTGTTGTTGTGTTTCCTCAGGTTATTGTGCAGTGTTGTTGTGTTTCCTCAGGTTATTGTGCAGTGTTGTTGTGTTTCCTCAGGTTATTGTGCAGTGTTGTTGTGTTTCCTCAGGTTATTGTGCAGTGTTGTTGTGTTTCCTCAGGTTATTGTGCAGTGTTGTTGTGTTTCCTCAGGTTATTGTACAGTGTTGTTGTGTTTCCTCAGGTTATTGTACAATGTTGTTGTGTTTCCTCAGGTTATTGTGCAGTGTTGTTGTGTTTCCTCAGGTTATTGTACAGTGTTGTTGTGTTTCCTCAGGTTATTGTGCAGTGTTGTTGTGTTTCCTCAGGTTATTGTGCAGTGTTGTTGTGTTTCCTCAGGTTATTGTGCAGTGTTGTTGTGTGTCCTCAGGTTATTGTGCAGTGTTGTTGTGTTTCCTCAGGTTATTGTGCAGTGTTGTTGTGTGTCCTCAGGTTATTGTGCAGTGTTGTTGTGTTTCCTCAGGTTATTGTGCAGTGTTGTTGTGTTTCCTCAGGTTATTGTGCAGTGTTGTTGTGTGTCCTCAGGTTATTGTGCAGTGTTGTTGTGTTTCCTCAGGTTATTGTGCAGTGTTGTTGTGTTTCCTCAGGTTATTGTGCAGTGTTGTTGTGTTTCCTCAGGTTATTGTGCAGTGTTGTTGTGTTTCCTCAGGTTATTGTACAATGTTGTTGTGTGTCCTCAGGTTATTGTGCAGTGTTGTTGTGTTTCCTCAGGTTATTGTGCAGTGTTGTTGTGTTTCCTCAGGTTATTGTGCAGTGTTGTTGTGTTTCCTCAGGTTATTGTGCAGTGTTGTTGTGTTTCCTCAGGTTATTGTGCAGTGTTGTTGTGTTTCCTCAGGTTATTGTACAGTGTGTGTGTGTTTCCTCAGGTTATTGTGCAGTGTTGTTGTGTTTCCTCAGGTTATTGTGCAGTGTTGTT
>CM077175.1:44472154-44806614 GCA_039654105.1 Coreius guichenoti
GTTATTGTGCAGTGTTGTTGTGTTTCCTCAGGTTATTGTGCAGTGTTGTTGTGTGTCCTCAGGTTATTGTGCAGTGTTGTTGTGTTTTCCTCAGGTTATTGTGCAGTGTTGTTGTGTTTCCTCAGGTTATTGTACAGTGTTGTTGTGTTTCCTCAGGTTATTGTACAATGTTGTTGTGTTCCTCAGGTTAATTGTACAATGTTGTTGTGTGTCCTCAGGTTATTGTGCAGTGTTGTTGTGTTTCCTCAGGTTATTGTGCAGTGTTGTTGTGTTTCCTCAGGTTATTGTGCAGTGTTGTTGTGTTTCCTCAGGTTATTGTGCAGTGTTGTTGTGTTTCCTCAGGTTATTGTACAGTGTTGTTGTGTGTCCTCAGGTTATTGTGCAGTGTTGTTGTGTTTCCTCAGGTATTGTGCAGTGTTGATGTGTTTCCTCAGGTTATTGTGCAGTGTTGTTGTGTTTCCTCAGGTTATTGTGCAGTGTTGTTGTGTTTCCTCAGGTTATTGTGCAGTGTTGTTGTGTTTCCTCAGGTTATTGTGCAGTGTTGTTGTGTTTCCTCAGGTTATTGTGCAGTGTGTTGTGTTTCCTCAGGTTATTGTGCAGTGTTGTTGTGTTTCCTCAGGTTATTGTGCAGTGTTGTTGTGTTTCCTCAGGTTATTGTACAGTGTTGTTGTGTTTCCTCAGGTTATTGTACAATGTTGTTGTGTTTCCTCAGGTTATTGTGCAGTGTTGTTGTGTTTCCTCAGGTTATTGTGCAGTGTTGTTGTGTTTCCTCAGGTTATTGTGCAGTGTTGTTGTGTTTCCTCAGGTTATTGTGCAGTGTTGTTGTGTTTCCTCAGGTTATTGTGCAGTGTTGTTGTGTGTCCTCAGGTTATTGTGCAGTGTTGTTGTGTTTCCTCAGGTTATTGTGCAGTGTTGTTGTGTGTCCTCAGGTTATTGTGCAGTGTTGTTGTGTTTCCT
Source organism: Coreius guichenoti (assembly GCA_039654105.1). NCBI lineage: Eukaryota > Metazoa > Chordata > Actinopteri > Cypriniformes > Gobionidae > Coreius > Coreius guichenoti. The sequence goes on from CM077175.1 coordinate 44,473,112, forward strand.
CAGGTTATTGTGCAGTGTTGTTGTGTTTCCTCAGGTTATTGTGCAGTGTTGTTGTGTGTCCTCAGGTTATTGTGCAGTGTTGTTGTGTTTCCTCAGGTTATTGTGCAGTGTTGTTGTGTTTCCTCAGGTTATTGTGCAGTGTTGTTGTGTTTCCTCAGGTTATTGTGCAGTGTTGTTGTGTTTCCTCAGGTTATTGTACAATGTTGTTGTGTGTTCCTCAGGTTATTGTGCAGTGTTGTTGTGTTTCCTCAGGTTATTGTGCAGTGTTGTTGTGTTTCCTCAGGTTATTGTGCAGTGTTGTTGTGTTTCCTCAGGTTATTGTGCAGTGTTGTTGTGTTTCCTCAGGTTATTGTGCAGTGTTGTTGTGTTTCCTCAGGTTATTGTGACAGTGTGGTGTTGTGTTTCCTCAGTTATTGTGCAGTGTTGTTGTGTTTCCTCAGGTTATTGTGCAGTGTTGTTGTGTTCCTCAGGTTATTGTGCAGTGTTGTTGTGTTCCTCAGGTTATTGTGCAGTGTTGTTGTGTTTCCTCAGGTTATTGTGCAGTGTTGTTGTGTTTCCTCAGGTTATTGTGCAGTGTTGTTGTGTGTCCTCAGGTTATTGTGCAGTGTTGTTGTGTTTCCTCAGGTTATTGTGCAGTGTTGTTGTGTGTCCTCAGGTTATTGTGCAGTGTTGTTGTGTTTCCTCAGGTTATTGTGCAGTGTTGTTGTGTTTCCTCAGGTTATTGTGCAGTGTTGTTGTGTTTCCTCAGGTTATTGTGCAGTGTTGTTGTGTTTCCTCAGGTTATTGTGCAGTGTTGTTGTGTTTCCTCAGGTTATTGTGCAGTGTTGTTGTGTTTCCTCAGGTTATTGTGCAGTGTTGTTGTGTTTCCTCAGGTTATTGTGCAGTGTTGTTGTGTTTCCTCAGGTTATTGTGCAGTGTTGTTGTGTTTCCTCAGGTTATTGTGCAGTGTTGTTGTGTTTCCTCAGGTTATTGTGCAGTGTTGTTGTGTTTCCTCAGGTTATTGTGCAGTGTTGTTGTGTTTCCTCAGGTTATTGTGCAGTGTTGTTGTGTTTCCTCAGGTTATTGTGCAGTGTTGTTGTGTTTCCTCAGGTTATTGTGCAGTGTTGTTGTGTTTCCTCAGGTTATTGTGCAGTGTTGTTGTGTTTCCTCAGGTTATTGTGCAGTGTTGTTGTGTTTCCTCAGGTTATTGTGCAGTGTTGTTGTGTTTCCTCAGGTTATTGTGCAGTGTTGTTGTGTTTCCTCAGGTTATTGTGCAGTGTTGTTGTGTTTCCTCAGGTTATTGTGCAGTGTTGTTGTGTTCCTCAGGTTATTGTGCAGTGTTGTTGTGTTTCCTCAGGTTATTGTGCAGTGTTGTTGTGTTTCCTCAGGTTATTGTGCAGTGTTGTTGTGTTTCCTCAGGTTATTGTGCAGTGTTGTTTGTGTTTCCTCAGGTTATTGTGCAGTGTTGTTGTGTTTCCTCAGGTTATTGTGCAGTGTTGTTGTGTTTCCTCAGGTTATTGTGCAGTGTTGTTGTGTTTCCTCAGGTTATTGTGCAGTGTTGTTGTGTTTCCTCAGGTTATTGTGCAGTGTTGTTGTGTTTCCTCAGGTTATTGTGCAGTGTTGTTGTGTTTCTCAGGTTATTGTGCAGTGTTGTTGTGTTTCCTCAGGTTATTGTGCAGTGTTGTTGTGTTTCCTCAGGTTATTGTGCAGTGTTGTTGTGTTTCCTCAGGTTATTGTGCAGTGTTGTTGTGTTTCCTCAGGTTATTGTGCAGTGTTGTTGTGTTTCCTCAGGTTATTGTGCAGTGTTGTTGTGTTTCCTCAGGTTATTGTGCAGTGTTGTTGTGTTCCTCAGGTTATTGTGCAGTGTTGTTGTGTTTCCTCAGGTTATTGTGCAGTGTTGTTGTGTTTCCTCAGGTTATTGTGCAGTGTTGTTGTGTTTCCTCAGGTTATTGTGCAGTGTTGTTGTGTGTCCTCAGGTTATTGTGCAGTGTTGTTGTGTTTCCTCAGGTTATTGTGCAGTGTTGTTGTGTTTCCTCAGGTTATTGTGCAGTGTTGTTGTGTTTCCTCAGGTTATTGTGCAGTGTTGTTGTGTTTCCTCAGGTTATTGTGCAGTGTTGTTGTGTTTCCTCAGGTTATTGTGCAGTGTTGTTGTGTTTCCTCAGGTTATTGTGCAGTGTTGTTGTGTTTCCTCAGGTTATTGTGCAGTGTTGTTGTGGTTTCCTCAGGTTATTGTGCAGTGTTGTTGTGTTTCCTCAGGTTATTGTGCAGTGTTTGTTGTGTTCCTCAGGTTATTGTGCAGTGTTGTTGTGTTTCCTCAGGTTATTGTGCAGTGTTGTTGTGTTTCCTCAGGTTATTGTGCAGTGTTGTTGTGTTTCCTCAGGTTATTGTGCAGTGTTGTTGTGTTTCCTCAGGTTATTGTGCAGTGTTGTTGTGTTTCCTCAGGTTATTGTGCAGTGTTGTTGTGTTTCCTCAGGTTATTGTGCAGTGTTGTTGTGTTTCCTCAGGTTATTGTGCAGTGTTGTTGTGTTTCCTCAGGTTATTGTGCAGTGTTGTTGTGTTTCCTCAGGTTATTGTGCAGTGTTGTTGTGTTTCCTCAGGTTATTGTGCAGTGTTGTTGTGTTTCCTCAGGTTATTGTGCAGTGTTGTTGTGTTTCCTCAGGTTATTGTGCAGTGTTGTTGTGTTTCCTCAGGTTATTGTGCAGTGTTGTTGTGTTTCCTCAGGTTATTGTGCAGTGTTGTTGTGTTTCCTCAGGTTATTGTGCAGTGTTGTTGTGTTTCCTCAGGTTATTGTGCAGTGTTGTTGTGTTTCCTCAGGTTATTGTGCAGTGTTGTTGTGTTTCCTCAGGTTATTGTGCAGTGTTGTTGTGTTTCCTCAGGTTATTGTGCAGTGTTGTTGTGTTTTCCTCAGGTTATTGTGCAGTGTTGTTGTGTTTCCTCAGGTTATTGTGCAGTGTTGTTGTGTTTCCTCAGGTTATTGTGCAGTGTTGTTGTGTTTCCTCAGGTTATTGTGCAGTGTTGTTGTGTTTCCTCAGGTTATTGTGCAGTGTTGTTGTGTTTCCTCAGGTTATTGTGCAGTGTTGTTGTGTTTCCTCAGGTTATTGTGCAGTGTTGTTGTGTTTCCTCAGGTTATTGTGCAGTGTTGTTGTGTTTCCTCAGGTTATTGTGCAGTGTTGTTGTGTGTCCTCAGGTTATTGTGCAGTGTTGTTGTGTTTCCTCAGGTTATTGTGCAGTGTTGTTGTGTTTCCTCAGGTTATTGTGCAGTGTTGTTGTGTTTCCTCAGGTTATTGTGCAGTGTTGTTGTGTTTCCTCAGGTTATTGTGCAGTGTTGTTGTGTTTCCTCAGGTTATTGTGCAGTGTTGTTGTGTTTCCTCAGGTTATTGTGCAGTGTTGTTGTGTTTCCTCAGGTTATTGTGCAGTGTTGTTGTGTTTCCTCAGGTTATTGTGCAGTGTTGTTGTGTGTCCTCAGGTTATTGTGCAGTGTTGTTGTGTTTCCTCAGGTTATTGTGCAGTGTTGTTGTGTTTCCTCAGGTTATTGTGCAGTGTTGTTGTGTGTCCTCAGGTTATTGTGCAGTGTTGTTGTGTTTCCTCAGGTTATTGTGCAGTGTTGTTGTGTTTCCTCAGGTTATTGTGCAGTGTTGTTGTGTGTCCTCAGGTTATTGTGCAGTGTTGTTGTGTTTCCTCAGGTTATTGTGCAGTGTTGTTGTGTTTCCTCAGGTTATTGTGCAGTGTTGTTGTGTTTCCTCAGGTTATTGTGCAGTGTTGTTGTGTTTCCTCAGGTTATTGTGCAGTGTTGTTGTGTGTCCTCAGGTTATTGTGCAGTGTTGTTGTGTTTCCTCAGGTTATTGTGCAGTGTTGATGTGTTTCCTCAGGTTATTGTGCAGTGTTGTTGTGTTTCCTCAGGTTATTGTGCAGTGTTGTTGTGTTTCCTCAGGTTATTGTGCAGTGTTGTTGTGTTTCCTCAGGTTATTGTGCAGTGTTGTTGTGTTTCCTCAGGTTATTGTGCAGTGTTGTTGTGTTTCCTCAGGTTATTGTGCAGTGTTGTTGTGTTTCCTCAGGTTATTGTGCAGTGTTGTTGTGTTTCCTCAGGTTATTGTGCAGTGTTGTTGTGTTTCCTCAGGTTATTGTACAGTGTTGTTGTGTTTCCTCAGGTTATTGTGCAGTGTTGTTGTGTTTCCTCAGGTTATTGTGCAGTGTTGTTGTGTTTCCTCAGGTTTTGTGCAGTGTTGTTGTGTTTCCTCAGGTTATTGTGCAGTGTTGTTGTGTTTCCTCAGGTTATTGTGCAGTGTTGTTGTGTTTCCTCAGGTTATTGTGCAGTGTTGTTGTGTTTCCTCAGGTTATTGTGCAGTGTTGTTGTGTTTCCTCAGGTTATTGTGCAGTGTTGTGTTGTGTGTCCTCAGGTTATTGTGCAGTGTTGTTGTGTGTCCTCAGGTTATTGTGCAGTGTTGTTGTGTTCCTCAGGTTATTGTGCAGTGTTGTTGTGTGTCCTCAGGTTATTGTGCAGTGTTGTTGTGTTTCCTCAGGTTATTGTGACAGTGTTGTTGTGTTTCCTCAGGTTATTGTGCAGTGTTGTTGTGTGTCCTCAGGTTATTGTGCAGTGTTGTTGTGTTTCCTCAGGTTATTGTGCAGTGTTGTTGTGTTTCCTCAGGTTATTGTGCAGTGTTGTTGTGTTTCCTCAGGTTATTGTGCAGTGTTGTTGTGTTTCCTCAGGTTATTGTGCAGTGTTGTTGTTTCCTCAGGTTATTGTGCAGTGTTGTTGTGTTTCCTCAGGTTATTGTGCAGTGTTGTTGTGTTTCCTCAGGTTATTGTGCAGTGTTGTTGTGTTTCCTCAGGTTATTGTGCAGTGTTGTTGTGTTTCCTCAGGTTATTGTGCAGTGTTGTTGTGTTTCCTCAGGTTATTGTGCAGTGTTGTTGTGTTTCCTCAGGTTATTGTGCAGTGTTGTTGTGTTTCCTCAGGTATTGTGCAGTGTTGTTGTGTTTCCTCAGGTTTTGTGCAGTGTTGTTGTGTTTCCTCAGGTTATTGTGCAGTGTTGTTGTGTTTCCTCAGGTTATTGTGCAGTGTTGTTGTGTTTCCTCAGGTTATTGTGCAGTGTTGTTGTGTTTCCTCAGGTTATTGTGCAGTGTTGTTGTGTTTCCTCAGGTTATTGTGCAGTGTTGTTGTGTTTCCTCAGGTTATTGTGCAGTGTTGTTGTGTGTCCTCAGGTTATTGTGCAGTGTTGTTGTGTTTCCTCAGGTTATTGTGCAGTGTTGTTGTGTTTCCTCAGGTTATTGTGCAGTGTTGTTGTGTTTCCTCAGGTTATTGTGCAGTGTTGTTGTGTTTCCTCAGGTTATTGTGCAGTGTTGTTGTGTTTCCTCAGGTTATTGTGCAGTGTTGTTGTGTTTCCTCAGGTTATTGTGCAGTGTTGTTGTGTTTCCTCAGGTTATTGTGCAGTGTTGTTGTGTTTCCTCAGGTTATTGTGCAGTGTTGTTGTGTTTCCTCAGGTTATTGTGCAGTGTTGTTGTGTTTCCTCAGGTTATTGTGCAGTGTTGTTGTGTTTCCTCAGGTTATTGTGCAGTGTTGTTGTGTTTCCTCAGGTTATTGTGCAGTGTTGTTGTGTTTCCTCAGGTTATTGTGCAGTGTTGTTGTGTTTCCTCAGGTTATTGTGCAGTGTTGTTGTGTTTCCTCAGGTTATTGTGCAGTGTTGTTGGTGTTCCTCAGGTTATTGTGCAGTGTTGTTGTGTTTCCTCAGGTTATTGTGCAGTGTTGTTGTGTTTCCTCAGGTTATTGTGCAGTGTTGTTGTGTTTCCTCAGGTTATTGTGCAGTGTTGTTGTGTTCCTCAGGTTATTGTGCAGTGTTGTTGTGTTTCCTCAGGTTATTGTGCAGTGTTGTTGTGTTTCCTCAGGTTATTGTGCAGTGTTGTTGTGTTTCCTCAGGTTATTGTGCAGTGTTGTTGTGTTTCCTCAGTTATTGTGCAGTGTTGTTGTGTTTCCTCAGGTTATTGTGCAGTGTTGTTGTGTTTCCTCAGTTATTGTGCAGTGTTGTTGTGTTTCCTCAGTTATTGTGCAGTGTTGTTGTGTTTCCTCAGGTTATTGTGCAGTGTTGTTGTGTTTCCTCAGGTTATTGTGCAGTGTTGTTGTGTTCCTCAGGTTATTGTGCAGTGTTGTTGTGTTTCCTCAGGTTATTGTGCAGTGTTGTTGTGTTTCCTCAGGTTATTGTGCAGTGTTGTTGTGTTTCCTCAGGTTATTGTGCAGTGTTGTGTGTTTCCTCAGGTTATTGTGCAGTGTTGTTGTGTTTCCTCAGGTTATTGTGCAGTGTTGTTGTGTGTCCTCAGGTTATTGTGCAGTGTTGTTGTGTTTCCTCAGGTTATTGTGCAGTGTTGATGTGTTTCCTCAGGTTATTGTGCAGTGTTGTTGTGTTTCCTCAGGTTATTGTGCAGTGTTGTTGTGTTTCCTCAGGTTATTGTGCAGTGTTGTTGTGTTTCCTCAGGTTATTGTGCAGTGTTGTTGTGTTTCTCAGGTTTTTGTGCAGTGTTGTTGTGTTTCCTCAGGTTATTGTGCAGTGTTGTTGTGTTTCCTCAGGTTATTGTGCAGTGTTGTTGTGTTTCCTCAGGTTATTGTGCAGTGTTGTTGTGTTTCCTCAGGTTTTTGTGCAGTGTTGTTGTGTTTCCTCAGGTTATTGTGCAGTGTTGTTGTGTTTCCTCAGGTTATTGTGCAGTGTTGTTGTGTTTCCTCAGGTTATTGTGCAGTGTTGTTGTGTGTCCTCAGGTTATTGTGCAGTGTTGTTGTGTTTCCTCAGGTTATTGTGCAGTGTTGATGTGTTTCTCAGGTTATTGTGCAGTGTTGTTGTGTTTCCTCAGGTTATTGTGCAGTGTTGTTGTGTTTCCTCAGGTTATTGTGCAGTGTTGTTGTGTTTCTCAGGTTATTGTGCAGTGTTGTTGTGTTTCCTCAGGTTATTGTGCAGTGTTGTTGTGTTTCCTCAGGTTATTGTGCAGTGTTGTTGTGTTTCCTCAGGTTTTTGTGCAGTGTTGTTGTGTTTCCTCAGGTTATTGTGCAGTGTTGTTGTGTTTCCTCAGGTTATTGTGCAGTGTTGTTGTGTTTCCTCAGGTTATTGTGCAGTGTTGTTGTGTTTCCTCAGGTTATTGTGCAGTGTTGTTGTGTTTCCTCAGGTTATTGTGCAGTGTTGTTGTGTTTCCTCAGGTTATTGTGCAGTGTTGTTGTGTGTCCTCAGGTTATTGTGCAGTGTTGTTGTGTTTCCTCAGGTTATTGTGCAGTGTTGTTGTGTTTCCTCAGGTTATTGTGCAGTGTTGTTGTGTGTCCTCAGGTTATTGTGCAGTGTTGTTGTGTTTCCTCAGGTTATTGTGCAGTGTTGTTGTGTTTCCTCAGGTTATTGTGCAGTGTTGTTGTGTTTCCTCAGGTTATTGTGCAGTGTTGTTGTGTCCTCAGGTTATTGTGCAGTGTTGTTGTGTTTCCTCAGGTTATTGTGCAGTGTTGATGTGTTTCCTCAGGTTATTGTGCAGTGTTGTTGTGTTTCCTCAGGTTATTGTGCAGTGTTGTTGTGTTTCCTCAGGTTATTGTGCAGTGTTGTTGTGTTTCCTCAGGTTATTGTTCAGTGTTGTTGTGTTTCCTCAGGTTTTTGTGCAGTGTTGTTGTGTTTCCTCAGGTTATTGTGCAGTGTTGTTGTGTTTCCTCAGGTTATTGTGCAGTGTTGTTGTGTTTCCTCAGGTTATTGTGCAGTGTTGTTGTGTTTCCTCAGGTTTTTGTGCAGTGTTGTTGTGTTTCCTCAGGTTATTGTGCAGTGTTGTTGTGTTTCCTCAGGTTATTGTGCAGTGTTGTGTGTTTCCTCAGGTTATTGTGCAGTGTTGTTGTGTTTCCTCAGGTTATTGTGCAGTGTTGTTGTGTTTCCTCAGGTTATTGTGCAGTGTTGTTGTGTGTCCTCAGGTTATTGTGCAGTGTTGTTGTGTGTCCTCAGGTTATTGTGCAGTGTTGTTGTGTTTCCTCAGGTTATTGTACAGTGTTGTTGTGTGTCCTCAGGTTATTGTACAGTGTTGTTGTGTTTCCTCAGGTTATTGTACAGTGTTGTTGTGTGTCCTCAGGTTATTGTACAGTGTTGTTGTGTGTCCTCAGGTTATTGTGCAGTGTTGTTGTGTTTCCTCAGGTTATTGTGCAGTGTTGTTGTGTTTTCCTCAGGTTATTGTGCAGTGTGTTGTGTTTCCTCAGGTTATTGTACAGTGTTGTTGTGTTTCCTCAGGTTATTGTGCAGTGTTGTTGTGTTTCCTCAGGTTATTGTGCAGTGTTGTTGTGTTTCCTCAGGTTATTGTACAGTGTTGTTGTGTGTCCTCAGGTTATTGTACAGTGTTGTTGTGTGTCCTCAGGTTATTGTGCAGTGTTGTTGTGTTTCCTCAGGTTATTGTGCAGTGTTGTTGTGTGTCCTCAGGTTATTGTACAGTGTTGTTGTGTTTCCTCAGGTTATTGTACAGTGTTGTTGTGTGTCCTCAGGTTATTGTGCAGTGTTGTTGTGTTTCCTCAGGTTATTGTGCAGTGTTGTTGTGTTTCCTCAGGTTATTGTGCAGTGTTGTTGTGTGTCCTCAGGTTATTGTGCAGTGTTGTTGTGTTTCTCAGGTTATTGTGCAGTGTTGATGTGTTTCCTCAGGTTATTGTGCAGTGTTGTTGTGTTTCCTCAGGTTATTGTGCAGTGTTGTTGTGTTTCTCAGGTTATTGTGCAGTGTTGTTGTGTTTCCTCAGGTTATTGTTCAGTGTTGTTGTGTTTCCTCAGGTTTTTGTGCAGTGTTGTTGTGTTTCCTCAGGTTATTGTGCAGTGTTGTTGTGTTTCCTCAGGTTATTGTGCAGTGTTGTTGTGTTTCCTCAGTTATTGTACAGTGTTGTTGTGTTTCCTCAGGTTTTTGTGCAGTGTTGTTGTGTTTCCTCAGGTTATTGTGCAGTGTTGTTGTGTTTCCTCAGGTTATTGTGCAGTGTTGTTGTGTTTCCTCAGGTTATTGTGCAGTGTTGTTGTGTTTCCTCAGGTTATTGTGCAGTGTTGTTGTGTTTCCTCAGGTTATTGTGCAGTGTTGTTGTGTGTCCTCAGGTTATTGTGCAGTGTTGTTGTGTGTCCTCAGGTTATTGTGCAGTGTTGTTGTGTTTCCTCAGGTTATTGTACAGTGTTGTTGTGTGTCCTCAGGTTATTGTACAGTGTTGTTGTGTTTCCTCAGGTTATTGTACAGTGTTGTTGTGTGTCCTCAGGTTATTGTACAGTGTTGTTGTGTGTCTCAGGTTATTGTGCAGTGTTGTTGTGTTTCCTCAGGTTATTGTGCAGTGTTGTTGTGTTTCCTCAGGTTATTGTACAGTGTTGTTGTGTTTCCTCAGGTTATTGTACAGTGTTGTTGTGTTTCCTCAGGTTATTGTGCAGTGTTGTTGTGTTTCCTCAGGTTATTGTGCAGTGTTGTTGTGTTTCCTCAGGTTATTGTACAGTGTTGTTGTGTGTCCTCAGGTTATTGTACAGTGTTGTTGTGTGTCCTCAGGTTATTGTGCAGTGTTGTTGTGTTTCCTCAGGTTATTGTACAGTGTTGTTGTGTGTCCTCAGGTTATTGTACAGTGTTGTTGTGTTTCCTCAGGTTATTGTACAGTGTTGTTGTGTGTCCTCAGGTTATTGTGCAGTGTTGTTGTGTTTCCTCAGGTTATTGTACAGTGTTGTTGTGTTTCCTCAGGTTATTGTGCAGTGTTGTTGTGTTTCCTGTGACTGTGGGCTGCAGAGCACAGTAATACAGAGCAGAGTCTGACACAGATGCAGAGGAGATCTCCAGATACACATGGGCTTGTTCCTTTTTTGTCACTTTAACAGAGAGTCTTGGATCTACATCAGACACCTGAGGCTCTTTTGCAGCACTGTGGGTGGAAACAAGAAATTCAGGCTTTGATCCTCCATACTGACGGTACCAGAAGAGATAATCTGTACCTCCAGTGGAGGAATAACTACAGGACAACTTCACATTCTGTCCCTCATCAGCACCAACATCTGTTGTGTTTGGTTTGATGGTATTTCCAAAGACAGCAGCTGAAACAGAAGAGGAATGGGTTGCTTTATAGAAAGATTTCTTTGTAATCAGGAAATCAATCAATCAATCAATCAATCAATCACAGAAATACACACCAGCTGAGGCACAGAACAGAATAACTGAATGCAGATCCATTGTGCAAGTGTTCTCTCTGAGAAGAGTCAGACTGAATCGTTTCGTCTCTGTCAGACACGATGAGATCCTGTGAGATCTGTGAACACTGAGTCCCTCCTCTCTGAGACACATCATGTCTATATTTCACACTTGGGGAACAGAAGAAAGAGCCAATCACACTCATCAGTGTTTTCTCTGTGCTGTTAATGTGTTTATGTGTGATTTTGAAATATGTTTTATATAGGAAATATATTTATGTCCTGAAATTTCCACTGCATTTACAAAGAATGCTGTTTGAAAAGTTTAAGAAATATTATTTTTTATTTTTTTATTGTTATTTAATTTTCTATTCCCAATATGGAATTAGGTATAGTGTTTTTTTCCAGTATTAAATCAAATTATAAGCAGCATTAGGTGAAATTCAGAATTTAAAAAACTGGGATCATGAAACCCTTTCCTGAATTTGAACTGAATTGTTCACACCCACTGGAAGCTGAGCTGGAACTGAATTAGAATATCAGGAAGTGGAATGACAACCCATAATGTTAATGTTAAGTTTACACTTTATTTGAAGGTGTCCTTGTTACTGTGCTATAAATTTAAGTACTGAGTTATATTAAAAAACTAAATGTACTAACACTCTTAAAAGGTTCAGTGTAGAACCATAGGGTTTGACTCAATGTTAAAGGACCCTTTATGCCAAAAATGTTCTAATGAGAAATGTCTTAAAGAATTGCATACTTTCGTGTTTAACAGGTTATTTAGATTTTTTTCTAGTGATAAAATACAAAGTTCTGTCATGAAACTCTAGATGGCGCAGGCTGATGGGTCCTTAACTCAGTTTGTTAGCGATCACATCATTATCTACATATCACAGCTGATTGGTTACTGTGGCATCAGCAGCCAATGAGATTACTCAAGCTTCAAATACTTGCTCAGCATTTGGTGTAGCAGAGCGCTTTCAGAACCCCTCCATCTTCCCCTGCTCACTATAGATCTGCTACGGGGTTATTTCATGTATGTTATATGTGCCGCAGCAGCATGTGTGTGAATGTACTGGCAGCAGCAGATCTATTCCTCCAGACCAAATACATTAACATTGCCACATCCATTACCATGCCTATCTCTCCGAGAGTTGTCATGACAGAAGTATGTTTACAAGCTGTAAAGAAAGAAAATTAAAACTAAATCCAAAAAAAAAATATTATCCTACGAGGGGAAAAAAAGTTTCTATTATTGAAAATCTTGACAGAACCCTTTAAATAAAACCTTTTCTTCTAAGAGTGTGGAGTTAGGATTAGGATTAGGTTTCAGGTCAGTTGTACATCATTATTCCTAATTTATAGTTATTACTAGAGTAACTACATGTAACATGTCAAAAGGACACTGTAAAATAAAGTGTTACCAAAGTTAATATATTAACTTTTAAGGAATTTTAAAAACTGCATTTACGTCTAAGAAAGAGAGAAAGTGGTTTAATAAATGTATGTTTCTGCAAGAGAATGCAGATTATATGGCCATAAAAAGTGGTTTGAGCATGTGGAATATGATATCTGGATGTATTATTAATGCTTCTTTTCTGAAGTTTCTAATTTACATTTATGCCTTACAACAAAGACTTCATTCCAGGTGTTACCACATATTTTATTACATTCATGCTGGATAGATTGGGGTTTTGATTGTGGTTTTCACTAGATCGGTTCAAAGTGAAAAGAGCTTCAGGTTTTTGTACGACATGTTTCATGTTTTGTGTCACTGGGCTCCAACTCTCAGAGCACAATAATAGAGAGCTGAATCTGACAGACGTACATCAGTAATAGTGAGTTCAGTGGATGATCGTGATGTAGTCGACTGAAACCGAGGGTCAGAAGTGTGTTTAGCACTAAATGATCGAGCACCTTTATACAGTAAATACTGAGGTTCTCTGTTTGGATACTGTCTGAACCAGTAAAGATAAACATTATTGCTGTTTGTATCATATGAGCAGCTCAGTGTCACAGACTCTCCTTCTCTCATGATCATATTAGTATCCTTGTCGATTGGTCCAATGCTATCAGCAAACACACCTGCAATAAAATGTGAGACATCACAATATAACATTAAAGCATCAGCCAGTTTCTCTTGCCAAAAACACCATGTGATGTTAAAAGTGCTCATTCTATCACCTGAAACTGTTATGGCAATCACTAGTAGACATCTCTCCATGTTGATATCGGTTTAAACAGATTTTGATAATGGTTTTAAGGTTAGCTATGTATCTTTCTTTGAGGTTTACACATGAGCACTAAACTAAATGTGATAAATGATCAAAATGGTTGCATAGATGAATGACTGCAGTGGGAGGGGCTCTGCTGTTTATGAATAGTGTGGGTGTGGTCAGTGACTTCACAATCAATACACAATCCCTTTTTACCTCATACTGTAAAATATAACATCAAATATAACTCATATGAATATCTTTATTCCTTTTTTAATTCAGAGTTTAATAACTAAATGTGATCAAAACTTTCACACTCACCCAAATAATAACTTCTCATTAAGTGTAATAAGTATTTAGGTTCACAGAGGCCTTATAATCCTGGAAGTTATCACATCACATGAGTTAAAACAATTAAAAGTTTACAGGGTTCATATGCAGTTTGTATTGAATTTGATTTGAGTATCAGGTCTGGATAAGTATGGAAAAAAGAAAGTATGATATGAAAATATATCTGTGCTTCCAGACTATTCGCCTATTCAGTTTTCTAAAATATATGTAAACATTTCTAAAGAAAAATATATGTATCATTCAAGCAGAGGGTTTTCATGACAAAAGTTTAGTGATCGTCGAACAGGACTGAATGAATTCAAGGCGCACGATTTCCTCATGTGAAACTGTTCGTCTTTACTATAAGAGAGTCTCTTTTGAACGAATGTGTGTGTGTCACTCAAACCAGCAAAAGAGAAAACAATCATCTCAATCAGATTGTGCTTTGCTGTTTGGTGATTGTGCGATATCAAACTGATGTGTCAGAAGTGAACATATGCAAGTCTGAAGTGTTTAAGTTTTCTTTTCATCATTTTAAGCGCATGTTAACAGTTTGAGAAAACCAATGAAAGAAACAGAAACTAAAAATATTTAGAGATGACTGTATTATATACCAAATATAATGCTGAAAATAATGTTGTATGAACCATTTATGTTAAATATGCTGAAAACTCTACAGAGAGGTTTAGAAATGTGAGTCTGAAAAAGTCTGGGGTTCTGAAATGGTGAATGTGTAGAAACCCTGAGTTAAACAGCACTACTAGATGCTCACACAGGGTTTGTGTGTGTGTTGAGTGTGTTTGAGTCACAGTTGTCAGAGCACAGTAATACACAGCAGAGTCAGACAGAAAATCTCTCCTTAAATTCAGGCTCTGTAGTTCCTTCACCAAATGTGTATTTATTCAGAATGAATGTTGGTGATCTGTTTGGCAGCTGTTTGTACCAGAAGAGATACGGACTTGTATCAGTGGTAGTATAATTACACATTATAATAACTAGATCTCCTTCACTTGCAGTCATTTCTCTATAAGACTGTTCAACCCTGTCCTGTCCCAAAGACACTGGAAGAAAAAAAAGTCATTAACATGAATTACGTGCAAAGTAAACTTCAACATTTAATAACCTAAATGAAAGTAAACTTTTCTGTGAGTGTACAGAAATATAAAAAGTGTGCTTACCATCGTAATGTGATATGACACACAGGGAAATCAAAGCCCATCTAAACATAGTTGTTCTCTGAGGTAAAAGAACTGACATTCACTCAACAGAGCTCCTAAAACTCTCTCTGTGTCTCACTGAGCTCTGCTTTAATGTATCATGTCACATGATCTACTCATACATGAAGAGAGCAATGCTGACCCCTTGTGGATAAAGTTTGAAATTACTTAAAAATGTGTTATTTTGGAAACCATGAACAATTTTTCACAAAATTAGGATTAGTCAAAAGTGTTTTTGAACACATGATTGATCCTCTCTACTCATCTCTCGGTGTGTATATCATGAAGCCATTTACTTAGATATACCCATGGGCATTATCTACCTTTTTTTCTTTTTTCTTTGCAGTACATTATATTGCCAAAAGTTTTGGGACGTCTGCCTTTAAATGCAAGGTTTAGGAGTGTGTTTATGGGAATTTTTGATCATTCTTCTCGAAGCGCATTTGTGAGGTCAGGCACTGATGTTGGACGAGAAGGCCTGGCTCGCAGTCTCCGCTCTAATTCATCCCAAAGGTGTTCTATCGAGTTGAGGTCAGGACTCTGTGCAGGCCAGTCAAGTTCCTCCACACCAAACTCGCTCATCCATGTCTTTATGGACAGACGCTTTGTGCACTGGTGCGCAGTCATGTTGGGACAGGAAGGGGCCGTCCCCAAACTGTTCCCACAAAGTTGGGAGCATGAAATTCTCCAAAATGTCTTGGTATGCTGAAGAATTAAGAGTTCCTTTCACTGGAACTAAGGGGCCAAGCCCAACCCCTGAAAAACAACCCCACCCCATAATCCCCCCTCCACCAAACTTTACACTTGGCACAATGCAGTCAAGCAAGTCCCGTTCTCCTGGCAACCGCCAAACCCAGACTCGTCCATGGGATTGCCAGACAGAGAAGCGTGATTGGTCACTCCAGAGAACACATCTCACTGCTCTAGAGTCCAGTGGTGGCGTGCTTTACCCCACTGCATCCCACGTTTTGCATTGCACTTGGTGATGTAAGGCTTGGACGAGCTGCTCGGCCATGGAAACCCATTCCATGAAGCTCTCTACACACTGTTCTTGAGCTAATCTGAAAGCCACAGAAGTTTGGAGGTCTGTAGCTATTGACTCTGCAGAAAGTTGGCGACTTCTGTGCACTGTGACCCTCAGCATGCGCTGACCCCGCTCTGTGATTTTACGTGGCCTATCACTTCGTGGCTGAGTTGCTGTTGTTCCCAATTGCTTCCACTTTGTTATAATCCCACTAACAGTTGAGCGTGGAATATTTAGTAGTGAGGAAATGTCAGGAATGGACTTATTGCACAGGTGGCAACCTATCACGGTACCACGCTTGAGTTCACTGAGCTCCTGAGAGCGACCCATTCTTTCACAAATGTCTGTAGAAGCGTCTGCATGCCTAGTGCTTGATTTATACACCTGTGGCCATGGAAGTGATTGAACACCTGAATTCAATGATTTGGAGGGATGTCCCAATACTTTTGCAATATAGTGTAAATTGTCTGAAGAAGGTGTGCCTTGACTGTGTATTGACCACATTTGTACATGCAAATGGGTGATTTCTACCATAATGCTTTAAAGTAGCACTTTTCTACCTACAATATTCATGCATTTGTATTTCATGTGGCTGCTTTGAATGGGCAAGATGCTTCTAGATATCTCAGAGGGATCTGTTTAAAATGTAAGATTTCAGGGTCCCATTTCTCGTGAACTGTGGAACACCATTGTTACCTTTTTTTGTACAGTAGGTTTTTGTACAGTGTTGTTGTGTTTCCTCAGGTTATTGTACAGTGTGTGTGTGTTTCCTGTGACTGTGGGCTTCAGAGCACAGTAATACAGAGCAGAGTCTGATACAGATGCAGAGGAGATCTCCAGATACACACGGTTATCATTGTCTTTTCTGATCTCAGTAGTGAATCTTTGATCTACATCAGATGTCTTAACATCTTTTGCACTGTCTGAAATGAGCACAAGGAATTCAGGAGCTGATCCGGGATACTGACGGTACCAAAGTAAAGACCATGCAGAAGAATAACTGCAGGATAATTTAACACTTGAACCCTCGACAGCAAACTCCTGTGTTTTGTCTGGTGTAATAGTATCTCCATTACTCGCACCTGCAAAGAAAAGTGAAATAGTCTCAACGGGTGCAAAATATGAATATGCTGATAAAAT
This sequence comes from Coreius guichenoti, assembly GCA_039654105.1. Taxonomy (NCBI): domain Eukaryota; kingdom Metazoa; phylum Chordata; class Actinopteri; order Cypriniformes; family Gobionidae; genus Coreius; species Coreius guichenoti. Next base: position 44,489,139 of record CM077175.1, read on the forward strand.
GTGAGCATTTTAGAAGTTCATTCACCTATAGTGCGCTTTTATATATTAAGGCCACATATAAGACCATATATTTAATGATTAAAAATGACTTGACATACTTCATTGTGATAATTAAGGACAGCATTGAAATGATGGTACTTACATGCTAAAGCAGAGAACAGAATAAGTGAATGGAGTATCATTGTATGTGTGCTCACAGTCTCAGCTTGAATGATCTTATGCCAGTCTCTGTCAGGCTCAGCAAAACACCCTCAGATACGTTAAGCTCCTCCTTCCTCACCACATGGGAAAATACATCAGTTTACCACCTTCACCTTTTTGACCATGGTTGCTTCATAAGATGTTACAAAGACAGAGCAGCATCTTTTATCTGAAGATTTAAACACAAGATTTGCATTTAATTTCATAGTGAAACACAATCACAGAGAAGCAAACAAAGAAGGAGAGCTTAAAACGTTCCTCGCATTCACTCGTGCTTTTAAACTCTGGCGGGATACTTGATATATACAGAGATTATGTGTGTGTGTGTTACAGTACAGTATCTGTATAAGTATATTTACTGTATACTGTATAATGCAAGTGGACTACCATAATATGATGCATTATAGTAAGTATATTACAGTACAGTGCACATTATTGGATTACGACACGTTTTTCTCCCAACATTCGGCTGCACCCTTCGGCCCGCCTCGGCCATTGTAAGGCCATGATTGAGAACATCATCCACAATAGTGGCCCTTATTTCATCGGATGAATGTCCTTGGTCTCTTCTACCTCTTCATCTGTTTCGCCTCCCTACACTTCCACTTACTTCTCTTCTTCTTTCTGGCTGTTGACCCTGTTAGTTTCCTTGTTATTCTTCCATTGTCAGACTCAGAAATTATAACACGGTGTTGTGCGCTGTCTATCTGCTTGTCACCCGAAGGGTCTCGAGATGCACCTCTGAGCTATTTTAGAGAACTGGTTGATCATTGATTGATATAATGCTTTACATTCCGGTTATTAGTGAAATTCAAGATTATCCTGTGCAATTCATCAGTTCAGGACACATTTACAAAAGAAAGTCTATAGATATGTTTAGAAAATATTCTTGATAGATTATGACAACTAGTTCAACCATTTTGAATGAACTAATGATGTTTTTTTGTAAGACTATTCGACAGAGAATCAGTATAATATACTTTGATCAACATGACAAAATCAATTGATCATGTAGGAAACAGCAGACAAGTGTACAAAATCTATTGCATGAACGCAACACTGCAGCCCTGTGGCAGAAATGTGCCTGCACAATATGATCATCATTTAACTCTTTTTATAGCATATTTGTTGGTCAGAATTTATTAAATTATTAAATTGCATGAAAAGTGAAGGACAGTACTGTATGTTGTATGTGTGTAATATCATTGTCATCTTAAGACTGTTTGACTCAGTGTCTCGGCTATATTCGTGCTCTCTCTCACTGGGTAAAGTGTTTTTGTGTAGAGCTGATGTGTTTCCTGTGACTGTGGGTCTCAGAGCACAGTAATACTAGTAAGTCAAACTACACATGACAGTCCTTGTTCTGTAGTGCATTGTATAGAAACTGTGTCTATTCCACGAATATTGAGGTCAAAATCAAATCTGATCATTATTAAACCAGATAATCTTGAAAGAAATTAACAAAAACATTCTCTAAAACTAGGTCTCCTTAACATTAGATCGCTCACACCTAAAGCAGTTATTGTAAATGAAATGATCACAGATAATAGCTTTGATATACTCTGTCTGACTGAAACCTGGCTTAAACCTAATGATTATTTCGGTCTTAATGATTCTACTCCACCAGGCTACTGTTATACGTACGAGCCCCGTCTGATTGGTTGTGGCGGCGGTGTTGCAACTATCTATAGAGATAATATTACTGTTACTCAGAAAACAGGACACAGGTTTAATTCGTTTGAAGTGCTTGTGCTAAATGTTACACTCTCAGATATAAGAAAAACCCCTATTATCTTTTGCTTTGGCTACCATATATAGACCGCCAGGGCCCTATGTTGATTTCTTAAAAGAATTTGCGATTTTCTCTCAGACCTATTGGTCACTGTCGATAAAGCACTGATTGTCGGTGATTTGAACATTCACGTACATTCACAAACGATGCGCTAGGGGTTGCATTTATAGACTTATTAAACTCCTTTGGGGTCAAGCAAACGTGACTGGACCCACTCATCGTTTTAATCATACACTAGATTTAATTATATCACATGGAACCAATCCGACTGATATAGATATCATACCGCAAAGTGATGATGTCACTGATCACTACCTTGTAACGTGCACACTGCGTACTGCTGATATTTGCCATACTGCTCCGCATTATCGACCAGGCAGAACGATTCTCCCAAACACTATAGATAAATTCACAAAAAACCTACCAGATTTATCTCAGCTGCTCAGTGTACCCAAACACACAAATGAACTAGAGAAAATGACTAGCAATATGAGCACCATTTTCTCTAGTACATTAGAAACGGTTGCACTGATCAGATTAAAGAAGGTTAGAGAGAAAATTACTGCACCGGGGTACAACAGTATTACTCACGCTATCAAGAGAGAAACTCGTAATCTAGAGTGCAAATGGAAACAAACTAATTTAGAGGTCTTCAAAATCGCATGGAAAGACAGCACTTCCCGTTATAAAAGACTCTAAAAGCAGCCAGGGCCGAGCATATCCGTAAACTAATAGAAAATAACCAAAACAACCCCAGGTTTTTATTTAGTACAGTGGCCAGATTAACAAATAAACAGACATCACCTGAACAAAATATTCCAGTACAGTTTAGTAGTAATGACTTTATGAATTTCTTCACTAAAAAAATTGAAAGCATTAGAAATACAATTATAAATGTACAACCTTTGACAGCGTTTTATGATTCAGCCTCAATTAACACCCCTGAAGAACAATTGCAGTGTTTTACAACTATAGGACAGGAAGAGCTAAATAAACTTATCATTTCTTCTAAACCAACATGTTTATTAGATCCAATACCTACTAAACTACTGAAAGAGTTGTTACCTGTAGCAGAAGAGCCTCTTCTCAATATTATTAACTCGTCTTTATCTCTAGGTCATGTTCCAAGAGCGTTCAAGACACCAGTTATTAAACCTCTCATTAAGAAACCACAACTAGATCCAATTGAAGTAGCAAATTACAGACCCATTTCAAATCTTTCATTTCTGTCTAAAATACTAGAAAAAATTGTGTCAGCTCAATTGTGCTCTTACTTACAAGAAAACGATATCTATGAAAGATTTCAGTCTGGATTCAGACCCCATCATAGCACAGAAACTGCGCTCGTTAAAATTACAAATGACTTACTTCTAGCTGCTGACCAAGGCTGTATCTCAATACTAGTTTTACTTGATCTTAGTGCCGCATTTGACACCATAGATCATAAAATACTCTTAGATCGTCTACAACATTACACTGGTATTCAGGGACAGGCATTAAAATGGTTTAGATCGTATCTATCAGAACATTACCAATTTGTCTATTTAAACGAGGAAAAATCGAAGATAACGTCTGTGTAACGAGGCAGTAGACTCGATAGGATCCATATGCAGCTTTATTATAAAAAATAGTAGTCGTACAGGCAGGGCTCAAATACCAGCAACAACAGTGTCCAAGGCAAAGAAGTATTGTAAACGGAGACAGGCAAAGGGTCAGGGCCGGCAGCAGACAAGGCAGAGTAATCCAATAGACAGGCAGGTAAATCACAGGGCAGGCAGCAAACAAACTCGAGGGTACTAAACAGTCCAAGGTTATATACAGAAATACAGAAAACAGGGAAAACGCTCAGTAGTGTCAGCCGGGGCAAAACAAGACTTCGCAATAGGCGAGTGTGTGTGTTGGCTTAAATAGTCCGGGTTATAGGAGACAGGTGTGTGTGTAATCAGCCCAGGTACAGGGTTATGGGAGATGTAGTCCATGCAAGGTTAATACTCAGGTGAGGGAGCCCTCTGGTGGTGATCGGAGGGAGCCACAGAGGCCAAGTTCGTGACAGAGCCCCCTCCCTGCGAGCAGCTCCTGAAGCGAGGAGGCGGTCGACGCCGGGTTCTTCCACGAGGGCGAGGGGCAGGTCTCTCCAGATGGGTCCTATGGAATTCATTGATGAGAGACGGGTCCAGAACTGCGTTGACCCAGGACCGCTCCTCTGGGCCATACCCCTCCCAGTCGACGAGGTATTGTAGTATTCTACCCCGGCGTCTGGAATCCACGAGCTCGTGTACTTGGTATGTCTCCTCGCCTTCCACGATTAGGGGAGGAGGTCTCTGGTCACTGGCCTCGTCTAGGTTCTCCTCTCCTCTCCGCTTTTTACAGGGTAACCTGAGACGAAGATCCCTGGTTGATAACCAGACGCATTGACCTGGGCGGTAATCCGGATGCGTGCGACGGTAGCGGTCAGCTTGTTCCTTCTGTCGCCGAACTGCCCTCTGAAGGTGAATGTGAGCCTCGTTCCAGACAGCCTCACTCCGCTGAAGCCAATGGTCCACAGATGGGAGATCCGAGGGCTCTCCTGACCAAGGGAACAGTGGGGGTTAGTATCCGAGTATGCACTTAAAGGGTGTGAGTCCCGTCGACGGCTTCTGGAGAGAGTTTTGTGCATACTCGGCCCAGAACAGATACCGACTCCAGTCGGTTTGATTGTGGTGACAATAGGAACGTAAGTATCGGGTGAGTTCTTGATTGAGGCGTTCAACTTGACCATTATTCTGAGGATGATGGCCAGAAGTCATGCTGATATTGTCATTGAGTCTTTGGAAGAAGGACGTCCACAGTTGTGACGTGAACTGGGGTCCTCGATCGGAAACAATGTCCTCTGGAAGACCGTAGAATCGAAACACATAGTTACAGAGGTGTTCAGCAGTCTCTAGAGCGGTGGGGAGCTTAGGTAGGGGAATGAAGCGACAGGCCTTGGAGAAACGGTCAACTACTGTGAGGATGGTCGTCTGACCCTGAGAGTAGGGAAGATCGGTGACAAAGTCTATGGCGATATGAGACCAGGGGCGTTGCGGAATGGGCAGTGGATGTAACAGACCAGCAGGTACTTTGGTGTGATGGTTTGGTGGTTTGACATACGGCACAGTTGCGGATGAAGATGATGATATCAGACTGTAAAGACGGTCATCAGAAACGGTTACTGACGAGTTGAGTGGTGGCTGCTATACCTGGGTGACCGGAACTGAGTGATGTGTGTATACATTGAATGACCCTCTGGCGGAGAGATGTGGGAACATAAGTACGACCAGTAGGGTAGTTCGGAGGAGGTGGTTCAGAATGGTGGGCGTCAGTGATTTCTGTCATGATGTCCCATTGAACTGGAGCAAGAATGATAGTGGGAGGTAGTATGGGTTCGTTGGTCGGTGGTACTAAAGTGGACTCGTATTGGCGTGAGAGAGCATCGGCCTTAGTGTTCTTGGAGCCAGGTCTGTAGGTAACAGTAAATTGAAATCTGGTGAAGAACAGGGCCCATCTGGCTTGTCGGGGATTGAGACGTTTAGCTGAGCAGAGGTATTCCAGGTTTCGGTGATCGGTTAAAACAATGAATGGGTGCTTACTTCCCTCCAACCAATGCCGCCATTGTTCCAAGGCAGCCTTCATGGCCAGTAGCTCACGATCTCCCACGTCGTAATTCTGTTCAGTGGGAGTGAGTTTGCAGGAGTAATACGCACAGGGGAACAGTTTGGAAGGATTGCCCTGACGTTGGGAGAGGATTGCCCAGATACCTGTGCTGGAAGCGTCCACCTCGACAAGGAATTCTCATTCGGGGTCTGGATGATGCAAAATGGGGGCCGTTGTAAACAATTCATTCAACTTATGAAAAGCATCCTTAGAAGTGGTTGACCAGACCAGTTTGGTATTTCCCTTCTTGAGCATGGAGGTAAGAGGTGAAGCAGTCGTGCTGAAGTCTCTGATGAATTGTCTGTAGAAGTTGGCGAATCCTAAGAAGCGTTGCAATTCTTTGATAGTGGTTGGTAATGGCCAGTTTACCACTGCCTGGACCTTGCTGTCATCCATAGCGACCCCTTCAGGGCTGATAATGTAACCCAGGAAGGATGTGGCGGTCTGGTGAAACTCACACTTCTCAGCTTTGGCGTAAAGTTGGTTGGAGTCTTTGTAGGACAGAGCGGACATGGCGGACGTGATCGGGGTAAGTATCTGAATAAATAAGAATGTCGTCAATATACAGTGGGGAGAACAAGTATTTGATACACTGCCGATTTTGCAGGTTTTCCTACTTACAAAGCATGTAGAGGTCTGTAATTTTTATCATAGGTACACTTCAACTGTGAGAGACGGAATCTAAAACAAAAATCCAGAAAATCACATTGTATGATTTTTAAATAATTAATTTGCATTTTATTGCATGACATAACTATTTGATCACCTACCAACCAGTAAGAATTCCGGCTCTCACAGACCTGTTAGTTTTTTTTTTTTTAAGAAGCCCTCCTGTTCTCAACTCATTACCTGTATTAACTGCACCTGTTTGAACTCGTTACCTGTATAAAAGACACCTGTCCACACACTCAATCAAACAGACTCCAACCTCTCCACAATGGCCAAGACCAGAGAGCTGTGTAAGGACATCAGGGATAAAATTGTAGACCTGCACAAGGCTGGGATGGGCTACAGGACAATAGGAAATCAGCTTGGTGAGAAGGCAACAACTGTTGGCGCAATTATTAGAAAATGGAAGAAGTTCAAGATGACGGTCAATCTCCCTCGGTCTGGGGCACCATGCAAGATCTCACCTCGTGGGGCATCAATGATCATGAGGAAGGTGAGGGATCAGCCCAGAACTACACGGCAGGACCTGGTCAATGACCTGAAGAGAGCTGGGACCACAGTCTCAAAGAAAACCATTAGTAACACACTACGCCGTCATGGATTAAAATTCTGCAGCGCACGCAAGGTCCCCCTGCTCAAGCCAGCGCATGTCCAGGCCCGTCTGAAGTTTGCCAATGACCATCTGGATGATCCAGAGGAGGAATGGGAGAAGGTCATGTGGTCTGAGGAGACAAAAATAGAGCTTTTTGGTCTAAACTCCACTTGCCGTGTTTGGAGGAAGAAGAAGGATGAGTACAACCCCAAGAACACCATCCCAACCGTGAAGCATGGAGGTGGAAGCATCATTCTTTGGGGATGCTTTTCTGCAAAGGGGACAGGACAACTGCACCGTATTGAGGGGAGGATGGATGGGGCCATGTATCGCGAGATCTTGGCCAACAACCTCCTTCCCTCAGTAAGAGCATTGAAGATGGGTCGTGGCTGGGTCTTCCAGGATGACAATGACCCGAAACACACAGCCAGGGCAACTAAGGAGTGGCTCCGTAAGAAGCATCTCAAGGTCCTGGAGTGGCCTAGCCAATCTCCAGACCTGAACCCAATAGAAAATCTTTGGAGGGAGCTGAAAGTCCGTATTGCCCAGCGACAGCCCCGAAACCTGAAGGATCTGGAGAAGGTCTGTATGGAGGAGTGGGCCAAAATCCCTGCTGCAGTGTGTGCAAACCTGGTCAAGAACTACAGGAAACGTATGATCTCTGTAATTGCAAACAAAGGTTTCTGTACCAAATATTAAGTTCTGCTTTTCTGAATAAAATACTTATGTCATGCAATAAAATGCAAATTATTTACTTAAAAATCATACAATGTGATTTTCTGGAATTTTGTTTTAGATTCCGTCACTCACAGTTGAAGAGTACCTATGATAAAAATTACAGACTTCTACATGCTTTGTAAGTGGGCAAACCTGCAAAATCGGCAGTGTATCAAATACTTGTTCTCCCCACTGTACATGTAAAGGCAGGCGTCCCAAAAACTTTGGCAATATAGTGTAGATATGATCTGTATTTGGAATTTTTTAGTTGGGATAATCTAAGATGTACCCATTCTTTTCACTGTTCTTATGTACATTGTGCTCCATTTTAGTACTTTTGGACAGTACTTTACCCAACTCATTCACTCGACTGCTACTGCCTGTATCCGATATCACCTAGAATTAGGGTATACAGATAAATGAATGTTCAGTTATATTGGACATTTGTATCAGAATATTCTTGTGCATGTTATTAAGTCATTGTATCAGTGTCTTAATATATTTAAGTATATGTTAACAAATGCTTTGCATCCTAAAAAACAGCATAATTGGCTTTGTCAGTGTTTAAATTGAATAAAATAAGAATGTAAAAAAAAAAAAATATTATACAGCTGTAATCCTGACTGTTTTTGTTAAATACTACCTTTCTAAGGTCATGACAATCATGGAGTTAAAATTATTAAAATCTTTTTCCATCAATAGAATGAGTGTGAGAATCTGTTCTGTATATCTGTCTTTGAGATCACTCTGGTTTGTGTGTGGACTCAGAAGGTTTCCTGTGACTGTGGGCCGCACAGCACAGAAGTACAGAGCCGAATCTGACACTGCCGCAGGGAAGATCTCTAGCTCCATGCGTCTGATGTCTTTTCTGTTGGCCATTGTTATCCCAGGAACCTGAGGAGCAGCATGTGTTATGATCCCAGACGATTCCATCATGAGGAACTGAGCTGCTGAACTAGGGAATTGACGGTACCAATATAAATCGTAAACCGTGCCAGTGTAGTCGCAAAATAGCATAACTTTCTCATCTGCTTTAGCAATTACTGTATCATTGTGGGAGAATATGATGTCTTCAGCAGCAACAACACCTGAAAACCATCAGAAGAGCAATGAGCATGTTTTACAAGAAGAATTCTGCATTGCATACAGGGAAACCTCTAATGATTTGAAAACTTACCTCTAAATGTTATTAGGAGAGATTATATTAAGAAGAATACAGCAAATGTCAACATGATGCTTTACCAGTCAGGAGAAAAGCACAGGTTTGCTGAAACAAGCAGTTCCTTATGTCATCTTTGTAGAGCTGTTTACTCCTCCTCCACTTGAGCATTTGAGTCTCATGAGAAGTGTTACTGTACGAGGACCATTGGGTTTTACAGTCATAGGAGGTATCAAGACATTAAAGTGTGAGTTTCAGGGATCTCTGTATATCAATTATCTCTTTATATGGTTTATTCTGACTGGCTTTAAAAGCAGAAAGTTGATTGCAGATCAGTGAGATGGGATTTTTGTTATAGAGGAGCTCAAGACTTCTTCAAAATAATGTGTAGAGTAACTGTTTGTCTCCCTCTTCTGCATTGAAAGAGTCATTACAAGGTTGCAAATATCATAACCCATCAGAAAGTGTAACTCAAGACCATGAGGGTTTTTGTGTGTGTGTTGAGTGTGTGTGAGTCACAGTGGGCCTCAGAGCACAGTAATACACAGCAGAGTCAGACACACACACATCCTGGATCGACAGAGGAACTGATCTTGAAGTTCTGTTGTGATTTGCAGTAAATCTCTCCTCAAAGTCTTTGTCATTTTGTACATTTGTAACAACTATCATCATCATGTATTTGGGGATCCCATTCCTCTTTTGCTGGTACCAGAAGAGATACGGGCCTGGATCACTGGTTTCATATGTGCAGTTAATCGTTACTGATCTGCCTTCAAAAGCAGTTTGAGCTCTTGTGTTCTGCTCAACACTCTCCAGAGATTCACACACTGGAATAGAAATTAAAGCATTATCAATTCATATTCTGCATGTTTTAATATATTTATGGCACATTTAGAGACTCAAAAGGATCCTACTCACCCCAGAAATACATTATAAAGAAGATCAGATGTGTTTCCCAGTGAGCCATTATAATAACTGTTCTGTGTGAGTGAAATATGTAAATCCACTGGAGAGTGTGCAGTTGTTTCAGCTTGTCTCTGATAAGCCTGTTTTACTGTCACACATACACTCACCTAAAGGATTATTAGGAACACCATACTAATACTGTGTTTGACCCCCTTTCGCCTTCAGAACTGCCTTAATTCTGCGTGGCATTGATTCAACAAGGTGCTGAAAGCATTCTTTAGAAATGTTGGCCCATATTGATAGGATAGCATCTTGCAGTTGATGGAGATTTGTGGGATGCACATCCAGGGCACGAAGCTCCCGTTCCACCACATCCCAAAGATGCTCTATTGGGTTGAGATCTGGTGACTGTGGGGGCCATTTTAGTACAGTGAACTCATTGTCATGTTCAAGAAACCAATTTGAAATGATTCGAGCTTTGTGACATGGTGCATTATCCTGCTGGAAGTAGCCATCAGAGGATGGGTACATGGTGGTCATAAAGGGATGGACATGGTCAGAAACAATGCTCAGGTAGGCCGTGGCATTTAAACGATGCCCAGCTGGCACTAAGGGGCCTAAAGTGTGCCAAGAAAACATCCCCCACACCATTACACCACCACCACCAGCCTGCACAGTGGTAACAAGGCATGATGGATCCATGTTCTCATTCTGTTTACGCCAAATTCTGACTCTACCATCTGAATGTCTCAACAGAAATCGAGACTCATCAGACCAGGCAACATTTTTCCAGTCTTCAACTGTCCAATTTTGGTGAGCTCATGCAAATTGTAGCCTCTTTTTCCTATTTGTAGTGGAGATGAGTGGTACCCGGTGGGGTCTTCTGCTGTTGTAGCCCATCCGCCTCAAGGTTGTGCGTGTTGTGGCTTCACAAATGCTTTGCTGCATACCTCGGTTGTAACGAGTGGTTATTTCAGTCAAAGTTGCTCTTCTATCAGCTTGAATCAGTCGGCCCATTCTCCTCTGACCTCTAGCATCAACAAGGCATTTTCGCCCACAGGACTGCCGCATACTGGATGTTTTTCCCTTTTCACACCATTCTTTGTAAACTCTAGAAATGGTTGTGCGTGAAAATCCCAGTAACTGAGCAGATTGTGAAATACTCAGACCGGCCCGTCTGGCACCAACAACCATGCCACGCTCAAAATTGCTTAAATCACCTTTCTTTCCCATTCTGACATTCAGTTTGGAGTTCAGGAGATTGTCTTGACCAGGACCACACCCCTAAATGCATTGAAGCAACTGCCATGTGATTGGTTGATTAGATAATTGTATTAATGAGAAATTGAACAGGTGTTCCTAATAATCCTTTAGGTGAGTGTATATCAGCTGGGAGGAGCTTGATCTGCTGAAGCCACACGTTTTCTTGAGTTTCAGAAAACATTTCAGTAAGTGTTATTTATTTTTTAATCATAGTTTGTTGTTTATAATGTATATTTTATCTTCTGTTAATTTCTGAATTACTTAACTTTATGTTCTGTTAGAGTTACTTTTTTTGTCAATATTTCCTCTGAATATCTCTGTGATGGATCTCACACTCTCTTCGTCTTTTGCCATTATTTTCTTTACATTTTAGTAGTCTGTGTCTTTAATAGCAGGGTAGGAGATCATTTAAATACAAAGCTTATATTTCCTCTGGTTGAGAATATATGAGAGGTCAAGTATTTATGAAAGCAACCCTTGTCATCACCTTATGAAAAATATAAATATAAATGTATATGTGTGTTAAAAAGTTTGCACTGCATAACATATCAACAGGATAACATCGACTTCAGTCCTGTTTGCTCAGCAGGTGTCACCACATTCTGTTGTTAGCAGTGAGGATGATGGCAGAGATGAAGAATATAAGTGTAATTTTGGTACATTATCCTATGCCAGTTTGGGAAATGTGATCCATACAATCAGAGGTCAGGGAAGATGCCACTGCCTATTTGCCTCATACTGACGAGCAGGGATGCTCCACCCTATAAAAACTATACCAAAATGTGTTTAAAATACATTAACTTCACACTAAGTATACTACAAATCCATTAACATAATTACTGACATATCGCTTGAGACTTAATGATATAAATATTATAATTTAACTTTATTGGTATTACTTCTTTATTGCATAATGCACATATCTCAATATTAAACCTAAAATGTGTTTTACTATCACTATTAGTAAGGATAGTATGATCACTGTATAATATCAATCTCTAAAGCAAGATATAAAGTATACCTAAAGTATACTTGCAATACTAAAGCTGAAAATGTTAATGGTCCCCATTCAGTGCGTTTACATGCACCCTCATAATGCGATTAAAATTGGATTTTGGAAATATTGCGATTAAACTTTACCTCATGTAAAGACAATAATGTGATTAAAATAATGTGATTAAGCTCATAATCGCATTAAAAAGGCATGTAAACACCTTAATCGCAATATTGCCGCTCTGACCAAAGTGCGCATGTGCGCGGACGTATGAATGAACTCTGTGACATTATTCTGAAGTTTTCTCTTCTCCAAATCACTAAACTCTGTCAACACAACACGTTCATCGCGGGGCCAATTAATATCCAGTTCGTCCATAAAAATGTATTTTGAATTTGATGTGAGTAGATTAAAACAGCCGGTAACATGCATAGTATATGCCTGAGTGTGGTATAACTTATTAGCGAATAATCAGAATAATAAAAATTGCATGTAAACTGAGTGAAGAATTCTGCTCGTGTCATGTAAACATCTTACTGTCATTAAGACCTTACTCAGATTATTAGAAATAACCGCATTTTTGGTGCACATGTAAACGTAGTCATCGACCCCCAAAAAAATACTATGGAAGTCAATGGGAACCATCAACTGTTTGGTTACTGTCATTCTTCAAAATATCTTCTTTTGTGTTCAGCAGAAGAAAGAAATTCATACAGGTTTGAAACAACTTGAGGGTGAGTAAATGACAAAATGTTCATTTTTGGGTGAACTATTGTCACAGGTGGTTGCAGGAAGGCAGACAAATACGATGATTATTGAATTTCAATTTAAAGTTTAATGAAGAAAATACAAATGAACATCAGACAGGCAGGAGTAACACACAGGAACTGTGAACGTAGACCGAACCAGGACTAAAATAGTGACTCAAACAAGATGATTAATGACGTGCACCTGAACAGAATGAACTAATAATGAGAAGAACACTGAACACAGGAACACATGAAAAGAATGAAAACAAACTAAATGTCCATGAAAACTAAGATGAACTGAACATAACTGGGATAACTATCCCTTTAAGGACAAAATGTAATTTAGCAGACTTTAAGAATATCAATTTAGTATACTAAAAATACAATTGTAGGGTATTTATATTAAGTACTGTACATAAATATGTAAATGTATTTGTAGTATACTTAGCATAAAATAAATGTATTTCAAATACATTTGGGTGCATTTATTTTTCACTAGGGTAAATGCTACAATCATTGAGTTGAAATTCCAAGAAAGAAACAATGTTAAAGATTATTAAATGTTTTTTGCACTACTTTCCAGGCAGTGAATCTGAATTTGTGTCAAGTTTTTGACATTTTCACATGTGAGTTCCAAATGAAATAAAGTAGCACCAGATGAAATGGAATGTTAATAAATCTTTTTAATATTTTTTTTTGAAACACTAAGACACTTCTACACTTCTTCTCAGACAGTGAAAATGCATTTGAATGTGTGTGAAGTTTCAGCCAAAAATAATTTACCCTTATAGGACAAAGTCAGTTATAAATGACAGCACCCTAAAATAAGGGTCAAAGGTAGATGTAGAAAACTAATTTTGGAAAAGTAAATATACAGTATGTAAAATATAAATTCATTCAATTATAGTCCCATAGAGGGTTAAACTTAAAACAAAAGTAAAGGTTTCACAATTTTTTTATCAAATGTTTCATGAAATGTATTTTACTGTAAAACACATGTTCCAGTTCATTATCATATCCTCTCTTCTCATCTCTCTTCATGCACTCCTAAACTGTTCAGCAGGTGTTTCCACATTCTGATATTTACAGTCTCGGTGGTACATGTGGTATTATACTCATTTGATTACTGACTTATAAACCAAGAATTGTGTGTGTGAGTTTTTGTAAAGCGTCTCAGGCACTTTGTGTCACTGGGCTCCAACTCTCAGAGCACAATAATAGAGAGCTGAATCTGACAGAGTTACACTGTTAATAATGAGTTCAGTGGAGGTTTGGGATGTAGTCGACTGAAACCGAGGATCAGAGGGGTTCCCAGTATCACTCCATGACCGAGCATCTTTCCACATTAAATACTGAGGCTCTTCATTAGGATACTGTCTGAACCAGTAAAGTGTAACATAACTGCTGCTTGTGTCATATGAGCAGCTCAGGGTCACAGTCTCGTCTTCCTTCTTTATAACGCTTGTTTCTTTATTTGGCCCAATCTGGTCTGCCGTCATCACACCTAAAACAAAGAAATAAGAACATTACTGAGTCAAGTTGCACAAAATTAAAAGTTGCACTGTTTTTCTATGTCACTAATAAATAAAGGTCATATTGTAGGCCTACCCGAAGTCAGAATTAATATCAGAAGCAGAAGTTTTTCCATGTGTACTACTACAGTAGGTCAGATCAGTGTATTAATGTTCCCTGTGCTCTGATGCTCATGCTTTAGTTCATTGCTCACAGAAGAGGTGTGTCTTTAGACTGATGGTTTCAGACACAGGAGATTGGTTGGAGGTGTCAGTTTTGAACACAAGCACATGAGCCTTGAGAATAGACACCAGAGAGTGTCTGGTTAAAGAACAGACACACTAACAGATTATGGATCATAGAATGTCATCTTTAAAAAGTTGAAGAGATAAAAATGATTAAAACACAATGGAAATAAATTCTTGATGGTTCACGACAGAGCACTTTATTGCTTATTACTGATATGACTCATTTTATAATATGTTTCCACTTGGTTTCGTGTTGCTTGGGCAAATTTGGAGAGGTTTTATTTATTTTGCATGTTTTTGCATGAGTGTTGAGTGTGCTTGAGTCACAATATTTAACTATTACTCATTTACATATAGATAATGTGTTGCATGCTGGGGCGGCGCCACCATCTTAAGAGGATCACCCTCTGCATTCAGTTCTGTTGATGCTCATGTGCTCTAACATTTTTATTATGTAGAGAAATAACCTAAAGGTCCACCTTCGCTTGTGTTTTCTTGATGAATTTATAACTGAAGGTGGCTGATCTTGATCTATATGTGTTTTGTTGAATAATTTAAAAAACTAAGACACAAACGCGTGCGGATCTTTCGTCCTTTATTTGAAAGTAGGCCTATTGCAATTTCCCCTGATCTACGCACCATCAAATACGGTTAAGCGCACTGATTTTATCTTTTTGGATTTATTTTATAGACAAAAAAATGAATGAAAGAGGTAGAGAACCAGATCTGTAATCGACATATCTGTTTTTAACCCCTAGAGGTCGATGATCACGCCGGCGCGACTGCCTCAATTTTTTTTCTTATCAATAACTTTTTATCATTCAGGCAAGTGTTATACATCATTATAATCTGTTAAGTTTCTACATTTATTTGTGTACACTCACAATGAAAACAAAATGGTGTGCTTTTTGCAAAATAAAGAAAAACAAACATGATGCGCGATCTGCAGCCTCGCTGTCAATGAAGTCCATTTTGATACTCTTCAGAAAATGAACTGTAACTTACTGTAACTTGATAACTGTAAACATGAGACATATGTCTAAAGAAACGTTGAAATGTCAGGTTTTAAATAATGTAAATCAAATCGAAAACAAATATTCTGTGTTCATGTAATCTGTTTAAAAAGAGAGAGATGTCAGTCGTTCGCCAGCTTCTTCATTAGTGTTAATGCGGCCATGCCCATGGAGCGCGCGTTCTTTGTAAAGTCAAATACTGATGCGATCCATGCGAGTATCCCCGCCCACATCAACTCGAATAAACACATCAAGATTAGTGCATGTACTTTACATCGTTTTGAGACGCGGTGAGGAATAATCCTGGAATAATTTACCTCAGAAGAAAAGCTGTTTATTTCTAAGAGCAACGGATTCAGCTGATGATTGTGAGGTAAATTTATTCTGTTAGTGTCTGTGAATATTAAACCGCAAAAGACCGTTTAAATATGAATCCTGCTGCAACATAAAATGTCATAGACGTAAGACTGTTTAGACAAGATTTCTTTGGCCTGTTTTGGACAGATTATGAAGTGTTTATTGTAAAATAGCCTAGTGTCACATCAATAAAGCTTTTGTTCGCAAATTTTTGCTCAGATGCTATAAGATTTGTATACAATAGGCTACTTGTTGTAGCCATTAAAACGTATTTTGTTTCATATTGATGTTTAAATATTATAGCCTAATGTTAGTTTTTAATTTCATCTATGTTGATTATGAAACGGGCACAGCATGAGTGAGGAAGGACACATCATAAGATGAGCAATATGTCAGAAGACATGGAGTTTGTCAGACATGATTTTGACCACTTCATTAAGTTTTGTTTTGTAGAAAGCCTTTCTTTAAAGTGAATTTCGTTTTGTATAAATTGTATCTTAATTTTAATCAATATTTCATCAGCCAATTGCCTGGATTTAACCCCTTACCAGACACCCCCCATTTTAGCAAGTGGGGCATTTTGACATACCCAAAATAAAAAGGCTGCTGCTCATAAGTCATTCTGAATAGACACATAACCAACATATATTTAGAAAGCCAACACTTGAGTTTACAGCTGAAGACTCAGAATTACTCAGACTGTTATTAATATGGAGATATATAGGCTCAAACATAAAAAATATATATATATATATTAAGAATATATTTCTAAATGTATAAAAATATTATGTGAATGTAGTATAACAACTTATAACCACAACTAAAGTGAAGCCACGAGTGTGGTCATGCTTCATTTCAAATCTGAAGATGATATCTCTAAAATTATGTATTCTACGAATAATATTGTAAGACCTTGTCGGTAGTTTTTACAGAGGGCTGATAAAGATGCTAATGCAATATGTTATTGCCCTGTAAACACCCATTTGCAGTCTTTTGTCTAATGTCTGGCGAGGAGAACAGCTCAATTCATGCTCTATTGCTCTCAAGCGATGAACATTTTACACCTTTGTCAGTTTGAGACTTAATCCCCATTTTTCTTTTATCATTATTCTTTCGTTTGTATTCAGCCGTTATAGCCTTTATTCTGGCATAAAGCCTTGCCCATTAACAGCACTTTACAATAATCCACACGTTCTCTATAGTCTTTATAGAAAACAAACAAACTATAAAAGCATATCCTTGGAACCTTATGTGAATTATTGTAACAAAACACAATTTAAAAGATTAAAATTACACTTTCACTCAAAATTTCACTTTAGACCATTGACCCGCATTGACACTATATGATAATTGAAATGAGCTGGATGACATCACCGTTTTCACCAGAGCGGCTGTACAGCCGAATCAAATTCTGTTGCATTATTTTCCTGTTACCACTGTGAAGCTGCTTTGAAACAATTGCCATTGTAAAAAGCGCTATATAAATAGGTGTAATATAAAATATAAAAAGGTATATCAAATATCGAAGCTGAAGTCTTTAATCTTTCTACTGATACTCAGTTTGTCCAGATAAAGTAAGAGTGTGATGTTTTAACGAGCTGTGAATGTTGATCAACAGTAATCTGGGGCCGTCTGCGATCCTTGACACTAAAGGGGTTAATAAATAAAAAGCAAATATTGCAGACAAAAGCCTATAATAGGCGCCGGCATGATCATGACATTGCACGGCACGTCTCATAAATGAACTGAAACTCGAAATGATATTTGAGTATTGTGTGTATCGGATAGTTTACAAAATCAAATGATTCAGAAAATTTTTACTGTTGAAATGACTGGGAAAAAGTGTCCCAATTAATCTGAATTCACCCTATACTCTTTGAAATCATAATTGCATTGCATTATGTTGTTTTAAATCCCAAATATTTTACTTATAACATTCATCATTACCAATTATTCAGTTATTTGTATTTACTGAATACTGAATTGTGTTCAGTGTCACAATATTACTGTTTTTTTAGCATGAGACTTCTTTCAAAAACATTAAAAACAGTAATGTCAAATCTTTAGATAATTTAAAATATAATAGGCCTTTGGAATGTGCCTTTGATAACTATATTCTAAATAAACTACAACAAAATATATTTATTTTGCCTTGTTCCTTAGCTCCATTTCAGTCACATACCTGACATTATGGGTTAGTGGGTTAGGTGTAAATCACTGCATTATTCATGATCATTTACACCCCTTTGCACGGCCTTTGTAAAGAAAAAGTGTCTTACAAAATGTAAATCAATATATTGTTTTATGTGAATGAGTAGGCACAATGATTCTCACATCAGTTTGAAGCAAAAACTCTAGGCAACACCACCCATTAGTCAAAAGTCTTGTGGACACATATCTATTGTGTGTTTTGTGGCCTTAATTCAGTGACTTACATTTTTAGTTTTTTCAAAAACCACGCATAAACGTTATTCTCTCAAAAATACAAGCATGTACATACATGTTGCTCACATATTATGGTAGCCCAGTTTGTGCTGAATACAGTGTAATGACACTTTTGCCATTAATGTGTTTATAAGCAACTGAAAAAAGCACAAATGTCAGAGCCTGTCAAAACTTCTAAAGGGCCCCAAAACTGTGCAGACGTCTAGGGTAAATGGAAAAGTATGAGCTAATGATCCTGTAATGAGGCTTGAAAATATGAATATGTGGTGCGTATCACCATCTTATGTTTACCCAAAAGCATTACAAAATGAGAATGAGGTTTAATTTTTAATGTAGCTTCCTCCACAGTTTAAAAAAATACATTATTTTATTTTGTTTTGTTTTAGTTTAGCTTTTTATAAATGCTGCGAGCAGTTACATTGTGAAATGGCCTACCTTTGACTTACAGCACATATGATGACTTTAATGTTGGGTTTGAACAAAGTTTTTATATTTCAATTTTAAACATGGGCCTTTGAATGTGTTCTATCAGACTTTTGTTCACAGTGTCTGAGTTGGCAATTTGGGAATGTGATTCTTTCATTTGTTATGTGCTTCAGTCTGTTTAGTACAAACCCGATTCCAAAAAAGTTGGGACACTGCACAAATTGTGAATAAAAACAGAATGCAATGATGTGGAAGTTTCAAATGTCAATATTTTATTCAGAATACAACATAGATGACATATCAAATGTTTAAACTGAGAAAATGTATCATTTTAAGGGAAAAAGAAGTTGATTTTAAATTTCATGGCATCAACACATCTCAAAAAAGTTGGGACAAGGCCATGTTTACCACTGTGTGGCATCCCCTCTTCTTTTTATAACAGTCTGCAAACGTCTGGGGACTGAGGAGACAAGTTGCTCAAGTTTAGGAATAGGAATGTTGTCCCATTCTTGTCTAATACAGGCTTCTAGTTGCTCAACTGTCTTAGGTCTTCTTTGTCGCATCTTCCTCTTTATGATGCGCCAAATGTTTTCTATGGGTGAAAGATCTGGACTGCAGGCTGGCCATTTCAGTACCCGGATCCTTCTTCTACGCAGCCATGATGTTGTAATTGATGCAGTATGTGGTCTGGCATTGTCATGTTGGAAAATGCAAGGTCTTCCCTGAAAGAGACGACGTCTGGATGGGAGCATATGTTGTTCTAGAACTTGGATATACCTTTCAGCATTGATGGTGCCTTTCCAGATGTGTAAGCTGCCCATGCCACACACACTCATGCAACCCCATACCATCAGAGATGCAGGCTTCTGAACTGAGCGCTGATAACAACTTGGGTTGTCCTTGTCCTCTTTAGTCCGGATGACATGGCGTCCCAGTTTTCCAAAAAGAACTTCAAATTTTGATTCGTCTGACCACAGAACAGTTTTCCACTTTGCCACAGTCTATTTTAAATGAGCCTTGGCCCAGAGAAAACCCCTGCGCTTCTGGATCATGTTTAGATATGGCTTCTTTTTTGACCTATAGAGTTTTAGCCGGCAACAGCGAATGGCACGGTGGATTGTGTTCACCGACAATGTTTTCTGGAAGTATTCCTGAGCCCATGTTGTGATTTCCATTACAGTAGCATTCCTGTATGTGATGCAGTGCCGTCTAAGGGCCGAAGATCACGGGCATCCAGTATGGTTTTCCGGCCTTGACCCTTACGCACAGAGATTGTTCCAGATTCTCTGAATCTTTGGATGATATTATGCACTGTAGATGATGATAACTTCAAACTCTTTGCAATTTTTCTCTGAGAAACTCCTTTCTGATATTGCTCCACTATTTTTCGCCGCAGCATTGGGGGAATTGGTGATCCTCTGCCCATCTTGACTTCTGAGAGACACTGCCACTCTGAGAGGCTCTTTTTATACCCAATCATGTTGCCAATTGACCTAATAAGTTGCAAATTGGTCCTCCAGCTGTTCCTTATATGTACATTTAACTTTTCCGGCCTCTTATTGCTACCTGTCTCAACTTTTTTGGAATGTGTAGCTCTCATGAAATCCAAAATGAGCCAATATTTGGCATGACATTTCAAAATGTCTCACTTTCAACATTTGATATGTTATCTATATTCTATTGTGAATAAAATATAAGTTTATGAGATTTGTAAATTATTGCATTCCTTTTTTATTCACAATTTGTACAGTTTCCCAACTTTTTTGGAATTGGGTTTGTAGAAGGTATAACTATAGTCGTGCCTTTTTAGTTGTGTCAGGTTATTGTGCAGTGTTGTTGTGTGTCCTCAGGTTATTGTTCAGTGTTGTTGTGTTTCCTCAGGTTATTGTACAGTGTTGTTGTGTTTCCTCAGGTTATTGTGCAGTGTTGTTGTGTTTCCTCAGGTTATTGTGCAGTGTTGTTGTGTTTCCTCAGGTTATTGTGCAGTGTTGTTGTGTTTCCTCAGGTTATTGTGCAGTGTTGTTGTGTTTCCTCAGGTTATTGTGCAGTGTTGTTGTGTTTCCTCAGGTTATTGTGCAGTGTTGTTGTGTTTCCTCAGGTTATTGTGCAGTGTTGTTGTGTTTCCTCAGGTTATTGTGCAGTGTTGTTGTGTTTCCTCAGGTTATTGTGCAGTGTGTGTGTGTTTCCTCAGGTTATTGTGCAGTGTTGTTGTGTTTCCTCAGGTTATTGTGCAGTGTTGTTGTGTTTCCTCAGGTTATTGTACAGTGTTGTTGTGTTTCCTCAGGTTATTGTGCAGTGTGTGTGTGTTTCCTCAGGTTATTGTGCAGTGTTGTTGTGTTTCCTCAGGTTATTGTGCAGTGTTGTTGTGTTTCCTCAGGTTATTGTGCAGTGTTGTTGTGTTTCCTCAGGTTATTGTGCAGTGTGTGTGTGTTTCCTCAGGTTATTGTGCAGTGTTGTTGTGTTTCCTCAGGTTATTGTGCAGTGTTGTTGTGTTTCCTCAGGTTATTGTGCAGTGTTGTTGTGTTTCCTCAGGTTATTGTGCAGTGTTGTTGTGTTTCCTCAGGTTATTGTGCAGTGTTGTTGTGTTTCCTCAGGTTATTGTGCAGTGTTGTTGTGTTTCCTCAGGTTATTGTGCAGTGTTGTTGTGTTTCCTCAGGTTATTGTGCAGTGTTGTTGTGTTTCCTCAGGTTATTGTGCAGTGTTGTTGTGTTTCCTCAGGTTATTGTGCAGTGTGTGTGTGTTTCCTCAGGTTATTGTGCAGTGTGTGTGTGTTTCCTCAGGTTATTGTACAGTGTGTGTGTGTTTCCTGTGACTGTGGGCTTCAGAGCACAGTAATACAGAGCAGAGTCTGATACAGATGCAGAGGAGATCTCCAGATACACACGCTTCATCTCTTTTGTGGCGTGTTTTTCTTTCCTGATCTTTGTAGAGAACCTGGGATCGACCTCAGATATCTTAGTCTCTTTCACACCCTCTATTATAAGCACAAGAAACTGAGGAGCTGATCCGGGATACTGACGGTACCACAGAAGTGAATCTGCAGAGGAATAACTGCAGGATAATGTAACGGTTGAAGCCTCTGCAGCAAACTCTTCAGTGCTGTCTGCTGTGATTTCAGCTCCAAAACTCACACCTGGGAAAGAGCAAAATAATGACTTTTTAATTTATTAAATAAAGTTCAAGTAAGATGAGAAAATTATTGATGATAAAATATAATGTGTATGTTCTCAAAGTAAGAATGAGAATAAAAATGCAAGTACAAAAGTGTACTTACAGGCCAAGGCAGAGAGCAGAATGACTGAATGAAGGATCATTGCGCATGTGTGTGTGTGTGTGTGTGTGTGTGTGTGTGTTCACTACAGCAGGACTGAGCTTTGTGACAAATGTAACTCGATCATCACAGACTCCTCCTCTTTCATCTTAGAGTTTGATGACAAAAAGGCTGTCAAATCTACACGTTTTACAACCAGCCATTACATTTACTCTAATAAACCGGCTCGTGCAGGTCAGTTATTTCCCCCCGGAGGTTCACACAAGAATATGGTCATTTTTCTACATATAGACCCTATCAGTGGATGAGTACACATTGCATTAGACTAAATGATTTTAATGCTTAAAGGTCCCATGATGTATATTTTTTTATTATTTTATAATGTTTCCTGAGGTGTACTTATATTGTTAGTATGATTTTTACGTCATAAAATGTCATAATTTAGAAATAAAAGGCATTTTTCTATCCTGATTTTAGCCCTCTGGCTTGAATGCTCTTACATGTGGAACCCCTCTCGAATACTTTTACTACGTTTTTTTACTGTTACAGCTGTCGAGATTAACGCATCGTGAAAGTGTTGATTATAGCATTATTTTTAGATCTTTTCCCATCACATGAAAGGCTGCAGTGATGAGCATTGAATAGACAGACAGTGTGTTGATCGCGTGATCTCTTCATTGCAACTCTATTTTTCTCACAAAATGCTTTCACCACAACTAACAGCAAACACAATATCGATATGAATACAGTAAGAGCTTCGTTGTGCAGCATAACAGCGTCATTCATTATAACGGGAGTTTGGGCAAGTGTGCAGATATACTCGCGACGTGTGATTGACAGCTTCGAACATTATAAAGAGAGTGTTCTTTGATCGCTCTCTGTAGTTTAATCACAATTTAAATAACAGATTTGTTTCATGCTACTAAGAGAAACGATGTGAAGTTGATCGTTTAGTCACTGGCTTGATTCACTGATGCATAAACAGTATTAAACGATTTAGAAAGAAAATCTGTGTGAACTTGAATAATCAGAAATCACTGATCACAGATCAGGCATTAATGAACACTGTTACTTACGGTTTGTGGCGGTGCTGTCGAATCCATATCGTAAAAGTCTGTTTGTAAAGTTTGTCTGTTTGTAACCTTTCCCCGTATGACGACATATAGGGAAGATTCCAGATTGGCCCATCTGAGCTTTCATTTTCTCAAAGGCAGAGCAGGATACCCAGGGCTTGGTTTACACCTGTCTCCATTTCTAGCCACTGGGGGACCATAGACAGGCTAGGGGAACTCATAGTAATGTTAAAAAACCTCATAAACTGAAATTTTCATGTCATGGGACCTTTAAATTATTTTTCTATATGCATGTTATTGCTGTGGGACAGAAATCAATAGCATGTGGATTTGCACTTTGTGATATAATTGAGCCCTTCCTCTGTTTGTGTGTGAGTGTTGAGTGTGTTTGAGTCACTGTGGGCTCCAGAGCACAGTAATACACAGCAGAGTCTTTCAGAGCAGCAGAGGAGATCTCCAGATACACATGGGTTTGTTTTTCTTTTCTGATCTCAGTAGCTAATCTGGAATCTACATCAGACGTCTGAGCTTCCTTTGCACTGTCTGGGATGAGCACAAGGAATTCAGGAGCTGATCCGGGATACTGACGGTACCAAAGTAAAGACCATGCAGAAGAATAACTGCAGGATAATTTAACACTTGAACCCTCGACAGCAAACTCCTGTGTTTTGGTTGGTTTAATTTCATTTCCATATGTTGCATCTGCAAAAGATCAAATCTTTTATTAACTGGTGTTTAAATTGAATGTATTTTACATGTATCAGCATCAAGTGCAAAATACAACATAAAGTTTATCCTTCATTTTTGTGCGAAAATGAGCAATTCTGGCTGCTCAGAATACTGTAGATGAAAAAAATCAATGCTTCAAACCCTCCCTCTTCCAGAGAGCTCTTTGAGAGAGCAGATCAGTTTCATGTTCATAGTCCACAGTGCACTTTTAGTTTTAGCAGTAGTACAATGCTGTAAGTCAATAAGCTGACAATAGAGCCTAGAATTAAGTGCCTTTTGAGAAGTATTAATGACAAGAAAATCTTCCCATACCGGCTTAGGTGGTAAGCGAGGAAAGTCTGGAAGTAGAGAAACAGAACAGTGCCTAGCCTGAAGATAGCGAAAGAGGTGAGACGATGGCAGTTCAAATTCAGAGGACAACCCTGCATAACTGCAGAAAGTACAATCCTTCTATAAGTCTCTGAAATATCTTAATCCTTTGTCGCGCCACACCAAAAAAACAGGGTCAGTGACTGATGGGGGAAATGAGTGATTCATAAATAATGGCATTAGATAGGAGGCAGAAATAAACTTAAAATATCCTAAAGGTAGAAATGACTACTAAATTATCTGTAAAGCTGGAGGGGTTAATAGGCAAGGGGGCAGTGAGTAGGGCCTGTAAAGAAGTGGAAAAACAGGATTTTGCCTCCAATCTGCACCAGGGAGCATTAGACGAGTTGAACCAGTACGTTATCTTATGAATATTAGCTGACCAGAAATAGAACTTAAAGTTAGGTAAAGAAAGCCCACCACTAAGTTTACAATTCTGGAGTAATACTTTATGAATTCTGGGCACTTTACCATTCAACAAAAAAGGAGTAACTATTTGGTCAATAGACTTAAAAAACCTGTTTGGTAAAAACAAAGGAATACACTGAAATAAAAAGATAAATTTAGGGAGGACATTCATTTTTACTGTGTTAACTCTTCCTATTAAGGATAAGGGAAGATTGCGCCACCTTTGAAAGTCAGATTTTGTTTGAGCCAGCAAAGTGGTATAATTGGCAGAAAAGTGACATTAATCCCAAGATATTTAAATCCCGACCTACTCAGCCTAAATGGAACATCAGAATTTTTAAGTTGCAGGGCCAAAGCATTTACCGGGTAGCACTCACTCTTTTGAAAATTAATTTTATAACCGGAAAAAGAGCCAAATTAGTTTAACACAGATATAATTGAAGGAGTACCTGTGATTGGGTTACAAACGTATAATAACAAATCATCAGCGTACAGGGATAATTTAATTTCCATATCTGAACGAGAAATTCCTTTAAATGACAAGGACCGTAAGGCAATTGACAGTGGCTCAATAGCCAAGGCAAATAGCAGAGGGGAGAGCGGACAGCCCTGCCGTGTTCCACGCCCTAATTAAAGTATTCTGAACGTGTGTCATTAGTGTGTACACTAGCCAGGGGGTGAGCATACAGAAGACGAATCCATGAAATAAAAGTATTCCCAAACCCAAATTTATTGAGTACAGCAAAAAGATATGGCCACGCAACTCGATCAAATGCATTTTCAGCATCGAGAGCAACTACCACCTCAGGGACAACAGATGAATGTTTGGAATAAATTATGTTTAAGAGAGTACGCACATTAAAAAACAGCTGTCTCCCTTTAATAAACCCGTTTGCTCTTCAGATATTAAGTATGGAAGTAACTTATCAAATCGGATAGCCAACCCTTTTGCCAGTATCTTAGCATCGACATTCTGTAGTGAAAGGGGCCTGTAGGAACTGCAAGCAGTGGGATCTTTATCCTTCTTTAAAAGTAGTATTATGGAAGCTTGAGTCATTGTCTCCGGCAAAGAACCACGCTCCAAAGACTCTGCATAAACAGATAAAAGTAACGGGGCAATTTATCTTGACATTTCTTAAAAAACTCCGGGCCAGGAGCTTTATTATTCTGCATCATCTGAATTGCCCGAAGGATCTCCTCAATACTTAATGGGGCGTCAAGAGCATTAGAAACAACTGCATCAATTGTAGGGACTTCTAAATCAGGTAAAAAAGACGACATTACCCTGGTATCAGAAGGGAACTCAGATGAATACAGTGCAGAATAGAAAAGACATTAATGCCATCTGAATCAGAGATTAATTTGCCAGAATGGTCTTTAATCTGTGGAATAAGGCGTGAGGCTGCCCTCCGTTTTAGCTGGTGTGCTAACAGACGGCTAGCTTTTCCACCATATTCATAGTATGATCTGCGAGAATGCAATAACAAACGCTCCGCATTAGTTGTTGTAATAAGATCAAGCTCCACATGCAGATCTATACGACGCTTGAACAGATCTGGAGATGGACTAGATGCTAACTGTTGACCAATATTACAAATATCACTGGAGAGCTTGTGCAATTTAGCAGAATGAAGTTTGTTTAACTGCGCAGAATATGAAATAATTTGACCCCGTAGAAAAGCCTTGAGTGCTTCCCACAACAACGAGGAGGAGGTCTCACAGTTCGGATTAGTAGCCATATAAGCATCAATTGAGGAAGAGATAAACTCAGTAAAATTGTTGTCGAATAATAAAAGTGTGTTAAATCTCCATGGTGGTAAATAGTGTAGTCGAGCAGACAGTTCAATGTCCACACTGAGGGGAGCATGATCAGAAATAACAATATTATGATATTTAACTGATGCGACTTTAGGGATAAAACTACTATCTATAAAAAAATTAGCTCAGCAGGAGTGGCGCTGAGAGACACAGTCACTTAAAGAAGTGCAAAGAGTCCTAATATCAAAAGAGTGTGAGATCTCAGCACCCCTACAACACATGATAGGCCAACTTAACTGACCTCCCTCTACTGGCTCCCTGTTTTACTGCATGATGACAATAAGACATTATTTTAAGAATGTATTTGTGTATAAAAGGATCCACATGGAACGTGATATCTAAATATATTGTTAATGTTTCCCTGAAAACAGGCCTGAATTAAGCTCACACAGGTGTTACCACATATTTTATTACATTCATGCTGGATAGATTGGGGTTTTGATTGTGGTTTTCACTAGATCGGTTCAAAGTGAAAAGAGCTTCAGGTTTTTGTACGACATGTTTCATGTTTTGTGTCACTGGGCTCCAACTCTCAGAGCACAATAATAGAGAGCTGAATCTGACAGACGTACATCAGTAATAGTGAGTTCAGTGGATGATCGTGATGTAGTCGACTGAAACCGAGGGTCAGAAGTGTGTTCACCACTAGATGATCGTGCACTTTTGAGTAATAAATACTGAGGTTCTCTGTTTGGATACTGTCTGTACCAGTAAAGAATAACATATTCACTACTTGTACTATATGAGCAGCTCAGCTTGACCGTTTCTGTTTCTTTAGTGTTTTTTTCTGTCCCTTTATCTGGCTCAATGTCGTCTCCAGTCACCAAACCTGTCAACAATAAAAGTGATTTGATTTGTGAAAGAAAGTTGACAAAATAATGCTGCAAACACAATTTACAGAATGTTTTACAAAAATACTAATGACTAAATTAATATAAATTTAACAGAAACACAGTAAATCTTTCTGTACAGAGTTTCATGAGTTACTCAGTAAATAGTGTACCTGTTCCCACAATGAGAATAAGTATGAGGCATGTGTCCATGATGAATGAGATCAGCTCAGCTCTCTGTTGAGGCTCTCAGTGCTCTGAGCTGGAAGAGACTGCACACACACACACACACACACACACACACACACACACACACACACACACACACACACACACACACACACACACACACACACACACACACACACACACACACACACACACACACACACACACACACACACACACACACACACACACACACACACACACAGACACAGGGATACTGAACTTCCTGCTGCTCTCTATGATGGTCATTGAACTGTGTTAATTTATATTTATATTTTATTTTAAATATTTTGTATATAACACACAACATGAGAAGAATGTGAATTAAAATGTGTAGATGTAGTTCATCTGTCTGAATGTGTGCACACATGATAGTGGTGATGATGGTGCATGCGATGGAGTATTTCTACAGAAAACATTAATGTTCAAAAAACTCTACTCAATAAAGTCCAACTATCGGCCAGTGAAACACACTGCACACCGAACTATTACACCAATGTTCTTCATTTATTAAGACTGTATTGACTCAGTTTTTTACAATCGCTATGACACTTTTTTCAATACTTTTAACAAATTTCCTAAACTCTTAACACAGTTAGCACAACATCTGTCTGTGATTACAATTAACACATTTATTGTTGCGTTGACACAAAATGCATATAGTTAACACAAATTTAAAATGCTTGAACTTTTACACACAAGCTCAACCAAGACCAAAACAATTGATTTTTACTGCCAAATGTACCAGTGCTTTAACACTGTATGTCAGAACACCATGTTCTAAACCGAACCTTATAGGCTAAAGTCAAGGTGAACAGCTGTTCATATTGTGAATTGAAACGCAAATATATCCCCTGTATTTTATTCCATTGTTACTGAGAAACAGCTGATTGAAGTTATGCAAATATATAAATCACATCTGATTCCCATCTAGGAATTGTTCAATTGTATAAGGGCTTCTCCTACTGTAAAGTGTAAATAATTTCACCATGTATTACAGTGACTCTATGCCTCTGGTCTCTAATATGTAACTGTATTTTGTCTATCTAAGGATTCAACACCTCCCTCAGGAAAGCTCCTGAATGAAGAACAGGAACTTGCTATTGTCAACATGGTGATTGCTGATAATGAAATAAAACTGAAGGGCATAAAGCTACTCTGAGATGGGTCATTCATTTTTTGTTCTGCAGCAAAAGAAACACAATGCATGCATTTACTAAAATTTCTTTAAAAGGCTTCAAAAGACACAATCTATGATCAATAAAATATACCATCTATATTGTATAAGGGCAGACCTGACACATAAAATAATGCAGTTTCTGTAATTCCATCTGATGTTAGTGTTTTTATGACAGTGTGCTATGATTGACTAAATGTTCTGTTGGAAGAGAACGTGTGTTAGGGTTTTGGTAGACATCGTGTATTGTGTTAGTGTATTATTGTATTTTGAAAATTAGTGTTGGAGTTTAGTTTACAATGTGTGATTTTGAGCATGAAATTAACTGTTTTGCCAATTGTGTGTTTTAGGTGTGTTGGTGTGTTAAGAGTTTAGGAAAACTGTTAAAAGTATTGAAAAAATTGTAAAAATCGTAAAAAACTGTAATACTTGATTCCTGTACTCTTCTCTCGTTTCCTCATATTTATCATAAGCATGGGAATATTAACTCATGAAAATAAGACTGTCATTTTTATTTATAGGGTTATGTTTTCTATTATATAAGTATATTTCCGCTACAGTTTGTACAGTATAAATGCATAACATAATATTGTCGTATGACTGTATGTTCTCTTATTATATAAGATTTGAAACAGCCGTATCTCCTTGTGAATGTGTGGGAACACTGTCATGCACCTGCACCGTACAGTAGAGGCCAAAAGAGATGTCCAGAAAACTCATATCTTCACCCTTTATTCAAATATTATTAAAAATGTGTTAAAGATTTTATTGCATAGTTGAGCTTGGAGTCAGTTGTTTTATTTGTGATGATGCAATGAAATGCCAAATGCCAAATTATTGGACATAATTATTGGCCAGGCTGTCATACAACGAAATTATGAACACATTAAACAAAAGAAATACATAATAACTGATTATGTTTTAGTCAATTTATGGTTTTTCCTGTAAGCTTTTTGTTTTTGCAATTTATTTTTATTTATTTATTTTTTTTTTTGCATAGTAACATAAAACCTGTAGCTGTAGTTTGCCTTTTTTGCCAAATAATGTTTATATAAATACCTAACCAAGTTTAGTATTTTGTTCTTCCTTCATATATAAAATATTTAATATATATAACATATTTTCCTCAAACTTGTAGGATCATTAAAAACAAATATCCCGTCTGGACATCACTTTTGGCCACTACTGTATATTTCACATGAGAGTCATTTGACATGTTTTATTGTTTGTTGCATTTGACCGTTTTCTGAATTACAGGTATTAAAGGGCAAGTTCATATGGATTTAATGTGATTGAATGTATACTGTAAATCTTTCACATTGCCACACAAATTCACACCTTATTAAAAGAAAAGAAATCTGTTTCTGCCTTTTGATTTTGGTAGCTCCCTGCGTTCATTGGTTTTACTTTTCTGACATTCATAATAATAACTGTAATTATCAGTTACATCTGTCTTCATCTCTGTCTCTGTGTTTCTCTCTCGTCTCTCATTGTAACAGGTTTTTGTGTAAAGCTGATGTGTTTCCTGTCACTGTGGGCTTCAGAGCACAGTAATACACAGCAGAGTCACACACACACAGGTTCTTGATCAGCAGAGGAACTGAATTTGATGAAAGTTCAGAGTGAAATCTCTCCTGGAACTCAGTGCCATTTTCTCCTCCATATTTGCTTCTCCTCAGGATGTATTTAGGAAAGTCATTTGCTCTCTGGATGTACCAGAATAAATCTTCTTGTACTGAATCTGTTTCATATTTACACTGTAATGTCACGGATCTTCCTTCAGCTTCAGTCACATGTTTGTCTGGCTGATCAACTGTGTCCTCTGATCTGACCTCTGTAAAGGGTTAAAGAAATCATGTACAGTACAATACAAAATATAAGCAATTTAATGAGTGTGTAGCTGTATTAAATGAAGATTCATACCAACAATGAACAGTGCGAAGAGAAATATATTCCTCAACCTGTGTGACATGACTGTGTCTGTGCTGAAGACACCTTTAAGTCCAAATAAATCAGTGAATATGAGAGTTTTGCTTTAAGTATTATAATGCTGATTTAAGGAGGAGCTTGTGGATACCCATAAAGCTGCTTTATTGTCAGAGGTAATATTAAGTACCTACTGCCCTCTTATGGTTAACTGCAAGTATTGTATAAGTGACATCTCAAGCTTAATGTGATAAAATATCTGCACCATTTTATTTCATTTTTTGTTCCTCTCTTTGTGTTTATGTATGAGCTAAAACAATTTTGTGAAGTGACTTATTCCTTAGTCCACCGATCTTTAAAGAGTTTTTATCATAAGCATGGAAATATCAGGGAATATGAATAATCAAACTATTTATAAGGTTATGTTTTCTGTTGTATATTAAAGCTTTCATTGCTTTGAGCTTTAAGAGCTTTAAGTTACTGCAGATCAATCATAAAGACATAAAGATCTCTAAACTTCCTGCTGCTGTTTACTTTCATCCATATGCTGCTGTAATTATTGTTTTTAGCAATAATTATTCATATTTTTAAATTTTATTGATCTGTATTTAATAATTGTGTTAGATAATTAAGTTCTTTATTATAGCATTGTGTGTATAAAAGTCTTAAATAATGTTTCACGCCTATGTATGTGCGGCCTAGTGGTCAATCTTCACTGATTTGCCGTTCCATCAGTAAGAGAAGAGTGTGAAGGTTGAATTAGCAGAGCAATTACACAGCTGTACATGAAATACACACAACATAATGGCTCTGGATTGGTTTACCTCTTATTTGTCGAACAGATCCTTCTCTGTAGTGCTTGGAGACACCTCCTCCTCTCGTGCCCCTCTATTTTGTGGGATCCCCCAAGGATCTATTTTGGGCCCCCTTCTGTTTACCCTTTACATGCTACCCCTGGGACATTTTATATCTTAAGTTCTGTATCTTATTTGTTTTTTATATGTTTTTATTGTAAAGCACTTTGTAACTTTGTTTTGAAAGGTGCTATATAAATAAATAAAATAAATAATGTCAGCATACCACCACGTAGGACGAACCACATCCAGCAGGAGTAACTGTCGACGCAAGAGGAAGCTGTATATGAAAGAGATGTCCAGGTACTAACCCGGATTGTATCCAAAAAAAAACATAAAACCACAGCTGCCCAACTCACTGCAGAATTAAATGCACACCTCGACTCTCCTGTTTCCACCAAAGCTGTTCGTTGGGAGCTCCACAGAGTCAATATTCATGGTCAGGCTGCTATAACCAAACCTTTGGTCACTCATGCCAATGCCAAATGTCGGTTTCATTGGTACCACCAGTGGAAGTCGTGGGCTGTGGTTAATGTGAAACATGATTTGTTCTCTGATGAGTCCACCTTCACTGTCTTTCCCACATCCGTGGGAGTTACGTTGTGGAGAACAGCCGGACTGTTGCTCCCCAGAGTGAAGCGCAGGGGTGGATCAGTGATGGTTTGGGCTGCAATATCATGGCATTCCCAACCGTGCTTGATGGGTGCGTCACTGCCAAGGACTACCAAACCATTCTGAAGGACCATGTGCACCTAATGGGTCAAACATTGTACCCTGAAGGGGTGCTGTGTATCAGTTTGATAATGCCCCAATACACACAGCATGACTTGTGACAGAATGGGTTGATGAACATAAAAGTTGAACATCTCACATAGCCTGCACAGTCACCAGATCTAAACAGATCTAAATATACCCCATTTATATCTCAGGTTATTGTGCAGTGTTGTTGTGTTTCCTCAGGTTATTGTGCAGTGTTGTTGTGTTTCCTCAGGTCATTGTGCAGTGTTGTTGTGTTTCCTCAGGTTATTGTGCAGTGTTGTTGTGTTTCCTCAGGTTTTTGTGCAGTGTTGTTGTGTTTCCTCAGGTTATTGTGCAGTGTTGTTGTGTTTCCTCAGGTTATTGTGCAGTGTTGGTGTGTTTTCTCAGGTTATTGTGCAGTGTTGTTGTGTTTCCTCAGGTTATTGTACAGTGTTGTTGTGTGTCCTCAGGTTATTGTACAGTGTTGTTGTGTTTCCTCAGGTTATTGTGCAGTGTTGTTGTGTTTCCTCAGGTTATTGTGCAGTGTTGTTGTGTTTCCTCACGTCATTGTGCAGTGTTGTTGTGTTTCCTCAGGTTATTGTACAGTGTTGTTGTGTTTCCTCAGGTTATTGTGCAGTGTGTGTGTGTTTCCTGTGACTGTGGGTCTCAGAGCACAGTAATACAGAGCAGAGTCTGACACAGATGCAGAGGAGATCTCCAGATACACATGGGCTTGTTCCTTTTTTGTCACTTTAACACTGAATCTTGGATCTACATCAGACACCTGAGGCTCTTTTGCAGCACTGTGGGTGGAAACAAGAAATTCAGGCTTTGATCTTCCATACTGACGGTACCAGAAGAGATAATCTGTAACTCCAGTGGAGGAATAACTACAGGACAACTTCACATTCTGTCCCTCATCAGCACCAACATCTGTTGTGTTTGGTTTGATGGTATTTCCAAAGACAGCAGCTGAAACAGAAGAGGAATGGGTTGC
This sequence comes from Coreius guichenoti, assembly GCA_039654105.1. Lineage (NCBI taxonomy): Eukaryota > Metazoa > Chordata > Actinopteri > Cypriniformes > Gobionidae > Coreius > Coreius guichenoti. Next base: position 44,522,272 of record CM077175.1, read on the forward strand.
TTTATAGAAAGATTTCTTTGTAATCAGGAAATGAATCAATCAATCAATCAATCAATCACAGAAATACACACCAGCTGAGGCACAGAACAGAATAACTGAATGCAGATCCATTGTGCAAGTGTTCTCTCTGAGAAGAGTCAGACTGAATCGTTTCGTCTCTGTCAGACACGATGAGATCCTGTGAGATCTGTGAACACTGAGTCCCTCCTCTCTGAGACACATCATGTCTATATTTCACACTTGGGGAACAGAAGAAAGAGCCAATCACACTCATCAGTGTTTTCTCTGTGCTATTAATGTGTTTATGTGTGATTTTGAAATATGTTTTATATAGGAGATATATTTATGTCCTGAAATTTTTAAATTATTTCAATTTCCACTGCATTTACAAAGAATGCTGTTTGAAAAGTTTAAGAAATATTTTTTTTTATTTTTTTTCCAGTATTAAATCAAATTATAAGCAGCATTAGGTGAAATTCAGAATTTAAAAAACTGGGATCATGAAACCCTTTCCTGAATTTGAACTGAATTGTTCACACCCACTGGAAGCTGAGCTGGAACTGAATTAGAATATCAGGAAGTGGAATGACAACCCATAATGTTAATGTTAAGTTTACACTTTATTTGAAGGTGTCCTTGTTACTGTGCTATAAATTTAAGTACTGAGTTATATTAAAAAACTAAATGTACTAACACTCTTAAAAGGTTCAGTGTAGAACCATAGGGTTTGACTCAATGTTAAAGGACCCTTTATGCCAAAAATGTTCTAATGAGAAATGTCTTAAAGAATTGCATACTTTCGTGTTTAACAGGTTATTTAGATTTTTTTCTAGTGATAAAATACAAAGTTCTGTCATGAAACTCTAGATGGCGCAGGCTGATGGGTCCTTAACTCAGTTTGTTAGCGATCACATCATTATCTACATATCACAGCTGATTGGTTACTGTGGCATCAGCAGCCAATGAGATTACTCAAGATTCAAATACTTGCTCAGCATTTGGTGTAGCAGAGCGCTTTCAGAACCCCTCCATCTTCCCCTGCTCACTATAGATCTGCTACGGGGTTATTTCATGTATGTTATATGTGCCGCAGCAGCATGTGTGTGAATGTACTGGCAGCAGCAGATCTATTCCTCCTGACCAAATACATTAACATTGCCACATCCATTACCATGCCTATCTCTCCGAGAGTTGTCATGACAGAAGTATGTTTACAAGCTGTAAAGAAAGAAAATTAAAACTAAATCCAAAAAAAAAATATTATCCTACGAGGGGAAAAAAAGGTTCTATTATTGAAAATCTTGACAGAACCCTTTAAATAAAACCTTTTCTTCTAAGAGTGTGGAGTTAGGATTAGGATTAGGTTTCAGGTCAGTTGTACATCATTATTCCTAATTTATAGTTATTACTAGAGTAACTACATGTAACATGTCAAAAGGACACTGTAAAATAAAGTGTTACCAAAGTTAATATATTAACTTTTAAGGAATTTTAAAAACTGCATTTACGTCTAAGAAAGAGAGAAAGTGGTTTAATAAATGTATGTTTCTGCAAGAGAATGCAGATTATATGGCCATAAAAAGTGGTTTGAGCATGTGGAATATGATATCTGGATGTATTATTAATGCTTCTTTTCTGAAGTTTCTAATTTACATTTATGCCTTACAACAAAGACTTCATTCCAGGAGTTACCACATATTTTATTACATTCATGCTGGATAGATTGGGGTTTTGATTGTGGTTTTCACTAGATCGGTTCAAAGTGAAAAGAGCTTCAGGTTTTTGTACGACATGTTTCATGTTTTGTGTCACTGGGCTCCAGCTCTCAGGAGCACAATAATAGAGAGCTGAATCTGACAGAGTTACACTGTTAATAATGAGTTCAGTGGATGATCGTGATGTACTCAACTGAAACCGAGGATCAGTAGGGTTCCCAGTATCACTCACTGATCGAGCACCTTTATACAGTAAATACTGAGGTTCTCTGTTTGGATACTGTCTGTACCAGTAAAGCACAACATTATTGCTGTTAGTTTCATATGAGCAGCTCAGTGTCACAGACTCTCCTTCTCTCATGATCATATTAGTATCCTTGTCGATTGGTCCAATGCTATCAGCAAACACACCTGCAATAAAATGTGAGACATCACAATATAACATTAAAGCATCAGCCAGTTTCTCTTGCCAAAAACACCATGTGATGTTAAAAGTGCTCATTCTATCACCTGAAACTGTTATGGCAATCACTAGTAGACATCTCTCCATGTTGATATCGGTTTAAACAGATTTTGATAATGGTTTTAAGGTTAGCTATGTATCTTTCTTTGAGGTTTACACATGAGCACTAAACTAAATGTGATAAATGATCAAAATGGTTGCATAGATGAATGACTGCAGTGGGAGGGGCTCTGCTGTTTATGAATAGTGTGGGTGTGGTCAGTGACTTCACAATCAATACACAATCCCTTTTTACTTCATACTGTAAAATATAACATCAAATATAACTCATATGAATATCTTTATTCCTTTTTTAATTCAGAGTTTTTGTCAAATATAAAAACTAGTAAGTCGTCATCTGTTTTCTCAACCCTTATTTGTGGAAATGTAATGTTTATCCCTTGAAAATATTGTAATGTTTTTCTAGCTCGTACATGCACTGTGAATGGGCCAGTCTTGAGCAACTGGAGAGAGACAAAAGGATCCATCAGAAGCTGAAAAGATTCAAGACAAAACAGGCACAAATGAGGAACCTATTCCAAGAGGTGAGGCCCTATAAAGTTGAAATTGGGCAAATATTCCTGTTTTGTTGGTAGTACAAGTCATATGGCTTTAGAAAATCTCACTAATTTTGAGGATATTTTATAAGTATATCTGGAACTTTCCTGTGTTTTAGGATGAGGAACCTTTCAATCCAGACTATGTGGAGGTTGATCGTATTTTGGATGAATCACATAGTGTTGATAAAGACAATGGGGAGGTAAGGATTTATCGACCACAGACCCAGTTTTCAAATGTCAAATGAGAAGCTTGCTTCAAACCGATAATGCATGAGTGTGTGAGTCTGTTTGACTCATTCATTAGTCATTTGATCTTGAATCAGACTACACTGGTCTACTGTGCATAGCCAGAAAGGATTGCAGTGCAGTGTGATTTAAAAAGATATTTTGTTTGTTCACGGCATTGTTTCTTGGTACCTCTTCTTACCTAATCGCATTTAATTAAAACTGCACATATTCAACTGCCAAAAATTCAACTTTTCCCTCTCCCAGCCGGTTGTGTACTACCTGGTGAAGTTTTGAACGAATGTGCGTGTGTCACTCAAACCAGCAAAAGAGAAAACAATCATCTCAATCAGATTGTGCTTTGCTGTTTGGTGATTGTGCGATATCAAACTGATGTGTCAGAAGTGAACATATGCAAGTCTGAAGTGTTTAAGTTTTCTTTTCATCATTTTAAGCGCATGTTAACAGTTTGAGAAAACCAATGAAAGAAACAGAAACTAAAAATATTTAGAGATGACTGTATTATATACCAAATATAATGCTGAAAATAATGTTGTATGAACCATTTATGTTAAATATGCTGAAAACTCTACAGAGAGGTTTAGAAATGTGAGTCTGAAAAAGTCTGGGGTTCTGAAATGGTGAATGTGTAGAAACCCTGAGTTAAACAGCACTACTAGATGCTCACACAGGGTTTGTGTGTGTGTGTTGAGTGTGTTTGAGTCACAGTGGTCGTCAGAGCACAGTAATACACAGCAGAGTCAGACACACACACATCCTGGATCGTCAGTGGAAATGATTTTGAAATTGTGTTGAGATCGCCACTAAATCTTTCCTTGATCGTAGAGTCAAATTTGCTCAGTATACATTCTGGAAATCCATTCACTTTTTGCTGGTACCAGAAGAGATATGGTGATACATCAGTGGTTTCATATTTACAGTTGATTGTTACAGCTGCACCTTCAACTGCAGTTTGAACACTTGTATTTTGTTCAACTCTGTCCAGAGAATCACATCCTGTAATGTATAACATCACTGATGAGGGTCTCATATTCATATTAGAGGAATATTACAGCATGTGTTCTTACAGAATCTCACTTACCCCAGAAATATGTGATCAAGAAGACTACAATTCTTTGCCAGTTTGCCATCACAGTAATTGTTAAAATAATAATTAGATCAAATAATCTTGTTGAAATCTACAGTTTCAGTCTCTCTTTGATAAAGTTGTGCTAACACTGTCACATATAGAGACCTGCAGGAGGAGTCGGACTGCACCAGTTCATGAATACTGAACGGCTCCTCCTCCTCAAGGATTCTGGGTCTATTTTTGAGACTTTTCAATGTTCTGATGTTTGTTTTATTAGTCTCTTCACATGTGTTGGTTCAAGCACTGAGCCCTTTTTCAATTTGATGAACTAAACATCAGAAGACAGAGCACTCAACATTATTGTACTTGGGAAATTTATTAGAAGAAGCTGTAAAAACGAACTATTAAAAGTTGTTATTCTCAACTAATGTAGAACATTGTTTTTATTAGCATTTAATTATATTGATTCATTATGGTTATGCATTTTTCATCAACGTCAGAGAAATGTGTTTTTGTGTGTGTGCTGAGTGTGTGTGAGTCACAGTGGGCTTCAGAGCACAGTAATACACAGCAGAGTCAGACACACACACATCCTGGATCGACAGAGGAACTGATTTTGATGTGGAATCCAGTTTTGCAGAAAATCTCTCCTTAAATTCAGGCTCTGTAGTTCCTTCACCAAATATAAAGTCACTCAGAATGAATGTTGGGGATCTGTTTGGGAGCTGTTTGTACCAGAAGAGATAAGCATTTGTAGCTGTGGTCGAATAATTGCACTGTAGAGTAACTTGATCTTGTTGATTTGCAGTCATTTCTCTTAAAGGCTGTTCAACTCTGTCTTGTCCCCAGCACACTGGAAAATAGATTTAACTATTTATAATTTACATATATTGAGTACTGTAAGTGAAACAGATACTGAAGTGTAATTGATTGTCTTTCTTACCAGAGTCCCATGTTGTGACGAAAAGAGTAATAATAATCAGTTTCTGCATTGCTGAGATAGAGATTATTTTAACATATTCTAATGAATGTGTCTCTGACTTTACTGTAGCTCTGTTTCCTCTCTGCTGCTCTTCTCCTGATATTTCAGGTCTTCAATAGGTCTCACATGGCACACCGTTGATGCCACTTTTAAAGGATGCTGCCCCCCAGTGGTAAAATGTCAGGATGTTCTAAAGACATGCAGTGAAAATTAGCGATGAAAGGGTGTGGACAGTTATTTTTGCAGCTGACCTCATTGCATATGCATTTGGAGAAGTTTTCATTTCAGACGCAACATTTTAATATTATATTTAAAAGAGTATTTAAATTAATCATGCAACGTCATTTACTAAGGTTTGCAGCGTGTGGATTTGCACTGTCATATAATTGAGCACTTCCTCTGTTGTTGTGTGTGTGTTGAGTGAGTCACAGTGGCCATGAACAATTTATAAACTAAAATTGAATTGAATCCCAGATTCACCGCAGAAATGAACACTGATCTAGAAGCAGTTTTGAACACGAGTTATTATCTATTTCATGTTTATGTGTGTGTGTTGAGTGTGTGTGAGTCACAGTGGGCTTCAGAGCACAGTAATACACAGCAGAGTCAGACACACACACATCCTGGATCGACAGAGGAACTGATCTTGATGTGGAATCCAGTTTTGCAGAAAATCTCTCCTTAAATTCAGGCTCTGTAGTTCCTTCAGCAAATGTGTATTTATTCAGAATGAATGTTGGTGATCTGTTTGGCAGCTGTTTGTACCAGAAGAGATACGAACTTGTATCAGTGGTAGTATAATTACACATTAAAATAACTAGATCTCCTTCACTTGCAGTCATTTCTCTATAAGACTGTTCAACCCTGTCCTGTCCCAAAGACACTGGAAGAAAAAAAAGTCATTAACATGAATTACGTGCAAAGTAAACTTCAACATTTAATAACCTAAATGAAAGTAAACTTTTCTGTGAGTGTACAGAAATATAAAAAGTGTGCTTACCATCGTAATGTGTTATGACACACAGGGAAATCAAAGCCCATCTAAACATAGTTGTTCTCTGAGGTAAAAGAACTGACATTCACTCAACAGAGCTCCTAAAACTCTCTCTGTGTCTCACTGAGCTCTGCTTTAATGTATCATGTCACATGATCTACTCATACATGAAGAGAGCAATGCTGACCCCTTGTGGATAAAGTTTGAAATTACTTAAAAATGTGTTATTTTGGAAACCATGAACAATTTTTCACAAAATTAGGATTAGTCAAAAGTGTTTTTGAACACATGATTGATCCTCTCTACTCATCTCTCGGTGTGTATATCATGAAGCCATTTACTTAGATATACCCATGGGCATCATCTACCTGTTTTTCTTTTTGCTTTGCAGTACATTATATTGCCAAAAGTTTTGGGACGTCTGCCTTTAAATGCAAGGTTTAGGAGTGTGTTAATGGGAATTTTTGACCATTCTTCTCGAAGCACATTTGTGAGGTCAGGCACTGATGTTGGACGAGAAGGCCTGGCTCGCAGTCTCCGCTCTAATTCATCCCAAAGGTGTTCTGTCGGGTTGAGGTCGGGACTCTGTGCAGGCCAGTCAAGTTCCTCCACACCAAACTCGCTCGTCCATGTCTTTATGGACCGACGCTTTGTGCACTGGTGCGTAGTCATGTTGGAAAAGGGACGGCCCCCCCAAACTGTTCCCACAAAGTTGGGAGCATGAAATTCTCCAAAATGTCTTGGTATGCTGAAGCATTAAGAGTTCCTTTCACTGGAACTAAGGGGCCAAGCCCAACCCCTGAAAAACAACCCCACCCCATAATCCCCCCTCCACCAAACTTTACACTTGGCACAATGCAGTCAGGCAAGTCCCGTTCTCCTGGCAACCGCCAAACCCAGACTCGTCCATGGGATTGCCAGACAGAGAAGCGTGATTGGTCTCTCCAGAGAACACGTCTCACTGCTCTAGAGTCCAGTGGCGTGCTTTACCCCACTGCATCCCACGTTTTGCATTGCACTTGGTGATGTAAGGCTTGGATGAGCTGCTCGGCCATGGAAACCCATTCCATGAAGCTCTCTACAAACTGTTCTTCAGCTAATCTGAAGGCCACAGAAGTTTGGAGGTCTGTAGCTATTGACTCTGCAGAAAGTTGGCGACTTCTGCGCACTGTGACCCTCAGCATGCGCTGACCCCGCTCTGTGATTTTACGTGGCCTATCACTTCGTGGCTGAGTTGCTGTTGTTCCCAATTGCTTCCACTTTGTTATAATCCCACTAACAGTTGAGCGTGGAATATTTAGTAGTGAGGAAATGTCAGGAATGGACTTATTGCACAGGTGGCAACCTATCACGGTACCACGCTTGAGTTCACTGAGCTCCTGAGAGCGACCCATTCTTTCACAAATGTCTGTAGAAGCGTCTGCATGCCTAGTGCTTGATTTATACACCTGTGGCCATGGAAGTGATTGAACACCTGAATTCAATGATTTGGAGGGATGTCCCAATACTTTTGCAATATAGTGTAAATTGTCTGAAGAAGGTGTGCCTTGACTGTGTATTGACCACATTTGTACATGCAAATGGGTGATTTCTACCATAATGCTTTAAAGTAGCACTTTTCTACCTACAATATTCATGCATTTGTATTTCATGTGGCTGCTTTGAATGGGCAAGATGCTTCTAGATATATCAGAGGGATCTGTTTAAAATTTAAGATTTCAGGGTCCCATTTCTCGTGAACTGTGGAACACCATTGTTACCTTTTTTTGTACAGTAGGTTTTTGTACAGTGTTGTTGTGTTTCCTCAGGTTATTGTACAGTGTGTGTGTGTTTCCTGTGACTGTGGGCTTCAGAGCACAGTAATACAGAGCAGAGTCTGATACAGATGCAGAGGAGATCTCCAGATACACATGGGTTTCTTTTTCTTTTTCTTTTCTGATCTCAGTAGTGAATCTTTGATCTACATCAGATGTCTTAACATCTTTTGCACTGTCTGAAATGAGCACAAGGAATTCAGGAGCTGATCCGGGATACTGACGGTACCAAAGTAAAGACAATGCAGAAGAATAACTGCAGGATAATTTAACACTTGAACCCTCGACAGCAAACTCCTGTGTTTTGTCTGGTGTAATAGTATCTCCATTACTCGCACCTGCAAAGAAAAGTGAAATAGTCTCAACGGGTGCAAAATATGAATATGCTGATAAAATGTGAGCATTTTAGAAGTTCATTCACTTATAGTGCGCTTTTTATATATTAAGGCCACATATAAGACCATATATTTAATGATTAAAAATGACTTGACATACTTCATTGTGATAATTAAGGACAGCATTGAAATGATGGTACTTACATGCTAAAGCAGAGAACAGAATAAGTGAATGGAGTATCATTGTATGTGTGCTCACAGTCTCAGCTTGAATGATCTTATGCCAGTCTCTGTCAGGCTCAGCAAAACACCCTCAGATACGTTAAGCTCCTCCTTCCTCACCACATGGGAAAATACATCAGTTTACCACCTTCACCTTTTTGACCATGGTTGCTTCATAAGATGTTACAAAGACAGAGCAGCATCTTTTATCTGAAGATTTAAACACAAGATTTGCATTTAATTTCATAGTGAAACACAATCACAGAGAAGCAAACAAAGAAGGAGAGCTTAAAACGTTCCTCGCATTCACTCGTGCTTTTAAACTCTGGCGGGATACTTGATATATACAGAGATTGTGTGTGTGTGTGTTACAGTACAGTATCTGTATAAGTATATTTACTGTATACTGTATAATGCAAGTGGACTACCGTAATATGATACACTATAGTAAGTATATTACAGTACAATGCACATTATTGGATTATGACACGTTTTTCTCCCAACATTCGGCTGCACCCTTCGGCCCGCCTCGGCCATTGTAAGGCCATGATTGAGAACATCATCCACAATAGTGGCCCTTATTTCATCGGATGAATGTCCTTGGTCTCTTCTACCTCTTCATCTGTTTCGCCTACCTACACTTCCACTTACTTCTCTTCTTCTTTCTGGCTGTTGACCCTGTTAGTTTCCTTGTTATTCTTCCATTGTCAGACTCAGAAATTATAACACGGTGTTGTGCGCTGTCTATCTGCTTGTCACCCGAAGGGTCTCGAGATGCACCTCTGAGCTATTTTAGAGAACTGGTTGATCATTGATTGATATAATGCTTTACATTCCGGTTATTGGTGAAATTCAAGATTATCCTGTGCAATTCATCAGTTCAAGACACTTTACAAAAGAAAGTCTATAGATATGTATAGAAAATATTCTTGATAGATTATGACAACTAGTTCAACCATTTTGCATGTAATGACAATGAACTAATGATGTTTTTTTGTAAGACTATTCGACAGAGAATCAGTATAATATACTTTGATCAACATGACAAAATCAATTGATCATGTAGGAAACAGCAGACAAGTGTACAAAATCTATTGCATGAACGCAACACTGCAGCCCTGTGGCAGAAATGTGCCTGCACAATATGATCATCATTTAACTCTTTTTATAGCATATTTGTTGGTCAGAATTTATTAAATTATTAAATTGCATGAAAAGTGAAGGACAGTACTGTATGTTGTATGTGTGTAATATCATTGTCATCTTAAGACTGTTTGACTCAGTGTCTCGGCTATATTCGTGCTCTCTCTCACTGGGTAAAGTGTTTTTGTGTAGAGCTGATGTGTTTCCTGTGACTGTGGGTCTCAGAGCACAGTAATACAGAGCAGAGTCTGACACAGATGCTGAGGAGATCTCCAGATACACACGGGTTTGTTCCAGTTTAGTGAGTTTAACAGACAGTCTTGGATCTACATCAGACTTTTCAGTGTTTGTTGCACCATCGAAGATGAGCACAAGGAATTCAGGAGCTGATCTGGGATACTGACGGTACCAGTATAGATAATCTGCAGAGGAATAACTACAGGATAATGTAACATTTGAACCCTCCTCAGCAAAAAGCTCTGTTTTCTTCGGTGTGATGTTTCCAGAGACAGCAGCTGAAACAATATGCAAAAGATACATTTTTAATTAGATTTGTTCTGATTAAACTCATCATTAACAATACATAATACATATATAAGTATACACACATGCCAGACTATAGAAGAGAATAGCTGAATAAATATCCATTGTGAAGTGCACTGTGTTCACTTTAAGATCTGAACTGTTTCTACCCAGTGTGAAGTGATCAGATTGTGTCAGACGATCAGATCTGTGTAGTCCCTCCTCTCTGAGACACATCATGGCTAAGTTTTACTTTTTTTATATTTTGTAATATTTTGTTATATTAATAATATTAATAATAAATATATATATATATATAAAATACATTTAATATTGTATTGCAAACTTAAATAAATATTTCTGATTTTTCAAACAGGCAAAACATGAAGTTCATAGTGTGTGGTCTGACAAAGGCAAATAAAACACACTAACTCATCTTTATAGATTAAGTATTCTCTTATAATGTTCTCCTAGTTTTGCCTTCTCACACTTACAGCAGAGTCAGACACATGAAGGTTTTGAAATGTAGTTTCAAATGTTGTAAAACTCCTCATGTACAAACCCGATTCCAAAAAAGTTGGGACACTGTACAAATTGTGAATAAAAAAGGAATGCAATCATTTGCAAATCTTATAAACTTATATTTTATTCACAATAGAATATAGATAACATATCAAATGTTGAAAGTGAGACATTTTGAAATGTCATGCCAAATATTGGCTCATTTTGGATTTCATGAGAGCTACACATTCCAAAAAAGTTGGGACAGGTAGCAATAAGAGGCCAGAAAAGTTAAATGTACATATAAGGAACAGCTGGAGGACCAATTTGCAACTTATTAGGTCAATTGGCAACATGATTGGGTATAAAAAGAGCCTCTCAGAGTGGCAGTGTCTCTCAGAAGTCAAGATGGGCAGAGGATCACCAATTCCCCCAATGCTGCGGCGAAAAATAGTGGAGCAATATCAGAAAGGAGTTTCTCAGAGTTTTGTATAAATTGTATCTTAATTGTAATCAATGTTTCATCAGCCAATTGCACTTGCATTGCACATGAACTGGAGCTGGAGCGCGTCTCATAAATAAACCGAAACTCAGCAGGCTACTTGCCTCACAGACATGAGAAATGTGTGTATAGAAAGCTTGAAATGTCCACTTTTAAACAAAACAATTCGAAATGAAAAGAAAAGAAATAATCAAGCAATGCGCACTGTTCACGCGAGCAGCTCATGACTGGCGTCTCAGAGTGGCTCTGTTCAAAATGCTGCGAGCTCCATCACTGCATGTGCTGTGAGTTTAACACGCATTTTTAGACTAATCCTGACTCCTGAGTATTTAATTTAAGTTGCATACATTTTGTTCTTGCACTGATGTTAAATGTGTAGCCATTTTGCACTTTGACAGCCAGTTTGAGATATAGGCTATATTTGAGTATTGTGTGTATCGGATAGTTTACAAAATCAAATGATTCGGACAGTTTTTGCAATTGAAATGACTGGGAAAAAGTGTCCCAACCAACCTGAATTCACCCTATACTCTTTGATATCATAATTACATTGCATTATGTTGCTTGAAACCCCAAATATTATAACATTCTTCATTAACAATTATTCAGTTATTTGTAACAATGTCATTGTAAAAATGTCAATGTAGCTAGCTACTTTTTTATAGTAACTTGTAGTGTAGCTACTTTTTCAAAAGGGTAGCTTGAATGTAACTTAACTACTTTAACTTACAAGTAGCTTGTAAAGCTACAGTTTCAGAGTAGCTTGCCCAACACTGTTTTTTTTTACTGAAAGATCAGCCACAGCAAAAAAGAGCCGCACAACAGACAGAAGAGCAACAGACAGGACAGACCAAATGACAGACTGGACAGACCGAATGACAGTCTGGACAGACAGAACAGCAACAGACAGTTTTTTTTCCCTTTTCTTCCCTGTAAAAGCTGGTTTATGTATATGTATATATATATATATATATATATATATATATCAATTTGTTCTATTTAGACAAAATCATGCCTCTATATAGTGCTTTAAAATTGTGTGTGTGTCTATAGGATATACTGTATACAAAGCATCATATAGATGTATGCATTTTGTCTTAATAGACAGAATTAATTATGTATCAACCTATACTTATCTATCAAAGGCAAAAAAGAAATAATAAAAAAACAATACTGTATATATATATATATATATATATATGATTTTTTTTATTTTTTTTTGTGTGTATGGTAATTTTTGTACGCAGCAAAATTTTGGTTGGCCCCACCAAATCTTCAAGTTTTTTTGAAAAGTTGGCAGCCCTGTGATATAAAATGGAATAGTTTAAAATGACAGACTTAATTCAAAGACAAATCAAGAATATTTTATTTTGGGCTCATGTACTGTATTTGCAGGGTTTTTGAGTGTGTTTGTGTCACAGTGGCTTCAGAGCACAGTAATACACAGCAGAGTCAGACACACACACACATCCTGGATCGACAGAGGAACTGATGTTGTGCTGAGATTTGCTTAATCTCTTCTTGAACTCTTCTTCATTGTCTTCAATTTTAGAAACTTTACTTGGGAATTGAACTCAACAGCAGTCTGATATTTCCTAATATTTGCCATCATCCATACAGCCTATCAGTCAAATCAAATCAAATCTCAGTTATTGTCACGTTCTGTGTGTGTTTAGTTTCATATTCATGGACTGTTAGTTTGTTCCTCTTCAGTTACCTGTTCCCTTTCTTCTGATTTCCGGCCACTCATTTAATCATTAGTTAGGCAACTATGGACACTCATGCCACCAACAAACCTGTTCATCATTTAGTTTATTATACAGTAATTGTATATTTAAGTTCCTCCTTGTATTCAGTCGGGTTTGGTCAAGCAAGACAACGTCCTGTTAGTTTGTCAGTGTAAGACATTTAATGGTCAAAAATAACCAAGAATAGAAGTATTGATCAAATCAAATCAAATCACCTTTATTTATATAGCGCTTTTTACAATGGCAATTGTTTCAAAGCAGCTTCACAGTGGTAACAGGAAAATAATGCAACAGAATTTGATTCAGCTGTACAGCCGCTCTGGTGAAAACGGTGATGTCATCAGCTCAGTTCAATTATCATATAGTGTCAATGGTGCAGATCAGTAATATAGTTGAAATTTAAGTGTCCCTTACTGAGCATGCCAAAAGCCAAAGGCGACGGTGGCAAGGAACCAAAACTCCTTCAGGGCCAGAATGGAGAAAAAAAACAGGCTCAGTCGGGGTGCCAGTTCTCCTCTGGCCGACGAACAAATAGTGTATGATTATGATTCTGGCAACATTACAGGTCAGAAGTCATATTAGATCAATAGATATTTGTAGGATTATTCGAAAGATTGGATTCGTCACGCCAGGGACGGGTTTAATGAGGATGTCGTGTCGATGCGGCATTTACAGGGGGGAGTTTAATTGACACGGTCTCTACAGACACTTCAGGGATATGGTCGTCATGTCCAGGCTAAGGTCCACCATCTGGTCTGGATACGGCCCGGATCCGGCCGACTGCAGTAAACCTCGGGATAAACAGAGAGACTAACGTTAGCGTAGATGCCATTCTTCTTATGATGTAACGAGTACATCAGGTGTTATGGGAAGTGTTCCCGGTTCCGGCTGACCTAGTTAATGCAGCCTAAAACAATAATTTAACTGATTTGAATAATAGAAATTAAAAATGTTTTATGTGTATGCCATAGTAAAGAGATGTGTTTTTAGTCTAGATTTAAACTGACAGAGTGTGTCTGCTTCCCGACCAAAGCTAGGAAGACTGTTCCAGAGTTTAGGTGCTAAATAGGAAAAGGATCGACTGCCTGCAGTTGATTTTGATATTCTAGGTATTATCAACTGACCAGAATTTTGAGACCGCAATAGACGTGATGGAGTATAATGCGTTAAGAGCTCGCTCAAGTACTGGGGAGCTAAATCATTTAGTGCTTTGTAAGTAATCAGCAAGATTTTAAAATGTATACGATGTTTAATAGGGAGCCAATGCAGTGTTGCCAGAACCGGGCTAATATGGTCATACTTCCTGGTTCTAGTAAGAACTCTAGCTGCTGCGTTTTGAACCAGCTGCAGTTTATTTATTAAGCGAGCAGGGCAACCACCCAGTAGAGCATTATAATAATCTAGCCTTGAGGTCATGAACGCATGAACTAACTGTTCAGCATTTTGCATTGAAAGCATGTGTCGTAATTTAGATATATTTTTTAAGATGGTAAAATGCAGTTTTACAGATGCTAGAAACGTGGCTTTCAAATGAGAGATCAAAGAGCACACCCAGGTTCCTAACTGACGACGAGGACAACACATTGACCCACATTGATTATGTAAACTAAATGTAAACTGAAAGTTTTGTCAAAGTAATCTCCTTAGTCATATTAAATCTTAACATGCATGTAATTATGTGTTTTTTATATATATATATATATTTATGAACCAGAGTGTCATGATTCCGGTCTTGTTTTCCCCGATCTTGTGTGGACTTTTGTTACTTCCTGTTTTACGCCATGTTTTGTAGTTATTTGTAGTTTTTCATGTTGATTGGTCTCCCCAGGTGTTTCCCATGTACCACACACCCTTGTTATCTTGTTAAGCTTGTCTGCCTTTGTGTGTGTGTATATATATATATGCTTGTGGTTCACTTGTCTTTTGTCAGTCGTTGCTTGGTGTTCATGCTCTTGTTTCGAGTTTCCTTGTTTCGAGTTTGGATTATTAAACTTTAACTGCATGTGGATCATCTTCTCTGTCTGTTTCTTTGCCTATCTCAACTGTAACAGAACGACTGACCACACAACATGGATCCAGCAGTTAGAATCATCCAACTATGTCAAGGTAATTGACCTCTCGAGAACCACATCAATGTTTTCTTGGACATTGCTAATGCCTCTGACCTCCCAGACTTTGCACTAATTGATTTCTTTTGTTATGGACTCAATGACTACTGTCAACTCAAACTGATCTGTGATGGTCCTCGAGGGACGCTTCTGAAATTTTTGGACTTTGCTCTGTTGTTGGCTGGTTCCCCCTTCACTGTCGGGGAGATAGGCAAGATGTCCACCACGTCTGAGCCTTCAGCCATCATGCCGCTATGCCTGTGGTTTTAGACAAAATGGCCGCCGAGCCTGAGCCTTCAGCCAAGATGGCCGCAGCCATGCCTGAGCCCTCAGCCAAGATGGCCGCCGCCACGCCTGATCCCTCAGCCAAGATGGCCGCCACCAAGCCTGAGTCTCTTCATGTCATGGCAACTACGCAAGAGTCTTCAGCCAAGATGGCCGCCATACCTGAGTCTTCAGAGAGCGCAGCGTTGGGCATTATGGCCACAGCAATTTTGTGTGTGTGGGCTGCAGACCAGCTGAAGCACAGAACAGAATAACTGAATGAAGATCCATTGTACAAGTGTTCTCTCTGAGAAGAGTCAGACTGAATCTTTTCATCCACAGTCTCTGTCAGAGTTAGACCATGTGAGATCTGTGAACACTGAGTCCCTCCTCTCTGAGACACATAAGCTCTGTTCTGTAAATTATGTTCACTGTTGCAGTTCCTTGTCAATGTCAGAGAACACTGCCATCTTTTGGCACGTTATACCTACACAATGTGTTACACACTTAAACTATAGGCTACTTTTGTATGGATTTGAAAAATTAACAATATTAGAAAGCTTAATACACACATTAATGTCACATTGATTTAACTTTTTTTCTTTTCAGCTTTGCTCTTGTAGACTTGGATCCGTTACATATTTATCACATTATTTACCTATTCTACTTTATGTACCATATATCACAGCTCTCTGTCTTTGTGTATCTTTCTTCTTTCACTAAGTAAGATCAGGAAAGGTTTTTGTACAGTGTTGTTGTGTTTCCTGTCACAGTGGGCTGCAGAGCACAGTAATACAGAGCAGAGTCTGACACTGATGCAGAGGAGATCTCCAGATCCACACGCTTGATTTCTTTTGTAGCTTTTGAATACAGACGAAGTTTAGGCTCAGATGTGCTAGAATATTCAGTGACAAGAAGTAAAAAATCTGGTTTTGCTCCGAGATACTGGCGATACCAATGGAGAGTAACACTAGTGCCACTAGTGAGACTGTAGTTACAAGAGAGAGTCACATTTTTACCCTCAGAATCAAGTTTTTCTGAAAACAGTGGTTGTATTGTATCACCACAAGAATTTTCTGTGAAAAAGAAAATGACCCTAATTAACAGATTTATGCAATTTGTGGAATTTAACAATTTAAATGTATAGGCATGTATAGATTTTATAATAAATATATTAATTGAATATTTCTTACCTATGCAAAGTTGCATTATTATCCAGGTAAAGAGAAACATGATGTCTTCAGACAGACAGTGATGGCAAAAATTGTATTTGAATAACTGTCTGACTGTCTCACACTCTCAACAGTGTGAATCAGCTCCACCCACTGGAGTGGTTTATTCTATAACATGTTAAAACTGCACGAGTCAGAGCTCTTGGTTCACACATCCTGGCTTGACAGAGGAACTGAGCTTGAGGATTTGTTGAGATCTGCATGAAATCTTTCCTCAAATTCTTTTTCACTGCTGCTTGATCCAGTTGAGAGTTTATGGAACATTTAAACTGGAAATCCACTGGTTTTGTGTTGGTACCAATAAAGATAAGGGTATGGATCACTGGTACAGTAAGTGCAGTGAAGTGTAACCACGTCATGTTCAGAAACGGTCTGAACTCTTGTTGGCTGATTAACAGAATCTTGTGTATTGCATTCTGTCAGGAAATATATATATATATAAGTAAAGAAACAAATCAGTTTTAAAGAAACAATTTTGTTACACTTAACAGTTAAGTTACTTACCAAGTACTGCAGCCATTAAAAGTAACTTCCTCAGCCAGATGAACATGTTTATGTCCAGCAGGAAATATTGGACTGAAGTTTACCAGCGCACAACTGTTTGCAGAGGTTACACACACACACACACACACACACACACACACACACACACACACACACACACACACACACACACACACACACACACACACACACACACACACACACACACACACACACACACACACACACACACACACACACACACACACACACACACACACACACACACACAGCAGGAGCTTCATTGAGCAGTTTCCACCAACATCATAGATTATGCCACACAGTGGCCAACTTCTGAAGTTACATTGTTTTCATTAAATTACAAAGTGTTCTTTTGAGAGACAAAAGCTGAAATAATCTTTATCACTGTCAGACTTAAAGGTGTGCTTTACTCTATGTATAATGAAAACAAATGTTTTTAAATTGTATCATTCTTGATTGACCTTTCTTTGTACACAGGGGTATTTTGTCATGCTGAAATAGTCAAGGACCCTCCATAAACTGCTGCAGAAAAACTAAAGAGCACAGAGTTCTCTAGAATGTTATTGACAGAAATTATAAAGAGCGGTTTTAGATAAAAGCTCAATAGTCACTTCCAAAGCCTTGAAAATTAACCCAACAGACCCAACACTTGGTTAGAGACTGCAGGAGAGTCAGCAGAGCCGTTAGCTCAACAGGAGTGGCGCTGAGAGACACAGTCACTTAAAGAAGTGCAAAGAGTCCTAATATCAAAAGAGTGTGAGATCTCAGCACCCCTACAACACATGATAGGCCAACTTAACTGACCTCCCTCTACTGGCTCCCTGTTTTACTGCATGATGACAATAAGACATTATTTTAAGAATGTATTTGTGTATAAAAGGAACCACATGGAACGTGATATCTAAATATATTGTTAATGTTTCCCTGAAAACAGGCCTGAATTAAGCTCACACAGGTGTTACCACATATTTTATTACATTCATGCTGGATAGATTGGGGTTTTGATTGTGGTTTTCACTAGATCGGTTCAAAGTGAAAAGAGCTTCAGGTTTTTGTACGACATGTTTCATGTTTTGTGTCACTGGGCTCCATCTCTCAGAGCACAATAATAGAGAGCTGAATCTGACAGACGTACATCAGTAATAGTGAGTTCAGTGGATGATCGTGATGTAGTCGACTGAAACCGAGGGTCAGAAGTGTGTTCATAAGCACTCGATGACCGTGCACCTTTATACAGTAAATACTGAGGTTCTCTGTTTGGATACTGTCTGTACCAGTAAAGCACAACATATTCACTACTTGTACTATATGAGCAGCTCAGCTTGACCGTTTCTGTTTCTTTAGTGTTTTTTTCTGTCCCTTTATCTGGCTCAATGTCGTCTCCAGTCACCAAACCTGTCAACAATAAAAGTGATTTGATTTGTGAAAGAAAGTTGACAAAATAATGCTGCAAACACATTTCACAGAATGTTTTACAAAAATACTAATGACTAAATTAATATAAATTTAACAGAAACACAGTAAATCTTTCTGTACAGAGTTTCATGAGTTACTCAGTAAATAGTGTACCTGTTCCCACAATGAGAATAAGTATGAGGCATGTGTCCATGATGAATGAGATCAGCTCAGCTCTCTGTTGAGGCTCTCAGTGCTCTGAGCTGCAAGAGACTGCACACACACACACACACACACACACACACACACACACACACACACACACACACACACACACACACACACACACACACACACACACACACACACACACACACACACACACACACACACACACACACACACAGACAGGGACACTGAACTTCCTGCTGCTCTCTATGATGGTCATTGAACTGTTAATTTATATTTATATTTTATTTTAAATATTTTGTATATAACACACAACATGAGAAGAATGTGAATTAAAATGTGTAGATGTAGTTCATCTGTCTGAATGTGTGCACACATGATAGTGGTGATGATGGTGCATGCGATGGAGTATTTCTACAGAAAACATTAATGTTCAAAAAGCTCTACTCAATAAAGTCCAACTATCGGCCAGTGAAACACACTGCACACCGAACTATTACACCAATGTTCTTCATTTATTAAGATTGTATTGACTTAATACTTGATTCCTGTACTCTTCTCTCGTTTCCTCATATTTATCATAAGCATGGGAATATTAACTCATGAAAATAAGACTGTCATTTTTATTTATAGGGTTATGTTTTCTATTATATAAGTATATTTTCGCTACAGTTTGTACAGTATAAATGCATAACATAATATTGTCTTATGACTGTATGTTCTCTTATTATATAAGATTTGAAACAGCCGTATCTCCATGTGAATGTGTGGGAACACTGTCATGCACCTGCACCGTACAGTAGAGGCCAAAAGAGATGTCCAGAAAACTCATATCTTCACCCTTTATTCAAATATTATTAAAAATGTGTTAAAGATTTTATTGCATAGTTGAGCTTGGAGTCAGTTGTTTTATTTGTGATGATGCAATGAAATGCCAAATGCCAAATTATTGGACATAATTATTGGCCAGGCTGTCATACAACGAAATTATGAACACATTAAACAAAAGAAATACATAATAACTGATTATGTTTTAGTCAATTTATGCTTTTTCCTGTAAGCTTTTTGTTTTTTTTTGCAATTTATTTTTATTTATTTATTTATTTTTTGCATAGTAACATAAAACCTGTAGCTGTAGTTTGCCTTTTTTGCCAAATAATGTTTATATAAATACCTAACCAAGTTTAGTATTTTGTTCTTCCTTCATATATAAAATATTTAATATATATAACATATTTTCCTCAAACTTGTAGGATCATTAAAAACAAATATCCCGTCTGGACATCACTTTTGGCCACTACTGTATATTTCACATGAGAGTCATTTGACATGTTTTATTGTTTGTTGCATTTGACCGTTTTCTGAATTACAGGTATTAAAGGGCAAGTTCATATGGATTTAATGTGATTGAATGTATACTGTAAATCTTTCACATTGCCACACAAATTCACACCTTATTAAAAGAAAAGAAATCTGTTTCTGCCTTTTGATTTTGGTAGCTCCCTGCGTTCATTGGTTTTACTTTTCTGACATTCATAATAATAACTGTAATTATCAGTTACATCTGTCTTCATCTCTGTCTCTGTGTTTCTCTCTCGTCTCTCATTGTAACAGGTTTTTGTGTAAAGCTGATGTGTTTCCTGTCACTGTGGGCTTCAGAGCACAGTAATACACAGCAGAGTCACACACACACAGGTTCTTGATCAGCAGAGGAACTGAATTTGATGAAAGTTCAGAGTGAAATCTCTCCTGGAACTCAGTGCCATTTTCTCCTCCATATTTGCTTCTCCTCAGGATGTATTTAGGAAAGTCATTTGCTCTCTGGATGTACCAGAATAAATCTTCTTGTACTGAATCTGTTTCATATTTACACTGTAATGTCACGGATCTTCCTTCAGCTTCAGTCACATGTTTGTCTGGCTGATCAACTGTGTCCTCTGATCTGACCTCTGTAAAGGGTTAAAGAAATCATGTACAGTACAATACAAAATATAAGCAATTTAATGAGTGTGTAGCTGTATTAAATGAAGATTCATACCAACAATGAACAGTGCGAAGAGAAATATATTCCTCAACCTGTGTGACATGACTGTATCTGTGCTGAAGACACCTTTAAGTCCAAATAAATCAGTGAATATGAGAGTTTTGCTTTAAGTATTATAATGCTGATTTAAGGAGGAGCTTGTGGATACCCATAAAGCTGCTTTATTGTCAGAGGTAATATTAAGTACCTACTGCCCTCTTATGGTTAACTGCAAGTATTGTATAAGTGGCATCTCAAGCTTAATGTGATAAAATTAAGTGTTGTTGTGTTTCCTCAGGTTATTGTACAGTGTTGTTGTGTTTCCTCAGGTTATTGTGCAGTGTTGTTGTGTTTCCTCAGGTTATTGTGCAGTGTTGTTGTGTTTCTTCAGGTTATTGTACAGTGTTGTTGTGTTTCCTCAGGTTATTGTGCAGTGTTGTTGTGTTTCCTCAGGTTATTGTGCAGTGTTGTTGTGTTTCCTCAGGTTATTGTGCAGTGTTGTTGTGTTTCCTCAGGTTATTGTGTAGTGTTGTTGTGTTTCCTCAGGTTATTGTACAGTGTTGTTGTGTTTCCTCAGTTTATTGTGCAGTGTTGTTGTGTTTCCTCAGGTTATTGTGCAGTGTTGTTGTGTTTCCTCAGGTTATTGTGCAGTGTTGTTGTGTTTCCTCAGGTTATTGTGCAGTGTTGTTGTGTTTGTTATTGTGTAGTGTTGTTGTGTTTCCTCAGGTTATTGTGTAGTGTTGTTGTGTTTCCTCAGGTTATTGTACAGTGTTGTTGTGTTTCCTCAGGTTATTGTGCAGTGTTGTTGTGTTTCCTCAGGTTATTGTGCAGTGTTGTTGTGTTTCCTCAGGTTATTGTACAGTGTTGTTGTGTGTCCTCAGGTTATTGTGCAGTGTTGTTGTGTTTCCTCAGGTTATTGTGCAGTGTTGTTGTGTGTCCTCAGGTTATTGTACAGTGTTGTTGTGTTTCCTCAGGTTATTGTGCAGTGTTGTTGTGTTTCCTCAGGTTATTGTACAGTGTTGTTGTGTTTCCTCAGGTTATTGTGCAGTGTTGTTGTGTTTCCTCAGGTTATTGTGCAGTGTTGTTGTGTGTCCTCAAGTTATTGTGCAGTGTTGTTGTGTTTCCTCAGGTTATTGTACAGTGTTGTTGTGTTTCCTCAGGTTATTGTACAGTGTTGTTGTGTTTCCTCAGGTTATTGTACAGTGTTGTTGTGTTTCCTCAGGTTATTGTACAGTGTTGTTGTGTTTCCACATGTTATTGTACAGTGTTGTTGTGTTTCTTCAGGTTATTGTACAGTGTTGTTGTGTTTCCTTAGGTTATTGTACAGTGTTGTTGTGTTTCCTCAGGTTATTGTACAGTGTTGTTGTGTTTCCTCATGTTATTGTACAGTGTTGTTGTGTTTCCTCAGGTTATTGTGCAGTGTTGTTGTGTTTCCTCAGGTTATTGTGCAGTGTTGTTGTGTTTCCTCAGGTTATTGTGCAGTGTTGTTGTGTTTCCTCAGGTTATTGTGCAGTGTTGTTGTGTTTACTCAGGTTGTTGTGCAGTGTTGTTGTGTTTGTTATTGTGTAGTGTTGTTGTGTTTCCTCAGGTTATTGTGTAGTGTTGTTGTGTTTCCTCAGGTTATTGTACAGTGTTGTTGTGTTTCCTCAGGTTATTGTGCAGTGTTGTTGTGTTTCCTCAGGTTATTGTGCAGTGTTGTTGTGTTTCCTCAGGTTATTGTGCAGTGTTGTTGTGTGTCCTCAGGTTATTGTACAGTGTTGTTGTGTTTCCTCAGGTTATTGTGCAGTGTTGTTGTGTTTCCTCAGGTTATTGTACAGTGTTGTTGTGTTTCCTCAGGTTATTGTGCAGTGTTGTTGTGTTTCCTCAGGTTATTGTGCAGTGTTGTTGTGTTTCCTCAGGTTATTGTACAGTGTTGTTGTGTTTCCTCAGGTTATTGTGCAGTGTTGTTGTGTTTCCTCAGGTTATTGTGCAGTGTTGTTGTGTTTCCTCAGGTTATTGTGCAGTGTTGTTGTGTTTCCTCAGGTTATTGTACAGTGTTGTTGTGTTTCCTCAGGTTATTGTGCAGTGTTGTTGTGTTTCCTCAGGTTATTGTGCAGTGTTGTTGTGTTTCCTCAGGTTATTGTGCAGTGTTGTTGTGTTTCCTCAGGTTATTGTGCAGTGTTGTTGTGTTTCCTCAGGTTATTGTGCAGTGTTGTTGTGTTTACTCAGGTTATTGTGCAGTGTTGTTGTGTTTACTCAGGTTATTGTGCAGTGTTGTTGTGTTTGTTATTGTGTAGTGTTGTTGTGTTTCCTCAGGTTATTGTGTAGTGTTGTTGTGTTTCCTCAGGTTATTGTACAGTGTTGTTGTGTTTCCTCAGGTTATTGTGCAGTGTTGTTGTGTTTCCTCAGGTTATTGTACAGTGTTGTTGTGTTTCCTCAGGTTGTTGTGCAGTGTTGTTGTGTTTGTTATTGTGTAGTGTTGTTGTGTTTCCTCAGGTTATTGTGTAGTGTTGTTGTGTTTCCTCAGGTTATTGTACAGTGTTGTTGTGTTTCCTCAGGTTATTGTGCAGTGTTGTTGTGTTTCCTCAGGTTATTGTACAGTGTTGTTGTGTTTCCTCAGGTTATTGTACAGTGTTGTTGTGTGTCCTCAGGTTATTGTGCAGTGTTGTTGTGTTTCCTCAGGTTATTGTGCAGTGTTGTTGTGTGTCCTCAGGTTATTGTACAGTGTTGTTGTGTTTCCTCAGGTTATTGTGCAGTGTTGTTGTGTTTCCTCAGGTTATTGTACAGTGTTGTTGTGTTTCCTCAGGTTATTGTACAGTGTTGTTGTGTTTCCTCAGGTTATTGTACAGTGTTGTTGTGTTTCCTCAGGTTATTGTACAGTGTTGTTGTGTTTCCTCAGGTTATTGTACAGTGTTGTTGTGTTTCCACATGTTATTGTACAGTGTTGTTGTGTTTCTTCAGGTTATTGTACAGTGTTGTTGTGTTTCCTTAGGTTATTGTACAGTGTTGTTGTGTTTCCTCAGGTTATTGTACAGTGTTGTTGTGTTTCCTCATGTTATTGTACAGTGTTGTTGTGTTTCCTCAGGTTATTGTGCAGTGTTGTTGTGTTTCCTCAGGTTATTGTGCAGTGTTGTTGTGTTTCCTCAGGTTATTGTGCAGTGTTGTTGTGTTTCCTCAGGTTGTTGTGCAGCGTTGTTGTGTTTCCTCAGGTTGTTGTACAGCATTGTTTTGTTTCCTCAGGTTGTTGTACAGCGTTGTTGTTTTTCCCCAGGTTATTGTACAGCGTTGTTTTGTTTCCTCAGGTTATTGTACAGTGTTGTTGTGTTTCCTCAGGTTATTGTACAGTGTTGTTGTGTTTCCTCAGGTTGTTGTACAGTGTTGTTGTGTTTCCTCAGGTTATTGTGCAGTGTTGTTGTGTTTCCTCAGGTTATTGTGCAGTGTTGTTGTGTTTCCTCAGGTTATTGTGCAGTGTTGTTGTGTTTCCTCAGGTTATTGTGCAGTGTTGTTGTGTTTACTCAGGTTGTTGTGCAGTGTTGTTGTGTTTACTCAGGTTGTTGTGCAGTGTTGTTGTGTTTGTTATTGTGTAGTGTTGTTGTGTTTCCTCAGGTTATTGTGTAGTGTTGTTGTGTTTCCTCAGGTTATTGTACAGTGTTGTTGTGTTTCCTCAGGTTATTGTGCAGTGTTGTTGTGTTTCCTCAGGTTGTTGTGCAGTGTTGTTGTGTTTCCTCAGGTTATTGTGCAGTGTTGTTGTGTTTCCTCAGGTTATTGTACAGTGTTGTTGTGTTTCCTCAGGTTGTTGTACAGTGTTGTTGTTTTTCCCCAGGTTGTTGTACAGTGTTGTTTTGTTTCCTCAGGTTATTGTACAGTGTTGTTGTGTTTCCTCAGGTTATTGTACAGTGTTGTTGTGTTTCTTCAGGTTGTTGTACAGTGTTGTTGTGTTTCCTCAGGTTGTTGTACAGTGTTGTTGTGTTTCCTCAGGTTGTTGTACAGTGTTGTTGTGTTTCCTCAGGTTATTGTGCAGTGTTGTTGTGTTTCCTCAGGTTATTGTGCAGTGTTGTTGTGTTTCTTCAGGTTATTGTACAGTGTTGTTGTGTTTCCTCAGGTTATTGTGCAGTGTTGTTGTGTTTCCTCAGGTTATTGTGCAGTGTTGTTGTGTTTCCTCAGGTTATTGTGCAGTGTTGTTGTGTTTCCTCAGGTTATTGTGTAGTGTTGTTGTGTTTCCTCAGGTTATTGTACAGTGTTGTTGTGTTTCCTCAGTTTATTGTGCAGTGTTGTTGTGTTTCCTCAGGTTATTGTGCAGTGTTGTTGTGTTTCCTCAGGTTATTGTGCAGTGTTGTTGTGTTTCCTCAGGTTATTGTGCAGTGTTGTTGTGTTTGTTATTGTGTAGTGTTGTTGTGTTTCCTCAGGTTATTGTGTAGTGTTGTTGTGTTTCCTCAGGTTATTGTACAGTGTTGTTGTGTTTCCTCAGGTTATTGTGCAGTGTTGTTGTGTTTCCTCAGGTTATTGTGCAGTGTTGTTGTGTTTCCTCAGGTTATTGTACAGTGTTGTTGTGTGTCCTCAGGTTATTGTGCAGTGTTGTTGTGTTTCCTCAGGTTATTGTGCAGTGTTGTTGTGTGTCCTCAGGTTATTGTACAGTGTTGTTGTGTTTCCTCAGGTTATTGTGCAGTGTTGTTGTGTTTCCTCAGGTTATTGTACAGTGTTGTTGTGTTTCCTCAGGTTATTGTGCAGTGTTGTTGTGTTTCCTCAGGTTATTGTGCAGTGTTGTTGTGTGTCCTCAAGTTATTGTGCAGTGTTGTTGTGTTTCCTCAGGTTATTGTACAGTGTTGTTGTGTTTCCTCAGGTTATTGTACAGTGTTGTTGTGTTTCCTCAGGTTATTGTACAGTGTTGTTGTGTTTCCTCAGGTTATTGTACAGTGTTGTTGTGTTTCCACATGTTATTGTACAGTGTTGTTGTGTTTCTTCAGGTTATTGTACAGTGTTGTTGTGTTTCCTTAGGTTATTGTACAGTGTTGTTGTGTTTCCTCAGGTTATTGTACAGTGTTGTTGTGTTTCCTCATGTTATTGTACAGTGTTGTTGTGTTTCCTCAGGTTATTGTGCAGTGTTGTTGTGTTTCCTCAGGTTATTGTGCAGTGTTGTTGTGTTTCCTCAGGTTATTGTGCAGTGTTGTTGTGTTTCCTCAGGTTATTGTGCAGTGTTGTTGTGTTTACTCAGGTTGTTGTGCAGTGTTGTTGTGTTTGTTATTGTGTAGTGTTGTTGTGTTTCCTCAGGTTATTGTGTAGTGTTGTTGTGTTTCCTCAGGTTATTGTACAGTGTTGTTGTGTTTCCTCAGGTTATTGTGCAGTGTTGTTGTGTTTCCTCAGGTTATTGTGCAGTGTTGTTGTGTTTCCTCAGGTTATTGTGCAGTGTTGTTGTGTGTCCTCAGGTTATTGTACAGTGTTGTTGTGTTTCCTCAGGTTATTGTGCAGTGTTGTTGTGTTTCCTCAGGTTATTGTACAGTGTTGTTGTGTTTCCTCAGGTTATTGTGCAGTGTTGTTGTGTTTCCTCAGGTTATTGTGCAGTGTTGTTGTGTTTCCTCAGGTTATTGTACAGTGTTGTTGTGTTTCCTCAGGTTATTGTGCAGTGTTGTTGTGTTTCCTCAGGTTATTGTGCAGTGTTGTTGTGTTTCCTCAGGTTATTGTGCAGTGTTGTTGTGTTTCCTCAGGTTATTGTACAGTGTTGTTGTGTTTCCTCAGGTTATTGTGCAGTGTTGTTGTGTTTCCTCAGGTTATTGTGCAGTGTTGTTGTGTTTCCTCAGGTTATTGTGCAGTGTTGTTGTGTTTCCTCAGGTTATTGTGCAGTGTTGTTGTGTTTCCTCAGGTTATTGTGCAGTGTTGTTGTGTTTACTCAGGTTATTGTGCAGTGTTGTTTGTGTTTGTTATTGTGTAGTGTTGTTGTGTTTCCTCAGGTTATTGTGTAGTGTTGTTGTGTTTCCTCAGGTTATTGTACAGTGTTGTTGTGTTTCCTCAGGTTATTGTGCAGTGTTGTTGTGTTTCCTCAGGTTATTGTACAGTGTTGTTGTGTTTCCTCAGGTTGTTGTGCAGTGTTGTTGTGTTTGTTATTGTGTAGTGTTGTTGTGTTTCCTCAGGTTATTGTGTAGTGTTGTTGTGTTTCCTCAGGTTATTGTACAGTGTTGTTGTGTTTCCTCAGGTTATTGTGCAGTGTTGTTGTGTTTCCTCAGGTTATTGTACAGTGTTGTTGTGTTTCCTCAGGTTATTGTACAGTGTTGTTGTGTGTCCTCAGGTTATTGTGCAGTGTTGTTGTGTTTCCTCAGGTTATTGTGCAGTGTTGTTGTGTGTCCTCAGGTTATTGTACAGTGTTGTTGTGTTTCCTCAGGTTATTGTGCAGTGTTGTTGTGTTTCCTCAGGTTATTGTACAGTGTTGTTGTGTTTCCTCAGGTTATTGTACAGTGTTGTTGTGTTTCCTCAGGTTATTGTACAGTGTTGTTGTGTTTCCTCAGGTTATTGTACAGTGTTGTTGTGTTTCCTCAGGTTATTGTACAGTGTTGTTGTGTTTCCACATGTTATTGTACAGTGTTGTTGTGTTTCTTCAGGTTATTGTACAGTGTTGTTGTGTTTCCTTAGGTTATTGTACAGTGTTGTTGTGTTTCCTCAGGTTATTGTACAGTGTTGTTGTGTTTCCTCATGTTATTGTACAGTGTTGTTGTGTTTCCTCAGGTTATTGTGCAGTGTTGTTGTGTTTCCTCAGGTTATTGTGCAGTGTTGTTGTGTTTCCTCAGGTTATTGTGCAGTGTTGTTGTGTTTCCTCAGGTTGTTGTGCAGCGTTGTTGTGTTTCCTCAGGTTGTTGTACAGCATTGTTTTGTTTCCTCAGGTTGTTGTACAGCGTTGTTGTTTTTCCCCAGGTTATTGTACAGCGTTGTTTTGTTTCCTCAGGTTATTGTACAGTGTTGTTGTGTTTCCTCAGGTTATTGTACAGTGTTGTTGTGTTTCCTCAGGTTGTTGTACAGTGTTGTTGTGTTTCCTCAGGTTATTGTGCAGTGTTGTTGTGTTTCCTCAGGTTATTGTGCAGTGTTGTTGTGTTTCCTCAGGTTATTGTGCAGTGTTGTTGTGTTTCCTCAGGTTATTGTGCAGTGTTGTTGTGTTTACTCAGGTTGTTGTGCAGTGTTGTTGTGTTTACTCAGGTTGTTGTGCAGTGTTGTTGTGTTTGTTATTGTGTAGTGTTGTTGTGTTTCCTCAGGTTATTGTGTAGTGTTGTTGTGTTTCCTCAGGTTATTGTACAGTGTTGTTGTGTTTCCTCAGGTTATTGTGCAGTGTTGTTGTGTTTCCTCAGGTTGTTGTGCAGTGTTGTTGTGTTTCCTCAGGTTATTGTGCAGTGTTGTTGTGTTTCCTCAGGTTATTGTACAGTGTTGTTGTGTTTCCTCAGGTTGTTGTACAGTGTTGTTGTTTTTCCCCAGGTTGTTGTACAGTGTTGTTTTGTTTCCTCAGGTTATTGTACAGTGTTGTTGTGTTTCCTCAGGTTATTGTACAGTGTTGTTGTGTTTCTTCAGGTTGTTGTACAGTGTTGTTGTGTTTCCTCAGGTTGTTGTACAGTGTTGTTGTGTTTCCTCAGGTTGTTGTACAGTGTTGTTGTGTTTCCTCAGGTTATTGTGCAGTGTTGTTGTGTTTCCTCAGGTTATTGTGCAGTGTTGTTGTGTTTCCTCAGGTTGTTGTACAGTATTGTTGTTTTTCCCCAGGTTGTTGTACAGTGTTGTTTTGTTTCCTCAGGTTATTGTACAGTGTTGTTGTGTTTCCTCAGGGTATTGTGCAGTGTTGTTGTGTTTCCTCAGGTTATTGTGCAGTGTTGTTGTGTTTCCTCAGGTTATTGTACAGTGTTGTTGTGTTTCCTCAGGTTGTTGTGCAGTGTTGTTGTGTTTGTTATTGTGTAGTGTTGTTGTGTTTCCTCAGGTTATTGTGTAGTGTTGTTGTGTTTCCTCAGGTTATTGTACAGTGTTGTTGTGTTTCCTCAGGTTATTGTGCAGTGTTGTTGTGTTTCCTCAGGTTATTGTACAGTGTTGTTGTGTTTCCTCAGGTTATTGTACAGTGTTGTTGTGTGTCCTCAGGTTATTGTGCAGTGTTGTTGTGTTTCCTCAGGTTATTGTGCAGTGTTGTTGTGTGTCCTCAGGTTATTGTACAGTGTTGTTGTGTTTCCTCAGGTTATTGTGCAGTGTTGTTGTGTTTCCTCAGGTTATTGTACAGTGTTGTTGTGTTTCCTCAGGTTATTGTGCAGTGTTGTTGTGTTTCCTCAGGTTATTGTACAGTGTTGTTGTGTTTCCTCAGGTTATTGTGCAGTGTTGTTGTGTTTCCTCAGGTTATTGTGCAGTGTTGTTGTGTGTCCTCAAGTTATTGTGCAGTGTTGTTGTGTTTCCTCAGGTTATTGTACAGTGTTGTTGTGTTTCCTCAGGTTATTGTACAGTGTTGTTGTGTTTCCTCAGGTTATTGTACAGTGTTGTTGTGTTTCCACATGTTATTGTACAGTGTTGTTGTGTTTCTTCAGGTTATTGTACAGTGTTGTTGTGTTTCCTTAGGTTATTGTACAGTGTTGTTGTGTTTCCTCAGGTTATTGCACAGTGTTGTTGTGTTTCCTCATGTTATTGTACAGTGTTGTTGTGTTTCCTCAGGTTATTGTGCAGTGTTGTTGTGTTTCCTCAGGTTATTGTGCAGTGTTGTTGTGTTTCCTCAGGTTATTGTGCAGTGTTGTTGTGTTTCCTCAGGTTATTGTGCAGTGTTGTTGTGTTTACTCAGGTTGTTGTGCAGTGTTGTTGTGTTTGTTATTGTGTAGTGTTGTTGTGTTTCCTCAGGTTATTGTGTAGTGTTGTTGTGTTTCCTCAGGTTATTGTACAGTGTTGTTGTGTTTCCTCAGGTTATTGTGCAGTGTTGTTGTGTTTCCTCAGGTTATTGTGCAGTGTTGTTGTGTTTCCTCAGGTTATTGTGCAGTGTTGTTGTGTGTCCTCAGGTTATTGTACAGTGTTGTTGTGTTTCCTCAGGTTATTGTGCAGTGTTGTTGTGTTTCCTCAGGTTATTGTGCAGTGTTGTTGTGTTTCCTCAGGTTATTGTGCAGTGTTGTTGTGTTTCCTCAGGTTATTGTGCAGTGTTGTTGTGTTTCCTCAGGTTATTGTGCAGTGTTGTTGTGTTTCCTCAGGTTATTGTACAGTGTTGTTGTGTTTCCTCAGGTTATTGTGCAGTGTTGTTGTGTTTCCTCAGGTTATTGTGCAGTGTTGTTGTGTTTCCTCAGGTTATTGTGCAGTGTTGTTGTGTTTCCTCAGGTTATTGTACAGTGTTGTTGTGTTTCCTCAGGTTATTGTGCAGTGTTGTTGTGTTTCCTCAGGTTATTGTGCAGTGTTGTTGTGTTTCCTCAGGTTATTGTGCAGTGTTGTTGTGTTTCCTCAGGTTATTGTGCAGTGTTGTTGTGTTTCCTCAGGTTATTGTGCAGTGTTGTTGTGTTTCCTCAGGTTATTGTGCAGTGTTGTTGTGTTTACTCAGGTTATTGTGCAGTGTTGTTGTGTTTGTTATTGTGTAGTGTTGTTGTGTTTCCTCAGGTTATTGTGTAGTGTTGTTGTGTTTCCTCAGGTTATTGTACAGTGTTGTTGTGTTTCCTCAGGTTATTGTGCAGTGTTGTTGTGTTTCCTCAGGTTATTGTACAGTGTTGTTGTGTTTCCTCAGGTTGTTGTGCAGTGTTGTTGTGTTTGTTATTGTGTAGTGTTGTTGTGTTTCCTCAGGTTATTGTGTAGTGTTGTTGTGTTTCCTCAGGTTATTGTACAGTGTTGTTGTGTTTCCTCAGGTTATTGTGCAGTGTTGTTGTGTTTCCTCAGGTTATTGTACAGTGTTGTTGTGTTTCCTCAGGTTATTGTACAGTGTTGTTGTGTGTCCTCAGGTTATTGTGCAGTGTTGTTGTGTTTCCTCAGGTTATTGTGCAGTGTTGTTGTGTGTCCTCAGGTTATTGTACAGTGTTGTTGTGTTTCCTCAGGTTATTGTGCAGTGTTGTTGTGTTTCCTCAGGTTATTGTACAGTGTTGTTGTGTTTCCTCAGGTTATTGTACAGTGTTGTTGTGTTTCCTCAGGTTATTGTACAGTGTTGTTGTGTTTCCTCAGGTTATTGTACAGTGTTGTTGTGTTTCCACATGTTATTGTACAGTGTTGTTGTGTTTCTTCAGGTTATTGTACAGTGTTGTTGTGTTTCCTTAGGTTATTGTACAGTGTTGTTGTGTTTCCTCAGGTTATTGTACAGTGTTGTTGTGTTTCCTCATGTTATTGTACAGTGTTGTTGTGTTTCCTCAGGTTATTGTGCAGTGTTGTTGTGTTTCCTCAGGTTATTGTGCAGTGTTGTTGTGTTTCCTCAGGTTATTGTGCAGTGTTGTTGTGTTTCCTCAGGTTGTTGTGCAGCGTTGTTGTGTTTCCTCAGGTTGTTGTACAGCGTTGTTGTGTTTCCTCAGGTTGTTGTACAGCATTGTTTTGTTTCCTCAGGTTGTTGTACAGCGTTGTTGTTTTTCCCCAGGTTATTGTACAGCGTTGTTTTGTTTCCTCAGGTTATTGTACAGTGTTGTTGTGTTTCCTCAGGTTATTGTACAGTGTTGTTGTGTTTCCTCAGGTTGTTGTACAGTGTTGTTGTGTTTCCTCAGGTTGTTGTACAGTGTTGTTGTGTTTCCTCAGGTTATTGTGCAGTGTTGTTGTGTTTCCTCAGGTTATTGTGCAGTGTTGTTGTGTTTCCTCAGGTTATTGTGCAGTGTTGTTGTGTTTCCTCAGGTTATTGTGCAGTGTTGTTGTGTTTACTCAGGTTGTTGTGCAGTGTTGTTGTGTTTGTTATTGTGTAGTGTTGTTGTGTTTCCTCAGGTTATTGTGTAGTGTTGTTGTGTTTCCTCAGGTTATTGTACAGTGTTGTTGTGTTTCCTCAGGTTATTGTGCAGTGTTGTTGTGTTTCCTCAGGTTGTTGTGCAGTGTTGTTGTGTTTGTTATTGTGCAGTGTTGTTGTGTTTCCTCAGGTTATTGTGCAGTGTTGTTGTGTTTCCTCAGGTTATTGTGCAGTGTTGTTGTGTTTTCTCAGGTTATTGTGCTGTGTTGTTGTGTTTCCTCAGGTTATTGTACAGTGTTGTTGTGTTTCCTCAGGTTATTCTACAGTGTTGTTGTGTTTCCTCAGGTTGTTGTACAGTGTTGTTGTGTTTCCTCAGGTTGTTGTACAGTGTTGTTGTGTTTCCTCAGGTTGTTGTACAGTGTTGTTGTTTTTCCTCAGGTTATTGTACAGTGTTGTTGTGTTTCCTCAGGTTATTTTACAGTGTTGTTGTGTTTCCTCATGTTATTGTACAGTGTTGTTGTGTTTCCTCAGGTTATTGTGCAGTGTTGTTGTGTTTCCTCAGGTTATTGTGCAGTGTTGTTGTGTTTCCTCAGGTTATTGTGCAGTGTTGTTGTGTTTCCTCAGGTTGTTGTGCAGTGTTGTTGTGTTTCCTCAGGTTATTGTACAGTGTTGTTGTGTTTCCTCAGGTTGTTGTACAGTGTTGTTGTTTTTCCCCAGGTTGTTGTACAGTGTTGTTTTGTTTCCTCAGGTTATTGTACAGTGTTGTTGTGTTTCCTCAGGTTATTGTACAGTGTTGTTGTGTTTCCTCAGGTTGTTGTGCAGTGTTGTTGTGTTTCCTCAGGTTGTTGTACAGTGTTGTTGTGTATCCTCAGGTTATTGTGCAGTGTTGTTGTGTTTCCTCAGGTTATTGTGCAGTGTTGTTGTGTTTCCTCAGGTTATTGTGCAGTATTGTTGTGTTTCCTCAGGTTGTTGTGCAGTGTTGTTGTGTTTCCTCAGGTTATTGTGCAGTGTTGTTGTGTTTCCTCAGGTTATTGTGCAGTGTTGTTGTGTTTCCTCAGGTTGTTGTGCAGTGTTGTTGTGTTTGTTACTGTGTAGTGTTGTTGTGTTTCCTCAGGTTATTGTGCAGTGTTGTTGTGTTTCCTCAGGTTATTGTGCAGTGTTGTTGTGTTTCCTCAGGTTATTGTACAGTGTTGTTGTGTTTCCTCAGGTTATTGTGCAGTGTTGTTGTGTTTCCTCAGGTTATTGTGCAGTGTTGTTGTGTTTCCTCAGGTTATTGTGCAGTGTTGTTGTGTTTGTTATTGTGTAGTGTTGTTGTGTTTCCTCAGGTTATTGTGTAGTGTTGTTGTGTTTCCTCAGGTTATTGTACAGTGTTGTTGTGTTTCCTCAGGTTATTGTGCAGTGTTGTTGTGTTTCCTCAGGTTATTGTGCAGTGTTGTTGTGTTTCCTCAGGTTATTGTACAGTGTTGTTGTGTGTCCTCAGGTTATTGTGCAGTGTTGTTGTGTTTCCTCAGGTTATTGTGCAGTGTTGTTGTGTGTCCTCAGGTTATTGTACAGTGTTGTTGTGTTTCCTCAGGTTATTGTGCAGTGTTGTTGTGTTTCCTCAGGTTATTGTACAGTGTTGTTGTGTTTCCTCAGGTTATTGTGCAGTGTTGTTGTGTTTCCTCAGGTTATTGTGCAGTGTTGTTGTGTGTCCTCAAGTTATTGTGCAGTGTTGTTGTGTTTCCTCAGGTTATTGTACAGTGTTGTTGTGTTTCCTCAGGTTATTGTACAGTGTTGTTGTGTTTCCTCAGGTTATTGTACAGTGTTGTTGTGTTTCCTCAGGTTATTGTACAGTGTTGTTGTGTTTCCACATGTTATTGTACAGTGTTGTTGTGTTTCTTCAGGTTATTGTACAGTGTTGTTGTGTTTCCTTAGGTTATTGTACAGTGTTGTTGTGTTTCCTCAGGTTATTGTACAGTGTTGTTGTGTTTCCTCATGTTATTGTACAGTGTTGTTGTGTTTCCTCAGGTTATTGTGCAGTGTTGTTGTGTTTCCTCAGGTTATTGTGCAGTGTTGTTGTGTTTCCTCAGGTTATTGTGCAGTGTTGTTGTGTTTCCTCAGGTTATTGTGCAGTGTTGTTGTGTTTACTCAGGTTGTTGTGCAGTGTTGTTGTGTTTGTTATTGTGTAGTGTTGTTGTGTTTCCTCAGGTTATTGTGTAGTGTTGTTGTGTTTCCTCAGGTTATTGTACAGTGTTGTTGTGTTTCCTCAGGTTATTGTGCAGTGTTGTTGTGTTTCCTCAGGTTATTGTGCAGTGTTGTTGTGTTTCCTCAGGTTATTGTGCAGTGTTGTTGTGTGTCCTCAGGTTATTGTACAGTGTTGTTGTGTTTCCTCAGGTTATTGTGCAGTGTTGTTGTGTTTCCTCAGGTTATTGTACAGTGTTGTTGTGTTTCCTCAGGTTATTGTGCAGTGTTGTTGTGTTTCCTCAGGTTATTGTGCAGTGTTGTTGTGTTTCCTCAGGTTATTGTACAGTGTTGTTGTGTTTCCTCAGGTTATTGTGCAGTGTTGTTGTGTTTCCTCAGGTTATTGTGCAGTGTTGTTGTGTTTCCTCAGGTTATTGTGCAGTGTTGTTGTGTTTCCTCAGGTTATTGTACAGTGTTGTTGTGTTTCCTCAGGTTATTGTGCAGTGTTGTTGTGTTTCCTCAGGTTATTGTGCAGTGTTGTTGTGTTTCCTCAGGTTATTGTGCAGTGTTGTTGTGTTTCCTCAGGTTATTGTGCAGTGTTGTTGTGTTTACTCAGGTTATTGTGCAGTGTTGTTGTGTTTGTTATTGTGTAGTGTTGTTGTGTTTCCTCAGGTTATTGTGTAGTGTTGTTGTGTTTCCTCAGGTTATTGTACAGTGTTGTTGTGTTTCCTCAGGTTATTGTGCAGTGTTGTTGTGTTTCCTCAGGTTATTGTACAGTGTTGTTGTGTTTCCTCAGGTTGTTGTGCAGTGTTGTTGTGTTTGTTATTGTGTAGTGTTGTTGTGTTTCCTCAGGTTATTGTGTAGTGTTGTTGTGTTTCCTCAGGTTATTGTACAGTGTTGTTGTGTTTCCTCAGGTTATTGTGCAGTGTTGTTGTGTTTCCTCAGGTTATTGTACAGTGTTGTTGTGTTTCCTCAGGTTATTGTACAGTGTTGTTGTGTGTCCTCAGGTTATTGTGCAGTGTTGTTGTGTTTCCTCAGGTTATTGTGCAGTGTTGTTGTGTGTCCTCAGGTTATTGTACAGTGTTGTTGTGTTTCCTCAGGTTATTGTGCAGTGTTGTTGTGTTTCCTCAGGTTATTGTACAGTGTTGTTGTGTTTCCTCAGGTTATTGTACAGTGTTGTTGTGTTTCCTCAGGTTATTGTACAGTGTTGTTGTGTTTCCTCAGGTTATTGTACAGTGTTGTTGTGTTTCCACATGTTATTGTACAGTGTTGTTGTGTTTCTTCAGGTTATTGTACAGTGTTGTTGTGTTTCCTTAGGTTATTGTACAGTGTTGTTGTGTTTCCTCAGGTTATTGTACAGTGTTGTTGTGTTTCCTCATGTTATTGTACAGTGTTGTTGTGTTTCCTCAGGTTATTGTGCAGTGTTGTTGTGTTTCCTCAGGTTATTGTGCAGTGTTGTTGTGTTTCCTCAGGTTATTGTGCAGTGTTGTTGTGTTTCCTCAGGTTGTTGTGCAGCGTTGTTGTGTTTCCTCAGGTTGTTGTACAGCATTGTTTTGTTTCCTCAGGTTGTTGTACAGCGTTGTTGTTTTTCCCCAGGTTATTGTACAGCGTTGTTTTGTTTCCTCAGGTTATTGTACAGTGTTGTTGTGTTTCCTCAGGTTATTGTACAGTGTTGTTGTGTTTCCTCAGGTTGTTGTACAGTGTTGTTGTGTTTCCTCAGGTTATTGTGCAGTGTTGTTGTGTTTCCTCAGGTTATTGTGCAGTGTTGTTGTGTTTCCTCAGGTTATTGTGCAGTGTTGTTGTGTTTCCTCAGGTTATTGTGCAGTGTTGTTGTGTTTACTCAGGTTGTTGTGCAGTGTTGTTGTGTTTACTCAGGTTGTTGTGCAGTGTTGTTGTGTTTGTTATTGTGTAGTGTTGTTGTGTTTCCTCAGGTTATTGTGTAGTGTTGTTGTGTTTCCTCAGGTTATTGTACAGTGTTGTTGTGTTTCCTCAGGTTATTGTGCAGTGTTGTTGTGTTTCCTCAGGTTGTTGTGCAGTGTTGTTGTGTTTCCTCAGGTTATTGTGCAGTGTTGTTGTGTTTCCTCAGGTTATTGTACAGTGTTGTTGTGTTTCCTCAGGTTGTTGTACAGTGTTGTTGTTTTTCCCCAGGTTGTTGTACAGTGTTGTTTTGTTTCCTCAGGTTATTGTACAGTGTTGTTGTGTTTCCTCAGGTTATTGTACAGTGTTGTTGTGTTTCTTCAGGTTGTTGTACAGTGTTGTTGTGTTTCCTCAGGTTGTTGTACAGTGTTGTTGTGTTTCCTCAGGTTGTTGTACAGTGTTGTTGTGTTTCCTCAGGTTATTGTGCAGTGTTGTTGTGTTTCCTCAGGTTATTGTGCAGTGTTGTTGTGTTTCTTCAGGTTATTGTACAGTGTTGTTGTGTTTCCTCAGGTTATTGTGCAGTGTTGTTGTGTTTCCTCAGGTTATTGTGCAGTGTTGTTGTGTTTCCTCAGGTTATTGTGCAGTGTTGTTGTGTTTCCTCAGGTTATTGTGTAGTGTTGTTGTGTTTCCTCAGGTTATTGTACAGTGTTGTTGTGTTTCCTCAGTTTATTGTGCAGTGTTGTTGTGTTTCCTCAGGTTATTGTGCAGTGTTGTTGTGTTTCCTCAGGTTATTGTGCAGTGTTGTTGTGTTTCCTCAGGTTATTGTGCAGTGTTGTTGTGTTTGTTATTGTGTAGTGTTGTTGTGTTTCCTCAGGTTATTGTGTAGTGTTGTTGTGTTTCCTCAGGTTATTGTACAGTGTTGTTGTGTTTCCTCAGGTTATTGTGCAGTGTTGTTGTGTTTCCTCAGGTTATTGTGCAGTGTTGTTGTGTTTCCTCAGGTTATTGTACAGTGTTGTTGTGTGTCCTCAGGTTATTGTGCAGTGTTGTTGTGTTTCCTCAGGTTATTGTGCAGTGTTGTTGTGTGTCCTCAGGTTATTGTACAGTGTTGTTGTGTTTCCTCAGGTTATTGTGCAGTGTTGTTGTGTTTCCTCAGGTTATTGTACAGTGTTGTTGTGTTTCCTCAGGTTATTGTGCAGTGTTGTTGTGTTTCCTCAGGTTATTGTGCAGTGTTGTTGTGTGTCCTCAAGTTATTGTGCAGTGTTGTTGTGTTTCCTCAGGTTATTGTACAGTGTTGTTGTGTTTCCTCAGGTTATTGTACAGTGTTGTTGTGTTTCCTCAGGTTATTGTACAGTGTTGTTGTGTTTCCTCAGGTTATTGTACAGTGTTGTTGTGTTTCCACATGTTATTGTACAGTGTTGTTGTGTTTCTTCAGGTTATTGTACAGTGTTGTTGTGTTTCCTTAGGTTATTGTACAGTGTTGTTGTGTTTCCTCAGGTTATTGTACAGTGTTGTTGTGTTTCCTCATGTTATTGTACAGTGTTGTTGTGTTTCCTCAGGTTATTGTGCAGTGTTGTTGTGTTTCCTCAGGTTATTGTGCAGTGTTGTTGTGTTTCCTCAGGTTATTGTGCAGTGTTGTTGTGTTTCCTCAGGTTATTGTGCAGTGTTGTTGTGTTTGTTATTGTGTAGTGTTGTTGTGTTTCCTCAGGTTATTGTGTAGTGTTGTTGTGTTTCCTCAGGTTATTGTACAGTGTTGTTGTGTTTCCTCAGGTTATTGTGCAGTGTTGTTGTGTTTCCTCAGGTTATTGTGCAGTGTTGTTGTGTTTCCTCAGGTTATTGTGCAGTGTTGTTGTGTGTCCTCAGGTTATTGTACAGTGTTGTTGTGTTTCCTCAGGTTATTGTGCAGTGTTGTTGTGTTTCCTCAGGTTATTGTACAGTGTTGTTGTGTTTCCTCAGGTTATTGTGCAGTGTTGTTGTGTTTCCTCAGGTTATTGTGCAGTGTTGTTGTGTTTCCTCAGGTTATTGTACAGTGTTGTTGTGTTTCCTCAGGTTATTGTGCAGTGTTGTTGTGTTTCCTCAGGTTATTGTGCAGTGTTGTTGTGTTTCCTCAGGTTATTGTGCAGTGTTGTTGTGTTTCCTCAGGTTATTGTACAGTGTTGTTGTGTTTCCTCAGGTTATTGTGCAGTGTTGTTGTGTTTCCTCAGGTTATTGTGCAGTGTTGTTGTGTTTCCTCAGGTTATTGTGCAGTGTTGTTGTGTTTCCTCAGGTTATTGTGCAGTGTTGTTGTGTTTCCTCAGGTTATTGTGCAGTGTTGTTGTGTTTACTCAGGTTATTGTGCAGTGTTGTTGTGTTTGTTATTGTGTAGTGTTGTTGTGTTTCCTCAGGTTATTGTGTAGTGTTGTTGTGTTTCCTCAGGTTATTGTACAGTGTTGTTGTGTTTCCTCAGGTTATTGTGCAGTGTTGTTGTGTTTCCTCAGGTTATTGTACAGTGTTGTTGTGTTTCCTCAGGTTGTTGTGCAGTGTTGTTGTGTTTGTTATTGTGTAGTGTTGTTGTGTTTCCTCAGGTTATTGTGTAGTGTTGTTGTGTTTCCTCAGGTTATTGTACAGTGTTGTTGTGTTTCCTCAGGTTATTGTGCAGTGTTGTTGTGTTTCCTCAGGTTATTGTACAGTGTTGTTGTGTTTCCTCAGGTTATTGTACAGTGTTGTTGTGTGTCCTCAGGTTATTGTGCAGTGTTGTTGTGTTTCCTCAGGTTATTGTGCAGTGTTGTTGTGTGTCCTCAGGTTATTGTACAGTGTTGTTGTGTTTCCTCAGGTTATTGTGCAGTGTTGTTGTGTTTCCTCAGGTTATTGTACAGTGTTGTTGTGTTTCCTCAGGTTATTGTACAGTGTTGTTGTGTTTCCTCAGGTTATTGTACAGTGTTGTTGTGTTTCCTCAGGTTATTGTACAGTGTTGTTGTGTTTCCTCAGGTTATTGTACAGTGTTGTTGTGTTTCCACATGTTATTGTACAGTGTTGTTGTGTTTCTTCAGGTTATTGTACAGTGTTGTTGTGTTTCCTTAGGTTATTGTACAGTGTTGTTGTGTTTCCTCAGGTTATTGTACAGTGTTGTTGTGTTTCCTCATGTTATTGTACAGTGTTGTTGTGTTTCCTCAGGTTATTGTGCAGTGTTGTTGTGTTTCCTCAGGTTATTGTGCAGTGTTGTTGTGTTTCCTCAGGTTATTGTGCAGTGTTGTTGTGTTTCCTCAGGTTGTTGTGCAGCGTTGTTGTGTTTCCTCAGGTTGTTGTACAGCATTGTTTTGTTTCCTCAGGTTG
Source organism: Coreius guichenoti (assembly GCA_039654105.1). Lineage (NCBI taxonomy): Eukaryota > Metazoa > Chordata > Actinopteri > Cypriniformes > Gobionidae > Coreius > Coreius guichenoti. The sequence goes on from CM077175.1 coordinate 44,560,990, forward strand.
TTGTACAGCGTTGTTGTTTTTCCCCAGGTTATTGTACAGCGTTGTTTTGTTTCCTCAGGTTATTGTACAGTGTTGTTGTGTTTCCTCAGGTTATTGTACAGTGTTGTTGTGTTTCCTCAGGTTGTTGTACAGTGTTGTTGTGTTTCCTCAGGTTATTGTGCAGTGTTGTTGTGTTTCCTCAGGTTATTGTGCAGTGTTGTTGTGTTTCCTCAGGTTATTGTGCAGTGTTGTTGTGTTTCCTCAGGTTATTGTGCAGTGTTGTTGTGTTTACTCAGGTTGTTGTGCAGTGTTGTTGTGTTTACTCAGGTTGTTGTGCAGTGTTGTTGTGTTTGTTATTGTGTAGTGTTGTTGTGTTTCCTCAGGTTATTGTGTAGTGTTGTTGTGTTTCCTCAGGTTATTGTACAGTGTTGTTGTGTTTCCTCAGGTTATTGTGCAGTGTTGTTGTGTTTCCTCAGGTTGTTGTGCAGTGTTGTTGTGTTTCCTCAGGTTATTGTGCAGTGTTGTTGTGTTTCCTCAGGTTATTGTACAGTGTTGTTGTGTTTCCTCAGGTTGTTGTACAGTGTTGTTGTTTTTCCCCAGGTTGTTGTACAGTGTTGTTTTGTTTCCTCAGGTTATTGTACAGTGTTGTTGTGTTTCCTCAGGTTATTGTACAGTGTTGTTGTGTTTCTTCAGGTTGTTGTACAGTGTTGTTGTGTTTCCTCAGGTTGTTGTACAGTGTTGTTGTGTTTCCTCAGGTTGTTGTACAGTGTTGTTGTGTTTCCTCAGGTTATTGTGCAGTGTTGTTGTGTTTCCTCAGGTTATTGTGCAGTGTTGTTGTGTTTCCTCAGGTTGTTGTACAGTATTGTTGTTTTTCCCCAGGTTGTTGTACAGTGTTGTTTTGTTTCCTCAGGTTATTGTACAGTGTTGTTGTGTTTCCTCAGGGTATTGTGCAGTGTTGTTGTGTTTCCTCAGGTTATTGTGCAGTGTTGTTGTGTTTCCTCAGGTTATTGTACAGTGTTGTTGTGTTTCCTCAGGTTGTTGTGCAGTGTTGTTGTGTTTGTTATTGTGTAGTGTTGTTGTGTTTCCTCAGGTTATTGTGTAGTGTTGTTGTGTTTCCTCAGGTTATTGTACAGTGTTGTTGTGTTTCCTCAGGTTATTGTGCAGTGTTGTTGTGTTTCCTCAGGTTATTGTACAGTGTTGTTGTGTTTCCTCAGGTTATTGTACAGTGTTGTTGTGTGTCCTCAGGTTATTGTGCAGTGTTGTTGTGTTTCCTCAGGTTATTGTGCAGTGTTGTTGTGTGTCCTCAGGTTATTGTACAGTGTTGTTGTGTTTCCTCAGGTTATTGTGCAGTGTTGTTGTGTTTCCTCAGGTTATTGTACAGTGTTGTTGTGTTTCCTCAGGTTATTGTGCAGTGTTGTTGTGTTTCCTCAGGTTATTGTACAGTGTTGTTGTGTTTCCTCAGGTTATTGTGCAGTGTTGTTGTGTTTCCTCAGGTTATTGTGCAGTGTTGTTGTGTGTCCTCAAGTTATTGTGCAGTGTTGTTGTGTTTCCTCAGGTTATTGTACAGTGTTGTTGTGTTTCCTCAGGTTATTGTACAGTGTTGTTGTGTTTCCTCAGGTTATTGTACAGTGTTGTTGTGTTTCCACATGTTATTGTACAGTGTTGTTGTGTTTCTTCAGGTTATTGTACAGTGTTGTTGTGTTTCCTTAGGTTATTGTACAGTGTTGTTGTGTTTCCTCAGGTTATTGCACAGTGTTGTTGTGTTTCCTCATGTTATTGTACAGTGTTGTTGTGTTTCCTCAGGTTATTGTGCAGTGTTGTTGTGTTTCCTCAGGTTATTGTGCAGTGTTGTTGTGTTTCCTCAGGTTATTGTGCAGTGTTGTTGTGTTTCCTCAGGTTATTGTGCAGTGTTGTTGTGTTTACTCAGGTTGTTGTGCAGTGTTGTTGTGTTTGTTATTGTGTAGTGTTGTTGTGTTTCCTCAGGTTATTGTGTAGTGTTGTTGTGTTTCCTCAGGTTATTGTACAGTGTTGTTGTGTTTCCTCAGGTTATTGTGCAGTGTTGTTGTGTTTCCTCAGGTTATTGTGCAGTGTTGTTGTGTTTCCTCAGGTTATTGTGCAGTGTTGTTGTGTGTCCTCAGGTTATTGTACAGTGTTGTTGTGTTTCCTCAGGTTATTGTGCAGTGTTGTTGTGTTTCCTCAGGTTATTGTGCAGTGTTGTTGTGTTTCCTCAGGTTATTGTGCAGTGTTGTTGTGTTTCCTCAGGTTATTGTGCAGTGTTGTTGTGTTTCCTCAGGTTATTGTGCAGTGTTGTTGTGTTTCCTCAGGTTATTGTACAGTGTTGTTGTGTTTCCTCAGGTTATTGTGCAGTGTTGTTGTGTTTCCTCAGGTTATTGTGCAGTGTTGTTGTGTTTCCTCAGGTTATTGTGCAGTGTTGTTGTGTTTCCTCAGGTTATTGTACAGTGTTGTTGTGTTTCCTCAGGTTATTGTGCAGTGTTGTTGTGTTTCCTCAGGTTATTGTGCAGTGTTGTTGTGTTTCCTCAGGTTATTGTGCAGTGTTGTTGTGTTTCCTCAGGTTATTGTGCAGTGTTGTTGTGTTTCCTCAGGTTATTGTGCAGTGTTGTTGTGTTTCCTCAGGTTATTGTGCAGTGTTGTTGTGTTTACTCAGGTTATTGTGCAGTGTTGTTGTGTTTGTTATTGTGTAGTGTTGTTGTGTTTCCTCAGGTTATTGTGTAGTGTTGTTGTGTTTCCTCAGGTTATTGTACAGTGTTGTTGTGTTTCCTCAGGTTATTGTGCAGTGTTGTTGTGTTTCCTCAGGTTATTGTACAGTGTTGTTGTGTTTCCTCAGGTTGTTGTGCAGTGTTGTTGTGTTTGTTATTGTGTAGTGTTGTTGTGTTTCCTCAGGTTATTGTGTAGTGTTGTTGTGTTTCCTCAGGTTATTGTACAGTGTTGTTGTGTTTCCTCAGGTTATTGTGCAGTGTTGTTGTGTTTCCTCAGGTTATTGTACAGTGTTGTTGTGTTTCCTCAGGTTATTGTACAGTGTTGTTGTGTGTCCTCAGGTTATTGTGCAGTGTTGTTGTGTTTCCTCAGGTTATTGTGCAGTGTTGTTGTGTGTCCTCAGGTTATTGTACAGTGTTGTTGTGTTTCCTCAGGTTATTGTGCAGTGTTGTTGTGTTTCCTCAGGTTATTGTACAGTGTTGTTGTGTTTCCTCAGGTTATTGTACAGTGTTGTTGTGTTTCCTCAGGTTATTGTACAGTGTTGTTGTGTTTCCTCAGGTTATTGTACAGTGTTGTTGTGTTTCCTCAGGTTATTGTACAGTGTTGTTGTGTTTCCACATGTTATTGTACAGTGTTGTTGTGTTTCTTCAGGTTATTGTACAGTGTTGTTGTGTTTCCTTAGGTTATTGTACAGTGTTGTTGTGTTTCCTCAGGTTATTGTACAGTGTTGTTGTGTTTCCTCATGTTATTGTACAGTGTTGTTGTGTTTCCTCAGGTTATTGTGCAGTGTTGTTGTGTTTCCTCAGGTTATTGTGCAGTGTTGTTGTGTTTCCTCAGGTTATTGTGCAGTGTTGTTGTGTTTCCTCAGGTTGTTGTGCAGCGTTGTTGTGTTTCCTCAGGTTGTTGTACAGCGTTGTTGTGTTTCCTCAGGTTGTTGTACAGCATTGTTTTGTTTCCTCAGGTTGTTGTACAGCGTTGTTGTTTTTCCCCAGGTTATTGTACAGCGTTGTTTTGTTTCCTCAGGTTATTGTACAGTGTTGTTGTGTTTCCTCAGGTTATTGTACAGTGTTGTTGTGTTTCCTCAGGTTGTTGTACAGTGTTGTTGTGTTTCCTCAGGTTGTTGTACAGTGTTGTTGTGTTTCCTCAGGTTATTGTGCAGTGTTGTTGTGTTTCCTCAGGTTATTGTGCAGTGTTGTTGTGTTTCCTCAGGTTATTGTGCAGTGTTGTTGTGTTTCCTCAGGTTATTGTGCAGTGTTGTTGTGTTTACTCAGGTTGTTGTGCAGTGTTGTTGTGTTTGTTATTGTGTAGTGTTGTTGTGTTTCCTCAGGTTATTGTGTAGTGTTGTTGTGTTTCCTCAGGTTATTGTACAGTGTTGTTGTGTTTCCTCAGGTTATTGTGCAGTGTTGTTGTGTTTCCTCAGGTTGTTGTGCAGTGTTGTTGTGTTTGTTATTGTGCAGTGTTGTTGTGTTTCCTCAGGTTATTGTGCAGTGTTGTTGTGTTTCCTCAGGTTATTGTGCAGTGTTGTTGTGTTTCCTCAGGTTATTGTGCTGTGTTGTTGTGTTTCCTCAGGTTATTGTACAGTGTTGTTGTGTTTCCTCAGGTTATTCTACAGTGTTGTTGTGTTTCCTCAGGTTGTTGTACAGTGTTGTTGTGTTTCCTCAGGTTGTTGTACAGTGTTGTTGTGTTTCCTCAGGTTGTTGTACAGTGTTGTTGTTTTTCCTCAGGTTATTGTACAGTGTTGTTGTGTTTCCTCAGGTTATTTTACAGTGTTGTTGTGTTTCCTCATGTTATTGTACAGTGTTGTTGTGTTTCCTCAGGTTATTGTGCAGTGTTGTTGTGTTTCCTCAGGTTATTGTGCAGTGTTGTTGTGTTTCCTCAGGTTATTGTGCAGTGTTGTTGTGTTTCCTCAGGTTGTTGTGCAGTGTTGTTGTGTTTCCTCAGGTTATTGTACAGTGTTGTTGTGTTTCCTCAGGTTGTTGTACAGTGTTGTTGTTTTTCCCCAGGTTGTTGTACAGTGTTGTTTTGTTTCCTCAGGTTATTGTACAGTGTTGTTGTGTTTCCTCAGGTTATTGTACAGTGTTGTTGTGTTTCCTCAGGTTGTTGTGCAGTGTTGTTGTGTTTCCTCAGGTTGTTGTACAGTGTTGTTGTGTATCCTCAGGTTATTGTGCAGTGTTGTTGTGTTTCCTCAGGTTATTGTGCAGTGTTGTTGTGTTTCCTCAGGTTATTGTGCAGTATTGTTGTGTTTCCTCAGGTTGTTGTGCAGTGTTGTTGTGTTTCCTCAGGTTATTGTGCAGTGTTGTTGTGTTTCCTCAGGTTATTGTGCAGTGTTGTTGTGTTTCCTCAGGTTGTTGTGCAGTGTTGTTGTGTTTGTTACTGTGTAGTGTTGTTGTGTTTCCTCAGGTTATTGTGCAGTGTTGTTGTGTTTCCTCAGGTTATTGTGCAGTTTTGTTGTGTTTCCTCAGGTTATTGTACAGTGTTGTTGTGTTTCCTCATGTTATTGTACAGTGTTGTTGTGTTTCCTCAGGTTATTGTGCAGTGTTGTTGTGTTTCCTCAGGTTATTGTGCAGTGTTGTTGTGTTTCCTCAGGTTATTGTGCAGTGTTGTTGTGTTTCCTCAGGTTGTTGTGCAGCGTTGTTGTGTTTCCTCAGGTTGTTGTACAGCGTTGTTGTGTTTCCTCAGGTTGTTGTACAGCATTGTTTTGTTTCCTCAGGTTGTTGTACAGCGTTGTTGTTTTTCCCCAGGTTATTGTACAGCGTTGTTTTGTTTCCTCAGGTTATTGTACAGTGTTGTTGTGTTTCCTCAGGTTATTGTACAGTGTTGTTGTGTTTCCTCAGGTTGTTGTACAGTGTTGTTGTGTTTCCTCAGGTTGTTGTACAGTGTTGTTGTGTTTCCTCAGGTTATTGTGCAGTGTTGTTGTGTTTCCTCAGGTTATTGTGCAGTGTTGTTGTGTTTCCTCAGGTTATTGTGCAGTGTTGTTGTGTTTCCTCAGGTTATTGTGCAGTGTTGTTGTGTTTACTCAGGTTGTTGTGCAGTGTTGTTGTGTTTGTTATTGTGTAGTGTTGTTGTGTTTCCTCAGGTTATTGTGTAGTGTTGTTGTGTTTCCTCAGGTTATTGTACAGTGTTGTTGTGTTTCCTCAGGTTATTGTGCAGTGTTGTTGTGTTTCCTCAGGTTGTTGTGCAGTGTTGTTGTGTTTGTTATTGTGCAGTGTTGTTGTGTTTCCTCAGGTTATTGTGCAGTGTTGTTGTGTTTCCTCAGGTTATTGTGCAGTGTTGTTGTGTTTCCTCAGGTTATTGTGCTGTGTTGTTGTGTTTCCTCAGGTTATTGTACAGTGTTGTTGTGTTTCCTCAGGTTATTCTACAGTGTTGTTGTGTTTCCTCAGGTTGTTGTACAGTGTTGTTGTGTTTCCTCAGGTTGTTGTACAGTGTTGTTGTGTTTCCTCAGGTTGTTGTACAGTGTTGTTGTTTTTCCTCAGGTTATTGTACAGTGTTGTTGTGTTTCCTCAGGTTATTGTGCAGTGTTGTTGTGTTTCCTCAGGTTATTGTGCAGTGTTGTTGTGTTTCCTCATGTTATTGTGCAGTGTTGTTGTGTTTCCTCAGGTTATTGTGCAGTGTTGTTGTGTTTCCTCAGGTTATTGTGCAGTGTTGTTGTGTTTCCTCAGGTTGTTGTGCAGTGTTGTTGTGTTTCCTCAGGTTATTGTACAGTGTTGTTGTGTTTCCTCAGGTTGTTGTACAGTGTTGTTGTTTTTCCCCAGGTTGTTGTACAGTGTTGTTTTGTTTCCTCAGGTTATTGTACAGTGTTGTTGTGTTTCCTCAGGTTATTGTACAGTGTTGTTGTGTTTCTTCAGGTTGTTGTACAGTGTTGTTGTGTTTCCTCAGGTTGTTGTACAGTGTTGTTGTGTTTCCTCAGGTTGTTGTACAGTGTTGTTGTGTTTCCTCAGGTTATTGTGCAGTGTTGTTGTGTTTCCTCAGGTTATTGTGCAGTGTTGTTGTGTTTCCTCAGGTTATTGTGCAGTGTTGTTGTGTTTCCTCAGGTTATTGTACAGTGTTGTTGTGTTTCCTCAGGTTATTGTGCAGTGTTGTTGTGTTTCCTCAGGTTATTGTGCAGTGTTGTTGTGTTTCCTCAGGTTATTGTACAGTGTTGTTGTGTTTCCTCAGGTTATTGTGCAGTGTTGTTGTGTTTCCTCAGGTTATTGTACAGTGTTGTTGTGTTTCCTCAGGTTATTGTGCAGTGTTGTTGTGTATCCTCAGGTTATTGTGCAGTGTTGTTGTGTTTCCTCAGGTTATTGTGCAGTGCTGTTGTGTTTCCTCAGGTTGTTGTGCAGTGTTGTTGTGTTTCCTCAGGTTGTTGTGCAGTGTTGTTGTGTTTCCTCAGGTTGTTGTACAGTGTTGTTGTGTATCCTCAGGTTATTGTGCAGTGTTGTTGTGTTTCCTCAGGTTATTGTGCAGTGTTGTTGTGTTTCCTCAGGTTATTGTGCAGTATTGTTGTGTTTCCTCAGGTTGTTGTGCAGTGTTGTTGTGTTTCCTCAGGTTATTGTGCAGTGTTGTTGTGTTTCCTCAGGTTATTGTGCAGTGTTGTTGTGTTTCCTCAGGTTGTTGTGCAGTGTTGTTGTGTTTGTTATTGTGTAGTGTTGTTGTGTTTCCTCAGGTTATTGTGCAGTGTTGTTGTGTTTCCTCAGGTTATTGTGCAGTGTTGTTGTGTTTCCTCAGGTTTTTGTACAGTGTTGTTGTGTTTCCTCAGGTTATTGTACAGTGTTGTTGTGTGTCCACAGGTTATTGTGCAGTGTTGTTGTGTTTCCTCAGGTTATTGTGCAGTGTTGTTGTGTGTCCTCAGGTTATTGTGCAGTGTTGTTGTGTTTCCTCATTTTATTGTGCAGTGTTGTTGTTTTTCCTCAGGTTATTGTACAGTGTTGTTGTGTTTCCTCAGGTTATTGTGCAGTGTTGTTGTGTTTCCTCAGGTTATTGTACAGTGTTGTTGTGTTTCCTCAGGTTATTGTGCAGTGTTGTTGTGTTTCCTCAGGTTATTGTGCAGTGTTGTTGTGTTTCCTCAGGTTATTGTGCAGTGTTGTTGTGTTTCCTCAGGTTATTGTACAGTGTTGTTGTGTTTCCTCACGTTCTTGAACAGTGTTGTTGTGTTTCCTCAGGTTATTGTGCAGTGTTGTTGTGTTTCCTCAGGTTGTTGTGCAGTGTTGTTGTGTTTCCTCAGGTTGTTGTGCAGTGTTGTTGTGTTTCCTTAGGTTGTTGTACAGTGTTGTTGTGTTTCCTCAGGTTGTTGTACAGCGTTGTTGTGTTTCCTCAGGTTATTGTACAGCGTTGTTGTTTTTCCCCAGGTTATTGTACAGCGTTGTTTTGTTTCCTCAGGTTATTGTACAGCGTTGTTGTGTTTCCTCAGGTTATTTTACAGTGTTGTTGTGTTTCCTCAGGTTGTTGTACAGTGTTGTTGTGTTTCCTCAGGTTGTTGTACAGTGTTGTTGTGTTTCCTCAGGTTATTGTGCAGTGTTGTTGTGTTTCCTCAGGTTATTGTGCAGTGTTGTTGTGTTTCCTCAGGTTATTGTGCAGTGTTGTTGTGTTTCCTCAGGTTATTGTACAGTGTTGTTGTGTTTCCTCACGTTATTGTACAGTGTTGTTGTGTTTCCTCAGGTTATTGTGCAGTGTTGTTGTGTTTCCTCAGGTTATTGTACAGTGTTGTTGTGTTTCCTCAGGTTATTGTGCAGTGTTGTTGTGTTTCCTCAGGTTATTGTACAGTGTTGTTGTGTTTCCTCAGGTTATTGTGCAGTGTTGTTGTGTTTCCCGTGTTGTTGTGTTTCCTCAGGTTATTGTGCAGTGTTGTTGTGTTTCCTTAGGTTATTGTACAGTGTTGTTGTGTTTTCTCAGGTTATTGTACAGTGCTGTTGTGTTTCCTCAGGTTATTGTGCAGTGTTGTTGTGTTTCCTCAGGTTATTGTGCAGTGTTGTTGTGTTTCCTCAGGTTATTGTGCAGTGTTGTTGTGTTTCCTCAGGTTATTGTACAGTGTTGTTGTGTTTCCTCAGGTTATTGTACAGTGTTGTTGTGTGTCCACAGGTTATTGTGCAGTGTTGTTGTGTTTCCTCAGGTTATTGTGCAGTGTTGTTGTGTGTCCTCAGGTTATTGTACAGTGTTGTTGTGTTTCCTCATTTTATTGTGCAGTGTTGTTGTGTTTCCTCAGGTTATTGTACAGTGTTGTTGTGTTTCCTCAGGTTATTGTGCAGTGTTGTTGTGTTTCCTCAGGTTATTGTACAGTGTTGTTGTGTTTCCTCAGGTTATTGTGCAGTGTTGTTGTGTTTCCTCAGGTTATTGTACAGTGTTGTTGTGTTTCCTCAGGTTATTGTACAGTGTTGTTGTGTTTCCTCAGGTTATTGTGCAGTGTTGTTGTGTTTCCTCAGGTTGTTGTGCAGTGTTGTTGTGTTTCCTCAGGTTGTTGTGCAGTGTTGTTGTGTTTCCTCAGGTTGTTGTACAGTGTTGTTGTGTTTCCTCAGGTTGTTGTACAGTGTTGTTGTGTTTCCTCAGGTTATTGTACAGTGTTGTTGTTTTTCCCCAGGTTATTGTACAGTGTTGTTTTGTTTCCTCAGGTTATTGTGCAGTGTTGTTGTGTTTCCTCAGGTTATTGTACAGTGTTGTTGTGTTTCCTCAGGTTATTGTACAGTGTTGTTGTGTTTCCTCAGGTTATTGTGCAGTGTTGTTGTGTTTCCTCAGGTTGTTGTGCAGTGTTGTTGTGTTTCCTCAGGTTATTGTGCAGTGTTGTTGTGTTTCCTCAGGTTATTGTGCAGTGTTGTTGTGTTTCCTCAGGTTATTGTACAGTGTTGTTGTGTTTCCTCAGGTTATTGTACAGTGTTGTTGTGTTTCCTCAGGTTATTGTGCAGTGTTGTTGTGTTTCCTCAGGTTATTGTGCAGTGTTGTTGTGTTTCCTCAGGTTATTGTACAGTGTTGTTGTGTTTCCTCAGGTTATTCTACAGTGTTGTTGTGTTTCCTCAGGTTGTTGTACAGTGTTGTTGTGTTTCCTCAGGTTGTTGTACAGTGTTGTTGTGTTTCCTCAGGTTGTTGTACAGTGTTGTTGTTTTTCCTCAGGTTATTGTTCAGTGTTGTTGTGTTTCCTCAGGTTATTGTACAGTGTTGTTGTGTTTCCTCAGGTTATTTTACAGTGTTGTTGTGTTTCCTCAGGTTATTTTACAGTGTTGTTGTGTTTCCTCATGTTATTGTACAGTGTTGTTGTGTTTCCTCAGGTTATTGTGCAGTGTTGTTGTGTTTCCTCAGGTTATTGTGCAGTGTTGTTGTGTTTCCTCAGGTTGTTGTGCAGTGTTGTTGTGTTTCCTCAGGTTGTTGTACAGTGTTGTTGTGTTTCCTCAGGTTGTTGTACAGTATTGTTGTTTTTCCCCAGGTTGTTGTACAGTGTTGTTTTGTTTCCTCAGGTTGTTGTACAGTGTTGTTGTGTTTCCTCAGGTTGTTGTACAGTGTTGTTGTGTTTCCTCAGGTTGTTGTACAGTGTTGTTGTGTTTCCTCAGGTTGTTGTACAGTGTTGTTGTGTTTCCTCAGGTTGTTGTGCAGTGTTGTTGTGTTTCCTCAGGTTATTGTGCAGTGTTGTTGTGTTTCCTCAGGTTATTGTGCAGTGTTGTTGTGTTTCCTCAGGTTATTGTACAGTGTTGTTGTGTTTCCTCAGGTTATTGTGCAGTGTTGTTGTGTTTCCTCAGGTTATTGTGCAGTGTTGTTGTGTTTCCTCAGGTTATTGTACAGTGTTGTTGTGTTTCCTCAGGTTATTGTGCAGTGTTGTTGTGTTTCCTCAGGTTATTGTACAGTGTTGTTGTGTTTCCTCAGGTTATTGTGCAGTGTTGTTGTGTATCCTCAGGTTATTGTGCAGTGTTGTTGTGTTTCCTCAGGTTATTGTGCAGTGCTGTTGTGTTTCCTCAGGTTGTTGTGCAGTGTTGTTGTGTTTCCTCAGGTTGTTGTGCAGTGTTGTTGTGTTTCCTCAGGTTGTTGTACAGTGTTGTTGTGTATCCCCAGGTTATTGTGCAGTGTTGTTGTGTTTCCTCAGGTTATTGTGCAGTGTTGTTGTGTTTCCTCAGGTTGTTGTGCAGTGTTGTTGTGTTTGTTATTGTGTAGTGTTGTTGTGTTTCCTCAGGTTATTGTGCAGTGTTGTTGTGTTTCCTCAGGTTATTGTGCAGTGTTGTTGTGTTTCCTCAGGTTATTGTACAGTGTTGTTGTGCTTCCTCAGGTTATTGTACAGTGTTGTTGTGTGTCCACAGGTTATTGTGCAGTGTTGTTGTGTTTCCTCAGGTTATTGTGCAGTGTTGTTGTGTGTCCTCAGGTTATTGTGCAGTGTTGTTGTGTTTCCTCATTTTATTGTGCAGTGTTGTTGTGTTTCCTCAGGTTATTGTACAGTGTTGTTGTGTTTCCTCAGGTTATTGTGCAGTGTTGTTGTGTTTCCTCAGGTTATTGTACAGTGTTGTTGTGTTTCCTCAGGTTATTGTGCAGTGTTGTTGTGTTTCCTCAGGTTATTGTGCAGTGTTGTTGTGTTTCCTCAGGTTATTGTGCAGTGTTGTTGTGTTTCCTCAGGTTATTGTACAGTGTTGTTGTGTTTCCTCACGTTCTTGTACAGTGTTGTTGTGTTTCCTCAGGTTATTGTGCAGTGTTGTTGTGTTTCCTCAGGTTGTTGTGCAGTGTTGTTGTGTTTCCTCAGGTTGTTGTGCAGTGTTGTTGTGTTTCCTCAGGTTGTTGTACAGTGTTGTTGTGTTTCCTCAGGTTGTTGTACAGAGTTGTTGTGTTTCATCAGGTTATTGTACAGCGTTGTTGTTTTTCCCCAGGTTATTGTACAGCGTTGTTTTGTTTCCTCAGGTTATTGTACAGCGTTGTTGTGTTTCCTCAGGTTGTTGTACAGTGTTGTTGTGTTTCCTCAGGTTGTTGTACAGTGTTGTTGTGTTTCCTCAGGTTGTTGTACAGTGTTGTTGTGTTTCCTCAGGTTATTGTGCAGTGTTGTTGTGTTTCCTCAGGTTATTGTGCAGTGTTGTTGTGTTTCCTCAGGTTATTGTGCAGTGTTGTTGTGTTTCCTCAGGTTATTGTGCAGTGTTGTTGTGTTTCCTCAGGTTATTGTACAGTGTTGTTGTGTTTCCTCACGTTATTGTACAGTGTTGTTGTGTTTCCTCAGGTTATTGTGCAGTGTTGTTGTGTTTCCTCAGGTTATTGTACAGTGTTGTTGTGTTTCCTCAGGTTATTGTGCAGTGTTGTTGTGTTTCCTCAGGTTATTGTACAGTGTTGTTGTGTTTCCTCAGGTTATTGTGCAGTGTTGTTGTGTTTCCCGTGTTGTTGTGTTTCCTCAGGTTATTGTGCAGTGTTGTTGTGTTTCCTCAGGTTATTGTACAGTGTTGTTGTGTTTCCTCAGGTTATTGTACAGTGTTATTGTGTTTCCTCAGGTTATTCTACAGTGTTGTTGTGTTTCCTCAGGTTATTGTGCAGTGTTGTTGTGTTTCCTCAGGTTATTGTGCAGTGTTGTTGTGTTTCCTCAGGTTATTGTGCAGTGTTGTTGTGTTTCCTCAGGTTATTGTGCAGTGTTGTTGTGTTTCCTCAGGTTATTGTGCAGTGTTGTTGTGTTTCCTTAGGTTGTTGTGCAGTGTTGTTGTGTTTCCTCAGGTTGTTGTGCAGTGTTGTTGTGTTTCCTCAGGTTGTTGTACAGTGTTGTTGTGTTTCCTCAGGTTGTTGTACAGTGTTGTTGTGTTTCCTCAGGTTGTTGTACAGCGTTGTTGTTTTTCCCCAGGTTATTGTACAGCGTTGTTTTGTTTCCTCAGGTTATTGTACACTGTTGTTGTGTTTCCTCAGGTTATTGTACAGTGTTGTTGTGTTTCCTCAGGTTGTTGTACAGTGTTGTTGTGTTTCCTCAGGTTATTGTGCAGTGTTGTTGTGTTTCCTCAGGTTATTGTGCAGTGTTGTTGTGTTTCCTCAGGTTATTGTGCAGTGTTGTTGTGTTTCCTCAGGTTATGGTGCAGTGTTGTTGTGTTTCCTCAGGTTATTGTACAGTGTTGTTGTGTTTCCTCACGTTATTGTACAGTGTTGTTGTGTTTCCTCAGGTTATTGTGCAGTGTTGTTGTGTTTCCTCAGGTTATTGCACAGTGTTGTTGTGTTTCCCTTAGGTTATTGTGCAGTGTTGTTGTGTTTCCTCAGGTTATTGTACAGTGTTGTTGTGTTTCCTCAGGTTATTGTGCAGTGTTGTTGTGTTTCCTCAGGTTGTTGTGCAGTGTTGTTGTGTTTCCTCAGGTTATTGTGCAGTGTTGTTGTGTTTCCTCAGGTTATTGTACAGTGTTGTTGTGTTTCCTCAGGTTGTTGTGCAGTGTTGTTGTGTTTGTTATTGTGTAGTGTTGTTGTGTTTCCTCAGGTTATTGTGCAGTGTTGTTGTGTTTCCTCAGGTTATTGTACAGTGTTGTTGTGTTTCCTCAGGTTATTGTACAGTGTTGTTGTGTTTTCTCAGGTTATTGTACAGTGCTGTTGTGTTTCCTCAGGTTATTGTGCAGTGTTGTTGTGTTTCCTCAGGTTATTGTGCAGTGTTGTTGTGTTTCCAGTGTTGTTGTGTTTCCTCAGGTTATTGTACAGTGTTGTTGTGTTTCCTCAGTTTATTGTGCAGTGTTGTTGTGTTTCCAGTGTTGTTGTGTTTCCTCAGGTTATTGTGCAGTGTTGTTGTGTTTCCTCAGGTTATTGTACAGTGTTGTTGTGTTTCCTCAGGTTATTGTACAGTGTTGTTGTGTTTCCTCAAGTTATTGTACAGTGTTGTTGTGTTTCCTCAGGTTTTTGTGCAGTCTTGTTGTGTTTCCTCAGGTTATTGTACAGTGTTGTTGTGTTTCCTCAGGTTATTGTACAATGTTGTTGTGTTTCCTCAGGTTATTCTACAGTGTTGTTGTGTTTCCTCAGGTTATTCTACAGTGTTGTTGTGTTTCCTCAGGTTATTGTACAGTGTTGTTGTGTTTCCTCAGGTTATTGTACAGTGTTGTTGTGTGTCCTCAGGTTATTGTGCAGTGTTGTTGTGCTTCCTCAGGTTATTGTACAGTGTTGTTGTGTTTCCTCAGGTTATTGTACAGTGCTGTTGTGTTTCCTTAGGTTATTGTGCAGTGTTGTTGTGTTTCCTCAGGTTATTGTGCAGTGTTGTTGTGTTTCCTCAGGTTATTGTGCAGTGTTGTTGTGTTTCCTCATTTTATTGTACAGTGTTGTTGGGTTTCCTCAGGTTATTGTACAGTGTTGTTGTGTTTCCTCAGGTTATTGTGCAGTGTTGTTGTGTTTCCTCAGGTTATTGTGCAGTGTTGTTGTGTATCCTCAGGTTATTGTGCAGTGTTGTTGTGTTTCCTCAGGTTATTGTGCAGTGTTGTTGTGTATCCTCAGGTTATTGTGCAGTGTTGTTGTGTTTCCTCAGGTTATTGTGCAGTGTTGTTGTGTTTCCTCAGGTTGTTGTGCAGTGTTGTTGTGTTTCCTCAGGTTGTTGTGCAGTGTTGTTGTGTTTCCTCAGGTTATTGTGCAGTGCTGTTGTGTATCCTCAGGTTATTGTGCAGTGTTGTTGTGTTTCCTCAGGTTATTGTGCAGTGTTGTTGTGTTTCCTCAGGTTGTTGTGCAGTGTTGTTGTGTTTCCTCAGGTTATTGTACAGTGTTGTTGTGTTTCCTCAGGTTATTGTACAGTGTTGTTGTGTTTCCTCAGGTTATTGTACAGTGTTGTTGTGTTTTCTCAGGTTATTGTACAGTGCTGTTGTTTTTCCTCAGGTTATTGTACAGTGTTGTTGTGTTTCCTCAGGTTATTGTGCAGTGTTGTTGTGTTTCCCGTGTTGTTGTGTTTCCTCAGGTTATTGTGCAGTGTTGTTGTGTTTCCTCAGGTTATTGTACAGTGTTGTTGTGTTTCCTCAGGTTATTGTACAGTGTTGTTGTGTTTCCTCAGGTTATTCTACAGTGTTGTTGTGTTTCCTCAGGTTATTGTGCAGTGTTGTTGTGTTTCCTCAGGTTGTTGTACAGTGTTGTTGTGTTTCCTCAGGTTGTTGTACAGTGTTGTTGTGTTTCCTCAGGTTGTTGTGCAGTGTTGTTGTGTTTCCTCAGGTTATTGTGCAGTGTTGTTGTGTTTCCTCAGGTTGTTGTACAGTGTTGTTGTGTTTCCTCAGGTTGTTGTGCAGTGTTGTTGTGTTTCCTCAGGTTGTTGTACAGTGTTGTTGTGTTTCCTCAGGTTATTGTGCAGTGTTGTTGTGTTTCCTCAGGTTATTGTACAGTGTTGTTGTGTTTCCTCAGGTTGTTGTACAGTGTTGTTGTGTTTCCTCAGGTTATTGTACAGTGTTGTTGTGTTTCCTCAGGTTATTGTACAGTGTTGTTGTTTTTCCCCAGGTTATTGTACAGTGTTGTTTTGTTTCCTCAGGTTATTGTGCAGTGTTGTTGTGTTTCCTCAGGTTATTGTACAGTGTTGTTGTGTTTCCTCAGGTTATTGTACAGTGTTGTTGTGTTTCCTCAGGTTATTGTACAGTGTTGTTGTGTATCCTCAGGTTATTGTGCAGTGTTGTTGTGTTTCCTCAGGTTGTTGTACAGTGTTGTTGTGTTTCCTCAGGTTATTGTACAGTGTTGTTGTGTTTCCTCAGGTTATTGTACAGTGTTGTTGTGTTTCCTCAGGTTGTTGTGCAGTGTTGTTGTGTTTGTTATTGTGTAGTGTTGTTGTGTTTCCTCAGGTTATTGTGCAGTGTTGTTGTGTTTCCTCAGGTTATTGTGCAGTGTTGTTGTGTTTCCTCAGGTTATTGTACAGTGTTGTTGTGTTTCCTCAGGTTATTGTACAGTGTTGTTGTGTTTTCTCAGGTTATTGTACAGTGCTGTTGTGTTTCCTCAGGTTATTGTGCAGTGTTGTTGTGTTTCCTCAGGTTATTGTGCAGTGTTGTTGTGTTTCCAGTGTTGTTGTGTTTCCTCAGGTTATTGTACAGTGTTGTTGTGTTTCCTCAGGTTATTGTGCAGTGTTGTTGTGTTTCCAGTTTTGTTGTGTTTCCTCAGGTTATTGTGCAGTGTTGTTGTGTTTCCTCAGGTTATTGTACAGTGTTGTTGTGTTTCCTCAGGTTATTGTACAGTGTTGTTGTGTTTCCTCAAGTTATTGTACAGTGTTGTTGTGTTTCCTCAGGTTTTTGTGCAGTGTTGTTGTGTTTCCCTCAGGTAATTGTGCAGTGTTGTTGTGTTTCCTCAGGTTATTGTACAGTGTTGTTGTGTTTCCTCAGGTTATTGTACAGTGTTGTTGTGTTTCCTCAGGTTATTGTACAGTGTTGTTGTGTTTCCTCAGGTTATTGTGCAATGTTGTTGTGTTTCCCGTGTTGTTGTGTTTCCTCAGGTTATTGTGCAGTGTTGTTGTGTTTCCTCAGGTTATTGTACAGTGTTGTTGTGTTTCCTCAGGTTATTGTACAATGTTGTTGTGTTTCCTCAGGTTATTCTACAGTGTTGTTGTGTTTCCTCAGGTTATTGTACAGTGTTGTTGTGTTTCCTCAGGTTATTGTACAGTGTTGTTGTGTTTCCTCAGGTTATTGTACAGTGTTGTTGTGTGTCCTCAGGTTATTGTGCAGTGTTGTTGTGTTTCCTCAGGTTATTGTACAGTGTTGTTGTGTTTCCTCAGGTTATTGTACAGTGCTGTTGTGTTTCCTTAGGTTATTGTGCAGTGTTGTTGTGTTTCCTCAGGTTATTGTGCAGTGTTGTTGTGTTTCCTCAGGTTATTGTGCAGTGTTGTTGTGTTTCCTCAGGTTATTGTACAGTGTTGTTGGGTTTCCTCAGGTTATTGTACAGTGTTGTTGTGTTTCCTCAGGTTATTGTGCAGTGTTGTTGTGTTTCCTCAGGTTATTGTACAGTGTTGTTGTGTTTCCTCAGGTTATTGTGCAGTGTTGTTGTGTATCCTCAGGTTATTGTGCAGTGTTGTTGTGTTTCCTCAGGTTATTGTGCAGTGTTGTTGTGTATCCTCAGGTTGTTGTGCAGTGTTGTTGTGTTTCCTCAGGTTATTGTGCAGTGTTGTTGTGTTTCCTCAGGTTGTTGTGCAGTGTTGTTGTGTTTCCTCAGGTTGTTGTGCAGTGTTGTTGTGTTTCCTCAGGTTATTGTGCAGTGCTGTTGTGTATCCTCAGGTTATTGTGCAGTGTTGTTGTGTTTCCTCAGGTTATTGTGCAGTGTTGTTGTGTTTCCTCAGGTTGTTGTGCAGTGTTGTTGTGTTTCCTCAGGTTATTGTACAGTGTTGTTGTGTTTCCTCAGGTTATTGTACAGTGTTGTTGTGTTTCCTCAGGTTATTGTACAGTGTTGTTGTGTTTTCTCAGGTTATTGTACAGTGCTGTTGTTTTTCCTCAGGTTATTGTACAGTGTTGTTGTGTTTCCTCAGGTTATTGTGCAGTGTTGTTGTGTTTCCCGTGTTGTTGTGTTTCCTCAGGTTATTGTGCAGTGTTGTTGTGTTTCCTCAGGTTATTGTGCAGTGTTGTTGTGTTTCCTCAGGTTATTGTACAGTGTTGTTGTGTTTCCTCACGTTATTGTACAGTGTTGTTGTGTTTCCTCAGGTTATTGTGCAGTGTTGTTGTGTTTCCTCAGGTTATTGCACAGTGTTGTTGTGTTTCCTCAGGTTATTGTGCAGTGTTGTTGTGTTTCCTCAGGTTATTGTACAGTGTTGTTGTGTTTCCTCAGGTTATTGTGCAGTGTTGTTGTGTTTCCTCAGGTTGTTGTGCAGTGTTGTTGTGTTTCCTCAGGTTATTGTGCAGTGTTGTTGTGTTTCCTCAGGTTATTGTACAGTGTTGTTGTGTTTCCTCAGGTTGTTGTGCAGTGTTGTTGTGTTTGTTATTGTGTAGTGTTGTTGTGTTTCCTCAGGTTATTGTGCAGTGTTGTTGTGTTTCCTCAGGTTATTGTACAGTGTTGTTGTGTTTCCTCAGGTTATTGTACGGTGTTGTTGTGTTTTCTCAGGTTATTGTACAGTGCTGTTGTGTTTCCTCAGGTTATTGTGCAGTGTTGTTGTGTTTCCTCAGGTTATTGTGCAGTGTTGTTGTGTTTCCAGTGTTGTTGTGTTTCCTCAGGTTATTGTACAGTGTTGTTGTGTTTCCTCAGTTTATTGTGCAGTGTTGTTGTGTTTCCAGTGTTGTTGTGTTTCCTCAGGTTATTGTGCAGTGTTGTTGTGTTTCCTCAGGTTATTGTACAGTGTTGTTGTGTTTCCTCAGGTTATTGTACAGTGTTGTTGTGTTTCCTCAAGTTATTGTACAGTGTTGTTGTGTTTCCTCAGGTTTTTGTGCAGTGTTGTTGTGTTTCCTCAGGTTATTGTACAGTGTTGTTGTGTTTCCTCAGGTTATTGTACAATGTTGTTGTGTTTCCTCAGGTTATTCTACAGTGTTGTTGTGTTTCCTCAGGTTATTCTACAGTGTTGTTGTGTTTCCTCAGGTTATTGTACAGTGTTGTTGTGTTTCCTCAGGTTATTGTACAGTGTTGTTGTGTGTCCTCAGGTTATTGTGCAGTGTTGTTGTGTTTCCTCAGGTTATTGTACAGTGTTGTTGTGTTTCCTCAGGTTATTGTACAGTGCTGTTGTGTTTCCTTAGGTTATTGTGCAGTGTTGTTGTGTTTCCTCAGGTTATTGTGCAGTGTTGTTGTGTTTCCTCAGGTTATTGTGCAGTGTTGTTGTGTTTCCTCAGGTTATTGTACAGTGTTGTTGGGTTTCCTCAGGTTATTGTACAGTGTTGTTGTGTTTCCTCAGGTTATTGTGCAGTGTTGTTGTGTTTCCTCAGGTTATTGTACAGTGTTGTTGTGTTTCCTCAGGTTATTGTGCAGTGTTGTTGTGTTTCCTCAGGTTGTTGTGCAGTGTTGTTGTGTTTCCTCAGGTTATTGTACAGTGTTGTTGTGTTTCCTCAGGTTATTGTACAGTGTTGTTGTGTTTCCTCAGGTTATTGTACAGTGTTGTTGTGTTTTCTCAGGTTATTGTACAGTGCTGTTGTTTTTCCTCAGGTTATTGTACAGTGTTGTTGTGTTTCCTCAGGTTATTGTGCAGTGTTGTTGTGTTTCCCGTGTTGTTGTGTTTCCTCAGGTTATTGTGCAGTGTTGTTGTGTTTCCTCAGGTTATTGTACAGTGTTGTTGTGTTTCCTCAGGTTATTGTACAGTGTTGTTGTGTTTCCTCAGGTTATTCTACAGTGTTGTTGTGTTTCCTCAGGTTATTGTGCAGTGTTGTTGTGTTTCCTCAGGTTGTTGTACAGTGTTGTTGTGTTTCCTCAGGTTGTTGTACAGTGTTGTTGTGTTTCCTCAGGTTGTTGTGCAGTGTTGTTGTGTTTCCTCAGGTTATTGTGCAGTGTTGTTGTGTTTCCTCAGGTTGTTGTACAGTGTTGTTGTGTTTCCTCAGGTTGTTGTGCAGTGTTGTTGTGTTTCCTCAGGTTGTTGTACAGTGTTGTTGTGTTTCCTCAGGTTATTGTGCAGTGTTGTTGTGTTTCCTCAGGTTATTGTACAGTGTTGTTGTGTTTCCTCAGGTTGTTGTACAGTGTTGTTGTGTTTCCTCAGGTTATTGTACAGTGTTGTTGTGTTTCCTCAGGTTATTGTACAGTGTTGTTGTTTTTCCCCAGGTTATTGTACAGTGTTGTTTTGTTTCCTCAGGTTATTGTGCAGTGTTGTTGTGTTTCCTCAGGTTATTGTACAGTGTTGTTGTGTTTCCTCAGGTTATTGTACAGTGTTGTTGTGTTTCCTCAGGTTATTGTACAGTGTTGTTGTGTATCCTCAGGTTATTGTGCAGTGTTGTTGTGTTTCCTCAGGTTGTTGTACAGTGTTGTTGTGTTTCCTCAGGTTATTGTACAGTGTTGTTGTGTTTCCTCAGGTTGTTGTGCAGTGTTGTTGTGTTTGTTATTGTGTAGTGTTGTTGTGTTTCCTCAGGTTATTGTGCAGTGTTGTTGTGTTTCCTCAGGTTATTGTGCAGTGTTGTTGTGTTTCCTCAGGTTACTGTACAGTGTTGTTGTGTTTCCTCAGGTTATTGTACAGTGTTGTTGTGTTTTCTCAGGTTATTGTACAGTGCTGTTGTGTTTCCTCAGGTTATTGTGCAGTGTTGTTGTGTTTCCTCAGGTTATTGTGCAGTGTTGTTGTGTTTCCAGTGTTGTTGTGTTTCCTCAGGTTATTGTACAGTGTTGTTGTGTTTCCTCAGGTTATTGTGCAGTGTTGTTGTGTTTCCAGTTTTGTTGTGTTTCCTCAGGTTATTGTGCAGTGTTGTTGTGTTTCCTCAGGTTATTGTACAGTGTTGTTGTGTTTCCTCAGGTTATTGTACAGTGTTGTTGTGTTTCCTCAAGTTATTGTACAGTGTTGTTGTGTTTCCTCAGGTTTTTGTGCAGTGTTGTTGTGTTTCCCTCAGGTAATTGTGCAGTGTTGTTGTGTTTCCTCAGGTTATTGTACAGTGTTGTTGTGTTTCCTCAGGTTATTGTACAGTGTTGTTGTGTTTCCTCAGGTTATTGTACAGTGTTGTTGTGTTTCCTCAGGTTATTGTGCAATGTTGTTGTGTTTCCCGTGTTGTTGTGTTTCCTCAGGTTATTGTGCAGTGTTGTTGTGTTTCCTCAGGTTATTGTACAGTGTTGTTGTGTTTCCTCAGGTTATTGTACAATGTTGTTGTGTTTCCTCAGGTTATTCTACAGTGTTGTTGTGTTTCCTCAGGTTATTGTACAGTGTTGTTGTGTTTCCTCAGGTTATTGTACAGTGTTGTTGTGTTTCCTCAGGTTATTGTACAGTGTTGTTGTGTGTCCTCAGGTTATTGTGCAGTGTTGTTGTGTTTCCTCAGGTTATTGTACAGTGTTGTTGTGTTTCCTCAGGTTATTGTACAGTGCTGTTGTGTTTCCTTAGGTTATTGTGCAGTGTTGTTGTGTTTCCTCAGGTTATTGTGCAGTGTTGTTGTGTTTCCTCAGGTTATTGTGCAGTGTTGTTGTGTTTCCTCAGGTTATTGTACAGTGTTGTTGGGTTTCCTCAGGTTATTGTGCAGTGTTGTTGTGTTTCCTCAGGTTATTGTACAGTGTTGTTGTGTTTCCTCAGGTTATTGTGCAGTGTTGTTGTGTTTCCTCAGGTTATTGTACAGTGTTGTTGTGTTTCCTCAGGTTATTGTACAGTGTTGTTGTGTTTCCTCAGGTTATTGTGCAGTGTTGTTGTGTTTCCTCAGGTTATTGTGCAGTGTTGTTGTGTTTCCCGTGTTGTTGTGTTTCCTCAGGTTATTGTGCAGTGTTGTTGTGTTTCCTCAGGTTATTGTGCAGTGTTGTTGTGTTTCCTCAGGTTATTGTACAGTGTTGTTGTGTTTCCTCACGTTATTGTACAGTGTTGTTGTGTTTCCTCAGGTTATTGTGCAGTGTTGTTGTGTTTCCTCAGGTTATTGCACAGTGTTGTTGTGTTTCCTCAGGTTATTGTGCAGTGTTGTTGTGTTTCCTCAGGTTATTGTACAGTGTTGTTGTGTTTCCTCAGGTTATTGTGCAGTGTTGTTGTGTTTCCTCAGGTTGTTGTGCAGTGTTGTTGTGTTTCCTCAGGTTATTGTGCAGTGTTGTTGTGTTTCCTCAGGTTATTGTACAGTGTTGTTGTGTTTCCTCAGGTTGTTGTGCAGTGTTGTTGTGTTTGTTATTGTGTAGTGTTGTTGTGTTTCCTCAGGTTATTGTGCAGTGTTGTTGTGTTTCCTCAGGTTATTGTACAGTGTTGTTGTGTTTCCTCAGGTTATTGTACAGTGTTGTTGTGTTTTCTCAGGTTATTGTACAGTGCTGTTGTGTTTCCTCAGGTTATTGTGCAGTGTTGTTGTGTTTCCTCAGGTTATTGTGCAGTGTTGTTGTGTTTCCAGTGTTGTTGTGTTTCCTCAGGTTATTGTACAGTGTTGTTGTGTTTCCTCAGTTTATTGTGCAGTGTTGTTGTGTTTCCAGTGTTGTTGTGTTTCCTCAGGTTATTGTGCAGTGTTGTTGTGTTTCCTCAGGTTATTGTACAGTGTTGTTGTGTTTCCTCAGGTTATTGTACAGTGTTGTTGTGTTTCCTCAAGTTATTGTACAGTGTTGTTGTGTTTCCTCAGGTTTTTGTGCAGTGTTGTTGTGTTTCCTCAGGTTATTGTACAGTGTTGTTGTGTTTCCTCAGGTTATTGTACAATGTTGTTGTGTTTCCTCAGGTTATTCTACAGTGTTGTTGTGTTTCCTCAGGTTATTCTACAGTGTTGTTGTGTTTCCTCAGGTTATTGTACAGTGTTGTTGTGTTTCCTCAGGTTATTGTACAGTGTTGTTGTGTGTCCTCAGGTTATTGTGCAGTGTTGTTGTGTTTCCTCAGGTTATTGTACAGTGTTGTTGTGTTTCCTCAGGTTATTGTACAGTGCTGTTGTGTTTCCTTAGGTTATTGTGCAGTGTTGTTGTGTTTCCTCAGGTTATTGTGCAGTGTTGTTGTGTTTCCTCAGGTTATTGTGCAGTGTTGTTGTGTTTCCTCAGGTTATTGTACAGTGTTGTTGGGTTTCCTCAGGTTATTGTACAGTGTTGTTGTGTTTCCTCAGGTTATTGTGCAGTGTTGTTGTGTTTCCTCAGGTTATTGTACAGTGTTGTTGTGTTTCCTCAGGTTATTGTGCAGTGTTGTTGTGTTTCCTCAGGTTGTTGTGCAGTGTTGTTGTGTTTCCTCAGGTTATTGTACAGTGTTGTTGTGTTTCCTCAGGTTATTGTACAGTGTTGTTGTGTTTCCTCAGGTTATTGTACAGTGTTGTTGTGTTTTCTCAGGTTATTGTACAGTGCTGTTGTTTTTCCTCAGGTTATTGTACAGTGTTGTTGTGTTTCCTCAGGTTATTGTGCAGTGTTGTTGTGTTTCCCGTGTTGTTGTGTTTCCTCAGGTTATTGTACAGTGTTGTTGTGTTTCCTCAGGTTATTGTACAGTGTTGTTGTGTTTCCTCAGGTTATTGTACAGTGTTGTTGTGTTTCCTCAGGTTATTCTACAGTGTTGTTGTGTTTCCTCAGGTTATTGTGCAGTGTTGTTGTGTTTCCTCAGGTTGTTGTACAGTGTTGTTGTGTTTCCTCAGGTTGTTGTACAGTGTTGTTGTGTTTCCTCAGGTTGTTGTGCAGTGTTGTTGTGTTTCCTCAGGTTATTGTGCAGTGTTGTTGTGTTTCCTCAGGTTGTTGTACAGTGTTGTTGTGTTTCCTCAGGTTGTTGTGCAGTGTTGTTGTGTTTCCTCAGGTTGTTGTACAGTGTTGTTGTGTTTCCTCAGGTTATTGTGCAGTGTTGTTGTGTTTCCTCAGGTTATTGTACAGTGTTGTTGTGTTTCCTCAGGTTGTTGTACAGTGTTGTTGTGTTTCCTCAGGTTATTGTACAGTGTTGTTGTGTTTCCTCAGGTTATTGTACAGTGTTGTTGTTTTTCCCCAGGTTATTGTACAGTGTTGTTTTGTTTCCTCAGGTTATTGTGCAGTGTTGTTGTGTTTCCTCAGGTTATTGTACAGTGTTGTTGTGTTTCCTCAGGTTATTGTACAGTGTTGTTGTGTTTCCTCAGGTTATTGTACAGTGTTGTTGTGTATCCTCAGGTTATTGTGCAGTGTTGTTGTGTTTCCTCAGGTTGTTGTACAGTGTTGTTGTGTTTCCTCAGGTTATTGTACAGTGTTGTTGTGTTTCCTCAGGTTGTTGTGCAGTGTTGTTGTGTTTGTTATTGTGTAGTGTTGTTGTGTTTCCTCAGGTTATTGTGCAGTGTTGTTGTGTTTCCTCAGGTTATTGTGCAGTGTTGTTGTGTTTCCTCAGGTTATTGTACAGTGTTGTTGTGTTTCCTCAGGTTATTGTACAGTGTTGTTGTGTTTTCTCAGGTTATTGTACAGTGCTGTTGTGTTTCCTCAGGTTATTGTGCAGTGTTGTTGTGTTTCCTCAGGTTATTGTGCAGTGTTGTTGTGTTTCCAGTGTTGTTGTGTTTCCTCAGGTTATTGTACAGTGTTGTTGTGTTTCCTCAGGTTATTGTGCAGTGTTGTTGTGTTTCCAGTTTTGTTGTGTTTCCTCAGGTTATTGTGCAGTGTTGTTGTGTTTCCTCAGGTTATTGTACAGTGTTGTTGTGTTTCCTCAGGTTATTGTACAGTGTTGTTGTGTTTCCTCAAGTTATTGTACAGTGTTGTTGTGTTTCCTCAGGTTTTTGTGCAGTGTTGTTGTGTTTCCCTCAGGTAATTGTGCAGTGTTGTTGTGTTTCCTCAGGTTATTGTACAGTGTTGTTGTGTTTCCTCAGGTTATTGTACAGTGTTGTTGTGTTTCCTCAGGTTATTGTACAGTGTTGTTGTGTTTCCTCAGGTTATTGTGCAATGTTGTTGTGTTTCCCGTGTTGTTGTGTTTCCTCAGGTTATTGTGCAGTGTTGTTGTGTTTCCTCAGGTTATTGTACAGTGTTGTTGTGTTTCCTCAGGTTATTGTACAATGTTGTTGTGTTTCCTCAGGTTATTCTACAGTGTTGTTGTGTTTCCTCAGGTTATTGTACAGTGTTGTTGTGTTTCCTCAGGTTATTGTACAGTGTTGTTGTGTTTCCTCAGGTTATTGTGCAGTGTTGTTGTGTTTCCTCAGGTTATTGTACAGTGTTGTTGTGTTTCCTCAGGTTATTGTACAGTGCTGTTGTGTTTCCTTAGGTTATTGTGCAGTGTTGTTGTGTTTCCTCAGGTTATTGTGCAGTGTTGTTGTGTTTCCTCAGGTTATTGTGCAGTGTTGTTGTGTTTCCTCAGGTTATTGTACAGTGTTGTTGGGTTTCCTCAGGTTATTGTACAGTGTTGTTGTGTTTCCTCAGGTTATTGTGCAGTGTTGTTGTGTTTCCTCAGGTTATTGTACAGTGTTGTTGTGTTTCCTCAGGTTATTGTGCAGTGTTGTTGTGTATCCTCAGGTTATTGTGCAGTGTTGTTGTGTTTCCTCAGGTTGTTGTGCAGTGTTGTTGTGTATCCTCAGGTTGTTGTGCAGTGTTGTTGTGTTTCCTCAGGTTATTGTGCAGTGTTGTTGTGTTTCCTCAGGTTGTTGTGCAGTGTTGTTGTGTTTCCTCAGGTTGTTGTGCAGTGTTGTTGTGTTTCCTCAGGTTATTGTGCAGTGCTGTTGTGTATCCTCAGGTTATTGTGCAGTGTTGTTGTGTTTCCTCAGGTTATTGTGCAGTGTTGTTGTGTTTCCTCAGGTTGTTGTGCAGTGTTGTTGTGTTTCCTCAGGTTATTGTACAGTGTTGTTGTGTTTCCTCAGGTTATTGTACAGTGTTGTTGTGTTTCCTCAGGTTATTGTACAGTGTTGTTGTGTTTTCTCAGGTTATTGTACAGTGCTGTTGTTTTTCCTCAGGTTATTGTACAGTGTTGTTGTGTTTCCTCAGGTTATTGTGCAGTGTTGTTGTGTTTCCCGTGTTGTTGTGTTTCCTCAGGTTATTGTGCAGTGTTGTTGTGTTTCCTCAGGTTATTGTACAGTGTTGTTGTGTTTCCTCAGGTTATTGTACAGTGTTGTTGTGTTTCCTCAGGTTATTCTACAGTGTTGTTGTGTTTCCTCAGGTTATTGTGCAGTGTTGTTGTGTTTCCTCAGGTTGTTGTACAGTGTTGTTGTGTTTCCTCAGGTTGTTGTGCAGTGTTGTTGTGTTTCCTCAGGTTATTGTGCAGTGTTGTTGTGTTTCCTCAGGTTGTTGTACAGTGTTGTTGTGTTTCCTCAGGTTGTTGTGCAGTGTTGTTGTGTTTCCTCAGGTTGTTGTACAGTGTTGTTGTGTTTCCTCAGGTTATTGTGCAGTGTTGTTGTGTTTCCTCAGGTTATTGTACAGTGTTGTTGTGTTTCCTCAGGTTGTTGTACAGTGTTGTTGTGTTTCCTCAGGTTATTGTACAGTGTTGTTGTGTTTCCTCAGGTTATTGTACAGTGTTGTTGTTTTTCCCCAGGTTATTGTACAGTGTTGTTTTGTTTCCTCAGGTTATTGTGCAGTGTTGTTGTGTTTCCTCAGGTTATTGTACAGTGTTGTTGTGTTTCCTCAGGTTATTGTACAGTGTTGTTGTGTTTCCTCAGGTTATTGTACAGTGTTGTTGTGTATCCTCAGGTTATTGTGCAGTGTTGTTGTGTTTCCTCAGGTTATTGTGCAGTGTTGTTGTGTTTCCTCAGGTTGTTGTGCAGTGTTGTTGTGTTTCCTCAGGTTGTTGTGCAGTGTTGTTTTGTTTCCTCAGGTTGTTGTGCAGTGTTGTTGTGTATCCTCAGGTTGTTGTGCAGTGTTGTTGTGTTTCCTCAGGTTATTGTGCAGTGTTGTTGTGTTTCCTCAGGTTATTGTGCAGTGTTGTTGTGTTTCCTCAGGTTGTTGTGCAGTGTTGTTGTGTTTCCTCAGGTTGTTGTGCAGTGTTGTTGTGTTTCCTCAGGTTATTGTGCAGTGTTGTTGTGTTTCCTCAGGTTATTGTACAGTGTTGTTGTGTTTCCTCAGGTTATTGTACAGTGCTGTTGTGTTTCCTCAGGTTATTGTGCAGTGTTGTTGTGTTTCCTCAGGTTATTGTGCAGTGTTGTTGTGTTTCCAGTGTTGTTGTGTTTCCTCAGGTTATTGTACAGTGTTGTTGTGTTTCCTCAGGTTATTGTGCAGTGTTGTTGTGTTTCCAGTGTTGTTGTGTTTCCTCAGGTTATTGTGCAGTGTTGTTGTGTTTCCTCAGGTTATTGTACAGTGTTGTTGTGTTTCCTCAGGTTTTTGTGCAGTGTTGTTGTGTTTCCCTCAGGTAATTGTGCAGTGTTGTTGTGTTTCCTCAGGTTATTGTACAGTGTTGTTGTGTTTCCTCAGGTTATTGTACAGTGTTGTTGTGTTTCCTCAGGTTATTGTACAGTGTTGTTGTGTTTCCTCAGGTTATTGTACAGTGTTGTTGTGTTTCCTCAGGTTATTGTACAGTGTTGTTGTGTGTCCTCAGGTTATTGTGCAGTGTTGTTGTGTTTCCTCAGGTTATTGTACAGTGTTGTTGTGTTTCCTCAGGTTATTGTACAGTGCTGTTGTGTTTCCTTAGGTTATTGTGCAGTGTTGTTGTGTTTCCTCAGGTTATTGTGCAGTGTTGTTGTGTTTCCTCAGGTTATTGTGCAGTGTTGTTGTGTTTCCTCAGGTTATTGTACAGTGTTGTTGGGTTTCCTCAGGTTATTGTACAGTGTTGTTGTGTTTCCTCAGGTTATTGTGCAGTGTTGTTGTGTTTCCTCAGGTTATTGTACAGTGTTGTTGTGTTTCCTCAGGTTATTGTGCAGTGTTGTTGTGTATCCTCAGGTTATTGTGCAGTGTTGTTGTGTTTCCTCAGGTTGTTGTGCAGTGTTGTTGTGTATCCTCAGGTTGTTGTGCAGTGTTGTTGTGTTTCCTCAGGTTATTGTGCAGTGTTGTTGTGTTTCCTCAGGTTGTTGTGCAGTGTTGTTGTGTTTCCTCAGGTTGTTGTGCAGTGTTGTTGTGTTTCCTCAGGTTATTGTGCAGTGCTGTTGTGTATCCTCAGGTTATTGTGCAGTGTTGTTGTGTTTCCTCAGGTTATTGTGCAGTGTTGTTGTGTTTCCTCAGGTTGTTGTGCAGTGTTGTTGTGTTTCCTCAGGTTATTGTACAGTGTTGTTGTGTTTCCTCAGGTTATTGTACAGTGTTGTTGTGTTTCCTCAGGTTATTGTACAGTGTTGTTGTGTTTTCTCAGGTTATTGTACAGTGCTGTTGTTTTTCCTCAGGTTATTGTACAGTGTTGTTGTGTTTCCTCAGGTTATTGTGCAGTGTTGTTGTGTTTCCCGTGTTGTTGTGTTTCCTCAGGTTATTGTGCAGTGTTGTTGTGTTTCCTCAGGTTATTGTACAGTGTTGTTGTGTTTCCTCAGGTTATTGTACAGTGTTGTTGTGTTTCCTCAGGTTATTCTACAGTGTTGTTGTGTTTCCTCAGGTTATTGTGCAGTGTTGTTGTGTTTCCTCAGGTTGTTGTACAGTGTTGTTGTGTTTCCTCAGGTTGTTGTGCAGTGTTGTTGTGTTTCCTCAGGTTATTGTGCAGTGTTGTTGTGTTTCCTCAGGTTGTTGTACAGTGTTGTTGTGTTTCCTCAGGTTGTTGTGCAGTGTTGTTGTGTTTCCTCAGGTTGTTGTACAGTGTTGTTGTGTTTCCTCAGGTTATTGTGCAGTGTTGTTGTGTTTCCTCAGGTTATTGTACAGTGTTGTTGTGTTTCCTCAGGTTGTTGTACAGTGTTGTTGTGTTTCCTCAGGTTATTGTACAGTGTTGTTGTGTTTCCTCAGGTTATTGTACAGTGTTGTTGTTTTTCCCCAGGTTATTGTACAGTGTTGTTTTGTTTCCTCAGGTTATTGTGCAGTGTTGTTGTGTTTCCTCAGGTTATTGTACAGTGTTGTTGTGTTTCCTCAGGTTATTGTACAGTGTTGTTGTGTTTCCTCAGGTTATTGTACAGTGTTGTTGTGTATCCTCAGGTTATTGTGCAGTGTTGTTGTGTTTCCTCAGGTTATTGTGCAGTGTTGTTGTGTTTCCTCAGGTTGTTGTGCAGTGTTGTTGTGTTTCCTCAGGTTGTTGTGCAGTGTTGTTTTGTTTCCTCAGGTTGTTGTGCAGTGTTGTTGTGTATCCTCAGGTTGTTGTGCAGTGTTGTTGTGTTTCCTCAGGTTATTGTGCAGTGTTGTTGTGTTTCCTCAGGTTATTGTGCAGTGTTGTTGTGTTTCCTCAGGTTGTTGTGCAGTGTTGTTGTGTTTCCTCAGGTTGTTGTGCAGTGTTGTTGTGTTTCCTCAGGTTATTGTGCAGTGTTGTTGTGTTTCCTCAGGTTATTGTACAGTGTTGTTGTGTTTCCTCAGGTTATTGTACAGTGCTGTTGTGTTTCCTCAGGTTATTGTGCAGTGTTGTTGTGTTTCCTCAGGTTATTGTGCAGTGTTGTTGTGTTTCCAGTGTTGTTGTGTTTCCTCAGGTTATTGTACAGTGTTGTTGTGTTTCCTCAGGTTATTGTGCAGTGTTGTTGTGTTTCCAGTGTTGTTGTGTTTCCTCAGGTTATTGTGCAGTGTTGTTGTGTTTCCTCAGGTTATTGTACAGTGTTGTTGTGTTTCCTCAGGTTTTTGTGCAGTGTTGTTGTGTTTCCCTCAGGTAATTGTGCAGTGTTGTTGTGTTTCCTCAGGTTATTGTACAGTGTTGTTGTGTTTCCTCAGGTTATTGTACAGTGTTGTTGTGTTTCCTCAGGTTATTGTACAGTGTTGTTGTGTTTCCTCAGGTTATTGTGCAGTGTTGTTGTGTTTCCTCAGGTTATTGTGCAGTGTTGTTGTGTTTCCTCAGGTTATTGTGCAGTGTTGTTGTGTTTCCTCAGGTTATTGTACAGTGTTGTTGTGTTTCCTCAGGTTATTGTACAGTGTTGTTGTGTTTCCTCAGGTTGTTGTGCAGTGTTGTTGTGTTTCCTCAGGTTATTGTACAGTGTTGTTGTGTTTCCTCAGGTTGTTGTACAGTGTTGTTGTGTTTCCTCAGGTTATTGTACAGTGTTGTTGTTTTTCCTCAGGTTATTTTACAGTGTTGTTGTTTTTCCCCAGGTTATTGTACAGTGTTGTTTTGTTTCCTCAGGTTATTGTACAGTGTTGTTTTGTTTCCTCAGGTTATTCTACAGTGTTGTTGTGTTTCCTCAGGTTATTGTACAGTGTTGTTGTGTTTCCTCAGGTTATTGTGCAGTGTTGTTGTGTTTCCTCAGGTTATTGTGCAGTGTTGTTGTGTTTCCTCAGGTTGTTGTGCAGTGTTGTTGTGTTTCCTCAGGTTGTTGTGCAGTGTTGTTGTGTTTCCTCAGGTTATTGTGCAGTGCTGTTGTGTATCCTCAGGTTATTGTGCAGTGTTGTTGTGTTTCCTCAGGTTGTTGTGCAGTGTTGTTGTGTTTCCTCAGGTTGTTGTGCAGTGTTGTTGTGTTTCCTCGGGTTATTGTACAGTGTTGTTGTGTTTCCTCAGGTTATTGTACAGTGTTGTTGTGTTTCCTCAGGTTATTGTACAGTGTTGTTGTGTTTTCTCAGGTTATTGTACAGTGCTGTTGTTTTTCCTCAGGTTATTGTACAGTGTTGTTGTGTTTCCTCAGGTTATTGTGCAGTGTTGTTGTGTTTCCCGTGTTGTTGTGTTTCCTCAGGTTATTGTGCAGTGTTGTTGTGTTTCCTCAGGTTATTGTACAGTGTTGTTGTGTTTCCTCAGGTTTTTGTGCAGTGTTGTTGTGTTTCCCTCAGGTAATTGTGCAGTGTTGTTGTGTTTCCTCAGGTTATTGTGCAGTGTTGTTGTGTTTCCTCAGGTTATTGTACAGTGTTGTTGTGTTTCCTCAGGTTATTGTACAGTGTTGTTGTGTTTCCTCAGGTTATTGTACAATGTTGTTTTGTTTCCTCAGGTTATTGTACAGTGTTGTTGTGTTTCCTCAGGTTATTGTACAGTGTTGTTGTGTTTCCTCAGGTTATT
Source organism: Coreius guichenoti (assembly GCA_039654105.1). NCBI lineage: Eukaryota > Metazoa > Chordata > Actinopteri > Cypriniformes > Gobionidae > Coreius > Coreius guichenoti. The sequence goes on from CM077175.1 coordinate 44,590,958, forward strand.
CTACAGTGTTGTTGTGTTTCCTCAGGTTATTGTACAGTGTTGTTGTGTTTCCTCAGGTTATTGTGCAGTGTTGTTGTGTTTCCTCAGGTTATTGTGCAGTGTTGTTGTGTTTCCTCAGGTTATTGTGCAGTGTTGTTGTGTTTCCTCAGGTTATTGTACAGTGTTGTTGTGTTTCCTCAGGTTATTGTACAGTGTTGTTGTGTTTCCTCAGGTTGTTGTGCAGTGTTGTTGTGTTTCCTCAGGTTATTGTACAGTGTTGTTGTGTTTCCTCAGGTTGTTGTACAGTGTTGTTGTGTTTCCTCAGGTTGTTGTACAGTGTTGTTGTTTTTCCTCAGGTTATTTTACAGTGTTGTTGTTTTTCCCCAGGTTATTGTACAGTGTTGTTTTGTTTCCTCAGGTTATTGTACAGTGTTGTTGTGTTTCCTCAGGTTATTGTACAGTGTTGTTGTGTTTCCTCAGGTTATTGTGCAGTGTTGTTGTGTTTCCTCAGGTTGTTGTGCAGTGTTGTTGTGTTTCCTCAGGTTGTTGTGCAGTGTTGTTGTGTTTCCTCAGGTTGTTGTGCAGTGTTGTTGTGTTTCCTCAGGTTGTTGTACAGTGTTGTTGTGTTTCCTCAGGTTGTTGTACAGTGTTGTTGTGTTTCCTCAGGTTGTTGTACAGTGTTGTTGTGTTTCCTCAGGTTATTGTACAGTGTTGTTGTTTTTCCCCAGGTTATTGTACAGTGTTGTTTTGTTTCCTCAGGTTATTGTGCAGTGTTGTTGTGTTTCCTCAGGTTATTGTACAGTGTTGTTGTGTTTCCTCAGGTTGTTGTACAGTGTTGTTGTGTTTCCTCAGGTTATTGTACAGTGTTGTTGTGTTTCCTTAGGTTATTGTGAAGTGTTGTTGTTTTTCCCCAGGTTATTGTACAGTGTTGTTTTGTTTCCTCAGGTTATTGTACAGTGTTGTTGTTTTTCCCCAGGTTATTGTACAGTGTTGTTTTGTTTCCTCAGGTTATTGTACAGTGTTGTTGTGTTTCCTCAGGTTATTGTACAGTGTTGTTGTGTTTCCTCAGGTTGTTGTACAGTGTTGTTGTGTTTCCTCAGGTTGTTGTACAGTGTTGTTGTGTTTCCTTAGGTTATTGTGCAGTGTTGTTGTGTTTCCTCAGGTTATTGTGCAGTGTTGTTGTGTTTCCTCAGGTTATTGTGCAGTGTTGTTGTGTTTTCTCAGGTTATTGTGCAGTGTTGTTGTGTTTCCTCAGGTTATTGTACAGTGTTGTTGTGTTTCCTCAGGTTATTGTACAGTGTTGTTGTGTTTCCTCAGGTTATTGTACAGTGTTGTTGTGTTTCCTCAGGTTATTGTACAGTGTTGTTGTGTTTCCTCAGGTTATTGTGCAGTGTTGTTGTGTATCCTCAGGTTATTGTGCAGTGTTGTTGTGTTTCCTCAGGTTGTTGTACAGTGTTGTTGTGTTTCCTCAGGTTGTTGTGCAGTGTTGTTGTGTTTCCTCAGGTTATTGTACAGTGTTGTTGTGTATCCTCAGGTTATTGTGCAGTGTTGTTGTGTTTCCTCAGGTTATTGTGCAGTGTTGTTGTGTTTCCTAAGGTTGTTGTACAGTGTTGTTGTGTTTCCTCAGGTTATTGTACAGTGTTGTTGTTTTTCCCCAGGTTATTGTACAGTGTTGTTTTATTTCCTCAGGTTATTGTACAGTGTTGTTGTGTTTCCTCAGGTTATTGTACAGTGTTGTTGTGTTTCCTCAGGTTGTTGTACAGTGTTGTTGTGTTTCCTCAGGTTATTGTGCAGTGTTGTTGTGTTTCCTCAGGTTATTGTGCAGTGTTGTTGTGTTTCCTTAGGTTGTTGTGCAGTGTTGTTGTGTTTCCTCAGGTTATTGTACAGTGTTGTTGTGTTTCCTCAGGTTATTGTACAGTGTTGTTGTGTTTCCTCAGGTTATTGTACAGTGTTGTTGTGTTTCCTCAGGTTATTGTACAGTGGTGTTGTGTTTTCTCAGGTTATTGTACAGTGCTGTTGTGTTTCCTCAGGGTATTGTGCAGTGTTGTTGTGTTTCCTCAGGTTATTGTGCAGTGTTGTTGTGTTTCCAGTGTTGTTGTGTTTCCTCAGGTTATTGTGCAGTGTTGTTGTGTTTTCTCAGGTTATTGTACAGTGTTGTTGTGTTTCCTCAGGTTATTGTGCAGTGTTGTTGTGTTTCCAGTGTTGTTGTGTTTCCTCAGGTTATTGTGCAGTGTTGTTGTGTTTCCTCAGGTTATTGTGCAGTGTTGTTGTGTTTCCAGTGTTGTTGTGTTTCCTCAGGTTATTGTGCAGTGTTGATGTTTAATAGGGAGCCAATGCAGTGTTGCCAGAACCGGGCTAATATGGTCATACTTCCTGGTTCTAGTAAGAACTCTAGCTGCTGCGTTTTGGACCAGCTGCAGTTTATTTATTAAGCGAGCAGGGCAACCACCAAGTAGAGCATTACAATAATCTAGCCTTGAGGTCATGAACGCATGAACTAACTGTTCAGCATTTTGCATTGAAAGCATGTGCCGTAATTTAGATATATTTTTTAAGATGGTAGAATGCAGTTTTACAGATGCTAGAAACGTGGCTTTCAAATGAGAGATTGGTATCAACGAGCACACCCAGGTTCCTAACTGACGACGAGGTTATTGTGCAGTGTTGTTGTGTGTGTTGTTGTGTGTCCTCAGGTTATTGTGCAGTGTTGTTGTGTTTCCTCAGGTTATTGTGCAGTGTTGTTGTGTGTCCTCAGGTTATTGTGCAGTGTTGTTGTGTTTCCTCAGGTTTTTGTACAGTGTTGTTGTGTTTCCTGTGACTGTGGGTCTCAGAGCACAGTAATACAGAGCAGAGTCTGATACAGATGCAGAGGAGATCTCCAGATACACGTGGGTTTGTTCTTTTTTTGTCACTTTAACAGAAAGTCTTCGATCTACATCAGAAACCTGAGGCTCTTTTGCAGCACTGTGGGTGGAAACAAGAAATTCAGGCTTTGATCTTCCATTCTGACGGTACCAGAAGAGATCATCTGTAACTCCAGTGGAGGAATAACTACAGGACAACTTCACATTCTGTCCCTCATCAGCACCAACATCTGTTGTGTTTGGTTTGATGGTATTTCCAAAGACAGCAGCTGAAACAGAAGAGGAATGGGTTGCTTTATAGAAAGATTTCTTTGTAATCAGGAAATGAATCAATCAATCAATCAATCAATCACAGAAATACACACCAGCTGAAGCACAGAACAGAATAACTGAATGCAGATCCATTGTGCAAGTGTTCTCTCTGAGAAGAGTCAGACTGAATCGTTTCGTCTCTGTCAGACACGATGAGATCCTGTGAGATCTGTGAACACTGAGTCCCTCCTCTCTGAGACACATCATGTCTATATTTCACACTTGGGGAACAGAAGAAAGAGCCAATCACACTCATCAGTGTTTTCTCTGTGCTGTTAATGTGTTTATGTGTGATTTTGAAATATGTTTTATATAGGAAATATATTTATGTCCTGCAAATTAAAATTCTTTTAAATTTGCCTTTCAGTTTCCACTGCATTTACAAAGAAGTAAGTTTTAAAAGTTCAAGAAATATTAATTTTCATTCTGGTTATTTAATTTTTCAGTCCCAAAATGATATTAGGTAGGCTACTGTATATAGTGCTTATTTTCTGTATTAAATCAAATTATATCAGCCAGCATTAGGCAAAATTAAGCATTTAAAAACATTCATGAATTTGAATTGAATTGTGTGGCAAGCAGTCGAGCCGAGGGCCGTGAGAGGCCGGTGGTGTGATTGATAATGACCGCCAGCTGCGCGCCGCACTGGTCTCGTATCTCTCACGGAGGAGCTCAGATGCATAAAAGGAGGAGCGACGATAGTGAAGGACGAGAGAGGACCAAGCCTTGGGCCTCATTTATAACCGTTGCGTACACACAAAACAGGCCCTGAAAGAGGCGTACACCACTTCTGACGCATAAGTTGTGATTTATAAAAACAAACTTGATGGGAAAATTTGCGCACCTGCACGCAAACTTTGACCCATGCGTACAAACTCTTTTAGAAAGAAATGAAGTAAGAAATGAAGTTTTCATTTTTAGTTTTCATTTTGATATACACATTTACATTAATGTTCCAGTTTCATTAATGGCGATATGCACTGAAATTACATAAAGTCATTGCTAAGAATTTAAACAAAAATGATATGAATTTAGATGTGCTACTTTTGATCATTTTTGTGTGACACGCTCATCACTCAATGTCATCACTGTGACACGCTGTTTTAATGGCAGCAAGGATTAAATATAGGCTAATTCCAATAATTCCTCTTTAAACTAAACTGCAGAGCTCATGTTATGACAAAATATGTTTTAGCAAAAACGATGATCAGTGATGCACACTTACTTCAATATTACAGACACTGCATGATTCATTGGTAGGACGGTCCATTGTCCGGTTTGAATAGGTCCAATGATAAGAGGTTACTGTACAATCCTTTTTAAAATACTTTGTCAGTGACGTGCTAAGTCAGACAATTGTATTTACACTGCAATAAATAAGTAGGCCTATCTGTTTCCATTAAACATAGCCTATACATCCTATATGTTCACATTACCAGCAAAACTGCATGAATTTGATTTGAATTGTTTAAAATTAACAATTAAATTAAAATTTTGAATTAAAATACCATTTGGCACGTGGAAATTAATGAATCAACTCTATTCTAAAAAATGCATCTGAGAAGTATTTTATACAATTTTGTTTTTATGGATATTTTGATATATTTATTCTAAAACATAAAAAGGATATTGGATGATTTTCAGCAATGTAATGTGTAAGGCTGGGCATTTCAATTAAGTTTTTTGAGGAAAACATTCCAGGATTTTTCTCCCCATCACAGACTTCCATGGCAACCAAAATGTTGAAGGTCCAAATCAATGCAGTTTCAAAGCGCTTCGAAGGGCTTCAGAGGCTCTGCGCGATCCCAGACGAGGAATAGGGTCTTATCTAGACAAATGATCGGCCATTTTCAAAATAAATTAAAAATGAATATACTTTGTAACCTAAATTGCTCATCTTGCACTGCTCTGCGACATGCCATGGATTGCGCAATCATGGCGGAAAAGTCACGCTAGACGTATGGAGCTGATGAGTGTCCTGTCACTGTAGAGCACAGTAGTACAGAGCAGAGTCTGGATACTGAAGAAGAGATCTTTTTATCCACATGGATTTGTCCCTCTTTTTTTCAACCTTAACAGAGAATCTTGGACCTGAGCTTCTTTTGCAGTACTGTAGGTATGTACAAGAAATTCCACAGGAATTTGAATTGGAACGAAAATCAATAAAATTAAAGTTAAAGTTTATTTATTAATTTTAAGTTATCTGAAATCTATTCATGTTTAAGATATTTAGAGAAAACAGTTTAACACCTGTATTTGAGAACAACACAGCTTGTGTTGTGTTGATGAAAAACCAAAAAATCTTTAAGTGGGACACATGCATTTATTTATACAATTTTCTTTCTTAATGAGACAGAGGAAGTTTAGTTGCACTCAGTGTGTGGTTTTATTATAAGTTCCTGACAGTAAGCGAGATCTCAGTGCCCATATATCAGCAAATGATACTGATCTCCCTCTACTGGCTCCCTGTAGCTACTGCATGACAATATATTTATACTAGAAGGTTTGTGTGTGTGTGTTGAGTGTGTTTGAGTCACTGTGGGCCTCAGAGCACAGTAATACACAGCAGAGTCAAACACATGCATTAACTAGGTCAGCCGGAACCGGGAACACTTCCCATAACACCTGATGTACTCGTTACATCATAAGAAGAATGGCATCTACGCTAATGTTAGTCTCTCTGTTTATCCCGAGGTTTACTGCAGTCGGCCGGATCCGGGCCGTATCCAGACCAGATGGTGGACCTTAGCCTGGACATGACGACCATATCCCTGATGTGTCTGTAGAGACAATAGTGTCAATTAAACTCCCCCCTGTAAATGCCGCATCGACACGACATCCTAATTAAACCCGTCCCCGGCGTGACAACTCCAATCTTTCGAATAATCCTACGAATATCTATTTATCTAATATGACTTCTGACCTGTAATGTTGCCAGAATCATAATCATACACTATTTGTTCGTCGGCCAGAGGAGAACTGGCACCCCGACTGAGCCTGGTTTCTCCCAAGGTTTTTTTTTCTCCATTCTGGCCCTGAAGGAGTTTTGGTTCCTTGCCACCGTCGCCTTTGGCTTTTGGCTTGCTCAGTTGGGGACACCTAAATTTCAACTATATTACTGATCCGCCCGCATTGACACTATATGATAATTGAAATGAGCTGATGACATCACCGTTTTCACCAGAGTGGCTGTACAGCCGAATCAAATTCTGTTGCATTATTTTCCTGTTACCACTGTGAAGCTGCTTTGAAACAATTGCCATTGTAAAAAGCGCTATATAAATAAAGGTGATTTGATTTGATTTGACATGCACATGCTGGATTGTCAGAGGAAATGATTTTGAAGATGTGTCGATATGTGCATTAAATCTGTCTTTGAACTCCTTGTCTTCATCTCCAGTTTTACCAACTCTGTTCAGCATATATTTAGGGACTTTGTTTACTTTTTGCTGGTACCAAAAGAGTGTCGGGGAGAACTGGGTTTGATATGTACAGTTGATTATTACAGCTCCACATTCATAAGCAGTTTGAACTCTTGTATTCTGCTCAACATTGTCTTGCGATTCTATTCCTGTAAAACCAAATCATGAACAACAAAGAAATATCATTAACAGAATAACTTGGAAGAGAATTAAAAAAGATTATTCACAAAAATACTTACCCCATACATATATGAAAACAATGATAGTTTTTTTAATCCAGTGTGTCATCTTTTCTGATTTTAATTAAGTCTATTTAAATAAATCTAGTTCATTAAATCTAGATCTTACTCTCACCCACGATCTAGTCTGTGATACAATGACTGTAAATACTGTAATGAGCAAGAGCCCTTGATCTACACTTGTGTCCTTTGGCTTTGTCTCCTCCCTCTCATTTGGCTCATAGTTTATTTCTACCTTTCTTGTGGTGGACAAAGATAGAAATACCTTGATTTGCTCATGAACTTAAAATTAATTTACTGCCTGCATTTTTTATATTTACCAATATATAAAATAACAATAATTTAATGAAAAAATACAAATTATTGGTAATTAATTAAAGGTTTGAGACTATTTGTGCATAAAAGGAACTACATGAAGCATAATATCTGAATTTATTGTTCATTTTTTTCTTTGAAGTTTTTTAATAGGCCTCAACACAGGTCAGGTCAAGTCAAGTCACCTTCATTTATATAGCGCTTTTTACAACACAGATTGCTTCAAAGCAGCTTTACAGTGATAATAGGAAATTAAATTTTGCTTTTGAAGAAAAGTTTTTGATTGTCGTAAAAACTGATTAGTTATTTAATTGGTGCCATTTAAACAACACCAATAGGTTTGAAATACATACAAAATATTTGAAACAGGTGTTACCATGTTTTGTTTTTTATGCTTAGGGCTGGATAGATAGTGGTTATGATTGTGGTTTTCACTAGATCGGTTCAAAGTGAAAAGAGCTTCAGGTTTTTGTACGACATGTTTCATGTTTTGTGTCACTGGGTTCCAACTCTCAGAGCACAATAATAGAGAGCTGAATCTGACAGAGTTACACTGTTAATAATGAGTTTAGTGGAGGTTTGGGATGTAGTCGACTGAAACCGAGGGTCTGGTATATCCTCAGCTCCACTCTCTGTTCGAGCACCTTTCCACAGTAAATACTGAGGTTCTCTGTTTGGATACTGTCTGAACCAGTAAAGATAAACATAACTCCTGTTTGTATCATATGAGCAGCTCAGTGTCACAGACTCTCCTTCTCTCATGATCATATTAGTATCCTTGTCGATTGGTCCAATGCTATCAGCAAACACACCTGCAATAAAATGTGAGACATCACAATATAACATTAAAGCATCAGCCAGTTTCTCTTGCCAAAAACACCATGTGATGTTAAAAGTGCTCATTCTATCACCTGAAACTGTTATGGCAATCACTAGTAGACATCTCTCCATGTTGATATCGGTTTAAACAGATTTTGATAATGGTTTTAAGGTTAGCTATGTATCTTTCTTTGAGGTTTACACATGAGCACTAAACTAAATGTGATAAATGATCAAAATGGTTGCATAGATGAATGACTGCAGTGGGAGGGGCTCTGCTGTTTATGAATAGTGTGGGTGTGGTCAGTGACTTCACAATCAATACACAATCCCTTTTTACTTCATACTGTAAAATATAACATCAAATATAACTCATATGAATATCTTTATTCCTTTTTTAATTCAGAGTTTAATAACTAAATGTGATCAAAACTTTCACACTCACCCAAATAATAACTTCTCATTAAGTGTAATAAGTATTTAGGTTCACAGAGGCCTTATAATCCTGGAAGTAATCACATCACATGAGTTAAAACAATTAAAAGTTTACAGGGTTCATATGCAGTTTGTATTGAATTTGATTTGAGTATCAGGTCTGGATAAGTATGGAAAAAAGAAAGTATGATATGAAAATATATCTGTGCTTCCAGACTATTCGCCTATTCAGTTTTCTAAAATATATGTAAACATTTCTAAAGAAAAATATATGTATCATTCAAGCAGAGGGTTTTCATGACAAAAGTTTAGTGATCGTCGAACAGGACTGAATGAATTCAAGGCGCACGATTTCCTCATGTGAAACTGTTCGTCTTTACTATAAGAGAGTCTCTTTTGAACGAATGTGTGTGTGTCACTCAAACCAGCAAAAGAGAAAACAATCATCTCAATCAGATTGTGCTTTGCTGTTTGGTGATTGTGCGATATCAAACTGATGTGTCAGAAGTGAACATATGCAAGTCTGAAGTGTTTAAGTTTTCTTTTCATCATTTTAAGCGCATGTTAACAGTTTGAGAAAACCAATGAAAGAAACAGAAACTAAAAATATTTAGAGATGACTGTATTATATACCAAATATAATGCTGAAAATAATGTTGTATGAACCATTTATGTTAAATATGCTGAAAACTCTACAGAGAGGTTTAGAAATGTGAGTCTGAAAAAGTCTGGGGTTCTGAAATGGTGAATGTGTAGAAACCCTGAGTTAAACAGCACTACTAGATGCTCACACAGGGTTTGTGTGTGTGTGTTGAGTGTGTTTGAGTCACAGTGGTTGTCAGAGCACAGTAATACACAGCAGAGTCAGACACACACATCCTGGATCGTCAGTGGAAGTGATTTTGAAATTGTGTTGAGATCGCCACTAAATCTTTCCTTGATCGTAGAGTCAAATTTGCTCAGTATACATTCTGGAAATCCATTCACTTTTTGCTGGTACCAGAAGAGATATGGTGATACATCAGTGGTTTCATATTTACAGTTGATTGTTACAGCTGCACCTTCAACTGCAGTTTGAACACTTGTATTTTGTTCAACTCTGTCCAGAGAATCACACCCTGTAATGTATAACATCACTGATGAGGGTCTCATATTCATATTAGAGGAATATTACAGCAGGCCCATGTGGTGGAAGAAGTGGAGACTGAGGCAGAGCAGGAAGCTTGGGTGGAGTAGATTGAGAAGGCGGCCATGGCAGAGCAGGCTGAGCAGGCGGGCAGGGCATAGCAGGCCAGTGCGAAGCAGGCAGTTCAGGGGACCAGGGCAGAGCAGGCGGCCAGGGCAAAGCAGGCAGTTCAGGGGACCAGGGAGGAGCAGGCGGCCAGGCTGCCATCTCGGGACTCTGGACAAGGGCTGGAGCCATCTCGGGACTCTGGACAAGGGATGGAGCCATCTCAGGAGACAAAGTCCTCTCTGGATGGGAGACAAAGTCCTCTCTGGATGGGAGACAAAGTCCTCTCTGGACTCTGGACAGAGACGGATGTACTCTCTGGACTCGGGACCACGATGGAAGTCCTCTCTGGACTCTGGGCAAGAACTGGAGCCAACACTGGACTCTGTGCAAGGGCTGGAGCTGACACTGGACTCTGGGCTGGAGTCCCCTCTGGACGCTGGTCGGGAGATGAAGCCGATGTGTGTGCAGCCCACACACACAAAATGGCTGTTGCCATTATAGTCAGTGCTTCATTGACAGGAACAGACACAGGCTCAGGTTATTACTTTTACTTTCCAGAGTAAAACACTTCGGACCCATCGACCGCTTCCCTCTGTTGCTATTGAACCACTCTCTTCAGGCCTTACTCACAGCCTCTCTAGTTTTGACTCTATTGCCCCCACAGTAGTTGATGAGATAATCAGGCTATCTAATTCCTTTACTAGTCTTCTTGACCCTGCACCTACCTCTTTACTGAAAAATTGCCTGACTGCTTTGTCACTACCCATCACTCATTTCATTAATGCATCGCTGTCCTCTGGAATCGTGCCATCTAAGCTTAAGATTGCTGCTGTCACCCCTGTTCTTAAAAAGCATGGTCTTGATCCTTCATCCCTAAGTAGCTACAGGCCTATTTCGAACCTCTCTTTTCTCTCTAAAATATTAGAAAAAGTTTTTGAAAATCCATCAGTTCTGGTGTACCTCAAAGTTCTGTTTTGGGCCCTCTTCTTTTCACTATTTATGTTACCGATTGGACAAATTATCAAACATCACGGATTTAACTTCCACTGCTATGCTGATGACATTCTGATTTATTTTAGCAAACCTCCCACCTCAGTATTTCCTCCGCCTACATTAACAACTTGCGTCAAGGAACTCAAGCTTTGGCTTGCGGCAAATCTCCTTAAATTTAATTCTGATAAAACCGAGGTAATACTGATCAGCACTAAATCTGTTGTATCTAGATTATCTGGTCAACAGATAAATTACTTAATATATATCTCGTATTCGATCCTCTCTTAGTCAGCAGGATGCTGAAACCGTAATACATGCCTTTGTCACATCTCAACTGGATTATTGTAACTCACTTCTTTATGGCCTTTCAGCTAAAAATATCAAAAGATTACAATACTTTCAAAACTCTGCAGCTCAGGCTTATGCACCTGTTCGTTCCTACACCCTTCTAGTGCAGAATTGTTAGTCACCCCTAAGTTTAGTCTGGTGACTATGGGAGCTAGGGCTTTTAGTGTTGTCGCTCCGAGGTTGTGGAATGCCCTTCCTCAAGACATCCGTCATGCATCCACCCTTCTCTCCTTCAAAAACCTCCTAAAACCTTTTTTTTTTTTTTTTTTTTTTTTTTTGTTATGGTAATGTAATTTGTTTGAATACCTTTTTGTTTGTATCTTTACCCTACCTTTGTAAGTGACTTCTGTATATTACTCTTGGAATGTGTGCTTTGATGTGGATATTTTGTTCTATTTTTTGACCTATCTTTGTAAAGTGACCTTGGGTGTTGAAAGGCGCTATATAAATAAAAAATATTATTATTATTACCTAGAATTAGGGTATACAGATACATGAATGTTCAGTTATATTGGAAATGTATAACATAATATTCTTGTGCATGTTATTAAGTCATTGTATCATTGACTTAATATAATAAAGTATATGTTAACAGATGATTTGCATCCTAAAAACAGCATAATTGTCCTTGTCAATGTTTAAATTGAATAAAATAAGAATGTAAGTGTGTAAAAAGTATAGACCTGTAATCCTGACTGTTTTTGTTAAATATTTATTATTATCTGTTATTTTGATCTCTTTCACTTTCTTTCATTTGCATTTATAACACAAGTAAAATGTCATTTGTAACCACACACAGGTGTTTCCACTGGTGTAATTATATTATGTGACTTATAGACTGTGGGTTTGATGTCAAAGTCAAAGTCAAAGTTTATTTATAAAGCACTTTTTAAAAACAGCAGGTGTTTATCAAAGTGCTGTACACACATAAACTAAAATATCAATAATGCAAACAGTCAATAACAAAGAAGGATTCAATTAAACAATAAGAAAGCAGCTCTCACATAGTGCCAAATGCCAGACTATAAAAATATGTTTTTAGGCTAGATTTAAAAACAGCAAGTGTTTGAGCCTGTCTAATATAGAGGGGCAAACTATTCCAGAGCTTCGGGGCCGCCACAGCAAAAGCTCGGTCACCCCTGCTCTTCAACTTTGCCCGTGGAACAACTAAAAGCAAATGGTCAGCAGACCTTAGAGCCCTTAGCGGAGCATAAAGCTTAATCAGGTCTGAAAGATACTTGGGTGCTAAACCATTACGAGATTTAAAAACAAACACCAAAATCTTAAAATGAATCCTGAACTGGACAGGTAACCAGTGAAGAGAGGGGAGAATAGGGGTAATATGTTACCGTTTTTGTGTACCCGTCAACAAGTGAGCTGCCGTGTTCTGAACCATCTGCAGTTTGGAGAGAGAGGCCTGACTAATGCCGATATAGAGGCCATTACAGAGTTGAAATAAAAATATGCAGTCTTTAAAAGACAGAAAGGATTTCACCTTGGCAAGTTGTCTCATTTGGAAAAACTAGATTTAACTACCAAATTAATTTGTTTGTCCAGTTTAAAATCACTGTCCATAATAACACCTACATTTTTTACATAGGGCTTAGCAAGTGGACTCACCAAGGTCACCAAGGTCCAAATCTAATGACTCATATGTGCCTCCTGGCGTAAACAGCATAACTTCTGTTTTTTGTTCATTAAAACTAAGGAAAATTAGTGCTATCCAGGCCTTAATTTCCTCCAGACATTGCAATAGGGGGGTTAACCCTCTGGACCCTAAGGATATTTTGTGGCCCTGAAGAAGTTTGACATGCTCTGATATTTGTGTTTTTTTCAGTTGCTTTAAAGCATATTAATGGCTAAAGTCTGATTACACTGTATTCAGCACAAACAGGGCTACAGTAATATGTGAGCAACATGTACATAAAAGTTAGTAGTTTTGAGAAAATAATGTTTATGCGTAGTTTTTGAAAAAGCTAAAATGTTAAATCACTGAAATCAGGCCATATAACACACAGTAAACATTTGTTCACAAGGCTTTTCAGAACTGGATGTTGTTGCCTAGAGTTTTTTCTTCAAAACAATGTGAAAACCATTTTGATCACTCATTCATACAAAACAATATAGTCATTTAACTTCTGTAAGACACTTATTGTGAGAATGGCTGTATGCGGGGAGGGTGTGGACCCTCATGAATAATGCTGCGATTCACACCTGAGGCATCATCGACTCCTCCCCTGAATATCAATGAGGAACGTGACAGAGGGAACTATAGAGAATGCATGTGAGGAGACTTCATGATTGAATGTATTGTTTGTAGCTTATTCACAAAATCACGTTTCATTTAAAAGAAGTTATCTGACTATACATTTTCTTTACATAAAGACTTTAGACCTACAGTACCGTTCAAAAGTTTTAGATCTGTATGTTATTTTTTTTTAAAAATAAGTCTCTTCTGCTCACCAAGGCTGGATTTATTTGATTCAAAATAGTAAAAACAGTAATATTGTGGAATATTTTTACAATTTAAAATAAATGTTTTCTATGTGAATACATGGTGAAGTGTAATTTATTCCTGTGATTTCAAAGCTGAATTTATCATCATTACTCATCATTGTTCAGTGTCACATGATCCTTCAGAAATCATTATAATATGATTATTTGCTCAACAAACATTTCTTATTATTATGAATGTTGAAAACAGTTGTGTATTTTTTTCAGGATTATTTGATAAATCAATAATTTAACCCAGAGGGAACGGAAAGTTCTGAAATAAAAATATTTTGTAACATTATAAATGTCTTTACTGTGTTTTTTGATCAATATAAGGCATCTTTGTGAATAAAAGTATTAATTTCTTTCAAAAAACAAAAAAACTAAACTCTTACTCAGAATGGTAGTGTATAATGTTACAATAGATTTCTATTTCAGATAAATGCTGTTGTTTTGAACTTTCTATTTATCAAAGAATCCTGAAATAAATTGTACACAAATGTTTTCAACATTCATAATAATAAGAAATGTTTCTTGAGCAGCAAATCAGCATATTACAATGATTTCTGAAGGATCATGTGAAACTGAAGTAAATAAAGTGGAATAAATTGCATTTTAAAAATATATACAAATAGAAAACAATGTTATTTTAAATGCGCGTCTACATTTAAAATAACAAACTTGAGCGCGCAAAAGACGCAACATATGTGAACGGCCCCTTGGTCAGTGGTTACATCAGCGTACCAGTCAATAAACGGGACATTTAGGCCCAATAAACGGGACATCCCAGCTAATACGGGACAGTTGGCAACCCTACTTTTATATCATGCTGTGTTTAATATTATAGAGCATAAAATATCCCCATGTCATACGTGTATCTTTATTTAGCATTGAAAGGTTCATATTTCAACATGTTTCCGTTGATTTCACAAATTTTAGTCTGGCAATAGTTCAACTAGTAGCCTACAATGTGAAGTTTATGCAGCAATAACGCTAATATAAGTGAGAAGAAATGTTTTACCTTAAAAATTCTCATAAATCACTGTTTCTTCTGAGGTAAATCCAAGGTAAACTCACAGCGTGTCTTCCAAACTTCCAAAGAATGAAGAAGCAGATTCTTTGTTTTGAGGTGATGGGGGCGTTTACAGGTTTGCGTTCCTTCCTCGTGGACGATTTGCATCTGAATCGCTTTGCGCGCGCGTGGGTGTGGTCACATTAAAGTTAATGAGGCGCCGCTGGAGGAACTGTACCTCTTGCTGTTTTCATACGGATTACATAAACAGAGAATATTTGTTTTTTATATAAATGACTTCATTTAAAAGTAGACATTCCAAGCTTTATAAAGATATATCTGTCGTGTCTGTGTGACAAGTATTCTCTGAGTTCTGAGTTTATTTTCAGACGCATTTCAGAGTAGACATCACAGGGAGACAGACAGGAGAACGCGCATCCTGTTTGTTTTCTTTATTTAGCTAAAAGCACAACGTTTAGTTTTTATTTTGAGTGTACATAAAAAAAGTAGACACTTTAAGCTTTGTAAAGACATGTAGTTCATGTCTGTGAGGCCAAAAATGACAGAGTATTTTAAGTTGTTTTACACTGTCATGAGGAAAAATCCTGCAAAACGCGCGGGCGCTTTCTTCGGGTTCAGGGGTACAACTCCTGAGGCCAGGCTACTGTTAATAATAGCAAGAATTTTGAGATCAATAGCTACAAAAGAGTCTTTTAGAAGACATGGAGGAACAATATCCCTGCCACCTGAGGATAATTTCATTGCAGCAATGATCTCGCTCAATGAGGCAAGAGACACCGGCTCAAACTGATTAAAAACAGCAGAGCACTCAATGACAATCGGTAAAACAGTCAGTGGGAGAGGAATATTTGCTCTAATAGCCTCAACCTTGTCAATAAAAAAGTATAAAAACTGTTCACACATTTCGATAGATGGCTCTACACAAGTAGCTTGGGGAATGTTTAAAACAGCGTTAATAGTACTGAACAGTACAGCAGGCTTATGAGAGTTCTTACAGATAACATTAGAAAAATACTTTGATTTCTCAGATCTAACAGTTTGTTGATATTTAGACAAATTCTCCTTTAAATATCAAAAGAAACCTGTAGTTTATCCTTCTTCCAAAATTCCAGCAAAAAAATCAGAGAAATCCTCGATAAAGTCCTTGTTATATTTGGGTGGGCAATAAACAACAGCACACAACACCGGATGACTCAGACTTAGTTCAAAAATATTGAGCTCAAAGCTGGAATAGCAATTGGATGGCAAACGCAGACAGTTTAAATGGTATTTAAAAATAGTCGCTATTCCACCTCCTCGTCCCGTAAGCAATTAAAATAAGTACAGTTCAGTGGTAAAACTTCTGAGAAAGCACTCGACTCACCAACACCGATCCAGGTCTCAGTCACACACAATATACCCAGGTCCTTGGAGGTAAAAATTCATTCAAAATAAAAGACTTGTTAGCTAGTGATCTAGCATTGCCTTTCAGTCAGTACACTACGAGTTACGTCAGTTACTGACGAAATGGGGGTTTCGCTTAGAAGCCAATCGCCTTTGAGCTCTACAAAACGAGCCAATGGCATGAAGATGCCATGGGTCTGCGAAATTTGCATAACGCAACCCCGCCCCACCGCGTGGGTATAAAGGGCGTTGCGTGGCAATCTCGCATTATGTTTCTGTTTCTGCTTCAGAGCCGAGTGTTACCGCCTGAGCGTTTTTCTCTTCAAGACGAGTGTCTCTCCAGAGTGTTGGTGTTACGGCTCGTTCTAGCGAGTTCTGCATTCCTGTCTGATCTGTGCAGTGATCTAGCACAGCGTGTGTGTTTTCCCTAGGCGCTTCGGCATTCTGCAGAGAAAAGACTCCTCTCTAAAAGAGCTGCACGTGGCACGTCTTTTTCAAGATGTCTCGCCCGTGCTCCGTTTCTGGGTGTGGTCTGCTGGTTCCTCCGTTTGACGGGCATGATCGCTGTTTGGCGTGCTTGGGCCTCGTGCACGCCGAGCGCGCGTTCATGGATGAGTCATGTTCCCACTGCGGGAACATGGCCATCGCAGTGCTGCGGTCAAGACTCCATGATCTCCGTGCTGGAGGGAGAGTCCCCTCTACCACACCCCAATCTATTCCCTCCACGAATGGGAATACTTTGGCTGGTGGTCAGGGTGACTTGAGAGTGACGGTGTGGGCCAACCCAACGAATCCTCCTCGGGCCACACCCCCTTCTAGCACACTGCAACCTGTGGTGTTGCCAGATGAGGGCGCAGGTGTTTCCCGTACTGGGCCCTGCGTTTCATTTGGCGCACCGGCGGAAAATACTATGTCAATCGCCGCATCACAAGGTGGGCTGGATTCCTCCGGAGATGACGATACGGGTGTGTTGCCTCCTTCAGGAGTTCCAGCATTGCCCGAGTCTGATCCAGAGCTCACAGCCATGCTTTCCCGGGCGGCTGAGGCTCTTGGGCTTGTGTGGAACCCTCCGCCATGTCCCGAGTGCTCTCGGCTAGATGATTGGTATCTGGGGGCGGCCCGTGCCGAAGGCGCCCATCAGCCCCCAGTGCCCTTCTTCCCGGAAGTGCATGAAGAGGTGTCGAAGTCGTGGAAGTCTCCCTTGACTTTTCGCGATCGTTTGGCAGCCACTTCCGCCCTTCACTGCCCTCGACGGCGGCGCGGTGAAAGGGTACACTGGCGTTCCCCCTGTTGAGCGCTCTGTTGCGATGCAACTGTGTCCGCAGAGTGCTGAGACATGGTGTGGTGACCCAAAGCACCCGTCCAAGGCCTGTGGGTTTACGTCTACTTTAGTGGCGAAGACCCGCAGAGCTGCGGGCCAGGCCGCGTCCGCCCTGCATGCGATGGCCACCCTTCAGGTCTACCAGGCCAAGGTGCTCAGAGACATGCATGAGGGCAATGCTGACCCCACATTAATGCAGGAGCTGCGGGCGGCCACCGACCTCACTCTACGAGCGACGAAGGTGACCGCTCGCTCTCTCGGTCAGGTGATGTCCACTTCTGTGGTCCAGGAGCGCCACTTATGGCTCAACCTGGTTGATGTGGGAGAATCTGAGCGAACCCGTTTCCTCAATTCTCCCATTTCCCAGGATGGGCTATTCGGCGGGGCGGTCCAGGACTTGGCCCAACAGTTCTCGACCGCTCAGAGACAGACTGAGGCGATCAAACATATTCTGCCCCGGCGGCCTGCTGCTGCCTCCACCCAGCCGCCGGCTCAGAGGCCTCAGGAAGGCAGCCCCGCCCTCGGTGGCTCGGAGGTGAACTCGGTTCTTTCTCAGGAGATGGTAGCAGGGCCACTCCTTCCCCCGCTGGAGGGCCGGGGGAGAATCCTTGTAAAGAAAGAACTGACATTTTCACCTCCGAGCCTCAAGAGGGCGCGGCTGGCAGTCTGCGATGCCAAGCAGCCTCGCCACTCTCGGCCCCCTCTGTCGCCAGCCCCCTGGCAGACGAGACCCCCGTGGAACGCTGGTCCTTCCCTGGTCTCCTCTGTCAGGGCGCGGAATTCGACCCCGCCCACACCCTGGGACGCTCCCACGCCTCCCATGTCTGGGCCGGTCATTCCGCCTCGCTGCCCCATCACGGGTACGCCTGTGGTCCGCATGACCCCGCTGGTACAGTTTCTGGAAGCCTGGCTAGCGTTTCCCAAGCTGTCCAGCTGGCTCGCTCGCACCATCAGGTTCGGCTATGCGATTCAGTTCGCACGGTCTCCTCACCGCTTTCGGGGAGTCTGCTATACCATGGTGGGTGGCAATGCCCCTGTCATGCGTGCGGAGGTCGCCACCCTACTGGCGAAGGGTGCGGTCGAGATCGTCCCTCCAGCCGAGATGGAGTCTGGCTTCTACAGCCCTTACTTCATTGTACCCAAGAAAACCGGTGGGTTACGGCCAATCCTGGACCTGCGCATCTTGAACCAAACCCTTCACAGGCTTCCATTCAGGATGTTGACAGCCAAACGCATTTTCGAATGCGTTCGTCCATTGGGTTGGTTTGCAGCGATCGACCTGTAGGACGCGTACTTTCATGTCTCCATTCTTCCTCGACACAGACCGTTTCTACGGTTTGCCTTCGAGGGGCAGGCATATCAGTACACGGTTCTCACATTCGGGCTAGCCCTGTCCCTTTGCGTCTTTACGAAGGTCGTCAAGGCAGCCCTTGTGCCGCTCAGGCAACACGGGGTTCGCATCCTGAACTATCTCGACGACTGGCTGATTCTAGGCCACTCTCGGGATCAGGTTTGCGAACACAGGGACCTGGTGCTTCAGCACCTCGCCCGTCTGGGCCTTCGGGTCAACTGGGAAAAGAGCAAACTCTCCCCAGTGCAGAGGATCTCTTTTCTCGGTATGGAAATCGACTCGGTCGCCATGTAAGAGGGCAAGAGTGCAGTACCACTGAAATATTTTCAGAGGCTCCTGGCATCCGCAGCCCCGGTAACGCCGCTCGGTTTGCTTCATATGAGACCGCTTCAGCACTGGCTTCGCGATCGAGTCCCGAGATGGGCATGGCAACACGGCACGCTCCGGGTCCCAGTTACTCAGTTACCTTCACCCCGTGGGCGAACCTCAGTTTTCTACGGGCAGGTGTTCCCCTAGAACGAGTTTCCAGGCATGTTGTTGTAACAACAGATGCCTCTGCCACGGGCTGGGGCACCATGTGCAATGGACATGCTGCCGCGGGCTCCTGGAAAGGACCCCAGCGCCTATGGCATGTCAATTGCCTCGAGTTGCTGGCTGCACTGCTTCCGAGCCCTGCTCAAGGACAAGCACGTACTGGTCCGTTCAGACAGCACGGCGACAGTAGCGTACATCAACCGACAAGGTGGTCTATGCTCCGGATGTCGCAACTCGCCCGTCATCTCCTCCTATGGAGTCAGAAGCATCTGAGGTCGCTTCGTGCCGTTCACATCCCGGGAGAACTGAATCGTGCAGCCGACGAGCTGTCGCGGTTTCAGCCGCTTCCGGGGGAATGGAGACTCCATCCCCAGACGGTTCAGCTGATTTGGGAACAGTTTGGCGACGCACAGATAGATCTGTTTGCCTCCCATGACTCTTCCCATTGCCGCTGGTATTATTCCCTGACCGAGGGGACCCTCGGCACGGATGCACTAGCGCACAGCTGGCCGCGGGGCCCACGCAAGTATGCGTTTCCCCCAGTGAGCCTTCTCGCACAGGTTCTGTGCAAGATCAGGGAGGACAGGGAGCAGGTCCTTTTGGTCGCCCCATATTGGCCCGGCCGGACCTGGTTCTCAGAACTCGTACTCCTTGCGACAGCCCCTCCCTGGTCGATCCCTCTGAGGAAGGACCTCCTTACTCAGAGACGGGGCACCGTATGGCACCCACGTCCCGACCTTTGGAACCCACACATGTGGGACCTGGACGGGACGCGGTAGGTTTGAGTACCCTGCCACCTCAGGTGGCGGCTACCATCACTTCCGCTAGGGCCTTGTCCACGAGACAGGCCTATGCATTGAAGTGGAACCTCTTCGTCACCTGGTGCTCTTCTCGCCGAGAAGATCCCATGAAATGCTCAATCGGGTCTGTGCTTTCCTTCCTCCAAGAAGGGTTGGAGCGAAGGCTGTCTCCCTCCACCCTGAAGGTCTATGTGGCCGCGATTTCGGCTCATCATGACCTGGTGGATTCGAAAACGGTAGGTCAGCACGACCTGGTCAGCAGGTTCCTTAGAGGAGCGAGGAGATTCAATCCTCCTCGTCCTCCTCAAATACCCTCTTGGGATCTTGCAGTGGTTTTATCTGCCCTGCAGAAAGCTCCCTTTGAGCCCCTGCAGTCTGTGGAGTTGAAGTTCCTTTCAATGAAAGTGGCGCTCTTGATTGCTCTGGCTTCCATCAAGAGGGTAGGGGACCTGCAGGCATTTTCGGTTGACGAAGCATGCCTGGAATTCGGGCCGGCTAATTCTCACGTGATCCTGAGACCCCGGCCTGGATACGTGCCCAAGGTTCCCACCACTCCCTTCAGGGATCAGGTGGTGAACCTGCAAGCGCTGCCTGTGGAGGAGGCAGACCCAGCCTTGGCACTGCTCCTTCGCACTTACGTAGACCGGATGCAGTGTTTCAGGACCTCAGACCAGCTCTTTGTCTGTTACGGAGGGCAGCAGAAAGGGAAGGCTCTCTCCAAGCAGAGGTTGTCTCACTGGATAGTGGACGCCATTGTCCTGGCATATCAGGTTCAGGGCATATCAGGTTCAGGGCATGCCATGCCCCCTTGGGGTTAGAGCACACTCCACTAGGAGTGTTGCTTCCTCTTGGGCTTTAGCGCGTGGCGCCTCGCTGACAGACATTTGTAGAGCTGCAGGCTGGGCGACACCCAACACATTTGCAAGATTTTATAATCTCCGAGTGGAGCCTGTGTTCGCTCGTGTACTCGCCCCAAGTGGCCAGTAACTGGACAGGCTCAGGTGTCTTCGCTTGCTGCGCCATTCCACTCCACGGACTGGATGCGTGCGCATTTTCTCTCAGGTGAGCTTCCCAGTAAGCCCTGAGCTCCTCCAGCACTGCTGATGTCGACACCAGAGTGCATGCCCGCTTGGTCAGCCCTCGTGTTCGGCTAGGTGCCTCCGTGTGCATGGTTCCCCCGTTGGGCAACCCCCACATGTGTATTTCCACGGTAAGTCTCTCTGAGCAAGTGTCTTCCCTTGGCAAGACACCTTGCCACACCTAGGGTTGAAAAACTTCCACCTGCGGCTGGATACCCCAGAATGCTCCATATGCAGTCCCTACGGGGGTCATATGTGTATTCTTAAATCCTCCCTTCGGGCAAGCATTGTGTTGCATTTCTCCACGTGGGATATGCTTCCCAGTGTACCTTGGTATCAGCGTTGAGCCTAGCCCCTCGTTCGTGCTAAGACTCACGGCAGGGAGCCCTGGTCAGCGCAGGACGCTGGAAGACAGCCGTCGTGGTGAGATTGTATTGGGACCCCCATTTCGTCAGTAACTGACGTAACTCGTAGTGTACTGACTGAAAGGGAACGTCTCGGTTAAGTATGTAACCCTCATTCCCTGAAGGAAGGGAACAGAGACGTTACATCCCCATGCCACTTCCGCTGTACCGCTGGAACGGCCGGATGCTCATGCCTCGGCTCTTCAGCAGGTAACATAATGCGAGATTGCCACGCAACGCCCTTTATACCTACGCGGTGGGGCGGGGTTGCGTTATGCAAATTCCGCAGACCCATGGCATCTTCATGTCATTGGCTCGTTTTGTAGAGCTCAAAGGCGACTGGCTTCTAAGCGAATCCCCCATTTCGTCAGTAACTGACGTAACGTCTCCGTTCCCTTCCTTCAGGGAACGAGGGTTACATACGTAACCGAGACGTTCACCAAGGCTATCCTCACTGGAGTTGAATAAGTGTTGTGTTGTTGTGTTTCCTCAGGTTATTGTGCAGTGTTGTTGTGTATCCTCAGGTTATTGTGCAGTGTTGTTGTGTTTCTTCAGGTTATTGTGCAGTGTTGTTGTGTTTCCTCAGGTTATTGTGCAGTGTTGTTGTGTATCCTCAGGTTATTGTACAGTGTTGTTGTGTTTCCTCAGGTTATTGTGCAGTGTTGTTGTGTTTCCTCAGGTTATTGTGCAGTGTTGTGTTTCCTCAGGTTATTGTACAGTGTTTTTGTGTTTCCTCAGGTTATTGTGCAGTGTTGTTGTGTTTCCTCAGGTTATTGTGCAGTGTTGTTGTGTTTCCTCAGGTTATTTTACAGTGTTGTTGTGTTTCCTCAGGTTATTGTACAGTGTTTTTGTGTTTCCTCAGGTTATTGTGCAGTGTTGTTGTGTATCCTCAGGTTATTGTACAGTGTTTTTGTGATTCCTCAGGTTATTGTACAGTGTTGTTGTGTTTCCTCAAGTTATTGTGCAGTGTTGTGTTTCCTCAGGTTATTGTGCAGTGTTGTTGTGTTTCCCCAGGATATTGTACAGTGTTGTTGTGTTTCCTCAGATTATTGTGCAGTGTTGTTGTGTTTCCTCAGGTTATTGTGCAGTGTTGTTGTGTTTCCTCAGGTTATTGTGCAGTGTTGTTGTGTTTCCTCAGGATATTGTACAGTGTTGTTGTGTTTCCTCAGGTAATTGTGCAGTGTTGTTGTTTTTCCAGTGTTGTTGTGTTTCCTCAGGTTATTGTGCAGTGTTGTTGTGTTTCCTCAGGTTATTGTACAGTGTTGTTGTGTTTCCTCAGGTTATTGTGCAGTGTTGTTGTGTTTCCTCAGGTTATTGTGCAGTGTTGTTGTGTTTCTTCAGGTTATTTTACAGTGTTGTTGTGTTTCCTCAGGTTATTGTGCAGTGTTGTTGTGTTTCTTCAGGTTATTGTGCATTGTTGTTGTGTTTCCTCAGGTTATTGTGCAATGTTGTTGTGTTTCTTCAGGTTATTGTGCAGTGTTGTTGTGTTTCCTCAGGTTATTGTGCAGTGTTGTTGTGTTTCTTCAGGTTATTTTAGTGTTGTTGTGTTTCCTCAGGTTATTGTACAGTGTTGTTGTGTTTCCTCAGGTTATTGTGCAGTGTTGTGTTTCCTCAGGTTATTGTGCAGTGTTGTTGTATTTCCTCAGGTTATTGTGCAGTGTTGTTGTGTTTCCTTCAGGTTATTGTGCAGTGTTGTTGTGTTTCCTTCAGGTTATTGTGCAGTGTTGTTGTGTTTCCTCAGGTTATTTTACAGTGTTGTTGTGTTTCCTCAGGTTATTGTACAGTGTTTTTGTGTTTCCTCAGGTTATTGTGCAGTGTTGTTGTGTATCCTCAGGTTATTGTACAGTGTTTTTGTGATTCCTCAGGTTATTGTACAGTGTTGTTGTGCTTCCTCAAGTTATTGTGCAGTGTTGTGTTTCCTCAGGTTATTGTGCAGTGTTGTTGTGTTTCCCCAGGATATTGTACAGTGTTGTTGTGTTTCCTCAGATTATTGTGCAGTGTTGTTGTGTTTCCTCAGGTTATTGTGCAGTGTTGTTGTGTTTCCTCAGGTTATTGTGCAGTGTTGTTGTGTTTCCTCAGGATATTGTACAGTGTTGTTGTGTTTCCTCAGGTAATTGTGCAGTGTTGTTGTTTTTCCAGTGTTGTTGTGTTTCCTCAGGTTATTGTGCAGTGTTGTTGTGTTTCCTCAGGTTATTGTGCAGTGTTGTTGTGTTTCCTCAGGTTATTGTGCAGTGTTGTTGTGTTTCCTCAGGTTATTGTGCAGTGTTGTTGTGTTTCTTCAGGTTATTATACAGTGTTGTTGTGTTTCCTCAGGTTATTGTGCAGTGTTGTTGTGTTTCTTCAGGTTATTGTGCATTGTTGTTGTGTTTCCTCAGGTTATTGTGCAATGTTGTTGTGTTTCTTCAGGTTATTGTGCAGTGTTGTTGTGTTTCCTCAGGTTATTGTGCAGTGTTGTTGTGTTTCTTCAGGTTATTTTAGTGTTGTTGTGTTTCCTCAGGTTATTGTACAGTGTTGTTGTGTTTCCTCAGGTTATTGTGCAGTGTTGTGTTTCCTCAGGTTATTGTGCAGTGTTGTTGTATTTCCTCAGGTTATTGTGCAGTGTTGTTGTGTTTCCTTCAGGTTATTGTGCAGTGTTGTTGTGTTTCCTTCAGGTTATTGTGCAGTGTTGTTGTGTTTCCTCAGATTATTGTGCAGTGTTGTTGTGTTTCCTCAGGTTATTGTGCAGTGTTGTTGTGTTTCCTCAGGATATTGTACAGTGTTGTTGTGTTTCCTCAGGTTATTGTGCAGTGTTGTTGTGTTTCCTCAGGTTATTGTGCAGTGTTGTGTTTCCTCAGGTTATTGTGCAGTGTTGTTGTGTTTCCAGTGTTTTTGTGTTTCCTCAGGTTATTGTGCAGTGTTGTTGTGTTTCCTCAGGTTATTGTGCAGTGTTGTTGTGTTTCCAGTGTTGTTGTGTTTCCTCAGGTTATTGTGCAGTGTTGTTGTGTTTCCTCAGGTTATTGTGCAGTGTTGTGTTTCCTCAGGTTATTGCGCATTGTTGTTGTGTTTCCTCAGGTTATTGTGCAGTGTTGTTCTGTTTCTTCAGGTTATTGTGCAGTGTTGTTGTGTTTCCTCAGGTTATTGTGCAGTGTTGTTGTGTTTCCTCAGGTTATTGTGCAGTGTTGTTGTGTTTCCTCAGGATATTGTACAGTGTTGTTGTGTTTCCTCAGGTTATTGTGCAGTGTTGTTGTGTTTCCTCAGGTTATTGTGCAGTGTTGTGTTTCCTCAGGTTATTGTGCATTGTTGTTGTGTTTCCTCAGGTTATTGTGCAGTGTTGTGTTTCCTCAGGTTATTGCGCATTGTTGTTGTGTTTCCTCAGGTTATTGTGCAGTGTTGTTCTGTTTCTTCAGGTTATTGTGCAGTGTTGTTGTGTTTCCTCAGGTTATTGTACAGTGTTGTTGTGTTTCCTCAGGTTATTGTGCAGTGTTGTTGTGTTTCCTCAGGTTATTTTACAGTGTTGTTGTGTTTCCTCAGGTTATTGTGCAGTGTTGTTGTGTTTCTTCAGGTTATTGTGCAGTGTTGTTGTGTTTCCTCAGGTTATTGTGCAGTGTTGTGTTTCCTCCGGTTATTGTGCAGTGTTGTTGTGTTTCCTCAGGTTATTGTGTGTTGTTGTTGTGTTTCCTCAGGTTATTGTGCAGTGTTGTTGTGTTTCTTCAGGTTATTGTGCAGTGTTGTTGTGTTTCCTCAGGTTATTGTACAGTGTTGTTGTGTTTCCTCAGGTTATTGTGCAGTGTTGTTGTGTTTCCTCAGGTTATTGTACAGTGTTGTGTTTCCTCAGGTTATTGTGCAGTGTTGTGTTTCCTCAGGTTATTGTACAGTGTTGTTGTGTTTCCTCAGGTTATTGTACAGTGTTGTGTTTCCTCAGGTTATTTTGCAGTGTTGTGTTTCCTCAGGTTATTGTGCAGTGTTGTTGTGTTTCCTCAGGTTATTTTGCAGTGTTGTGTTTCCTCAGGTTATTGTGCAGTGTTGTTGTGTTTCCTCAGGTTATTGTGCAGTGTTGTTGTGTTTCCGCAGGTTATTGTGCAGTGTTGTTGTGTTTCCTCAGGTTATTGTGCAGTGTTGTTGTGTTTCCTCAGGTTATTGTGCAGTGTTGTTGTGTTTCCGCAGGTTATTGTGCAGTGTTGTTGTGTTTCCTCAGGTTATTGTACAGTGTTGTTGTGTTTCCTCAGGTTATTGTGCAGTGTTGTTGTGTTTCCTCAGGTTATTGTGCAGTGTTGTTGTGTTTCCGCAGGTTATTGTGCAGTGTTGTTGTGTTTCCTCAGGTTATTGTGCAGTGTTGTTGTGTTTCCTCAGGTTATTGTGCAGTGTTGTTGTGTTTCCGCAGGTTATTGTGCAGTGTTGTTGTGTTTCCTCAGGTTATTGTACAGTGTTGTTGTGTTTCCTCAGGTTATTGTGCAGTGTTGTTGTGTTTCCTCAGGTTATTGTGCAGTGTTGTTGTGTTTCCGCAGGTTATTGTGCAGTGTTGTTGTGTTTCCTCAGGTTATTGTGCAGTGTTGTTGTGTTTCCTCCCGTTATTGTGCAGTGTTGTTGTGTTTCCTCAGGTTATTGTGCAGTGTTGTTGTGTGTCCTCAGGTTATTGTGCAGTGTTGTTGTGTTTCCTCAGGTTATTGTACAGTGTTGTTGTGTTTCCTCAGGTTATAGTACAGTGTTGTTGTGTTTCCTCAGGTTATTGTGCAGTGTTGTTGTGTTTCCTCAGGTTATTGTGTAGTGTTGTTGTGTTTCCTCAGGTTATTGTGCAGTGTTGTTGTGTTTCCTCAGGTTATTGTGCAGTGTTGTTGTGTTTCCTCAGGTTATTGTGCAGTGTTGTTGTGTGTCCTCAGGTTATTGTGCAGTGTTGTTGTGTTTCCTCAGGTTATTGTACAGTGTTGTTGTGTTTCCTCAGGTTATAGTACAGTGTTGTTGTGTTTCCTCAGGTTATTGTGCAGTGTTGTTGTGTTTCCTCAGGTTATAGTACAGTGTTGTTGTGTTTCCTCAGGTTATAGTACAGTGTTGTTGTGTTTCCTCAGGTTATTGTGCAGTGTTGTTGTGTTTCCTCAGGTTATTGTGCAGTGTTGTTGTGTTTCCTCAGGTTATTGTGCAGTGTTGTTGTGTTTCTTCAGGTTATTGTGCAGTGTTGTTGTGTTTCCTCAGGTTATTGTGCAGTGTTGTTGTGTTTCCTCAGGTTATTGTGTAGTGTTGTTGTGTTTCCTCAGGTTATTGTGCAGTGTTGTTGTGTTTCCTCAGGTTATTGTGCAGTGTTGTTGTGTTTCCTCAGGTTATTGTGCAGTGTTGTTGTGTTTCTTCAGGTTATTGTGCAGTGTTGTTGTGTTTCCTCAGGTTATTGTGCAGTGTTGTTGTGTTTCCTCAGGTTATTGTACAGTGTTGTTGTGTTTCCTCAGGTTATTGTGCAGTGTTGTTGTGTTTCCTCAGGTTGTTGTACAGTGTTGTTGTGTGTCCTCAGGTTATTGTGCAGTGTTGTTGTGTTTCCTGTGACTGTGGGCCTCAGAGCACAGTAATACACAGCAGAGTCAGACACACACACATCCTGGATCGTCAGAGGAACTGATTTTGATGTGGAATCCAGTTTTGCATGAAATCTCTCCTTAAATTCAGGCTCTGTCGTTCCTTTCCCAATGGAAAAGTCACTCAGAATGAATGTTGGGGATCTGTATGGGAGCTGTTTGTACCAGAAGAGATAAGCATTTGCAGCGCTCATGAGGGTATAATTACACAATAAAGTCACTTGATTTCCCTCTGCTGAAGTTTCAATTAACAATCATTTACAGATACTCAAATAAATAAAGTGTAAATGATGAAAGACTGTTCTCACCTAAATCATGTGCCGCGAAGAAAAGAGTAAAAATCACCCATTTAGTCACTGAGTTGAAGAGAGTGAGAGAAAAACAACTAAAGTGAGTCTGTCCTTATGGTGAATCTCTCTATCCTTAGCAGCTTCTCTTGATGTTTTCAGAAACTGCACAGGCACAGGAATTTAAGGGATGCTTCCCCCTGGTGGTGGATTTATACATTAAACACCTCATTTTTTTGTAACCTTTAAAATCATTTGTGATTATTTATGGTCAGTAACTTATCAGTGGGAAATAAAGTGCATTAAGTGTAGTAATTAAAAAAAAATAATTGACCTATTTTCTTTGTATTGCGTTTTCTTGTATGTGTCCCCTATTCCACTCTTTAGTTAATTATTAAGCCCAGACAAAATCTGCTTTTTTAAAAAAAAAAAAAAAAAAAAATTCCTATTTTCTTCACCGGATTTTGGGGAAAATGTATGGAATTGTTAAATGATTTTAAACCTGGTTGATTTGTTAAAGGGAATTAAGAATACCATTATTGGTAGCTGAAAACATTAATTAAACACTTTGATATTTAGAAAAAAAAAAATCCAAATGACGAGTGATGTGAATGACATTATCCATTATGCAGTTTATTCCCTTTATGCCTGATTATTTTATCCGCTGTAATGTCTCCCTAAGTATTTGTGTGTGTGTTGAGTGTGTGTGAGTCACAGTGGGCTTCAGAGCACAGTAATACACAGCAGAGTCAGACACACACACATCCTGGATCGACAGAGGAACTGATCTTGATGTGGAATCCAGTTTTGCAGAAAATCTCTCCTTAAATTCAGGCTCTGTAGTTCCTTCACCAAATGTGTATTTATTCAGAATGAATGTTGGGGATCTGTTTGTACCAGAAGAGATACGAAATGGTAGTATCAGTGGTAGTATAATTACACATTATAATAACTTGATGTCCTTCACTTGCAGTCATTTCTCTATAAGACTGTTCAACCCTGTCCTGTCCCAAAGACACTGGAAGAAAAAAAAAGTCATTAATATGAATTATGTGCAAAGTAAACTTCAACATTTAATAACCTAAATGAAAGTAAACTTTTCTGTGAGTGTACAGAAATATAAAAAGTGTGCTTACCATCGTAATGTGATATGACACACAGGGAAATCAAAGCCCATCTAAACATAGTTGTTCTCTGAGGTAAAAGAACTGACATTCACTCAACAGAGCTCCTAAAACTCTCTGTGTCTCACTGAGCTCTGCTTTAATGTATCATGTCACATGATCTACTCATACATGAAGAGAGCAATGCTGACCCCTTGTGGATAAAGTCAATTTTTCACAAAATTAGGATTAGCCTAAAATGTTTTTGAACACGATTGATCCTCATCTCTCGGTGTGTATATCATGAAGCCATTTACTTAGATATACCCATGTGCATCATCTACCTGTTTTTCTTTTTTCTTTGCAGTACATTATATTGCCAAAAGTTTTGGGACGTCTGCCTTTAAATGCAAGGTTTAGGAGTGTGTTAATGGGAATTTTTGACCATTCTTCTAGAAGCGCATTTGTGAGGTCAGGCACTGATGTTGGACGAGAAGGCCTGGCTCGCAGTCTCCGCTCTAATTCATCCCAAAGGTGTTCTATCGGGTTGAGGTCAGGACTCTGTGCAGGTCAGTCAAGTTCCTCCACACCAAACTCGCTCATCCATGTCTTTATGGACCGACGCTTTGTGCACTGGTGCGCAGTCATGTTGGGACAGGAAGGGGCCATCCCTAAACTGTTCCCACAAAGTTGGGAGCATGAAATTCTCCAAAATGTCTTGGTATGCTGAAGCATTAAGAGTTCCTTTCACTGGAACTAAGGGGCCAAGCCCAGCCCCTGAAAAACAACCCCACACCATAATCCCCCCTCCACCAAACTTTACACTTGGCACAATGCAGTCAGGCAAGTCCCGTTCTCCTGGCAACCGCCAAACCCAGACTCGTCCATGGGATTGGCAGACAGAGAAGCGTGACTGGTCACTCCAGAGAACACGTCTCCACTGCTATAGAGTCCAGTGGTGGCGTGCTTTACCCCATTGCATCCCACGCTTTGCATTGCACTTGGTGATGTAAGGCTTGGATGAGCTGCTCAGCCATGGAAACCCATTCCATGAAGCTCTCTACACACTGTTCTTGAGCTAATCTGAAGGCCACAGAAGTTTGGAGGTCTGTAGCTATTGACTCTGCAGAAAGTTGGCGACTTCTGGGCACTGTGACCCTCAGCATGTGCTGACCCCGCTCTGTGATTTTTTTACGTGGCCTATCACTTCGTGACTGAGTTGCTGTTGTTCCCAATTGCTTCCACTTTGTTATAATACCACTAACAGTTGAGTGTGGAATATTTAGTAGTGAGGAAATTTCAGGAATGGATTTATTGCACAGGTGGCAACCTATCACGGTACCACGCTTGAGTTCACTGAGCTCCTGAGAGCGACCCATTCTTTCACAAATGTCTGTAGAAGCGTCTGCATGCCTAGTGCTTGATTTATACACCTGTGGCCATGGAAGTGATTGAACACCTGAATTCAATGATTTGGAGGGATGTCCCAATACTTTTGCAATATAGTGTAAATTGTCTGAAGAAGGTGTGCCTTGACTGTGTATTGACCACATTTGTACATGCAAATGGGTGATTTCTACCATAATGCTTTAAAGTAGCACTTTTCTACCTACAATATTCATGCATTTGTATTTCATGTGGCTTTGTGCTTTGAATGGGCAAGATGCTTCTAGATATATCAGAGCGATCTGTTTAAAATGTAAGATTTCAGGGTCCCATTTCTCGTGAACTGTGGAACACCATTGTTACCTTTTTTTGTACAGTAGGTTTTTGTACAGTAGGTTTTTGTGCAGTGTTGTTGTGTTTCCTCAGGTTATTGTACAGTGTGTGTGTGTTTCCTGTGACTGTGGGTCTCAGAGCACAGTAATACAGAGCAGAGTCTGATACAGATGCAGAGGAGATCTCCAGATACACATGGGTTTCTTTTTCATTGTCTTTTCTGATCTCAGTAGTGAATCTTTGATCTGCATCAGATGTCTTAACATCTTTTGCACTGTCTGAAATGAGCACAAGGAATTCAGGAGCTGATCCGGGATACTGACGGTACCAAAGTAAAGACCATGCAGAAGAATAACTGCAGGATAATTTAACACTTGAACCCTCGACAGCAAACTCCTGTGTTTTGTCTGGTGTAATAGTATCTCCATTACTCGCACCTACAAAGAAAAGTGAAATAGTCTCAACGGGTGCAAAATATGAATATGCTGATAAAATGTGAGCATTTTAGAAGTTCATTCACTTATAGTGCGCTTTTATATATTAAGGCCACATATAAGACCATATATTTAATGATTAAAAATGACTTGACATACTTCATTGTGATAATTAAGGACAGCATTGAAATGATGGTACTTACATGCTAAAGCAGAGAACAGAATAAGTGAATGGAGTATCATTGTATGTGTGCTCACAGTCTCAGCTTGAATGATCTTATGCCAGTCTCTGTCAGGCTCAGCAAAACACCCTCAGATACGTTAAGCTCCTCCTTCCTCACCACATGGGAAAATACATCAGTTTACCACCTTCACCTTTTTGACCATGGTTGGTTCATAAGATGTTACAAAGACAGAGCAGCATCTTTTATCTGAAGATTTAAACACAAGATTTGCATTTAATTTCATAGTGAAACACAATCACAGAGAAGCAAACAAAGAAGGAGAGCTTAAAACGTTCCTCGCATTCACTCGTGCTTTTAAACTCTGGCGGAAGACTTGATATGTACATAGATTGTGTGTGTGTGTGTGTGTGTGTGTGTGTGTGTTACAGTACAGTATCTGTATAAGTATATTTACTGTATACTGTATAATGCAAGTGGACTACCGTAATATGATGCATTGAGGCACATGACTATTAACTAATTCAAAATTAATTCAAAAGCCATAACCACGATCACATATTACTTAACAATTAGTTAATAGTCATGTGCCTCAACAAGTAAAGTCATAACATAATGATACCTTTGCAAATCGTTAGCTAATGATTAATTAAAGCAGAAAACTGGAAGTTGAAATGCATGGCTTTGACCCATTGTGGTAATTAACAGATTAATTTACATTATTAGTTAATATAATATGTTATTAGGGAATTAATACATGATGTCTAGCAATTCATATATTACTTAATCTATTAATCATATAGAATCTTCATTAGTTGCTGATGCAGTAATCATTAATAAATGGTTTAGTTGTTCATGAGTCATACATTAACTCATGATTATCTGTGCATTAGTTAGGCATGAATTAATGCATATTAGTGCACCCTTATTGTAAAGTGTTACCGATAATGTGCAGAGGAATAACTACAGGATAATGTAACATTTGAACCCTCCTCAGCAAAAAGCTCTGTTTTCTTCGGTGTGATGTTTCCAGAGACAGCAGCTGAAACAATATGCAAAAGATACATTTTTAATTAGATTTGTTCTGATTAAACTCATCATTAACAATACATAATACATATATAAGTATACACACATGCCAGACTATAGAAGAGAATAGCTGAATAAATATCCATTGTGCAGTGCACTGTGTTCACTTTAAGATCTGAACTGTTTCTACCCAGTGTGAAGTGATCAGATTGTGTCAGACGATCAGATCTGTGTAGTCCCTCCTCTCTGAGACACATCATGGCTAAGTTTTACTTTTTTTATATTTTGTAATATTTTGTTATATTAATAATATTAATAATAAATAAATAAATAAATAAATATATATATATATATATATATATATAAAATACATTTAATATTGTATTGCAAACTTAAATAAATATTTCTGATTTTTCAAACAGGCAAAACATGAAGTTCATAGTGTGTGGTCTGACAAAGGCAAATAAAACACACTAACTCATCTTTATAGATTAAGTATTCTCTTATAATGTTCTCCTTGTTTTGCCTTCTCACACTTACAGCAGAGTCAGACACATGAAGGTTTGGAAATGTAGTTTCAAATGTTGTAAAACTCCTCATGTAAGTTAATGACACTGATCATGAACCATTGTAGAAAAACAAGGCATTAAAAGTACTGGGTTAAATACAACTAAAGCTAAAATAATTGTATTAACTCATCACTCTTGTGACCATTGGCATAAAAACCTGAAACTTGGATGTACTCTGGAAACTGAAAATAGCAGCATCTGTGTTATATTTTACTGTGTTGGGAAAGATCTAAAAATAAATGGTAGAAAAATATAAAGATATGCTGAAATTATTTGCTGTTATCATGTATCTTTTATTATTCCCTTTAGTGTTATAAATATGTATATACATAAATTAGAAGGTAATCAGTGCTGAATTCATTTCACATGAGTGGGGACTGATTTCAAGAATCATAAACACATGATTTATTGTTGAGGATGTTTTTGTAGAGTGTAGATGAGTTTCCTGTCACTGTGGGCGTCAGTGCGCAGTAGTACAGCGCAGAGTCTGAGACTTCAGCATCAAAGATCTCCAGGCTCACAAGATTTCTGTCCACTTTTGGTAAAATACGAGGAGGAAGAGGGTTACTTGTGGCTCCTTGTGGATAAATCCAAGCCAGAAACTCTGGTTTGGATCTGGAATATTGGCGATACCAGTGCAGATTAGTTATAGTTCCTTCATATTTACAGGAGAGAATGACTTTTTGTCCCACAGATGCAAGTGTGTTGTTTGTCTGTGGTGTTATTGACTGTGCCACTGTGTCACCTGCAAACCGTAAAATATAAAACATTTCATCAAACATTTGTATCATTAACATTATAGCATATATCTAAAAATATCTGCATTGTTTGTACAAATGTCGAAAGTCATGAGTAAACTTCACTTACTTTTTGTCAACAGTACCAGAAGAAGAGCACAAAGAATCATCATGTTTGCTCTGTGAGACGTTTAATGATCCCTTTGCTTTTACTCAAACACCGGCTCCTCCTACAGTCAGTGAAACTGCACAGAATGACAACACATGAACATCACACTGACATGAACTGCACCTCTGGGGGATTAATATTTGATATGAAACAAATCTAGTAATCTCATTTAGTTTATTTTCAACATGTAGTGTTTTGGTCACAATCTATTTTTCTGTTTATTGTAGGCCTTTAAAAAAGAACCTAACGCTCATGGGAAATGTTGCTTTGGCAACTAGCTGAAAAAAAATGTTTTTTATATATATATTTTTTATTTCAGTTGATGTTTATTTTATTTCAAGTAACAAAAATTTGTTTATGATTTTAGTATTAGTTTAAGATAATAATAATAGCCCTGCTTTGAAGAGCTGAATGATGAGTGTATATCGCCCTCTTCTGGTGCCTCATATTTCATAGCGAGTGCATTATTTGACAGAAATGTGCATGGAAATGTGATGAGTTTTATTTCTGCTCATATCATAATAAATGTATAGTAATAATCAAATACATTCAATACATGTGTTTTGACACCATATTGATAACTGTGGATTGTTTTGACATGAAATGCCTGCCTAAATATAATTTATTATGGGATAAAGTTAATGTCAAATTTAAAAATTAGGTAAATCAATTTATGATACAGGGCTGCCAACTGTCACGCATTGGCCGTGAGACACGCATTTGATTGGTTTCACACGCTCACACGCCACACCCCCGATTTCTCACGCTGAAGTGTCAGCCCGGTCGGTCAAATGCCTGAAAGATGAGTTTATCTATAGATCTACCTGTTGAGCCACTCGTGATCGACTAGTTATGCTTTCGGTGAGGGTGTTCAAGATAAATGTGCAAATAAATACGGTGTAGCGTGACCAAAAGCTACATTCTGTTTTGGGTTCTGATGAGAACGAGCTTGTAATGAGCGAAGCGGAGCGGTGTGACGCTCTATGCAGGCACGCTCCACTCATGAACCGCGCGCTCACCAGTAAAACAACGTTCGCTCAAATCCCGTTCAGACATGAAATTTATCTGTACTGTAGCCTACTATAGCTACTTGTTGTAGCCATTAAACAATGTATTTTGTTTCATATTTATGTTTAAATATTATAATGCTATTTTTAAATTTAATCTAGGCTATATTGATTATGAAAAGTGCAAAGATGCGTAATATATGTCAAACACATAGGGTCAGAAATGATTTTGACCACTTCATTAAGTTTTGTAGAAAGCCTTTCTTTAAAGTGAATTTCGTTTTGTATAAATTGTATCTTAATTGTAATCAATATTTCATCAGCCAATTGCCTGGATTTAATAAATAAGAAGCAAATAGACTATAGCAGACAATAATCGTGACATGGAGGCGCCGGAGCGATCACTTGCATTGCACATGAACTGGAGCTGGAGCGCGTCTCATAAATAAACCGAAACTCAGCAGGCTACTTGCCTCACAGACATGAGAAATGTGTGTATAGAAAGCTTGAAATGTCCACTTTTAAACGAAACAATTCGAAACGAAAAGAAATAGTCAAGCAATGCGCACTGTTCACGCGAGCAGCTCATGACTGGCGTCTCAGAGTGGCTCTGTTCAAAATGCTGCGAGCTCCATCACTGCATGTGCTGTGAGTTTAACACGCATTTTTAGACTAATCCTGACTCCTGAGTATTTAATTTAAGTTGCATACATTTTGTTCTTGCACTGATGTTAAATGTGTAGCCATTTTGCACTTTGACAGCCAGTTTGCGATATAGGCTATATTTGAGTATTGTGTGTATCGGATATTTTACAAAATCAAATGATTCGGACAGTTTTTGCAATTGAAATGACTGGGAAAAAGTGTCCCAACCAACCTGAATTCACCCTATACTCTTTGATATCATAATTACATTGCATTATGTTGCTTGAAACCCCAAATATTATAACATTCTTCATTAACAATTATTCAGTTATTTGTAACAATGTCATTGTAAAAAAAGAAAAAGAAAAAAGTAGTTTCAATGTAGCTAGCTACTTTTTGATAGTAACTTGTAGTGTAGCTACTTTTTCAAAAGGGTAGCTTGAATGTAACTTAACTACTTTAACTTACAAGTAGCTTGTAAAGCTACAGTTTCAGAGTAGCTTGCCCAACACTGTTTTTTTTTTTACTGAAAGATCAGCCACAGGAAAAAAGAGCCACACAACAGACAGAAGAGCAACAGACAGGACAGACTGAATGACAGACTGGACAGACAGAACAGCAACAGACAGTTTTTTTCCCCCTTTTTCTTCCCTGTAAAAGCTGGTTTTTATATATATATATATATATATATACATCAATTTGTTCTATTTAGACAAAATCATGCCTCTGTATAGTGCTTTAAAATTGTGTGTGTGTCTATAGGATATACTGTATACAAAGCGTCATATAGATCAGTGATTTTCAAACCTGTCCTGGAGGCACCCCAGCCCTGCACATTTTGTATGTCTCCCTTATCAGACACACCCAATTTAGTTCTTGCAGTCTCTACTAACGAGCTGATGAGTTGAATCAGGTGTGATAAATGAGGGAGACACACAAAATGTGCAGGGCTGGGGTGCCTCTAGGACAGGTTTGAAAACCACTGATATAGATGCATGCATTTTGTCTTAACAGACAGAATTAATTATGTATCAACCTATACTTATCTATCAAAGGCAAAAAAGCCTTTAAAAAAAAACAATACTATCTATCTATCTATCTATATATATATATATATATATATATATATAGATATATGATTTTTTTTTTTTTTTTTTTTTGTGCATATGGTAATGATGCTGAATGAGCCAAATTTTTTTTGCTTTGTACGTGGCAAAATTTTGGTTGGCCCCACCAAATCTCACTCCAAGTTTTTTTGAAAAGTTGGCAGCCCTGTGATATGAAATGGAATAGTTTAAAATGATAGACTTAATTCAAAGACAAATCAAGAATATTTAATAGAATATTTGGGCTCATGTACTGTATTTGCAGGGTTTTTGAGTGTGTTTGAGTCACAGTGGCTTCAGAGCATAGTAATACACAGCAGAGACAGACACACACACATCCTGGATCGACAGAGGAACTGAAGTTGTGCTGAGATTTGCTTGAAATCTCTTCTTGAACTCTTCTTCATTGTCTTCAATTTTAGAAACTTTACTTGGGAATTCAACTCAACAGCAGTCTGATATTTCCTAATTGCCATCATCCATACAGCCTATCAGTCTGCTTATGAGTAACTGAAACTGCAAGCAAGACAATGTCCTGTTAGTTTGTCAGTGTAAGACATTTAATGGTCAAAAATAACCAAGAATAAAAGTATTGATTATGTAAACTGAAAGTTTTGTCAAAGTAATCTCCTTAGTCATATTAAATCTTAACATGCATGTAATTATGTGTTTTTTATATATATATTTATGAACCAGAGTGTCATGATTCCGGTCTTGTTTTCCCCGATCTTGTGTGGACTTTTGTTACTTCCTGTTTTATGCCATGTTTTGTAGTTATTTGTAGTTTTTCATGTTGATTGGTCTCCCCAGGTGTTTCCCATGTACCACACACCCTTGTTATCTTGTTAAGCTTGTCTGCCTTTGTGTGTGTGTGTGTATATATATATATATATACAAACCCGATTCCAAAAAAGTTGGGACACTGTACAAATTGTGAATAAAAAAGGAATGCAATAATTTACAAATCTCATAAACTTATATTTTATTCACAATAGAATATAGATAACATATCAAATGTTGAAAGTGAGACATTTTGAAATGTCATGCCAAATATTGGCTCATTTTGGATTTCATGAGAGCTACACATTCCAAAAAAG
Source organism: Coreius guichenoti (assembly GCA_039654105.1). Lineage (NCBI taxonomy): Eukaryota > Metazoa > Chordata > Actinopteri > Cypriniformes > Gobionidae > Coreius > Coreius guichenoti. The sequence goes on from CM077175.1 coordinate 44,627,937, forward strand.
TTGGGACAGGTAGCAATAAGAGGCCGGAAAAGTTAAATGTACACATAAGGAACAGCTGGAGGACCAATTTGCAACTTATTAGGTCAATTGGCAACATGATTGGGTATAAAAAGAGCCTCTCAGAGTGGCAGTGTCTCTCAGAAGTCAAGATGGGCAGAGGATCACCAATTCCCCCAATGCTGCGGCGAAAAATAGTGGAGCAATATCAGAAAGGAGTTTCTCAGAGAAAAATTGCAAAGAGTTTGAAGTTATCATCATCTACAGTGCATAATATCATCCAAAGATTCAGAGAATCTGGAACAATCTTTGTGCGTAAGGGTCAAGGCCGGAAAACCATACTGGATGCCCGTGATCTTCAGGCCCTTAGATGGCACTGCATCACATACAGGAATGCTACTGTAATGGAAATCACAACATGGGCTCAGGAATACTTCCTGAGGAAGAATACTACCTTGTCGGTGAACACAATCCACCGTGTCATTCGCCATTGCCGGCTAAAACTCTATAGGTCAAAAAAGAATCCATATCTAAACATGATCCAGAAGCGCAGGCGTTTTCTCTGGGCCAAGGCTCATTTAAAATGGACTGTGGCAAAGTGGAAAACTGTTCTGTGGTCAGACGAATCAAAATTTGAAGTTCTTTTTGGAAAACTGGGACGCCATGTCATCCGGACTAAAGAGGACAAGGACAACCCAAGTTGTTATCAGCGCTCAGTTCAGAAGCCTGCATCTCTGATGGTATGGTGTTGCATGAGTCCGTGTGGCATGGGCAGCTTACACATCTGGAAAGGCACCATCAATGCTGAAAGGTATATCCAAGTTCTAGAACAACATATGCTCCCATCCAGACGTCGTCTCTTTCAGGGAAGACCTTGCATTTTCCAACATGACAATGCCAGACCACATACTGCATCAATTACAACATCATGGCTGCGTAGAAGAAGGATCCAGTTACTGAAATGGCCAGCTTGCAGTCCAGATCTTTCACCCATAGAAAACATTTGGCGCATCATAAAGAGGAAGATGCGACAAAGAAGACCTAAGACAGTTGAGCAACTAGAAGCCTGTATTAGACAAGAATGGGACAACATTCCTATTCCTAAACTTGAGCAACTTGTCTCCTCAGTCCCCAGATGTTTGCAGACTGTTATAAAAAGAAGAGGGGATGCCACAGTGGTAAACATGGCCTTGTCCCAACTTTTTTGAGATGTGTTGATGCCATGAAATTTAAAATCAACTCATTTTCAATGATACATTTTCTCTGTTTAAACATTTGATATGTCATCTATGTTGTATTCTGAATAAAATATTGAAATTTGAAACTTCCACATCATTGCATTCTGTTTTTATTCACAATTTGTACAGTGTCCCAACTTTTTTGGAATCGGGTTTGTATATATATATATATACACTCACCTAAAGGATTATTACAAGGTGCTGAAAGCATTCTTTAGAAATGTTGGCCCATATTGATAGGATAGCATCTTGCAGTTGATGGAGATTTGTGGGATGCACATCCAGGGCACGAAGCTCCCGTTCCACCACATCCCAAAGATGCTCTATTGGGTTGAGATCTGGTGACTGTGGGGGCCATTTTAGTACAGTGAACTCATTGTCATGTTCAAGAAACCAATTTGAAATGATTCGAGCTTTGTGACATGGTGCATTATCCTGCTGGAAGTAGCCATCAGAGGATGGGTACATGGTGGTCATAAAGGGATGGACATGGTCAGAAACAATGCTCAGGTAGGCTGTGGCATTTAAACGATGCCCAATTGGCACTAAGGGGCCTAAAGTGTGCCAAGAAAACATCCCCCACACCATTACACCGCCACCACCAGCCTGCACAGTGGTAACAAGGCATGATGGATCCATGTTCTCATTCTGTTTACGCCAAATTCTGACTCTACCATCTGAATGTCTCAACAGAAATCGAGACTCATCAGACCAGGCAACATTTTTCCAGTCTTCAACTGTCCAATTTTGGTGAGCTCGTGCAAATTGTAGCCTCTTTTTCCTATTTGTAGTGGAGATGAGTGGTACCCGGTGGGGTCTTCTGCTGTTGTAGCCCATCCGCCTCAAGGTTGTGCGTGTTGTGGCTTCACAAATGCTTTGCTGCATACCTCGGTTGTAACGAGTGGTTATTTCAGTCAAAGTTGCTCTTCTATCAGCTTGAATCAGTCGGCCCATTCTCCTCTGACCTCTAGCATCAACAAGGCATTTTTGCCCACAGGACTGCCGCATACTGGATGTTTTTCCCTTTTCACACCATTCTTTGTAAACTCTAGAAATGGTTGTGCGTGAAAATCCCAGTAACTGAGCAGATTGTGAAATACTCAGACCGGCCCGTCTGGCACCAACAACCATGCCACGCTCAAAATTGCTTAAATCACCTTTCTTTCCCATTCTGACATTCAGTTTGGAGTTCAGGAGATTGTCTTGACCAGGACCACACCCCTAAATGCATTGAAGCAACTGCCATGTGATTGGTTGATTAGATAATTGCATTAATGAGAAATTGAACAGGTGTTCCTAATAATCCTTTAGGTGAGTGTATATGCTTGTGGTTCACTTGTCTTTTGTCAGTAGTTGCTTGCTGTTCATGCTCTCGTTTCGTGTTTCCTTGTATCTCGTTTGGATTATTAAACTTTAACTGCATGTGGATCATCTTCTCTGTCTGTTTCTTTGCCTATCTCAACCTTAACAGAACTACTGACCACACAACATGGATCCAGCAGTTAGAATCATCCAACTATGTCAAGGTAATTGACTTCTCGAGAACCACATCAAGGTTTTCTTGGACATTGTTAATGCCTCTGACCTCCCAGACTTTGCACTAATTGATTTCTTTTGTTATGGACTTAATGACTATTATCAACCCAAACTGATCTGTGATGGTCCTCGAGGGACGCTTCTGAAATTTTTGGACTTTGCTCTGTTGTTGGCTGGTTCCCCCTTCACTGTCGGGGAGATAGGCAAGATGTCTACCACGTCTGAGCCTTTAGCCATCATGCCCGCTACGCCTGTGGTTTTAGACAAAATGGCCACTGAGCCTGAGCCTACAGCCAAGATGGCCTGAGCCATGCCTGAGCCCTCAGCCAAGATGGCCGCTGCCACGCCTGAGCCCTCAGCCAAGATGGCCGCCATGCCTGAGTCTTCAGAGAGCGCAGCATTGGGCATTATGGCCACAGCAATTTTGTGTGTGTGGGCTGCACACCAGCTGAAGCACAGAACAGAATAACTGAATGCAGATCCATTGTACAAGTGTTCTCTCTGAGAAGAGTCAGACTGAATCTTTTCATCCACGGTCTCTGTCAGAGTTAGATCATGTGAGATCTGTGAACACTGAGTCCCTCCTCTCTGAGACACATAAGCTCTGTTCTGTAAATTATGTTCACTGTTGCAGTTCCTTGTCAATGTCAGAGAACACTGCCATCTTTTGGCACGTTATACCTACACAATGTGTTACACATGATAATGCGTTGAAACTTAAACTATAGGCTACTTTTGTATGCAGAGGCGGATTAAGGTGGTCAGGGGCCCCTAGGCTGCTCTTTGTGTAAGACTCCCCCTTAATCATTATGCTTTTCTGGAAAAATGTATTTAGTGCCATACATGGTCCACACGCAAATATGGTGAACTGGCATATACACACACACATTGAGACCGCCAATACTACAGTGTTTCCTCTACATTCCTTCAAGTGGTGGACTACCGCAGTGCAAAAATTACCACCACATCACATAGGTAAAATGAGAAATTGAACATTACAAACAAAACACAAATACAAACAAGCACAATGCCCAGTGCTTAGAAGCAGCCCTTTAATTAACGGAGATGGTGGAAAGATATTACCCTCTGCCACCACAGCCACAAAACAATTACAAAGGAAATATGTAACTATAAACAGCAAAGCAACAGAATTCCCTGCATTCACAGTTCAACTGCAAGCTGATTTAGCATTATAAAACCAACAGGTAGGCTGCATCAGTGCAGAATACCCTGTTTTACTGAGGCAAAAATCACAACGTCATTACTGAGACACAAAGCACTGTGCAATACACTAAACTGTGTATAAAACAAAACCATAATAAAAAATGGCGGGGAGATTCCCTCCATCTCTGATGAGGGCGCGGGCGCTCAGGATTTGTCACGTCTGTTGCTTGGCTACCAGTTTCTCTGTAGCTGGCTAAGCGTGCTATTTGAGCGACGTAAATACAGATTAATAATGAAATGAAAATAAATACCTGATCGCCCTCCATAACGCGAAAAAATAGAACCAGCCTTAAAAAGCCGATGCTAGCTGGCAGTCCTCCTGCTGTGGATCTTGTCCTCGACTGGATAAAGAATCAGCAGCCTTGAAGTATCCAGTCAATTTAGGGATTTTTTTTTCTGTATATCTTGGTTACGTTGTTCTTTTTTACCTTTGTATTTTCCGTTTTTGTGCTCCACTATCGTACTTTCTTTTGGACATTTAGCCATCTTGCCCATCTAGCAATAGCAGTGACGTAAATGAAAATGATTGACATGATTTGACCAGCAGCTGATTGGACTGATTTTTACTTTGCGGTGAAGTAAAAAAAATAATAATAATCTGTCCAATCCGGGGCCCCTGCACACATGGGGCCCCTAGGCTGCAGCCTAGGCAAGCCTGTGCGTTAATCCGCGCCTGTTTGTATGGATTTGAAAAATTAACAATATTAGAAAACTTAATACACTTTTAATGTCACATTGATTTAACTCTTTTTCTTTTCAGTTTTGCTCTTGTAGACTTGGATTCGTTACATATTTATCACATTATTTACCTATTCTACTTTATGTAACATATATCACAGCTCTCTGTCTTTGTGTATCTTTCTTCTTTCACTAAGTAAGATCAGGAAAGGTTTTTGTACAGTGTTGTTGTGTTTCCTGTCACAGTGGGCTGCAGAGCACAGTAATACAGAGCAGAGTCTGACACTGATGCAGAGGAGATCTCCAGATCCACACGCTTGATCTCTTTTGTAGCTTTTGAATACAGGCGAAGTTTAGGCTCAGATGTGCTAGAATATTCAGTGACAAGAAGTAAAAAATCTGGTTTTGCTCCGAGATACTGGCGATACCAATAGAGAGTAACACTGGTGCCACTAGTGAGACTGTAGTTACAGGAGAGAGTCACATTTTTACCCTCAGAATCAAGTTTTTCTGAAAACAATGGTTGTATTGCATCACCACAAGAATTTTCTGTGAAAAAGGAAATGACCCTAATTAATAAATCAATTAACAGATTTATGCAATTTGTGGAATTTAACAATTTAAATGTATAGGCATGTATAGATTTTATAATAAATATATGAATTGAATATTTCTTACCTATGCAAAGTTGCATTATTATCCAGGTAAAGAGAAACATGATGTCTTCAGACAGACAGTGATGGCAAAAATTGTATTTGAATAACTGTCTGACTGTCTCACACTCTCAACAGTGTGAATCAGCTCCACCCACTGGAGCGGTTTATTCTATAACATGTTAAAACTGCACGAGTCAGAGCTCTTGGTTCTTGTCAGGATGTTTATGTGTTTGAGTCACAGTGGCTTCAGAGCACAGTAATACACAGCAGAGTCAGACACACACACACATCCTGGCTTGACAGAGGAACTGAGCTTGAGGATTTGTTGAGATCTGCATGAAATCTTTCCTCAAATTCTTTTTCACTGCTGCTTGATCCAGTTGAGAGTTTATGGAGCATGTAAACTGGGAATCCATTGGTTTTGTGTTGGTACCAATAAAGATAAGGGTATGGATCACTGGTACTGTAAGTGCAGTGAAGTGTAACCACGTCATGTTCAGAAACGGTCTGAACTCTTGTTGGCTGATTAACAGAATGTTGTGTATTGCACTCTGTCAGGAAATATATATATATATAAGTAAAGAAACAAATCAGTTTTAAACATACAATTTTGTTACACTTAACAGTTAAGTTACTTACCGAGAACTGCAGCCATTAAAAGTAACTTCCTCAGCCAGATGAACATGTTTATGTACAGCAGGAAATATTAGACTGAAGTTTACAGCGCACAACTGTTTGCAGAGGTTACACACACACACACACACACACACACACACACACACACACAGACAGCAGGAGCTTCATTGAGCAGTTTCCACCAACATCATAGGTTATGCCACACACTGGCCAACTTCTGAAGTTACATTGTTTTCATTAAATTACAAAGTGTTCTTTTGAGAGACAAAAGCTGAAATAATCTTTATCACTGTCAGACTTAAAGGTGTGCTTTACTCTATGTATAATGAAAACAAATGTTTTTAAATTGTATCATTCTTGATTGACCTTTTTTTTTGTACACAGGGGTATTTTGTCATGCTGAAATAGTCAAGGACCCTCCATAAACTGCTACAGAAAAACTAAAGAGCACACAGTTCTCTAGAATGTTATTGACAGAAATTATAAAGAGCGGTTTTAGATAACAGCTCAATAGTCACTGCCAAAGCCTTGAAATTGAGCCCAACAGACCCAACACTTGGTTAGAGACTGCAGGAGAGTCAGCAGAGCCGTTACCTCAACAGGAGTGGCGCTGAGAGACACAGTCACTTAAAGAAGTGCAAAGAGTCCTAATATCAAAAGAGTGTGAGATCTCAGCACCCCTACAACACATGATAGGCCAACTTAACTGACCTCCCTCTACTGGCTCCCTGTTTTACTGCATGATGACAATAAGATTTGTGTATAAAAGGAACCACATGGAACGTGATATCTAAATATATTTTTCATGTTTCCCTGAAAACAGGCCTAAATTAAGCTCACACAGGTGTTACCACTTATTTTATTACATTCATGCTGGATAGATTGGGGTTTTGATTGTGGTTTTCACTAGATCGGTTCAAAGTGAAAAGAGCTTCAGGTTTTTGTACGACATGTTTCATGTTTTGTGTCACTGGGCTCCATCTCTCAGAGCACAATAATAGAGAGCTGAATCTGACAGAGTTACACTGTCAGTAATGAGTTCAGTGGAGGTTTGGGATGTAGTCGACTGAAACTGACGGTCAGAAGTGTGTTCACCACTAGATGATCATGCACCTTTGCGTAATAAATACTGAGGTTCTCTTGTAAGGATGGGTCGCCTACAGAGGTTCAGTCTGCAGGGTTGCCGAATGACTAAAGAAACGTTATCAGCAAGATGGTAGAACTGTACATTTCTCGTCTTTACCACCCACTGCAACTTATACCAACGACGGAAATAAGCGCAGTTACAATAGCAAAATATGTGGGAGAGCGTTGCTAGAATGTGACTATATTGTATTGCAATAGCACTTCAAAGTCAATACCAAATCAAAACTAGTTAGCACATCATTTGTAATAGAAAGGATTTAATGACAAAATCTGGTTATGGTTACACTTAAAATGGTTACAAAATAGATGTATGAGATGATAAAAACTTATACCATTTATCGTACCCAGCATGAACAGAATGTTACCTGAGGGATAGAAAGTGAGTGAGAGAGAGAGAGAGAGAGAGAGAGAGTGAGAGAGAGAGAGAGAGAGAGAGAGAGAGAGAGAGAGAGAGAGAGAGAGAGAGAGAGAGAGAGAGAGAGAGAGAGAGACAAAGAGAAGAAGAGAGCAAAGAAGAGAAGAGCCAAAGAGATGGCCCCCAAGAAGAGAGAGAGCCCGAGAATCAAGAGAGACAGAGAATAGAAAAAGGCCAGAGCAACAGTTACAATCTTCTTTTTATCTGTTCCTTGACCATGTGACTGAAACCCTAATATGAGACATTCAAACTGACCAATCAGACCAAACTTCCCCCACTGTACTAAAGGTGTGACACATTTTGGCCTACAGGCCTTCAGCATCTCTTTGTCTTTAGGAATTCCAAATGGCCCTTCTGATAAGAAAGATGGGGGTTGAAAACAGTCAAGCAAATGTCTTTGTTCAATTTCAAATATCAAATATCTTTGATTATTTTCAATCCTACACTCTGTTTGGATACTGTCTGTACCAGTAAAGCCAAACATATTCACTACTTGTATATGAGCAGCTCAGCTTGACAGTTTCTGTTTCTTTAGTGTTTTTTTCTGTCCCTTTATCTGGCTCAATGTTGTCTCCAGTCACCAAACCTGTCAACAATAAAAAATATTTTATTTTAAATATTTTGTATATAACACACAACATGAGAAGAATGTGAATTAAAATGTGTAGATGGAGTTCATCTGCCTGAATGTGTGCACACATGATAGTGGTGATGATGGTGCATGCAATGGAGTATTTCTACAGAAAACATTAATGTTCAAAAAACTCTACTCAATAAGTCCAACTATCGGCCAGTGAAACGCATTGCACACTGAACTATTATACCAATGTTCTTCATTTATTAAGACTGCATTGGCTTAATACTTGATTCCTGTACTCTTCTCTAGTTTTCTCATATTTATCATAAAACACAGGGACTGTGTCTATATTGTGGAGCTGCAGGACACATGGCCGCTAAGTGTCCGGTAAAAGTCAACGCCCACCAGTAGAGAAGAATTTACTGACAGGTGGTATTGCTATGGAGAAATCCTTTCTTCCTCCCAGTCTGACTGCAGTGGGCTGCCACGCATCATCTGTGTGACGCCTTGGTGGACTCTGGAGCAGAGGGCAATTTCATGGACATTAACCTGGTTCACCGACTCAAGATACCAGTGGTTCGACTTACCCCATTTCTGTCAACACACTGGGAGGACAACCGCTGCCGTCTATCACACAGTCCACAGGGTCGGTGAGTCTCATCACATCAGGCAACCACACTGAGGAGATTCAGTTTTATTTGATAGACTCCCCCTTGGCTACAGTGGTGTTGGGTCATCCCTGGCTCACTCTCCATAACCCTCACATTAACTGGCGCCAGAACACTATCATGTCTTGGAGCGAGAATTGTCATGCATCTTGTTTGGTGTCTGCTTGTTCTTCGGTGTCTTGTTCTGTTTTGCAGGATGAACAGGTGGATCTGTCTAACGTGCCCAGTGAGTACCTTGACCTGAAGGAGGTGTTCAGTAAGTCTTGAGCTGCTTCTCTTCCTCCGTATCGTCCTTACGACTGTGCTATAGACTTAGTGCCAGGTAAATCTCCGCCTAAGGGCAAATTATACTCACTTTCCAACCCAGAGAGGGAGGCCATGGAGAAATATATTTCTGATTCTCAAAACTCATTCACCCTTCCTCTTCTCCTGCAGGTGTGGGGTTCTTCTTTGTGGGAAAGAAGGATGGTTCCCTGCGTCCTTGTATTGATTATCGAAATAATATATTTATGTCTACCTGGATGACATTTTGATATTTTCTTCATCTCTCCAGAAACACGTGCAGCACGTCAGGCGAGTGCTTCAGAGGTTGTTAGAGAATGGGCTTTATGTCAAGGCGGAGAAATGCGTTTTTCGTGCACAGTCGGTTCCCTTTTTGGGGTACATCGTGTCGTCCAAGGGGGTGCGCATGGATCCCGAAAGGGTTCAGGCTGTGGTTAATTGGCCAACTCCAGATTCCCGCAAGGCTCTGCAGCGGTTTCTGGTCTTTGCCGATTTTTACCGGTGTTTCATTCGCAATTACAGCCAACTAGCTGCCCCTCTGACTGCCTTTCACCTTCATCAAGATGACGTTCAGGTGGTCCAGTCTCGCGGAGACTGCATTCTCCAAACTCAAGAACTGCTTAATTTCAGCTCCCATTCTTGTTGCCCCTGATTCGTCTCGTCAGTTCGTGGTGACGCGTCTGAGGTGGGGGTTGATGCAGTTCTTTCCCAGCGCTCTTCCTCGGATGGTAAGATGCATCCATGCGCGTATTTTTCTCATTGTTTATCCTCTGCCGAACGTAATTACGACATTCATTGGTAATAGAGAATTGTTGGCAGTTAAACTTGCCTTGGAGGAGTGCCGCCATTGGTTGGAGGGTTTGGGGGTACCTTTCATCGTCTGGACCAATCACAAGAATCTTGAGTACATCAGATCCGCTAAACAACTGAACTCTAGGCAGGCTCGGTTGGCACTTTTTTCAGTCGGTTTGATTTTTCCATCTCCTATCGTCCGGGGTCTAAGAACATTAAACCCGACGCATTGTCCCGTGTTTTTGACCAATCTGAATGCCCGCCATCTCCCAAGCCCATCTTACCACTCAAACGGGTGTTTTCGATGGTAACTTGGGAGATCAAGTCGAAAGTCCGCATTGCCTTACATGGGGTAACGCCTCCGCCCGGTTGCCCACCAGATCGTTTATTCGTGCCTGAGGGTCTACAGTCTGACGTTATTCGATGGGATCATTGTTCCAAGGTAGCTTGTCATCCAGGAGTAAATCGTACCCTTGTTCTTATTAAGCAACGATTCTGGTGGCAGACTATGGCCCCTGACACACATTTTGTATTGGCCTGCTCGGTTTGTGCCAGTTGTAAGACTTCCAGTCGACCCCCTGCTGGACTCCTTCAAACGCTGTTAGTTCTTTTGAGACCCTGGTCCCACATTGCGCTAGATTTCGTCACGGCCCTCCCCTTCTCGCAGGGCAACACGGTGGTTTTATCAGTGGTGGACCGATTCTCGAAGGCAACTCATTTCATCCCTCTGCCCAAATTACCTTCTGCCAGAGAGACAGCGGTGGCTGTCATAGACCACGTCTTTCATATTCATGGCCTCCCGACGGATGTGATCTCTGACAGGGGACCCCAGTTTGTATCCAAATTTTGGAAGGAGTTTTGTCGTTTATTGGGGGCGAAGGTTAGTCTTTCCTCTGGGTTCCATCCCCAAAGTAACGGTCAAACGGAGAGGGCCAACCAGGATCTGGAACGGGTGTTATGGTGTTTGGTGTCACAGAATCCGTCCTCTTGGAGTCAACATATCTCATGGGTTGAGTACGCGCATAACTCATTACCAGTGTTGTCTACGGGCATATCTCCGTTTGAGTGTAGTTTAGGCTACCAGCCGCCTATCTTTCCAAGCCTGGAATCTGAAGTCGCGGTCACGGTTCGCAGGCTCACCTGTTTATGCTGACTGTTGTTTTCATGTTGTCAGTGTTTGTGCTCATCAGCGTGTCGCAGCACTGATTGCGCTGATCAGCCGCTGGTGCGGATGATTATGTGCCCTATATGTAGTCTTGTGTTTGCTGTGTTCCTTGTCAGATCGTTTTGGTGTTCATGTCTTGTCGTTTGCTCCTGCCAGTCATCTCTCTCATCTCCCGTCTCCCATCTGTGTTCCTGTTTGAGTCGGATTTCTCTTTATGGTTTCACTGAGGACTAGCACCACTCGAATCAGCGGTTACAGCCCACTGCAGTCTGCCCTTTACCAAGGCCGGATTCCTGCTTTACATCAGATCTGCCTACTCTTCCTGTCTATATTGAACTTGTCAATAAATACTGTTATTTACACTCGCTCTTGGATCGTTTTACGAGCCTGACACAGAGGAACTGAATTTGATGAAAGTTCGGAGTGAAATCTCTCCTGGAACTCAGTGCCATTTTCTCCTCCATATTTGCTTCTCCTCAGGATATATTTAGGAAAGTCATTTGCTCTCTGGATGTACCAGAATAAATCTTCTTGTGCTGAATCTGTTTCATATTTACACTGTAATGTCACGGATCTTCCTTCAGCTTCAGTCACATGTTTGTCTGGCTGATCAACTGTGTCCTCTGATCTGACCTCTGTAAAGGGTTAAAGAAATCATGTACAGTACAATACAAAATTTAAGCAATTTAAAATGAGTGTGTAGCTGTATTAAATGAAGATTCATACCTACAATGAACAGTGCAAAGAGGAATATATTCTTCAACCTGTGTGACATGACTGTGTCTGTGCTGAAAACACTTTCATGTCAAGATAAATCAGTGAATACGACAGTCTTTCTTACTTTTAGTATTATAATGATGATCCAAGGAGGAACTTGTAGACAGACACCCATAAAGCTGCTTTGTTGTCAAAGGTAATATTGAGTAGCTACTGCCCTCTTATGGTTAACTGCAAGCACTGCACAGCTGAGACAGTGCCATCTCAATAGTTTAATGTAAATAAAGATATTTGATTTATGAATTACATGATATTCTAATGTGACTGGTGAACTAAAGGATCGTATTGTATGGATTTAATATAATTCATCTTTCATGCCAGTCTGCCACACAAATTTACATTGTAATTTGCTGTTTGACTCACTTTAGAATTTGTTTTAATCATTTTTGCATTAGATTCATTACATAGTTTTATACTATCTTCATTTTCACTATCTCTGTGTTTCTCTAATTGTAACAGGTTATTGTAGTGTATGCTCAGGTTATTGTGCAGTGTTGTTGTGTTTCCTCAGGTTATTGTACAGTGTTGTTGTGTTTCCTCAGGTTATTGTGCAGTGTTGTGGTGTTTCCTCAGGTTATTGTACAGTGTTGTTGTGTTTCCTCAGGTTATTGTGCAGTGTTGGTGTGTTTCCTCAGGTTATTGTACAGTGTTGTTGTGTTTCCTCAGGTTATTGTGCAGTGTTGGTGTGTTTCCTCAGGTTATTGTACAGTGTTGTTGTGTTTCCTCAGGTTATTGTGCAGTGTTGTTGTGTTTCCTCAGGTTATTGTTCAGTGTTGTTGTGTTTCCTCAGGTTATTGTGCAGTGTTGGTGTGTTTCCTCAGGTTATTGTACAGTGTTGTTGTGTTTCCTCAGGTTATTGTGCAGTGTTGTTGTGTTTCCTCAGGCTATTGTGCAGTGTTGGTGTGTATCCTCAGGTTATTGTACAGTGTTGTTGTGTATCCTGTGACTGTGGGCTTCAGAGCACAGTAATACAGAGCAGAGTCTGACACTGCAGCAGAGGAGATCTCCAGATACACATGTTCTCTTCTTGTAATGCTAACACTGAATCTTGGATCTACATCAGACACCTGAGGCTCTTTTGCAGAACTGTAGGTGAGTACAAGAAATTCAGGTTTTGATCTTCCATACTGACGGTACCAGTGGAGATAATCTTGACCTCCAGAGGCAGAAAAACTACAGGATAATGAAACACTTGAGCCTTCCTCAGCAAAAACATCTGTTTTGTTTGGTTTGATGACATTTCCAAATACAGCAGCTGAAACAGAAAATATATATTTGTATGTTTTTAGTGAGATGTTTTTAAAACTAATTTTTTAACAAAAAATGATAATAATTAACCAAATAACATACCAGCTGAGGCACAGAACAGAATAACTGAATGCAGATCCATTGTGCAAGTGTTCTCTCTGAGAAGAGTCAGACTGAATCGTTTCGTCTCTGTCAGACACGATGAGATCCTGTGAGATCTGTGAACACTGAGTCCCTCCTCTCTGAGACACATCATGTCTATATTTCACACTTGACACAAGAATGATCCATTCACATGAACTTACAACAGTACAATTTAACCATAAAAATAAGCCAAATTTAACTCATTGTTTCTCGGATTAAACATTAAAGCAATGAAGACGTGTTACTGATGCTCTTAGTGCGCGTTACTGATGCTCTTACTGCGCGTTACTGATGCTCTTACTGCGCGTTAATGATGCTCTTACTGCGCGTTACTGATGCTCTTACTGCGCGTTACTGATGCTCTTAGTGCGCGTTACTGATGCTCTTACTGCGCGTTACTGATGCTCTTACTGCGCGTTACTGATGCTCTTACTGCGCGTTACTGATGCTCTTAGTGCGCGTTACTGATGCTCTTACTGCGCGTTACTGAGCTCTTACTGCGCGTTACTGATGCTCTTACTGCGCGTTACTGATGCTCTTACTGCGGGTTACTGATGCTCTTACTGCGCGTTACTGATGCTCTTACTGCGCGTTACTGATGCTCTTACTGCGGGTTACTGATGCTCTTACTGCGGGTTACTGATGCTCTTACTGCGGGTTACTGATGCTCTTACTGCGCGTTACTGATGCTCTTACTGCGGGTTACTGATGCTCTTACTGCGGGTTACTGAGCTCTTACTGCGCGTTACTGATGCTCTTACTGTGTGTTACTGAGCTCTTACTGCACGTTACTGACCATTTTAACTTTAACTTTGGCTTATTTTTATTTAACCATAAAAATAATCCAAATTTAACTCATTGTTTCTCGGATTAAACATTAAAGCAATGAAGACGTGTTACTGATGCTCTTACTGCGGGTTACTGATGCTCTTACTGCGGGTTACTGATGCTCTTACTGCGCGTTACTGATGCTCTTACTGCGGGTTACTGATGCTCTTACTGCGCGTTACTGATGCTCTTACTGCGGGTTACTGATGCTCTTACTGCGCGTTACTGATGCTCTTACTGCGGGTTACTGATGCTCTTACTGCGGGTTACTGATGCTCTTACTGCACGTTACTGATGCTCTTACTGCGCGTTACTGATGCTCTTACTGCGGGTTACTGATGCTCTTACTGCGGGTTACTGAGCTCTTACTGTGTGTTACTGATGCTCTTACTGTGTGTTACTGATGCTCTTACTGTGGGTTACTGAGCTCTTACTGCACGTTACTGACCATTTTAACTTACTTTAACTTTGGCTTATTTTTTTTTAACCATAAAAATAAGCCAAATTTAACTCATTGTTTCTCGGATTAAACATTAAAGCAATGAAGACGTGTTACTGATGCTCTTACTGCGGGTTACTGAGCTCTTACTGCGCGTTACTAAGCTCTTACTGCGCGTTACTGAGCTCTTACTGCGCGTTACTGATGCTCTTACTGCGGGTTACTGAGCTCTTACTGCGCATTACTGATGCTCTTACTGTGTGTTACTGATGCTCTTACTGCGGGTTACTGAGCTCTTACTGCACGTTACTGACCATTTTAACTTACTTTAACTTTGGCTTATTTTTATTTAACCATAAAAATAAGCCAAATTTAACTCATTGTTTCTCGGATTAAACATTAAAGCAATGAAGACGTGTTACTGATGCTCTTACTGTGTGTTTACTGATGCTCTTACTGCGCGTTACTGAGCTCTTACTGTGTGTTACTGAGCTCTTACTGTGTGTTTACTGATGCTCTTACTGTGCGTTACTGATGCTCTTACTGCGCGTTACTGATGCTCTTACTGTGCGTTACTGATGCTCTTACTGCGCGTTACTGATGCTCTTACTGCGCGTTACTGATGCTCTTACTGCGCGTTACTGATGCTCTTACTGCGCGTCACTGATGCTCTTACTGCGCTTTACTAATGCTCTTACTGTGCGTTACTGATCTCTTACTGTGCATTACTGAGCTCTTACTGCGCGTTACTGATGCTCTTACTGCACGTTACTGATGCTCTTACTGTGTGTTTACTGATGCTCTTACTGCGCGTTACTGAGCTCTTACTGTGTGTTACTGAGCTCTTACTGTGTGTTTACTGATGCTCTTACTGTGCGTTACTGATGCTCTTACTGCGCGTTACTGATGCTCTTACTGCGGGTTACTGATGCTCTTACTGCGGGTTACTGATGCTCTTACTGCGCGTTACTGATGCTCTTACTGCGGGTTACTGATGCTCTTACTGCGCGTTACTGATGCTCTTACTGCGGGTTACTGATGCTCTTACTGCGCGTTACTGATGCTCTTACTGCGGGTTACTGATGCTCTTACTGCGGGTTACTGATGCTCTTACTGCGCGTTACTGATGCTCTTACTGCGCGTTACTGATGCTCTTACTGCGGGTTACTGATGCTCTTACTGCGGGTTACTGAGCTCTTACTGTGTGTTACTGATGCTCTTACTGTGTGTTACTGATGCTCTTACTGTGGGTTACTGAGCTCTTACTGCACGTTACTGACCATTTTAACTTACTTTAACTTTGGCTTATTTTTTTTTAACCATAAAAATAAGCCAAATTTAACTCATTGTTTCTCGGATTAAACATTAAAGCAATGAAGACGTGTTACTGATGCTCTTACTGCGGGTTACTGAGCTCTTACTGCGCGTTACTAAGCTCTTACTGCGCGTTACTGAGCTCTTACTGCGCGTTACTGATGCTCTTACTGCGGGTTACTGAGCTCTTACTGCGCATTACTGATGCTCTTACTGTGTGTTACTGATGCTCTTACTGCGGGTTACTGAGCTCTTACTGCACGTTACTGACCATTTTAACTTACTTTAACTTTGGCTTATTTTTATTTAACCATAAAAATAAGCCAAATTTAACTCATTGTTTCTCGGATTAAACATTAAAGCAATGAAGACGTGTTACTGATGCTCTTACTGTGTGTTTACTGATGCTCTTACTGCGCGTTACTGATGCTCTTACTGTGTGTTTACTGATGCTCTTACTGTGCGTTACTGATGCTCTTACTGCGCGTTACTGATGCTCTTACTGCGCGTTACTGATGCTCTTACTGCGCGTTACTGATGCTCTTACTGCGCGTCACTGATGCTCTTACTGCGCTTTACTAATGCTCTTACTGTGCGTTACTGATCTCTTACTGTGCATTACTGAGCTCTTACTGCGCGTTACTGATGCTCTTACTGCACGTTACTGATGCTCTTACTGTGTGTTTACTGATGCTCTTACTGCACGTTACTGAGCTCTTACTGTGTGTTACTGAGCTCTTACTGTGTGTTTACTGATGCTCTTACTGTGCATTACTGATGCTCTTACTGCGCGTTACTGATGCTCTTACTGTGCGTTACTGATGCTCTTACTGCGCGTTACTGATGCTCTTACTCTGCGTTACTGATGCTCTTACTGCGCGTTACTGATGCTCTTACTGCGCGTCACTGATGCTCTTACTGCGCTTTACTAATGCTCTTACTCTGCGTTACTCATGCTCTTACTGTGCTCTTACTGTGCATTACTGAGCTCTTACTGCACGTTACTGATGCTCTTACTGTGCGTTACTGATGCTCTTACTGCGCGTTACTGATGCTCTTACTCTGCGTTACTGATGCTCTTACTGCGCGTTACTGATGCTCTTACTGCGCGTCACTGATGCTCTTACTGCGCTTTACTAATGCTCTTACTCTGCGTTACTCATGCTCTTACTGTGCTCTTACTGTGCATTACTGAGCTCTTACTGCACGTTACTGATGCTCTTACTGTGCGTTACTGATGCTCTTACTGCGGGTTACTGAGCTCTTACTGTGCGTTACTGATGCTCTTACTGTGCTCTTACTGTGCATTACTGAGCTCTTACTGCACGTTACTGAGCTCTTACTGTGCTTTACTGATGCTCTTCTTATTGCGCGTTACTGATGCTCTTACTGCGTGTTACTGATGCTCTTACTGTGGGTTACTGAGCTCTTACTGTGCGTTACTGATGCTCTTACTGTGGGTTACTGAGCTCTTACTGCGCGTTACTGATGCTCTTACTGCGTGTTACTGATGCTCTTACTGTGGGTTACTGAGCTCTTACTGCGCGTTACTGATGCTCTTACTGTGTGTTACTGATGCTCTTACTGTGGGTTACTGATGCTCTTACTGCGGGTTACTGAGCTCTTACTGCACGTTACGGATGCTCTTACTGTGCGTTACTGATGCTCTTACTGTGGGTTACTGATGCTCTTACTGCGGGTTACTGAGCTCTTACTGCACGTTACGGATGCTCTTACTGTGCGTTACTGATGCTCTTACTGTGGGTTACTGATGCTCTTAATGCGGGTTACTGAGCTCTTACTGCGCGTTACTGATGCTCTTAATGCGGGTTACTGAGCTCTTACTCTGCGTTACTGATGCTCTTACTGCGTGTTACTGATGCTCTTACTGTGTGTTACTGATGCTCTTACTGCGTGTTACTGATGCTCTTACTGCGTGTTACTGATGCTCTTACTGCGTGTTACTGATGCTCTTACTGCGTGTTACTGATCTCTTACTGCGGGTTACTGATCTCTTACTGCGCGTTACTGATGCTCTTACTGCGCGTTACTGATGCTCTTAATGCGGGTTACTGAGCTCTTACTCTGCGTTACTGATGCTCTTACTGCGTGTTACTGATGCTCTTACTGTGTGTTTTACAAAGCAGCTTTACAGTGATAACAGGAAAATGATTCAATGATGCACACAGTTCATTTCGGCTGTACAGCAGCTCTAAAAGAAAATAGTGTCATTGTTCAGCTGAAGTCAGTTCAGTGTTGATTAAGGTCCATTGCAAATCAATACATTAACAATGTTAGGATGCTTCATTGTCTCTGTGTATATTGCTTGTTCTCATTGGATTAAAGAAAGAAAGAAAGATTTTTGTACAGTGTTGTTGTGTTTCCTCAGGTTTTTGTGCAGTGTTGTTGTGTTTCCTCAGGTTATTGTACAGTGTTATTGTGTATCCTCAGGTTATTGTGCAGTGTTGTTGTGTATCCTCAGGTTTTTGTACAGTGTTGTTGTGTTTCCTCAGGTTATTGTGGAGTGTTGTTGTGTTTCCTCAGGTTTTTGTACAGTGTTGTTGTGTTTCCTCAGGTTTTTGTACAGTGTTGTTGTGTTTCCTCAGGTTATTGTACAGTGTTGATGTCTTTCCTCAGGTTATTGTGGAGTGTTGTTGTGTTACCTCAGGTTATTGTGCAGTGTTGTTGTGTTTCCTCAGGTTATTGTGCAGTGTTGTTGTGTTTCCTCAGTTTATTGTGCAGTGTTGTTGTGTTTCCTCAGGTTATTGTGCAGTGTTGTTGTGTTTCCTCAGGTTTTTGTACAGTGTTGTTGTGTTTCCTCAGGTTTTTGTACAGTGTTGTTGTGTTTCCTCAGGTTATTGTGCAGTGTTGTTGTGTTTCCTCAGGTTATTGTGCAGTGTTGTTGTGTTTCCTCAGGTTTTTGTACAGTGTTGTTGTGTTTCCTCAGGTTTTTGTACAGTGTTGTTGTGTTTCCTCAGGTTATTGTGCAGTGTTGTTGTGTTTCCTCAGGTTATTGTGCAGTGTTGTTGTGTTTCCTTAGGTTATTGTGCAGTGTTATTGTGTTTCCTCAGGCTATTGTGCAGTGTTATTGTGTTTCCTCAGGCTATTGTGCAGTGTTGTTGTGTTTCCTCAGGTTATTATGCAGTGTTGTTGTGTTTCCTCAGGTTTTTATACAGTGTTGTTGTGTTTCCTCAGGTTTTTGTACAGTGTTGTTGTGTTTCCTCAGGTTTTTGTACAGTGTTGTTGTGTTTCCTCAAATCAAATCACCTTTATTTATATAGCGCTTTTTACAATGGCAATTGTTTCAAAGCAGCTTCACAGTGGTAACAGGAAAATAATGCAACAGAATTTGATTCGGCTGTACAGCCGCTCTGGAGAAAACGGTGATGTCATCAGCTCATTTCAATTATCATATAGTGTCAATGCGGGCAGATCAGTAATATAGTTGAAATTTAGGTGTCCCCAACTGAGCAAGCCAAAAGCCAAAGGCGACGGTGGCAAGGAACCAAAACTCCTTCAGGGCCAGAATGGAGAAAAAAACCTTGGGAGAAACCAGGCTCAGTCGGGGTGCCAGTTCTCCTCTGGCCGACGAACAAATAGTGTATGATTATGATTCTGGCAACATTACAGGTCAGAAGTCATATTAGATAAATAGATATTCGTAGGATTATTCGAAAGATTGGAGTTGTCACGCCGGGGACGGGTTTAATTAGGATGTCGTGTCGATGCGGCATTTACAGGGGGGAGTTTAATTGACACTATTGTCTCTACAGACACTTCAGGGATATGGTCGTCATGTCCAGGCTAAGGTCCACCATCTGGTCTGGATACGGCCCGGATCCGGCCGACTGCAGTAAACCTCGGGATAAACAGAGAGACTAACATTAGCGTAGATGCCATTCTTCTTATGATGTAACGAGTACATCAGGTGTTATGGGAAGTGTTCCCGGTTCCGGCTGACCTAGTTAATGCAGCCTAAAACAATCATTTAACTGATTTGAATAATAGAAATTAAAAATGTTTTATGTGTATGCCATAGTAAAGAGATGTGTTTTTAGTCTAGATTTAAACTGACAGAGTGTGTCTGCTTCCCGAACAATGCTAGGAAGACTGTTCCAGAGTTTAGGTGCTAAATAGGAAAAGGACTGACCACCTGCAGTTGATTTTGATATTCTAGGTATTATCAACTGGCCAGAATTTTGAGACCGCAATAAACGTGATGGAGTATAATGCGTTAAGAGCTCGCTCAAGTACTGGGGCGCTAAACCATTTAGTGCTTTGTAAGTAATCAGCAAGATTTTAAAATGTATACGATGTTTAATAGGGAGCCAATGCAGTGTTGCCAGAACCGGGCTAATATGGTCATACTTCCTGGTTCTAGTAAGAACTCTAGCTGCTGCGTTTTGGACCAGCTGCAGTTTATTTATTAAGCGAGCAGGGCAACCACCCAGTAGAGCATTACAATAATCTAGCCTTGAGGTCATGAACGCATGAACTAACTGTTCAGCATTTTGCATTGAAAGCATGTGCCGTAATTTAGATATATTTTTAAGATGGTAGAATGCAGTTTTACAGATGCTAGAAACGTGGCTTTCAAATGAGAGATTGGTATCAAAGAGCACACCCAGGTTCCTAACTGACGACGAGGACTTGACAGAGTAGCCATCGAGTGTTAGACAGTATTCTAGGTTACTACTTGTGGAGTTTTTTTGCCCAATGATTAAAAATTCAGTTTTTTCTTAATTAAGTTGTAGGAAATTACTAGTCATCCAATTTTTTATATCAGCTATGCATTCTGATAATCTTGTGAATTGGTAAGTTTCGTCAGGGCGTGAAGAAATATAGAGCTGAGTATCGTCAGCATAACAATGAAAATTAACGCCATGCTTCCTAATAATATCTCCCAGTGGTAGCATGTACAGGGTGAAAAGCAACGGTCCTAGCACTGAGCCCTGCGGTACTCCATACTGAACTTGTGTTCGGTGTGACATCTCTTCATTTACTGCTACAAACTGATAATGGTCAGATAAGTATGATTTAAACCATGCCAATGAAGTTCCACTAATGCCAACATAATTTTCGAGTCTATTCAAAAGAATATTGTGGTCGATAGTATCGAATGCAGCGCTAAGATCGAGTAACACTAATAGAGATATACAACCACAATCGGATGATAAGAGTAAATCATTTGTAACTCTAATGAGAGCAGTCTCAGTACTATAATACGGTCTAAATCCTGACTGGAAATCCTCACAGATACCATTTCTTTCTAAAAAGGAGCATAATTGTGAGGACACTGCCTTTTCTAGTATTTTTGACAGAAAGGGTAGATTTGAGATTGGCCTGTAATTGACTAATTTTGTAGGATCAAGTTGCGGTTTTTTAACAAGTGGTTTAATAATAGCCAACTTAAAAGTTTTCGGTACATATCCTAATGTCAAGGATGAATTAATGATATTAAGGAGAGGATCTATGACATCTGGAAGCATCTCTTTTAGTAGTTTAGTCGGTATGGGGTCGAGCATACATGTTGTTGATTTTGATGATTTAACGAGTTTAGCCAATTCTTCTTCTCCTATAGCAGTGAATGAATGTAATTTTTCCTCAGTGACACTACAATGCACTGTCTGATGTGATACTGTAGTAGACGGATGCATGGTTATAATTTTTTTCCTAATATTATCAATCTTACAAGTAAAGAAGTTCATAAAGTCATTACTGCTGTGCTGTTTACAAACATCAGAAGGTGAAGCTTTATCTTTGGTTAATTTAGCCACTGTATCGAATAAATACCTAGGGTTGTGTTTGTTTTCTTCTAAGAGAGTCGAGAAATAAGCAGATCTAGCAGTTTTTAGGGCCTTTCTGTATGCAATCATGCTCCCTTTCCACGAAATGCGAAAAACTTCTAGTTTTGTTTTCTTCCAGCTGCGCTCCATTTTTCTGGCTGCTGTTTTAAGGGCCCGGGTGTGCTCGTTGTACCACGGCGTTGGACTATTTTCTTTAATCTTCTTTAAGCGCCGGGGAGCAACTGTGTCTAAAGTGCTGGAAAAGAGAGAGTCAATAGTTTCTGTTGCAACATCGAGTTCCTCTAGGCTATCTGGGATGCTGAGGAGATGAAACTGATGAGGAAGATTATTTACAAAGAAATCTTTAGTCGCAGCAGTGATAGTCCTGCCATATTTAAAGCGAGGGGACGGCTTTGCAGCCTTTGCTAAATTAAGTGTACATGATACTAGGTAATGATCTTGAGATGTCATCGCTCTGCTGCAGAATTTCAATGGTATCAACATTTATTCCATGTGACAGTATTAGGTCTAACGTATGATTACGGCGATGAGTGGGTCCTGACACGTGTTGCCTTACTCCAATAGAGTTTAGAATGTCTCTAAATGCCAATCCCAGTGCGTCTTTTTCATTGTCTACATGGATATTAAAATCACCAACAATTAGGACTTTATCTGCAGCCAGTACTAACTCTGATAGAAAATCAGCAAATTCTCTGGTAAGGGTTAGGGTTAGGGTTAGGGTTAGGGTTAGGGTTAGGTTAATCTGTATGGTGCCCTGGTGGCCTATATACAGTAGCCAGCACAAATGTCAAACAGGATTTATCGATTTCACTACATAACGTTACATAAAGCACCAAAACCTCAAAGGAATTATATTTGAAACTAGACTTGTGAGTAATACCGAAGATATTATTATAAATTACAGCAACACCTCCCCCTTTACCTTTCAGACGCGGCTCGTGTTTATAACAATAATCTTGGGGGGTGGACTCATTTAAAGTAATGTAATCGTCAGGTTTTAGCCAGGTTTCTGTCAAACACAGCACATCTAGGTTATGATCTGTAATCATATCATTAACAATAAGCGCTTTTGAGGAAAGGGATCGAATATTCAGCAACCCAAGCTTTATCATTTGATCATCTGTATTATATCTGTTGTTTATTTGTTGGACATCAATTAAATTTTTACCATTGAATGGTTTTGATGGTTTTTTGTATTTACTAATTGGAACAGACACAGTCCCTATGTGATAATATCTAGGTGAAAGAGTCTCTATGTGCTGGGATTTATCTGACTTCTGTGATGTGAGACAGCTAGCAGGCGGTCGGGTAAGCCAGTCCGTCTGCTTCCTGACCTGGGCCCCAGTTAGTCAAGGTTTAGCTCTAAGACTATGTGCCAAATTACTAGAGAGAAGAGCGGCACCATCCCAGGAAGGATGAATACCATCTTTTTTCAACAGGTCAGGTCTGCCCCAAAAGCTTTTCCAATTGTCTATGAACCCTATGTTATTTTGCGGACACCACTTAGACAACCAGCCATTGAGTGATGATAGTCTGCTAAGTGTCTCATCACTCCTTTTAACGGGGAGGGGACCAGAGCAAAAAACGTCATCTGCCATCGTACTTGCGAGTTTACACACCTCTTTAATGTTAATTTTGGTGATCTCCGACTGCCGAAGTCGAACATCATTTGTGCCGACGTGAATAATAATCTTAGAGAATTTACGATTAGCATTAGCCAGCACTTTTAAATTTGCTTTGATGTCAGGCGCTCTGGCTCCCGGTAAACATGTGACTATGGTGGCTGGTGTCTCTATTTTCACGTTCCGTGTAATAGAATCGCCAATAACTAGGGCACTTTCAACAGGATTCTCAGTGGGTGCATCACTGAGTGGGGAGAACCTGTTTGATGTTCTAATCGGAACGGAAGAGTGGTTTTTTGATCCGCGACTATGCCGTCTCACCGTCACCCAGTTGCCCTGCTGCACGGGCTCTACAGCCGGAACCGAACAATGTACAGAGTTCACTAAGCTATTCGCATCCAAAGCAGTGTCTAAAGCTGTTACATTCTCACTACTCTCAAATAAAGTCTGGATGCGTGTCTCTAATTCTGAAATCTTCTCCGTCAGCCTGACTATCTCCTTACATTTATCACATGTGAAGCCCTGTTCGCCAACGGAGAAAGATATACTAAACATGAAACATGCAGTGCAAGTGACAGTGACAGGAGAAGAAGACATGGCTTACCGTATTTGTTGATTAATCCAACTTACCACAGTTGTTTGATGGAGTCTATTTACTAATCCAACTCACCACAGTTGTTTAATGAACTCAGAAAACAAGAGACCCGAGTGCAGAGATGGCAAGCTAACAGGCTAGCGAAATGCTAACGCGTGATAGTGATTTCCTCAGGTTATTGTGCAGTGTTGTTGTGTTTCCTCAGGTTATTATGCAGTGTTGTTGTGTTTCCTCAGGTTATTGTACAGTGTTGTTGTGTTTCCTCAGGTTATTGTGCAGTGTTGTTGTGTTTCCTCAGGTTTTTGTACAGCGTTGTTGTGTTACCTGTGACTGTGGGCCTCAGAGCAGTCTGATACAGATGCAGAGGAGATCTCCAGATACACATGGGTTTGTTCCTTTTTTGTCACTTTAACAGAGAGTCTTGGATCTACATCAGACACCTGAGGCTCTTTTGCAGCACTGTGGGTGGAAACAAGAAATTCAGGCTTTGATCTTCCATACTGACGGTACTAGAAGAGATCATCTGTACCTCCAGTGGAGGAATAACTTCAGGACAACTCTACATTCTGTCCCTCATCAGCACCAACATCTGTTGTGTTCGGTTTGACGGTATTTCCAAAGACCGCAGCTGAAACAGAAGAGGAATGGGTTGCTTTATAGAAAGATTTCGTTGTAATCAGGAAATTAATGAATCAATCAATCAATCAATCACAGAAATACACACCTGCTAAGGCACAGAACAGAATAACTGAATGCAGATCCATTGTGCAAGTGTTCTCTCTGAGAAGAGTCAGACTGAATCGTTTCGTCTCTGTCAGACACGATGAGATCCTGTGAGATCTGTGAACACTGAGTCCCTCCTCTCTGAGACACATCATGTCTATATTTCACACTTGGGGAACAGAAGAAAGAGCCAATCACACTCATCAGTGTTTTCTCTGTGCTATTAATGTGTTTTATGTGTGATTTTGAATATATTTATGGCCTGCGAATTAAAATTCTAAAATGTGCCTTTCAATTTCCACTGCATTTACAAAACATTCTCTGTTTGAAAAGTTCAAGAAATATAAATTTTTACTCTGGATATTTAATTTTCCATTCCCAACATGATATAAGATATATAGTATTTTTTCTGTATCAAATCAAATTATATCAAGCAGCATTAGGCAAAATTCAGAATTTAAAAAACTAGGTTCATGAAAACCTTTCATGAATTTGAACTGGATTGGACTATCAGGAAGTGGAATGACAATCCATACAATTAATGTTAAGTTTATTTCACTTTATTTTAAGGTGTCCTTGTTACTGTGTAACTATACATTTTAGTACTGAGTTGTATTAATAAACTAAATGTACTAACACTATTAAAAAAGGTTCAGTATAGAATCCTAGGGTTTGACTCAGTTTGGAAGAACTCTTTATGCCAAAATGTTTCTATATTGGGAGAAAAGTCTAAATGATTGCATAATACATTCATGTTTAAAGGTGCAGTAAGTGATTTCTGAAAAACGCTGTTGAAAGTGGATCGGACTGAGCACCACAACAAACTTGTAGCCAATCAGCAGTAGGGGGCGTATACACTCATGATGGGGAGAAGAGAGACTGAGCAAGAGCGAGATTTGAGGAAAGACTGTAGAAAGAGACATTACAAAAGAGAAAAGGTCAGAGGAATGTCACTGGAAAAAAAAGGGTTATGATCCAACACATTCTCACTCCCAACTCGTCACATATTGACTCTTGGTCAGGACCTTCTGCGTCACTTTTTAGTGATCGAGACGAAGAGGTGTCGATAAGAGGAAGAAGAAGAATTGAGGGGAGCGGATCGTCGGAATGTTTTGCGGCAATTCATAACAGATTAGACATAATAGACATAATAATCTGACTGCATTCATCAGAGCGTCATACGTATGCGAATTTTGTTATAAAGGTTACTCAACGCGTAGAGATCATCATTGTAAACACGTCTGTAACGTGTGTTTCGACGCTGATTGTTACAGCTTCCCTAAAAGAACTGTGCATTGTCCCGATTGCTTGCGCTACTGCAAGTCCAGTTACTGCTACGAGATGCATAAAATCCCCTGTGCGATGTTATAAAATATTGCAAACTATGTAACAGACAACCGCACAAATGTGCTCCCTTCCGATGTGTGCATTGCAACGAATTTCTGCCGAGTCTGGGGGTACATCGGTGCTTCATACAGCCCCTATGGCGTTCTCAGGAGGCAGTTTGATGACAAGGTTGAAATTCTGCAGAATGCGTACGGTTTACGAATCGAGGTACTCTGGGAATGTGAATGGGGCAGAATGAAAAAGACTGATCCCTCTGTGATGGAATTTATGAGCACTTATTCAGCTCCCGAGAGATTGAAGCCAAGAGACACCCTGTTTGGGGGTCGTACTAATGCTCATAAACTCTATCACAAAACTACTGACGCTGAAAAAATAAGTTACGTAGATTTTGCGAGCTTATACCCATTTTGTCAGGCTAGGAAAAGCTATCCGATCGGTCACCCCCAAATCATTTTCAAAGATTTTGAACCGATCAAATTATTATTACTGAACGATTATTAGGCCTGCACGATTCTGGGGAAAATATGAATCACGATTTTTTAGCTTAGAATTGATATCACGATTCTCTGCAATGATTTTTTTCTCATGAAGTGTAATGTTTATTGCACACATGAACCATGACAAAACAAATTGGCAGTACCAAAAATATTTGTTTTGGCACATAGAACATTGCACATCACCACAAGCCTGTAAACATAGAGGCTTCAATGAATAAAGAAGAAACACTCTTTAACTGCTTGTCTTTTGTACAATTAACATTCAACTTAATTGAAGTTTAACATTCAAGTTTAACGCACTGCGCTGAATATGGCCTGAACATGGCTCTAAATAGGCTAATTGAAACGTCATTCAACATTCTGAGGGTTCAGTGTCTAAAGAAAAGGAGCATCAATTGGCCATTGAAGTGCAGTTACAGTATCAAAAATTAATAATTTATTTTGTATATATAGCAGCACATTGTCTTTAATTGCTGGCCTTTTAGTAGTTTAATGTTTCTTGAGCCAACTCCACACACCTGTAAATGAAGGCTTCAATGAAAAAAGAAAACAAACATTCAATTGGCCGTTCAATTAGGCTCTAAAAATTGTAACATAAATAAGCATAAATAAAACACAAATCTGCCAACCTACTAAGGCATCAATGACAAAAGAAAATGAATATTAATTTGGCCATTACAAAAGAGTAAATTAAATGATATTTTTTTGGGGACATAGGCCTCTCACATAACCCTATATGTGACCCTGAATATGGCACTTAAAGATTCCTGGCCAGAAACACAAGTCTATCAACATGCTCTGGCTTTAGTGATGCACGGTGGCATGTCACAATGTTGCCCCCTGTACTGAACAGCCGCTCAGAAGGTGAGCTGGTAGCTGGAATGCATAGGTATTTCTTCACCAACACAGACAACCGTGGATATACATTGCTATTTTGTCGCCACCAGATTAAGGGGTCATCTTCACTGTCGATGTTGCATGTCAGAAGATATGCCTCCAGCTCTGTGGACACTGCTTGCTCTAGAGAAGAGGACTTGTCGTCATTGCCTTGTGCTGCTTTGAAGTCTTTCGGCCCTTCTTAATGGGGGGTGCTGGGGAGGCATTTGGCTGGGGATTTAAAATGAATTAATAATCTCAATCAATATTAAGTAATATAATATCACAACAGTTCAGGACTAGACAATTGTATTGAAATGTGGAAATGACCTTACCATAGCTAGAGTTATGCCAGTCATCTCGTCTGTCAGTCTCGCTCTAACTGTGGCTTTCTTCTCCTCACTGATGTAGTTCATCTTGAACTTAGGATCGAAGGTTGTGGCCATGTCGAGTAGATCCTGAGTTTGGGGATCATTGTACTTCTCTTGCAGATATTTCAGGATGTTTGACTTGATTGATTTTGTGAATTCTGTGTCATCCTCTTGCACAGCAAGAAACCGGCTTCACAGAGGATATGCTGACATATAGTTCTCCAGAGAGGGCATCTGTGAATTCAGCCAGAGGACTTAGGGTGTTGTTCATTGCCTCAAGGACTTCTATGTCCTGCCATGTGGGCACTAGGTCTTTCAATCACTGAGGACCTGTGAAATGGCTGGAAGCTGTTCCAGGATCCTCTGAATCATCTCTTGCCTTGATCCCCATCTTGTTGGGCACTCTGTTTTCAGTTGATGCTCAGGGAGTTTGAGCTCTTTCTGGACCATGGCAAGGTTTCTCCTCCGTAGCCAGCTGTGACTGAAAGTGCTCACAATCTTTCTGTAAAGGCCTGTGACACGGTCAATTCGTGGATCTTTCATGGCATTTTCTAAAAGAAAAATACAACAAATCTGAATGAATACAACACAAACTATTAGTCTGTGTAGTATCACAAATAACTTTATTTATTTATTTATTTGTAGTAGTAGTATGCCCTACAGTACAAGGGCTAACTTGGTCACACACACACACACACACACACACATACACACACACACACACACATAGTCAGTCAGACAGACACACACAGTCACAGTTAAACACACACACAGACAGTCACACACACACACACACACACAGAGTCAGTCAGACAGACACACACTCACAGTCACAGTTACACGCACACACACCAACTCACCAATTGCCAGATGTAGCCTATGGCCAAAACATTGGAGCCTGGTCCAGTTGTTGATGGAGATTGCCTTCACTATGTTTGATCCATTGTCTGTTGTTATACATGCCATTTTCTCCTCTTCCAAACTCCAAGATTCTAGGGCATCCTTCAGTCCCTGTGCCAAGATTTCACCTTTGTGGTCGTCGGGGAAAAAAGCAGTCTGTAGGCACTTGCTCTTCATGGTGAAATCAGTCGCTATGAAGTGGACAGTTAGGCTCATGTACAGTTCCATTGTTTCAGCTGGACCATAAATCCGTCGTTGCTGAAAAATAATCCGCTTGCTGCACTTCTGCCTCGACTACAGTCCGCACTTTCTTGTACATAGCTGGCAGTGCAACGTATGAAAAATAGTTGCGGGATGGTATTGAGTAGCGTTTGTCCAATGTATGGATCATCTTTTAAAATCCGTCACGTTCTACGTTGTATATTGGAACCATATCTTTTGCTAGATGGTAAGCAATGGCTTCTGTTATTTCCTTCCTCCTACTGGAGTTATGTGGGTATGGCGTCGCATTGTGCAAGGTGTCCGTAATAGATGTCTGCGTTTTTGGACGACTTTCGGACCTCTTGCCTTGTACTGCTTTATCATATTGCACTTTGTGGTGACGTTTGAGGTGCTGGTAAAGATTTGTGGTGTTACCTTGCGGTGCTACAACAGGGGCAAAGCACGCCTTGCAAATCACATCAGACTGACCCTCGTCTTCTTGCTTGAATCCAAAATACTTCCACACCACCAAATGTGAGCCTTTTTTCGGAACAAGTTCGGTTTGAGACTGAGTGGTTGGCTGATTCTCGTCACTAGTGTAGGATTGAAAATAATCAAAGATATTTGATATTTGAAATTGAACAAAGACATTTGCTTCACTGTTTTCAACCCCCATCTTTCTTATCAGAAGGGCCATTTGGAATTCCTAAAGACAAAGAGATGCTGAAGGCCTGTAGGCCAAAATGTGTCACACCTTTAGTACAGTGGGGGAAGTTTGGTCTGATTGGTCAGTTTGAATGTCTCACATTAGGGTTTCAGTCACATGGTCAAGGAACAGATAAAAAGAAGATGTAACTGTTGCTCTGGGTCTTCTTTTATTCTCTGTCTCTCTTGATTCTCTGGCTCTCTCTCTTCTTGGGGGCCTTCTCTTTGGCTCTTCTCTTCTTTGCTCTCTTCTTCTCTTTGTCTCTTTCTCTCTCTCTCTCCCTCTCTCTCACTTTCTATCCCTCAGGTAACATTCTATTCATGCTGGGTACGATAAATGGTATAAGTTTTTATCATCTCATACATCTATTTTGAAACTATTTTAAGTGTAACCATAACCAGATTTTGTCATTAAATCCTTTCTATTACAAATGATGTGCTAACTAGTTTTGATTTGGTATTGACTTTGAAGTGCTACCTATTGCAATACAATATAGTCACATTCTAGCAACGCTCTCCCACACATTTTGCTATTGTAACTGCCCTGCAGCCTGAACCACTGTAGGCGACCCACCCTTACACTAGGACCTGGGTTTTCATCAATATCCATTTTGTTTATTTCCGAACTACCGCGCTCGCTCAATGAGTGAAACACGTGACTAAAAGGTGCTTTGTCATTGGCTGAGGGTGAAGCCTGAACTGACGAGTGAAACACGTGACTAAAAGGAGCTTTGTCATTGGCTGAGGGTGAAGCCCTGAACTTTGTGAGAGCTGTCCTTCCAAAATAAAGGCCGAATTTTTTTTGTTTTTTTTTAAATCGAAGTCATTTAAAAATTAAATCGTGAACAGGGTGAATCGAGATCGCGATTTTATAATGATTTCTCGTGCAGGGCTAATGATTATTACGGTGTTATCAAAGCTACCGTGTACCCTCCTCGCAAATTACAGCACTTACAGATGCAACGGAAAACTCATGTTCTTGTTATGCCGTACATGCGCCCATGCTCAAAACCAAACAACGAGCTGTACCCACGTGGATGAGGAGAGGGCACTCGAGGGGTGTTGGGTCAGTATCAACCTTTTAAAAGCCATTGAGAAGGGATATGTAAAGAAAAGATCAGCCACAACCACGCTCAGAGGTCTATCAACAAATTACTGCTAAACAGTTTATGGGGTCAGTTCTCTATGCGCGAACGGCTAGCTCAAACCGCGCTTGTGAAAGACCCCAAACCTTTCACCACAATTGTTTTTGGCGAAACCGAAACCATGACATATTTCATATTTGTCTTGGGTGACGTAGCTCTTATCCAGCATCAACCCACAAAAGGTGATGTTTGTGAGACTCGTGACATTAACGTGTTTGTAGGGGCCTTTACAACAGCGCACGCTCGACTGGAGTTGTACGAACTCATGGACAAACTCGGCGACCGCCTGTTATACTCTGACACAGACAGCGTTATTTTCGTGTCCAGAGAGGGTGACTGGGACCCACCTCTGGGAGATCATTTGGGAGAGCTGACGAACGAAGACGAAGATGGGGATTATATCACAGAGTTTTGCTCCAGCGGGCCAAAATCTTACGGATATCGTACAGCCAAAGGTAAAGTGTGCATGAAAGCTAAGGGTATAACGCTGAACGCTAAAAATTCAATATCCATTTAGTTGTGTAATAAGTGGTCCATCAAATTCGGGGTTATTTTATAAAAATAAAAAAAAATGTTGGAAAATGGTTTGAATTCGATTTCTAAAAAAATTGAAAACATTGTTTTTTTTGTACGGTTGTTGGCAACCACTGTATGATGAATTACTTAAATTGTATGCCATTAAATTTGTGGAAGGAATACCACCGAATCTGGATGATGATGATTTACTACCTGTCAGCAAAAGAAGAACATGATAAAAAAAAAATATGTTTTTTAGTTTTTTAGTTTCATTGTCCAACCCCTTTATATTATACATGAGAATCATTTGAGATGTTTTAATAGTTTTTACATTTGACAGTTTTATGAATGGATACATTTCATTGTGAACTAAAGGACAGTGTTATAAGGGTATAATGTATCTCATACGTCATGTTTTCACTCAAATTACTTTTATTCATTGCTCCCATTACTTCTCTGATATACATATTACTGTAATTGACAGTTACATCTGTCTTCATCTCTGTCTCTGTGTTTCTCTCTTGTCTCTCATTGTAACAGGTTTTTGTCTAGAGCTGATGTGTTTCCTGTGACTGTGGGTCTCAGAGCACAGTAATACAGAGCAGAGTCTGACACAGATGCAGAGGAGATCTCCAGATACACACGGGTTTGTTCCTTTTTTTTTTCAATTTTAACAGCGAGTCTTGGATCTGCACCTGAGCTTCTTTTGCACTACTGAGTACAAGAAATTCAGGTTTTGATCTACCATACTGACCATATATTACCATATATTATACCAGTGGAGATAATCTGAAGTAGAAGAGGAATAAATGCAGGACAATGTAATATCTGAACCCTGATCCTCAAATACATCTATTTTGTCTGGTTTGATGACATTTCCGAAGACTGCAGCTGAAAAAAATAGAAAGTACACACAATCTCACAGTTTTAGTGAGATTGTTTTTTAGTAAAACTCATTGTTGACAAAAAATAAATAAGCAAATAAATATACACACCTGCTGAGACACAGAAGAGAATGACCGAATGAAGATCCATTATACTGTACAAGTGTTCACTCAGAGAAGAGTCAGACTGTCTGTCTCTGTCAGAAATCATTACATCATGTCAGATCTGTGAACACCGAGTCCCTCCTCTATAAGCATGTCATTCACACCTGAGCTACAAAACAGAAGCCAATTACATTCATTAATATATTATCTTGTGTTTTGTGTTATATTGTAATTTAGGCTATGTTATACATGTAATAAACCCCGTAAGTCCTGCAAAAAGAATTTCTCCTGCAATTTGATCAGTCCCACAGTTTCCACTGCATTTGATACATTTAGTTGTATTCAATTAAATGTTCAATTTTTAATTTTCACTCATGGAGGTTATTCAATTTTACATTTTCAATATAATATTCAGGCCATACCATAGTGTTTTGTAGTAGTATTGTTGTTTTAAATAATAAATCCACATTGTAGCCTTGGGCAAAATTTAGAATTTGAAGAGTTGGTTCACCCAAAAATGAAATCTCTGTCATTAATTCCTCACCCCCATGTCGTTCCAAACCCGTAAGACCTTCGTTCATCTTCGGAACACGAACACGAAGATATTTTTGATGAAATCCGAGAGTTTTCTGACCCCACATAAACAGCAACACAACGGCCACTTTCAAGGCCCAGAAAGGTAGTAAAGAGAGATTGTTTAAATAGTCCATTTCATCATAAGTTTGAATTTTAACCAGGAATTTAAATTAGAATGAAAATTCATAAATTTCAAGTTAAATAGATTTCAAATGTCTTAACAATTAACAAAGTATATTTCAGATATTAAGAGAAAACTGTTTAGCACACTGTAATGCAAAGTTAAAATGTTTAGTTGCAGGGGTTGGAGGAAAAGATGCACATGAGACAAGAGCTGGCATATTTTCCTCGGGTTTAATAAAATCGCTGTAATAAAAGGGCCGTCACACTCATCCACATACATAGGGGATTGAGTGAGAAAAAGTATACAAATAAACATTCAACTCAGGTCACAATTAGAAAGAGGAAAATAAAAGGAAGTGCACAAAAAAGTCGGCAGAGCGGTTATCTCTTCTCCTGTGACTGTTACAACACACTTATTTTTCTCTGATAATGTTTCTAAATTCTAAATATGTGCTGAGCGCTTTTTCATTGGGATTTTTCACATTTCATTGAGCTCCAGCCACAGGTTCACAATCAATCAATGGAAACCACTCAACCACATGACACTGAACCAGAACACATAACACACTAAACACACCCAGAACATACACAAGAACAGAACACTCGTTAGTGTTATTCTATTTATCATTGTACTATGTATCATTACCAAATGTATTGATTGTCAGTGGAAATAAATTCGATGCACAAAAATGAGAATTAATCTGCATGTAAGATAAAACTCATAGATTGCAGGATTATACTATTGGAAAAACTCACAAAATGAAAAAAAGTCTCTTCTGTCTCACTTTAAGTCATACAGCGCCACCTCCTGGCAAAACAGTTTTCTGTACAATTTCAGTCAAATGGGAGATGTGAACCTTTGACTATATGAATTTATATGTTATGACCTGTTTCAGCAAAAGGACAGACTATTGCAGTGATGATGCATTGGCATTTGGGACAGGATGAAGTAAGTGTCTGAAGCTTCGCCTTTCTTTAAATAATGTAAATCAAATCGAAAACAAATATTCTGTGTTTATGTAATCTGTTTAAAAAGAGAGAGATGTCAGTCGTTCGCGAGCCTCTTCATTAGTGTTAATGCGGCCACGCCCACGGAGCGCGCATTCTTTTAAGATTCAAATACTGACGCGATCCATGCAAGCAGAGTCAATGCCCACATCAACTCAAATAAACACATCAAAATCCATGCATGTACTTTACATCGTTTTGAGACGTGGTGAGGAATAATCCTGGAATAATTTACCCCAGAAGAAAAGCTATTTATTTCTAAGAGCAACGGATTCAGCCGCTGATTGTGAGGTACATTTATTCTGTTAGTGTCTGTGAATATAAAACCGCAAAAAAAGACAGTTTAAATATGAATCCTGCTGCAACATAAAATGTCATAGACGTAAGACTGTTTAGAAAAGATTTCTTTGGCCTGTTTTGGACAGATTATGAAGTGTTTATTGTAAAATAGCCTAGTGTCACATCACTAAGCTCTTGTTCGCAAATTTCTGCTCAGATGCTATATAGTACCAGTCAAACTTTTTGTGTTCAGGCTACTTGTTGTGCCATTAAAACGTATGTTGTTTCATATTGATGTTTAAATATTATAGCCTAATGTTATTTTTTAATTTAATCTATGTTGATTATGAAAAGTGAACAGCACGAGTAATAAAGGACACATCAGATGCACAATATATCAGAAGACATGGAGTTTGTCAGAAATGATTTTGACCACTTCATTAAGTTTTGTTTTGTAGAAAGCCTTTCTTTAAAGTGAATTTCATTTTGTATAAATTGTATCTTAATTTCAATCAATGTTTCATCAGCCAATTGCCTGGATTTAATAAATAAGAAGCAAATATAGCAGACAATAGCCTATAATCATAACATTGCACGGTGCGTCTCATAAATGAATCGAAACTCAAAATGATATTTGAGTATTGTGTGTATCGGATAGTTTACAAAATCAAATGATTCAGAAAATGTTTGCCATTGAAATGACTGGGAAAAAAGTGTCCCAATCAACCTGAATTCACTCTATACCCTTTGAAATCATAATTGCATTGCATTATGTTGTTTTAAATGCCAAATATTTTACTTATAACATTCATCATTACCAATTATTCAGTTATTTGTATTTACTGAATACTGAATTGTGTTTTTTTTAGCATGAGACTTCTTTCAAAAACATTAAAAATAGTAGTCAAATCTTTTGATAATTTAAAATATAATAGGTCTTTATAATGTGCCTTTGATAACTATATTCTAAATAAACTACAACAAAATATATTTCTTTTGTCCTGTTGCTTAGCTCCCTCTCACATACCTGACTCAAAGGCTCATTCATTATGCAGCTCATTATGGGTTCTATTGTCTCCTCAGGTGTAAATCACAGCATTATGCATGATCATTCACACCCTTCGCATACGGCCTTTTTAAAGAAAAAGTGTCTTACAAAATTTAAATCAATATATTGTTTTATGTGAATGAGCAGGCACAATGATTCTCACATCAGTTTGAAGCAAAAACTCTAGGCAACACCACCCATTAGTCAAAAGTCTTGTGGACACATATCTATTGTGTGTTTTGTGGCCTTAATTCAGTGACTTACATTTTTTGTTTTTTCAAAAACCACGCATAAACGTTATTCTCTCAAAAATACAAGCATGTACATACATGTTGCTCACATATTATGGTAGCCCAGTTTGTGCTGAATATGGTGTAACGACACTTGCCATTAATGTGTTTATAAGGAACTGAAAAAAGCACAAATGTCAGAGCATGTCAAAACTTCTAAAGGGCCCCAAAACAGTTCAGACTTCAGAGGGTTAATGATGGCATGGGATGTTTTTGTATGATGCCGTTAGATTTCCTGTCACTGTGGGCACCAGGGCACAGTAATACAGAGCAGAATCTGCCTGTACAGCAGAGGAGATCTTCAGATCCACACGTTTAGTATCTTGATGAACTTCAGCAGAAAATCTGTCTGGTCTATCTTCACTCATAGCTCCATGTTGGAAGATGTAAAGGAGGAACTCCGGTTTGGATCTGGGATATTGTCTGTACCATTGTAAATTCTGTACATTACCCGTATAGTCTTTGTAACTGCAGGACAGAGTAACAGCGTCACCAATGAGTCTGTTTTCATTCATTGACAAGGGTTTTATTGAATCTGCCTCTGTGTGGCCTATAAATGGAGAATAAAAGCCTAATTAGAGAAATCAAACTGTAGCTAAACCGTAGAAAGTAGTAGTAAACGTAATATTTATCTTACCAATAAACGTCCAAAAAAAGAGAGTGAAAATAATCATGATAGCAGAAATCTGAAGGAGAATCTGAAAGCCTTGAGTATCATTCAGACTGAATACTGACAACCTCCTTCAGATGAAAATGCTTCTACACCATGATATTAAGCTCCACCTTCTGGCAATATGATTTACTTCTGTAATGGAGTCTTTATGCTAAAACCAGTTCATGTGACCTGTGGTTCAAAGTCTGCAGCTTGTATTAAAGAAAAGGCCACAGACTGTAATACTTTGTTAAACTTTAGCTGAAAACATTAAACGCTGGAGACATTTCTCTCTCACATGTTTTTGAAACACAGACGCAAGATAATGACACTTACCCCTTGACCACAGACGAGTCTTTAGCCTAGTCCAAGACTAAAATGCATGTTTGAGCTGTTTTAACTGAAAGCAACTTGCACTGATATATCTTAAAATCTCTCAGTGCCATTGTTTTGTCTCCAGATGCACACCAGTAATGTTTTTTTTTCTTCTAAGGCACATTTGTAAAAGCTACTTAATGTCCTAATATAACTAAGGTCTACTCCTGGCTTAATCTAAGTGCTCATTGTTTCTTTTTTCACCATTTTAAATGAACAGTTTGAACAAATATTCCATGTAGCACCACGGTTAATTTGAGGTATTAAAAAACAGCATGCATAATAAAAATAAAAATAAATAAGGATTAGACAATTGTTAAAATACTATTAGATGGAGTTTGGCATGTCACACCACAGGAGAAAAATGCCTTAGTACAAGTACTTTATTCATAATCAAAACATTGTTTTTGTGCAGTGTTGTTGCGTTTCCTCAGGTTATTGTGCAGTGTTGTTGCGTTTCCTCAGGTTATTGTGCAGTGTTGTTGCGTTTCCTCAGGTTATTGTGCAGTGTTGTTGCGTTTCCTCAGGTTATTGTGCAGTGTTGTTGCGTGTCCTCAGGTTATTGTGCAGTGTTGTTGCGTTTCCTCAGGTTATTGTGCAGTGTTGTTGCGTTTCCTCAGGTTATTGTGCAGTGTTGTTGCGTTTCCTCAGGTTATTGTGCAGTGTTGTTGCGTTTCCTCAGGTTATTGTGCAGTGTTGTTGCGTTTCCTCAGGTTATTGTGCAGTGTTGTTGCGTTTCCTCAGGTTAATGTGCAGTGTTGTTGCGTTTCCTCAGGTTATTGTGCAGTGTTGTTGCGTTTCCTCAGGTTAATGTGCAGTGTTGTTGCGTTTCCTCAGGTTATTGTTCTGTGTTGTTGCGTTTCCTCAGGTTATTGTGCAGTGTTGTTGCGTTTCCTCAGGTTATTGTGCAGTGTTGTTGCGTTTCCTCAGGTTATTGTGCAGTTTTGTTGCGTTTCCTCAGGTTATTGTGCAGTGTTGTTGCGTTTCCTCAGGTTATTGTGCAGTGTTGTTGCGTTTCCTCAGGTTATTGTGCAGTGTTGTTGCGTTTCCTCAGGTTATTGTACAGTTTTGTTGCGTTTCCTCAGGTTATTGTGCAGTTTTGTTGCGTTTCCTCAGGTTATTGTGCAGTGTTGTTGCGTTTCCTCAGGTTATTGTGCAGTTTTGTTGCGTTTCCTCAGGTTATTGTGCAGTGTTGTTGCGTTTCCTCAGGTTATTGTGCAGTGTTGTTGCGTTTCCTCAGGTTATTGTGCAGTGTTGTTGCGTTTCCTCAGGTTATTGTGCAGTGTTGTTGCGTTTCCTCAGGTTATTGTGCAGTGTTGTTGCGTTTCCTCAGGTTATTGTGCAGTTTTGTTGCGTTTCCTCAGGTTATTGTGCAGTGTTGTTGCGTTTCCTCAGGTTATTGTGCAGTGTTGTTGCGTTTCCTCAGGTTATTGTGCAGTGTTGTTGCGTTTCCTCAGGTTATTGTTCTGTGTTGTTGCGTTTCCTCAGGTTATTGTGCAGTGTTGTTGCGTTTCCTCAGGTTATTGTGCAGTGTTGTTGCGTTTCCTCAGGTTATTGTGCAGTGTTGTTGCGTTTCCTCAGGTTATTGTGCAGTGTTGTTGCGTTTCCTCAGGTTATTGTGCAGTGTTGTTGCGTTTCCTCAGGTTATTGTGCAGTTTTGTTGCGTTTCCTCAGGTTATTGTGCAGTGTTGTTGCGTTTCCTCAGGTTATTGTGCAGTTTTGTTGCGTTTCCTCAGGTTATTGTGCAGTTTTGTTGCGTTTCCTCAGGTTATTGTGCAGTTTTGTTGCGTTTCCTCAGGTTATTGTGCAGTTTTGTTGCGTTTCCTCAGGTTATTGTGCAGTGTTGTTGCATTTCCTCAGGTTATTGTGCAGTGTTGTTGCGTTTCCTCAGGTTGTTTCCCGCCACTCATCTGTCTCCCGAGTTACCATCGTTATTAGTTCATTTGTGTCAGCTGTGTGTCATCATTAGCCTCATTGTGTTCACTATTTAAGTTCCTCCCGTTCCTTCAGTCTCTGTCTGATGCTAAGTTGTGTTTATCCTGCCTTTATGCTGATGTACATTAAAACTTGGAGTATTTTGGATTGAGTTTTTCTGTCTTCCTCTTGCATGAGCACATTGTGACAGTAATGTTAAGTCACATTTGTCAAGCTAATTGTGATGCACAATGTGAAAATAATTCAGGATGGCTCTACATATCTAGTAGAATATGTATTATGTATCTTTTATATTTATCTCTTTTCATTTTTCTTTAATTTGCCTTTATACATTTTTACAGAAGTCACCACTCACAGGTGTTTCCACAAGTGTAATTATATTGTGCAAATTATAGATTGTGGGTTTGATGTGGCTTTAGATCAAAGTGAAAAATGATTTTCAGTTTTTGTAAAGTGTCTCAGGCACTTTGTGTCACTGGGGTCCAACTCTCAGAGCACAATAATAGAGAGCTGAATCTGACAGAGTTACACTGTTAATAATGAGTTCAGTGGAGGTTTGGGATGTAGTCGACTGAAACCGACGGTCTGGTATATCCTCAGCTCCGTATGTTCGAGCACCTTTCCACAGTAAATACTGAGGTTCTCTGTTTGGATACTGTCTGAACCAGTAAAGATAAACATTATTGCTTTTAGTTTCATATGAGCAGCTCAGTGTCACTGACTCTCCTTCTCTCATGATTATATTATCCTTGCCTTTTGGTTCAATGCTGTCAGCAAATATACCTGCAAGAGAATTAATTATATTTTACAAAAGTTGAATTAAACCCCTGTCCAAAAATTAACAATATATAATGTCAGCATTATCTATTAAATAATGTGCATAATTAACACTTTGAATCCTCAACATATTTTAGTGCTGATATATGAAGTGCACTTTACCTGGTACTGTTATAAGAATCAGTAGGATACATCTCTCCATGGTGGGACATTTACTGAATAGTCCTATCAGTATATGCTTTATGATTTTAAATGTATGACTGTAATGAGAGTCATTTGTGCAGCTATATTGTCTGTAAATGTGGGTGTGGTTTGGGTTTCTGATATTTAAACCACTTCTGTCTTGCCACATTAAAACTGAGATCAATAACTGTCAATGAATAGGATTTCTCTTGATCTATTGTTCTTGATCTATTATATATATATAGCTCAGAGTCTCTTTGTGTGTGTGATATCTTTGATTATTCTGGCGTCTGTATTCTGTGTGTTGGGAAAAATACCATTAGCATTTGGAAAGTAAATAGTCATTCACTCAGTTCAGTTCAATCTATCGTTTTTGTTGTAACTTCACCCCCTAGTGGCAGATGACAAACATTTACATGTGTCACGAAAATGATGCATTAACGTTTTCCCAGTTTACACTTTTGCCTTTCATGGGAAAAATATACATTTTAAGAAGTCTGTAAAAGAAAAACATGACAGTTTGTTTCAGAATAAAGTGTGACTAGCAATCTTGTCTAATCAATTCACTTTAAAATTGTATGCTACACATTTCACTAACTGAACAAAAACAATGAGCTGCGTTCATAACTACCGTCATAACTAATCATATCGTGATGCTTTGCAAACTCTGCTGTGTGTTAATGAGTTTTGGAGGAGGCATGGCTTTGGAGATGCTATAAGGGAGGGTGGATCTCATGCTTTCAAAGCTAACTTGCTATTGCTAGCCCCTCCGAAAATTGCCTGCCCTACCTTTAACCTTTGTTCTTGACTTAAATAAAATGTGAAGTAAAATCTTTAATCTAGAACTATGCAATAAAAACCTTAACCATCATTTAAGAACAGCAAGAACCATTAAGTGGATAACAAAGTGTCTACAAACATTACAAGAGTCAAATTTTATGTTTTATGTTTATGTTTCAGTTTAAATAGCCTTTGTTGAGGACTTTACAGA
Organism: Coreius guichenoti; assembly: GCA_039654105.1. NCBI lineage: Eukaryota > Metazoa > Chordata > Actinopteri > Cypriniformes > Gobionidae > Coreius > Coreius guichenoti. Next base: position 44,668,228 of record CM077175.1, read on the forward strand.
GCTGTTATCAACAGTCTCTTCTGAGTTTGACTGTTTTACTATTGCTGGGGATTTTAACATTCACATTGATAATGCTGAATCCAGTACAGCAAAAGATCTCATGACTGTTCTTAACACTTTTGATCTGACTCAGCATGTACATGGACCCACACACAATCATGGACACTCTAGATTTACTTATCAGCGAGGGTCTAAACATTTCATCGATTGTTATTAAGGATGTAGCACTGTCTGATCATTTCTGTATTTTCTTTGATATATTGATCTCTTCTGCCACTGAAGCTAGATCTGTCTCTGTCAAAAAGAGAGGCTTAAATAAGAATACTAGTGTGCTGTTTATGAAGGCCATATCTCTGACACAAGCATATCTGCAGACCCTGTTGATTTTCTGTTGCTCCTTGATTACTTTAACTCCAAAGTCAAGAATGTCATTGATGACATTGCTCCTGTGAAAATCAGGAAAAAGAATGGCAGACCTAAAGCTCCTTGGAGAAACACAACAGCAGTTCAAAGTATGAAAAGAAAATGCAGAAAAGCTAGACAGACCTGCACTCCTTTTGCTACTGTAGAGAGACTAACAAACCCCCCGAGTCACATTCCCAGTGAATTGCTCTCCGAAATCAAATGCAATGAGTTTGCCTCCTTTTTTTTCTGAGAAGATCAATAATATCAGACAGATGATCAGGATATCCTCGTGTTGTGCTGAGGTCAGAGATACTCGTCCACTATTTCAGAAATTAGTCACTATGTCTGATTTCGAGGCAATTGATGGTAAAATTTTGGAAGAAACGGTACAGCACCTTAAAACATCATCCTGCACCCTCGACACACTCCCCACTTCTTTTTTCAAAAGTGTGTTTAACTGTCTAGAAGCAGATCTGCTAGAAGTGGTCATTTCCTCACTTCTTTCTGGGACTTTTCCAAACTCCCTTAAAACTGCAGTTGTTAAGCCTCTCCTGAAAAAGAGCAATCTGGATAAGACCATTTTAAGCAACTATAGACCAATCTTAAATCTCCCCTTTATAGGCAAGATAATCCAAAAAGTTGTTTTCAATCAGCTGAATAAATTCTTAAGATCAAATGGATATTTGGACAATTTTCAGTCTGGCTTCCGACCGCATGACATAGAACTGTAATCCTGACTGTTTTTGTTAAATACTACCTTTCTAAGGTCATGACAATCATGGCGTTAAAATTATTAAAATCTTTTTCCATCAATAGAATGAGTGTGAGAATCTGTTCTGTATATCTGTCTTTGAGATCACTCTGGTTTGTGTGTGGACTCAGAAGGTTTCCTGTGACTGTGGGCCGCACAGCACAGAAGTACAGAGCCGAATCAGACACTGCCGCAGGGAAGATCTCTAGCTCCATGCGTCTGATGTCTTTTCTGTTGGCCATTGTTATCCCAGGAACCTGAGGAGCAGCATGTGTTATGATCCCAGACGATTCCATCATGAGGAACTGAGCTGCTGAACTAGGGAATTGACGGTACCAATATAAATCGTAAACCGTGCCAGTGTAGTCGCAAAATAGCATAACTTTCTCATCTGCTTTAGCAATTACTGTATCATTGTGGGATAATATGATGTCTTCAGCAGTAACAACACCTGAAAACAATCAGAAGAGCAATGAGCATGTTTTACAAGAAGAATTCTGCATTGCATACAGGGAAACCTCTAATGATTTGAAAACTTACCTCTAAATGTTATTAGGAGAGATTATATTAAGAAGAATACAGCAAATGTCAACATGATGCTTTACCAGTCAGGAGAAAAGCACAGGTTTGCTGAAACAAGCAGTTCCTTATGTCATCTTTGTAGAGCTGTTTACTCCTCCTCCACTTGAGCATTTGAGTCTCATGAGAAGTGTTACTGTACGAGGACCATTGGGTTTTACAGTCATAGGAGGTATCAAGACATTAAAGTGTGAGTTTCAGGGATCTCTGTATATCAAATCAAATCACCTTTATTTATATAGCGCTTTTTACAATGGCAATTGTTTCAAAGCAGCTTCACAATGGTAACAGGAAAATAATGCAACAGAATTTGATTCGGCTGTACAGCCGCTCTGGAGAAAACGGTGATGTCATCAGCTCATTTCAATTATCATATAGTGTCAATGCGGGCGGATCAGTAATATAATTGAAATTTAGGTGTCCCTACCTAATATCAATTATCTCTTTATATGGTTTATTCTGACTGGCTTTAAAAGCAGAAAGTTGATTGCAGATCTGTGAGATGGGATTTTTGTCAAAGAGGAGCTCAAGACTTCTTCAAAATAATGTGTAGAGTAACTGTTTGTCTCCCTCTTCTGCATTGAAAGAGTCATTACAAGGTTGCAAATATCATAACCCATCAGAAAGTGTAACTCAAGACCATGAGGGTTTTTGTGTGTGTGTTGAGTGTGTGTGAGTCACAGTGGGCCTCAGAGCACAGTAATACACAGCAGAGTCAGACACACACACATCCTGGATCGACAGAGGAACTGATCTTGAAGTTCTGTTGTGATTTGCAGTAAATCTCTCCTCAAAGTCTTTGTCATTTTGTACATTTGTACCAAATATCATCATCATGTATTTGGGGATCCCATTCCTCTTTTGCTGGTACCAGAAGAGATACGGGCCTGGATCACTGGTTTCATATGTGCAGTTAATCGTTACTGATCTGCCTTCAAAAGCAGTTTGAGCTCTTGTGTTCTGCTCAACACTCTCCAGAGATTCACACACTGGAATAGAAATTAAAGCATTATCAATTCATATTCTGCATGTTTTAATATGCTTATGGCACATTTAGAGACTCAAAAGGATCCTACTCACCCCAGAAATACATTATAAAGAAGATCAGATGTGTTTCCCAGTGAGCCATTATAATAACTGTTCTGTGTGACTGAAATATGTAAATCCACTGGAGAGTGTGCAGTTGTTTCAGCTTGTCTCTGATAAGCCTGTTTTACTGTCACACATATATCAGCTGGGAGGAGCTTGATCTGCTGAAGCCACACATGTTGTTCTCTTTCCTTATAATTATTTTCTTTTTTTAGTAGTGAAATTTCGGTAAGTGTTATTTCTTTTTATTCATTTAGTTTGTATATTTTATCTTCTGTTAATTTCTGAATTACTTAACTTTATGTTCTGTTAGAGTTACTGTTTTTGTCAATATTTCCTCTGAATATCTCTGTGATGGATCTCACACTCTCTTCGTCTTTTGCCATTATTTTCTTTACATTTTAGTAGTCTGTGTCTTTAATAGCAGGGTAGGAGATCATTTAAATACAAAGCTTATATTTCCTCTGGTTGAGAATATATGAGAGGTCAAGTATTTATGAAAGCAACCCTTGTCATCACCTTATGAAAAATATAAATATAAATGTATATGTGTGTTAAAAAGTTTGCACTGCATAACATATCAACAGGATAACATCGACTTCAGTCCTGTTTGCTCAGCAGGTGTCACCACATTTATAGTCTTTAGTTTGTGGTTTTCCAAAAGTGGTTTGATTTCACATGTGATTACTGACTTTTAAAGCAATATTTGTGTGTGAGTTTTTGTAAAGCCTCTCAGGCTCTTGTAACACTGGGCTGTATAGATGTTGCTGAGATACACTCATCATAGCACAGAAATAAAGAGCTGAATCTGACAGAGCTGCTTCATCAGTCGTGAGTGATGTGGATGATTGGGATGTATTCGACTGAAACCGCTCATTTGATGTGTCCTCCTTATAGCTCCATGATTGAGCACCTTTATACAGTAGATATTCTGGTTCTCTGTTAGGATACTGTCTGTACCAGTAAAGCAAAACTTCATTGCTGCTCGTATCATATGAGCAGTTCAGTGTCACACACTCTCCTTCTTTGATCAGTTTAGTATTCTTTTCATTTGGTCTAATACTGTCAGGAAACACACCTGCAATTTAAAAACAAAACACACTATAGTACTTGACAAAACACATTACTTAACATTTTAAAATGTTGGAAGTGTAAGTTACCTGATACTGCTATGAGAGTCAGCAGCAGACATCTCTTCATGTTGATCAGAACGGGTTTAAATAGTTTAATGTTTACAGATTTATGAATCACTGTTTGCTGTAGGAGTTTATATGTGAATATTCACTTACTCTGTTATTCTGAATGTTGACTTGAATAAAGCAATGCACTGTTGAGGTATATTACTGTATGTGGGTGTGGATAGTGCCATTAAGACTCCTCCTACTGGATATGGAGTGTTTGTGTATTATTTATATAATATAGTTTTTATAAATAAGTGAAGGAGTGTGAAAATGTGATTATTTAGTTAGTTAAATAATCTTATTATTATTTACTTTGACCCTCTTTCACTCATTAAAGCAGGTGTTATATTGTGGTGTACTGTATATATTCTGTGTGGGTTATATGAGAGATAAATGTGGCTTTGTGGGAGAATCCTTTGATTACTGTTGTTGGTTTTTGTGTGTGAGTTTTTGTAAAGCGTCTCAGGCACTTTGTGTCACTGGGCTCCAACTCTCAGAGCACAATAATAGAGAGCTGAATCTGACAGAGTTACACTGTTAATAATGAGTTCAGTGGAGGTTTGGGATGTAGTCGACTGAAAGCGAGGATCAGAGGGGTTCCCAGTTACAGTAGATGATCGGGCAGGTTTAAATATTAAATACTGAGGTTCACTGTTAGGATACTGTCTGTACCAGTAAAGTCTAACATAACTGCTGCTTGTGTCATATGAGCAGCTCAGGGTCACAGTCTCGTCTTCCTTCTTTATAACGCTTGTTTCTTTTTTTGGCCCAATCTGGTCTGCCGTCATCACACCTAAAACAAAGAAATAAGAACATTACTGAGACAACTTGCACAAAATTAAAAGTTGCACTATGTCACTAATAAATAAAGGTCATATTGTAGGCCTACCCGAAGTCAGAATTAATATCAGAAGCAGGAGTTTTTCCATGTGTACTACTACAGTAGGTCAGATCAGTGTATTAATGTTCCCTGTGCTCTGATGCTCATGCTTCAGTTCATTGCTCACAGAAGAGGTGTGTCTTTAGACTGATGGTTTCAGACACAGGAGATTGGTTGGAGGTGTCAGTTTTGAACACAAGCACATGAGCCTTGAGAATAGACACCAGAGAGTGTCTGGTTAAAGAACAGACACACTAACAGATTATGGATCATAGAATGTCATCTTTAAAAAGTTGAAGAGATAAAAATGATTAAAACACAATGGAAATAAATTCTTGATGGTTCACGACAGAGCACTTTATTGCTTATTACTGATATGACTCATTTTATAATATGTTTCCACTTGGTTTTGTGTTGCTTGGGCAGATTTGGAGAGGTTTTATTTATTTTGCATGTTTTTGTATGAGTGTTGAGTGTGTTTGAGTCACAATATTTAACTATTACTCATTTACATATAGATAATGTGTTGCATGCTGGGGCGGCGCCACCATCTTAAGAGGATCACCCTCTGCATTCAGTTCTGTTGATGCTCATGTGCTCTAACATTTTTATTATGTAGAGAAATAACCTAAAGGTCCACCTTCGCTTGTGTTTTCTTGATGAATTTATAACTGAAGAAGGCTGATCTTGATCTATATGTGTTTTGTTGCATAATTTAAACTTAAACATAAAAAACTAAGAAACAAGCGAGTGCGGATCTTTCATCCTTTATTTGAAAGTAGGCCTATTGCAATTTCCCCTGATCTACAGACCATCAAATACAGTTAAGCGCACTGATTTTATATTTTTGGATTTATTTTATAGACAAAAAAAGAAATGAAAGAGGTAGAGAACCAGATCTGTAATCGACATATCTATTTTTAACCTCTAGAGGTTGAAGATCACGCCGGCGCGAGCGCCTCGATTTTTTTTCTTATCGGTGCCAAAGAGACTCAAATAACTATCATTATTATATCATTTATCATTCAGGCAAGTGTTATACATCATTATAATCTGTTAAGTTTCTACATTTATTTGTGTACACTCACAATAAAAACAAAATGTTTTGCTTTTTGTTAAATAAAGAAAACAAACATGATACGCGATCTGCAGCCTCGCTGTCAATGAAGTTCATTCTGATACTCTTCGCCAGCTTCTTCATTAGTGTTAATGCGGCCATACCCACGGAGCGCGCGTTCTTTGTAAAGTCAAATACTGATGCGATCCATGCGAGTATCCCCGCCCACATCAACTCGAATAAACACATCAAGATTAGTGCATGTACTTTACATCGTTTAGAAACGCAGTGAGGAATAATCCTGGAATAATTTACCTCAGAAGAAAAGCTGTTTATTTCTAAGAGCAACGGATTCAGCCGATGATTGTGAGGTAAATTTATTCTGTTAGTTTTCTGTGAATATTAAACCGCAAAAGACCGTTTAAATATGAATCCTGCTGCAACATAAAATGTCATAGACGTAAGACTGTTTAGACAAGATTTCTTTGGCCTGTTTTGGACAGATTATGAAGTGTTTACTGTAAAATAGCCTAGTGTCACATCAATAAAGCTTTTGTTCGCAAATTTTTGCTCAGATGCTATAAGATTTGTATACAATAGGCTACTTGTTGTAGCCATTAAAACGTATTTTGTTTCATATTGATGTTTAAATATTATAGCCTAATGTTAGTTTTTAATTTCATCTATGTTGATTATGAAACGGGCACAGCATGAGTGAGGAAGGACACATCATAAGATGAGCAATATGTCAGAAGACATGGAGTTTGTCAGACATGATTTTGACCACTTCATTAAGTTTTGTTTTGTAGAAAGCCTTTCTTTAAAGTGAATTTCGTTTTGTATAAATTGTATCTTAATTTTAATCAATATTTCATAAGCCAATTGCTGGATTTAACCCCTTACCAGACACCCCCCTATTTTGGCAAGTGGGGCATTTTGACATACCCAAAATAAAAAGGCTGCTGCTCATAAGTCATTCTGAATAGACACATAACCAACATATATTTAGAAAGCCAACACTTGAGTTTACAGCTGAAGACTCAGAATTACTCAGACTGTTATTAATATGGAGATATATAGGCTCAAACATAATATATATATTAAGAATATATTTTTAAATGTATAAAAATATTATGTGAATGTAGTATAACAACTTATAACCACAACTAAAGTGAAGCCACGAGTGTGGTCATGCTACATTTCAAATCTGAAGATAATATCTCTAAAATTATGCATTTTACGAATAATATTGTAAGAGGGTTATATTGTAATCTGGGTCCGTCTGCGATCCTTGACACTACAGGGGTTAATAAATAAAAAGCAAATATTGCAGACAAAAGCCTATAATAGGCGCAGGTGCGATCATGCATTGCACGGCGCATCTCATAAATGAACCGAAACTCGAAATGATATTTGAGTATTGTGTGTATCAGATAGTTTACAAAATCAAATGATTCAGAAAATTTTTGCCATTGAAATGACTGGGAAAAAGTGTCCCAATCAACCTGAATTCACCCTATACTCTTTGAAATCATAATTGCATTGCATTATGTTGTTTTAAATGCCAAATATTTTACTTATGACATTCATCATTACCAATTATTCAGTTATTTGTATTTACTGAATACTGAATTGTGTTCAGTGTCACAATATTACTGTTTTTTTAGCATGAGACTTCTTTCAAAAACATTAAAAATAGTAATGTCAAATCTTTAGATAATTTAAAATATAATAGGCCTTTGGAATGTGCCTTTGATAACTATATTCTAAATAAACTACAACTAAATATATTTATTTTGTCTTGTTCCTTAGCTCCCTCTCAGTCACATACCTGACATTATGGGTTCTGTTGTCCCCTCAGGTGTAAATCACAGCATTATTTATGATCATTTACACCCCTTTGCATATGGCCTTTGTAAAGAAAAAGTGTCTTACAAAATGTAAATCAATATATTGTTTTATGTGAATGAGCAGGCACAATGATTCTCACATCAGTTTGAAGCAAAAACTCTAGGCAACACCACCCATTAGTCAAAAGTCTTGTGGACACATATCTATTGTGTGTTTTGTGGCCTTAATTCAGTGACTTACATTTTTTGTTTTTTCAAAAAACACGCATAAACGTTATTCTCTCAAAAATACAAGCATGTACACATATGTTGCTCACATATTATGGTAGCCCAGTTTGTGCTGAATACAGTGTAATGACACTTTTGCCATTAATGTGTTTATAAGCAACTGAAAAAAGCACAAATGTCAGAGCCTGTCAAAACTTCTAAAGGGCCGCAAAACCGTGCAGACGTCTAGGGTAAATGGAAAAGTATGAGCTAATGATCCTGTAATGAGGCTTGAAAATATGAATATGTGGTGCATATCGCCATCTTATGGTTACCCAAAAGCATTACAAAATGAGAATGAAGTTTAATTTTTAATGTAGCTTCCTCCACAGTTTAAAAAAATGAATTATTTTATTTGGTTTTGTTTTAGTTTAGCTTTTTATAAATGCTGCGAGCAGTTACATTGTGAAATGGCCTACCTTTGACTTACAGCACATATGATGACTTTAATGTTGGGTTTGTACAAAGTTTTTATATTTAAATTTTAAACATGGGCCTTTGAATGTGTTCTATCAGACTTTTGTTCACAGTGTCTGACTTGGCAATTTGGGAATGTGATTCTTTCATTTGTTATGTGCTTCAGTCTGTTTAGTAGAAGGTATAACTATAGTCATGCCTTTTCAGTTATGTCAGGTTATTGTGCAGTGTTGTTGTGTTTCCTCAGGTTATTGTACAGTGTTGTTGTGTTTCCTCAGGTTATTGTACAGTGTTGTTGTGTTTCCTCAGGTTATTGTGCAGTGTTGTTGTGTTTCCTGTGACTGTGGGCTTCAGAGCACAGTAATACAGAGCAGAGTCTGATACAGATGCAGAGGAGATCTCCAGATACACTCGGTTCATCTCTTTTGTGGCGTGTTTTTCTTTCCTGATCTTTGCAGAGAACCTGGGATCGACCTCAGATGTCTTAGTCTCTTTCACACCCTCTATTATAAGCACAAGAAACTGAGGAGCTGATCCGGGATACTGACGGTACCACAGAAGTGAATGTGCAGAGGAATAACTGCAGGATAATGTAACGGTTGAAGCCTCTGCAGCAAACTCTTCAGTGCTGTCTGCTGTGATTTCAGCTCCAAAACTCACACCTGGAAAAGAGCAAAATAATGACTTTTTAATTTATTAAACAGTAATCAAATTGATTTATTACAGTGATTTGAAATTGTATGCATACAATAAATAATACTTATAAGTTAATTATATTACACATCAATGTTATATTGTCATTGTGATATGAGATCCTAAATTGCAGCAGCAGAAAAATAGTATATTATTTAAGGATGTAATAAGTTTACATTTTCAATTAAATAAAGTTCAAGTAAGATGAGAAAATTATTGATTATAAAATATAATGTGTATGTTCTCAAAGTAAGAATGAGAATAAAAATGCAAGTACAAAAGTGTACTTACAGGCCAAGGCAGAGAGCAGAATGACTGAATGAAGGATCATTGCGCATGTGTGTGTGTGTGTGTGTGTGTGTGTGTGTTCACTACAGCAGGACTGAGCTTTGTGACAAATGTAACTCGATCATCACAGACTCCTCCTCTTTCATCTTAGAGTTTGATGACAAAAAGGCTGTCAAATCTACACGTTTTACAACCAGCCATTACATTTACTCTAATAAACCGGCTCGTGCAGGTCAGTTATTTCCCCCCGGAGGTTCACACAAGAATATGGTCATTTTTCTACATATAGACCCTATCAGTGGATGAGTACACTTTGCATTAGATTAAATGATTTTAATGCTTAAAGGTCCCATGATGTATATTTTTTTATTATTTTATAATGTTTCCTGAGGTGTACTTATATTGTTAGTATGATTTTTACGTCATAAAATGTCATAATTTAGAAATAAAAGGCATTTTTCTATCCTGATTTTAGCCCTCTGGCTTGAATGCTCTTACATGTGGAACCCCTCTCAAATACTTTTACTACGTTTTTTTACTGTTACAGCTGTCGAGATTAACGCATCGTGAAAGTGTTGATTATAGCATTATTTTTAGATCTTTTCCCATCACATGAAAGGCTGCAGTGATGAGCATTGAATAGACAGACAGTGTGTTGATCGCGTGATCTCGTCATTGCAACTCTATTTTTCTCACAAAATGCTTTCACCACAACTAACAGCAAACACAATATCGATATGAATACAGTAAGAGCTTCGTTGTGCAGCATAACAGCGTCATTCATTATAACGGGAGTTTGGGCAAGTGTGCAGATATACTCGCGACGTGTGATTGACAGCTTCGAACATTATAAAGAGAGTGTTCTTTGATCGCTCTCTGTAGTTTAATCACAATTTAAATAACAGATTTGTTTCATGCTACTAAGAGAAACGATGTGAAGTTGATCGTTTAGTCACTGGCTTGATTCACTGATGCATAAACAGTATTAAACGATTTAGAAAGAAAATCTGTGTGAACTTGAATAATTAGTTACACATCAGAAATCACTGATCACAGATCAGGCATTAATGAACACTGTTACTTACGGTTTGTGGCGGTGCTGTCGAATCCATATCGTAAAAGTCTGTTTGTAAAGCCTGTGCTGACATTGCGACTGAATTAAATGTAAAAAAATAAACTGAATCCATTTTCTCCAAATTCTCTGGGCAGGCAAAGCAGAGAAAGGGGAGGTAACCTTTCACTGTATGACGACATATAGGGAAGATTCCAGATTGGCCCATCTGAGCTTTCATTTTCTCAAAGGCAGAGCAGGATACCCAGGGCTTCTCCATTTACCCAGGATATCTCCATTTCTAGCCACTGGGGGGCCATAGACAGGCTAGGGGAACGTCTCGGTTACGTATGTAACCTTCGTTCCCTGAGGAGGGAACGGAGACGTAACGTCAGTGACTGACGAATGGGGGTTTCGCCTAGAAGCCTATCATCTTCGAGATCTAGAAAACGCCCAATGGCAGTGCCAATGCCATGGGCATGCAGAATTTGCATAGCGTAACTCCGCCCCACAGTGTGGGTATATAAGGAAGTACGCTGGCAACATCGCATTATGTTTACCTGCTGAGGAGCCAAGACTGAACTCCCGGCCGTTCCAGCGGTACTGCGGAAGTGGCAGAGGGACGTTACGTCTCCGTTCCCTCCTCAGGAAACGAGGGTTACATATGTAACCGAGACGTTCCCTTTCGTTCAGTCACTCCGAGTAACGTCAGTGACTGACGAATGGGGGTCCCAATGTAATCACGCCACTTGGCTGTCATCCAGTGCCCTGCATAAGCGTGAGCTCCCTGTCGTAAGCTAGTACGGACAAAGGACTCCCACTTAACACAGGAATACCAAGGTACACTGGGAAGCATATTCCAGGTGGAAGTATGCGCCAAGCGCCTACCCGTAGGGAGGACTTAAGGATACACATATGACCCGCTCAGGGCTACATATGGAGAACTCTGGGGTAACCAACCGGAGGTGGAAGAAATTTTTACCCCCAGGGGTGGCAAGGGGCTTGCCAAGGGAAAGACACATGCTCAGGGAGGCTTACAGTGGAAATACACATGTGGGGGTTGGCCAACGGGGGAACCATGCACACGGTGGCACCTAGCCTAACACGAGGGCCTGACCGAGTGGGCAGACGTACTGGTGTCGGCATCAACAGTGCTGGAGAAACTCAGGGCTTCAGGGAAACTACCTGAGGAAAATATCGCACGTATCCAGTCCGTGGAGTGGAATGGCGAGCAAGCAAAGACACCTGAGCCTAGTGCATTACCGGCCACTAGTAGAGGCGAGTACATGAGAGGACACTGGCTCCACTCGGAGATTATAGAATCTGGCGAATGTGTTGGGTGTCGCCCAGCCTGCAGCTCTGCAAATGTCTGTTAGCGAGGCGCCATGCGTTAGAGCCCAAGAGGAGGCCACACTCCAGGTGGAGTGAGCCCTGACCCCTAGGGGGCATGGACGCCCCTGCGCCAAAACAATGGCGTCCACTATCCAGTGAGACAACCTTTGCTTGGAGAGAGCCTTTCCTTCAGCTTCCCACCATAACAGACAAAGAGCTGGTCTGAGGTCCTGAAACACTGCGTTCTGTCTACGTAAGCATGGAGAGACTGGACAGAGCAGTGCTAAGGCTGGGTCTGCCTCCTCCAAAGGCAGCGCTTGCAGGTTCACCACCTGGTCCCTGAACGGAGTGATGGGAACCTTGGGCACATATCCAGGCCGGGGTCTCAGGATCATGTGAGAGTTGGCCGGCCCGAATTCCAGGCACGCTTCGTCAACCGAAAATGCCTGCAGGTCCCCTACCCTCTTGATGGAGGCCAAGGCGATCAGGATCGCTGTCTTCATAGACAGGAACTTAAGCTCAACTGACCGCAATGGCTCAAAGGGGGCCCTCTGCAGAGCACTTAAGACTACTGAGAGGTCCCAAGAGGGTACGAGGGGAGCACGAGGAGGATTCAGTCTCCTCGCTCCCCTCAGGAACCTGATGACCAGGTCGTGCTGACCTACCTTTTTTGTCTCCACAAGGTCGTGGTAGGCTGATATAGCGGCCACATAAACCTTGAGGGTGGAAGGAGACAGCCTTCGTTCCAACCCTTCCTGGAGAAATGCGAGCACGGACCCGATCGGGCATTTCCAGGGGTCTTCTTGGCGAGAAGAACACCAGGTGACGAAGAGGTTCCACTTCAACACATAGGCATGTCGAGTAGACAAGGCCCTAGCGGAAGTGATGGTAGCCACCACCTGAGGTGGTAGGGTACTCAAACCTGCAGCATCCCATCCAGGAGCCACACGTGGAGGTTCCAAAGATCGGGACGCGGGTGCCAAAGGGTGCCCAGTCTCTGAGAAAGGAGGTCCTTCCTCAGAGGAATCGACCAGGGAGGGGCTGTCGCAAGGAGTACGAGTTTGGAGAACCAGGTCCGGCCGGGCCAATACGGGGCGACCAAAAGGACCTGCTCCTTGTCCTCCCTGATCTTGCACAGAACCTGTGCGAGAAGGCTCGCTGGGGGAAACGCATACTTGCGGAGGCCCCGCGGCCAGCTGTGCGCCAGAGCATCCGTGCCGAGGGAGCCCTCGGTCAGGGAATAAAACAGGCGGCAATGGGAAGAGTCGTGGGAGGCAAACAAATGTTCCCAAATCAGCTGAACCGTCTGGGAATGGAGTCTCCATTCTCCAGGAAGTGGCTGAAGCCGTGAGAGCTCGTCGGCTGCACGGTTCAGGACTCCCGGGACATGGATGGCACGAAGGGACCTCAGGTGCTTCTGACTCCATAAGACGAGATGGCGGGCGAGTTGAGACATGCGGCGGGAACGTAGACCACCCTGGTGGTTGATGTACGCTACTGTGACCGTGTTGTCTGACCAGACTAGCATGTGTTGACCCTTGAGCAGCGCTCGGAAGTGGTGCAGGGCGAACCGTACTGCCAGCAACTCGAGGCAATTGACATGCAGGAGGCGCTGGGGTCCTGTCCAGGAGCCCGCGGCAGCATGTCCATTGCACATGGCACCCCAGCCCGTGGTGGAGGCATCCGTTGACACAACAATATGCCTGGAAACTCGTTCTAAGGGCACACCGGCCCGTAGAAAGCTGAGGTTCGACCACGGCGTGAGGGTCTGCAGGCAGGCCCGAGTCACTGGGACCCAGAGCGTGCCCGACTGCCATGCCCATCTCGGGACTTGATCGCGAAGCCAGTGCTGAAGCGGTCTCTTATGAAGCAATCTGAGCGGCGTTACCGCGGCTGCAGATGCCATATGCCCCAGGAGCCTCTGAAATAACTTCAGTGGAACCGCACTCTTGCTCTCGATTCGACGGATTCGCTCGTAAGCTGCGCACACATGGCGACCGAGTCGATTTCCATACCGAGAAAAGTGATCCTCTGCACTGGGCAGAGTTTGCTCTTTTCCCAGTTGACCCGAAGGCCCAGACGGGCTAGGTGCTGGAGCACCAGGTCTCTGTGTTCGCACACCTGCTCTCGAGAGTGACTGAGGATCAGCCAGTCGTCGAGGTAGTTCAAGATGCGAACCCCGTGTTGCCTGAGTGGCACAAGGGCTGCCTCGACCATCTTCGTGAAGACGCGAGGGGACAGAGCTAGCCCGAATGGGAGGACCGCGTACTGGTATGCCCGCCCCTCGAAAGCAAACCGCAGGAACGGTCTGTGTCGAGGAAGAATGGAGACATGGAAGTAGGCGTCCTTCAGGTCGATCGCTGCAAACCAATCTGCTGGACGAATGCATTCGAAAAGGCATTTCGCTGTCAACATCCTGAACGGAAGCCTGTGAAGGGATCGGTCGTAACCCACCGGTTTTCTTGGGTACAATGAAGTAAGGGCTGTAGAAGCCGGACTCCATTTCGGCTGGAGGGACAGGCTCGATCGCACCCTTCGCCAGCAAGGTAGCAACCTCCGCACGCATGACAGGGGCGTTGTGCCCCACCATGGTGTATCGGACTCCCCGAAAAGGTGGAGGAGCCTGAGCGAACTGAATCGCATAGCCGAGCCTGATGATCTTCGCGACCCAGCAGGACAGTCCAGGAAGCTGAAGCCAGGCTCCCAAAAACATGAGCGTCGGGGCTTTGTTCCACACCGTCACCCTGGCCACCAGCCAAAGTGCCGCCTCGCGTAGAGACCGCAGATTGGGGTGTGGCAGAGGGGACTCTCACTCTAGTACGGAGCTCATTGAGTCTCGACCGCAGCACCGAGATGGCCATGTCCCCGCAGTGGGAACATGACTCATCCACAAGCGCTGCCTGAGCGTGCTGAAAGCCCAAGCACATCAGGAAGTGATTGTGCCCATCAGAGGGCGGCAGAAATTGATCGCACCCAGAAGCACACGGGCGAGACATCTTGAAAAAGATGTGCCACGTGTGAGCTCTTTTAGGAGAGGAAGCTTCGCAGCGATGCTGAAGCGCCCAGGGACCGGATACCAGCTGGATGCAGACCACTGCACAGATCAGCAGGCAGGCAGTAAACGATCGCTGGAACGCGCCGTAACACCAACACTGACTGGAAAGCTGTTCGTCTCGAAGAAGCTTGACAATAACTCAGAAGGCTTAAGGAGTGAAGAGAGAGATACTCTTGGCTCCGAAGCAGAAACATAATGCGATGTTGCCAGCGTACTTCCTTATATACCCACGCTGTGGGGCGGAGTTACGCTATGCAAATTCCGCATGCCTATTGCATTGGCACTGCCATTGGGCGTTTTCTAGATCTCGAAGATGATAGGCTTCTAGGCGAAACCCCCATTCGTCAGTCACTGACGTTACTCGGAGTGACTGAAAGAAAGGGAACTCATAGTAATGTTAAAAAACCTCATAAAGTGAAATTTTCATGTCATGGGACCTTTAAATTATTTTTCTATATGCATGTTATTGCTGTGGGACAGAAATCAATAGCATGTGGATTTGCACTTTGTGATATAATTGAGCCCTTCCTCTGTTTGTGTGTGAGTGTTGAGTGTGTTTGAGTCACTGTGGGCTCCAGAGCACAGTAATACACAGCAGAGTCTTTCAGAGCAGCAGAGGAGATCTCCGGATACACATGGGTTTGTTTTTCTTTTCTGATCTCAGTAGCTAATCTGGAATCTACATAAGACTTCTGAGCTTCCTTTGCACTGTCTGGGATGAGCACAAGGAATTCAGGAGCTGATCCGGGATACTGACGGTACCAGTGAAGAGTAAATGCAGAAGAATAACTGCAGGATAATGTAACACTTGAACCCTCGACAGCAAACTCCTGTGTTTTGGTTGGTTTAATTTAATTTCCATATGTTGCATCTGCAAAAGATCAAATCTTTTATTAACTGAAATGTATTTTACATGCATTAAGTGCAATATACAACATAATGTTTATCCTTCATTTTTTCAGCAGAAATTAGCAATTCTGGCTGCTCAGAATACTGTAGATGAAAAAAACACAAAACATTTAATACTTACATGCAAAGGCAAAAAGCAGAATGACAGATTGGAGTATCATTGTGTTTGTTGCTTGTGGTCTGTCTGAAGTTTAACAATATCTCAGCAGATATCAATGCTTCAAACCCTCCCTCTTCCAGAGAGCTCTTTGAGAGAGCAGATCAGTTTCATGTTCATAGTCCACAGTGGCATCTCTATTGCTATAGTGCATAGCTCCCTCTTGTGGTTACTTACTCTCTCCGATCAGGCATAACATTATGAGCACCTTTCTAATATTGTGTTGGTCCCCCTTTTGCTGCCAAAACAGCCCTGACCCGCCGAGGCATGGACTCCACTAGACTCCTGAAGGTGTGCTGTGGTATCTGGCACCAAGATGTTAGCAGCAGATCCTTTAAGTCCTGTAAGTTGCGAGGTGGGGCCTCCATGGATCAGACTTGTTTGTTCAGCACATTCCACAGATGCTCGATTGGATTAAGATCTGGGGAATTTGGAGGCCAAGTTAAGACCTCAAACTCGTTGCTGTGCTCATCAAACCATTCCAGAACCATTTTTGCTTTGTGGCAGGAGCATTATCCTGCTGAAAGAGCCACAGCCACCAGGGAATACCATTTCCATGAAAGGGTGTACATGGTCTGCAGCAATGCTTAGGTAGGTGGTATGTGTCAAAGTAACATCCACATGGATGGCAGGACCCAAGGTTTCCCAACAGAACATTGCCCAAAGCATCACACTGCCTCCGCCAGCTTGCCTTCTTCCCATAGTGCATCCTGGTGCCATGTGTTCCCCAGGTAAGCCATGCACACGCACCTGGCCATCCACGTGATGTAAAAGAAAACGTGATTCATCAGACCAGGCCACCTTCTTCCATTGCTCCGTGGTCCAGTTCTGATGCTATTCTGACCCAGTTCTGACCCATTTAATGATGAAAGACTTTTCTCACCTAAATCATGTACCGTGAAGAAAAGAGTAAAAATCACCCATTTAGTCATTGTTGCTCTGAGTTGAAGAGAGTGAGAGAAAAACAACTAAAGTGAGTCTGTCCTTATGGTGAATCTCTCTATCCTTAGCAGCTTCTCTTGATGTTTTCAGAAACTGCACAGGCACAGGAATTTAAGGGATGCTTCCCCCTGGTGGTGGATTTATACATTAAACACTTGCTTTTGAAGTTCATTTGTGACCTTTGAAATAGTTTGTGATTTTAATTATATAAACCATGAAGTGCAATGTCCTTTGACAGATTGTATAAAATGTTATTACATATAATCCATCTCTGTGTATCTGAAACAAGACGAGTAGTCCAGTGAGATGTTTCTCTTAGTAGTTTTAGATTCTTCATAAGGTTCAGCCTAATTTGAGGAATGACATATATTCTTCTTAATACATTTGCTGAGCTGGACATTACATAACCTTATGTTAACCCAACGTTATGTTGAAATAATTCTACAGTGTAACTAAAGTCAGAATCGATTAATCAGATTAAATCAGAAGTAAAATTACAGTTATTGGATCGATGAGCCTCAAGCGGAGGAGAGATCAAATGAAAATGTAATGTTTAGTCACATTTGTCAAGCTTTGATGTACTAAAGTCATGGGATGTTACATTATAGTAGAATATGTATTATTATCTGTTATTTTGACCTCTTTCACTTTCTTTCATTTGCCTTTATAACACGAGTAAAATGTCATTTGTAACCACACACAGGTGTTTCCACTTATAGTATGTGAATTATATATTGTGGGTTTGATGTGGCCTGAGATCAAATGAAAAATGAATTTGAGTTTTTGTAAAGCATCTCAGGCACTTTGTGTCACTGGGCTCCAACTCTCAGAGCACAATAATAGAGAGCTGAATCTGACAGAGTTACACTGTTAATAATGAGTTCAGTGGAGGTTTGGGATGTAGTCGACTGAAACCGAGGATCAGAGGGGTTCCCAGAACCACTCCATGACCGAGCCTCTTTCCACATTAAATACTGAGGTTCACTATTAGGATACTGTCTGTACCAGTAAAGTCTAACATAATCACTGCTTGTATCATATGAGCAGCTCAGGGTCACAGTCTCGTCTTCCTTCTTTATAACGCTTGTTTCTTTATTTGGCCCAATCTGGTCTGCAGTCATAACACCTAAAACAAAGAAATAAGAACATTACTGAGACAACTTGCACAAAATAATTTATTGGACTGTTTTTCTACGTCACTAGAATGAATAAAGAAAGTCCATTTGTACCTGAAGTCAGAATTAAAATCAGAAACAGGTGTATTTCCATGTTTAATAGATCAGTGTATTAATGTTCTCTGTGCTCTGATGCTAATGCTTTAGTTCAGCGCTCACAGAAGAGGTGTGTTCCAGACCTTTCTTTATGTTTCAGACGCAGGTGATTGGTTGGAAGGGGCAGTTTTTAACACAAGCACAAGAAATCAGACCTTTATGAGCTCATTAAAAACCATACACACCAACACATTCTGGATCATAGAACTGCAATCTGTTAAAAAATTGATGAGGTAAAAATAGAAGGAAGAAAAGTAAATACTGTAGATTTGCTCGGCTTAGAGTAGAACTATTTTATTTATTGTTTATTATTGAAATGATTCTCACTTTGTGAAATATAATTGTATAATATGTTTCTACTGTGTTTATAGTGTTGCTTTGGCAAAGGTGGAGAGTTTTTATTTATTTTGCATGTTTTTGTGTGAGTGTTGAGTGTGTGTGAGTCACAGTGGGCCTCAGAGCACAGTAATACACAGCAGAGTCAGACACACACACATCCTGGATCGTCAGAGGAACTGATTCTGATGACACTTTAGAGTGAAATCTCTCCTGGAACTGAGGATCAGTATCTTCTGATCCATATTTGTTTCTCCTCAGGATGTATTTAGGAAAGTAATTTGCTCTCTGGATGTACCAGAAAAGATCTGGTTGCGATGAAGCTGTTTTATATTTGCATTGTATTGTTACTGATCGTCCTTCAGATTCGGCGATGTGCTTATCTGGCTGATCAACACTCTCTTCTCCACGACACTCTGTAAAGACATGAAATAATAAACTGTAAAAATTGTAAGCTGTAATAAGGTATAAAACTGATTTAAGTGATGAAGAAATTCCTCCACTTACCATGAAAAACTGATGCAAAAATGAACAACTTCAACAACCCAAGAGTTATCATATTTTATGTGGTGTCTGAAACAGGAGAAAAAGATGAATAAGTTGTGTCAGTAAGAACTAGGATGGTGTATAGCAGGGAGGGGAGGTTGAACAGATAAAAAAAGAAAAGAAATTCAAATACATTTTAAGTGTCTACACTGCCCTCTTCAGGATATCATTGTAAAAAGATTTGATCTGAGCCAGTTTTTCATTCATTATTCATGTATGACAGAGCATGATTTAACAGTGTTCCCAGTGTCATCATTGAAGTTATTGATAATCCACACTTCAGACGCTTAAAACATTTACATTCTGTACATGTGCAGTGCAAAGTGACAGAAATATGTTTAAACCATCCTTTATCAGAAGTAACACATGACCTTAACCCTCTGAAGTCTGAGCTGTTTTGGGGCCCTTTAGAAGTTTTGACAGGCTCTGACATTTGTGCTTTTTTCAGTTGCTTATAAACACATTAATGGCAAAAGTGTCATTACACTGTATTCAGCACAAACTGGGCTACCATAATATGTGAGCAACATATATGTACATGCTTGTATTTTTGAGAGAATAACTTTTATGCGTGGTTTTTGAAAAAACAAAAAATGTAAGTCACTGAATTAAGGCCTCAAAACACACAATAGATATGTGTCCACAATACTTTTGACTAATGGGTGGTGTTGCCTAGAGTTTTTGCTTCAAACTGATGTGAGAATCATTGTGCCTACTCATTCACATAAAACAATATATTGATTTAAATTTTGTAAGACACTTTTTCTTTACAAAGGCCATATGTGAAGGGTGTGACTGATCATGAATAATGCTGTGATTTACACCTGAGGAGACAATAGAACCCATAATGAGCTGCATAATGAATAAGCCTTTGAGTCAGGTATGTGAGAGGGAGCTAAGAAACAAGACAAAATAAATATATTTTGTTGTAGTTTATTTAGAATATAGTTATCAAAGGCAGATTACAAAGGCCTATTATATTTTAAATTATCAAAAGATTTGACATTACTATTTTTAATGTTTTTGAAAGAAGTCTCATGCTAAAAAAACTGTAATATTGTGACATTGAACACAATTCAGTATTCAGTAAATACAAATAACTGAATAATTGGTAATGATGAATATTATAAGTAAAATATTTGGCATTTAAAACAACATAATGCAATGCAATTATGATTTCAAAGAGTATAGGGTGAATTCAGGTTGATTGGAACACAATTTTCTGAATCATTTGATTTGGTAAACTATCCGATATACACAATACTCAAATATCATTTTGAGTTTCGGTTCATTTATGAGAGGCGCCGTGCAATGCATGATTATAGGCTATTGTCTGCTATATTTGCTTCGTATTTATTAAATCCAGGCAACTGGCTGATGAAACATTGATTAAAATTAAGATACAATTTATACAAAACGAAATTTACTTTAAAGAAAGGCTTTCTACAAAACAAAACTTAACCCCTTAGCAGTCAAGCATCGCCGACGGCCCCAGATTACTGTTGTTCAACATTCACTGCTCGTTAAAACATCACACTCTTACTTCATCTGGAAAAACTTGGTATAATTATAAAGATTAAAGCCTCCAGCTTCGTTATTTGACCACTGTTTATGATAAAATGAGGTTGCAGTGACATTCATTTCTTAATTTATGTCAGGAGTGCAAAATAATTGATCTATAATGAACAATATTTTGAATGAAATATCAACAAGAATCAAAAGCCAGTCACGTCTTCTCCATTTTATTTGTGGTCACATACATGCATTAAACAGCATCTGTTCGGGCTCTTAGTCCAAACGTGCACATATTTGGACAAGTATAGATTTATTATCACGTTTGCAAAATATTTCGTCATACAGATTAACATTTCTGTTCATTTCTCACTGAATTATGCTGATCTGAAGAGCTGAATGACATTCAGAGCGATCTCTGTGTCTGTTGCTTCCTGCTGCACGTCACTTATGATCTCAGAGCTCTCTCATTCGCTGTACAGCTGTCAATCATCTTACGTGACTCAACGTGACAACAATCCTGCCCCATCTGCTCACGCTGTTCAGTGCACTTCCTCATTCTCATCTCTCTGTTGTAAACATTGCCAACAAGTGAAAACGAAGCTAATAAACGCACAATTACGATGGCATATGGTGTGTGTGTGTGTGTGTGTGTGTTTTGCATGCGATTTGGTGTATTTTCATATGAATAAAGAATGTTTCCAGTAACATGCTAAGCAGGTGTAGCGATTAGTTCCATATGAAATGCTAAATGTAACATTTTAACATCATTGAACATCACTGAAACCCACATTATATCGCGATCGGAAGTAAATACAAACACTCACTGGCTGTTTAAAGGGAGTTTGGAGTTAAAGTGTAATATTCATCTTTTATTTTGTGTTATGTAGCTTGATGCTAACTGTAGCTCTAATGCACCTGTCATGCCAGGAGCTATATTTTATTTCACATAAGGTACCAAAAGCATGCTTTTTTTGTTTGTCTGTTTGCTAGAAAGACTTCAGATAATAGGTTTTAATGTAAAGTGGGATGAATGTGGGGTTGATGGCCAATTCAGAATGCCTGAATAAGCTATAATGGATATAATACAAACAAAAGAATTACTATAAAAGAGTAATGAGGATTAAGTCATTCATGACAGACGTGTGAAAAGTTCATTGAGTGAAAACAATAGAGTATGAATTAAGCAGTTGAAAGACTAGTTAGTAGACTGCAAGTATGTGTTTTACAGGCCAATAACATAATGATAGCATCTTATCTTAGCATTCGCTAAAAACTCACATGACATGCCATACAATATGCTTCATAAAATGCATAATTTTAGAGATTTCATCCTCAGATTTGAAATGAAGCACGACCACACTTGTGGCTTCACTTTAGTTGTGGTTATAAGTTGTTATACTACATTCACATAATATTTTTATACATTTAAAAATATAATATTAATATTTTTTTATTTTTGTTTTAATGTTTGAGCCTATATATCTCCATAAACAGTCTGAGTAATTCTGAGTCTTGAATTGTAAACTCTTAAGCGTTGGCTTTCTAGATATATGTTACTTATGTGTATATTCAGAAAGACTTGCGAGCAGCAGCCCTTTTATTTGGGGTATGTCAAAATGCCCCACTTGCCAAAATGGGGGGTGACAGGCAAGGGGTTAATGAAGTGGTCAAAATCATGTCTGACAAACTCCATGTCTTCTGACATATTGCTCATCTTATGATGTGTCCTTTCTTACTCGTGCTGTTCACTTTTTATAATCAACATATATTAAATTAAAAAATAACATTAGGCTATAATATTTAAACATCAATATGAAACAAATTCCAAAATTCCAAAAAAGTTGGGACACTGTACAAATTGTGAATAAAAACAGAATGCAATGATGTGGAAGTTTCAAATTTCAATATTTTATTCAGAATACAACATAGATGACATATCAAATGTTTAAACTGAGAAAATGTATCATTTTAAGGGAAAAATAAGTTGATTTTAAATTTCATGGCATCAACACATCTCAAAAAAGTTGGGACAAGGCCATGTTTACCACTGTGTGGCATCCCCTCTTCTTTTTTATAACAGTCTGCAAACGTCTGGGGACTGAGGAGACAAGTTGCTCAAGTTTAGGAATAGGAATGTTGTCCCATTCTTGTCTAATACAGGCTTCTAGTTGCTCAACTGTCTTAGGTCTTCTTTGTCGCATCTTCCTCTTTATGATGCGCCAAATGTTTTCTATGGGTGAAAGATCTGGACTGCAGGCTGGCCATTTCAGTACCCGGATCCTTCTTCTAAGCAGGCATGATGTTATAATTGATGCAGTATGTGGTCTGGCATTGTCATGTTGGAAAATGCAAGGTCTTCCCTGAAAGAGACGACGTCTGGATGGGAGCATATGTTGTTCTAGAACTTGGATATACCTTTCAGCATTGATGGTGCCTTTCCAGATGTGTAAGCTGCCCATGCCACACGCACTCATGCAACCCCATACCATCAGAGATGCAGGTTTCTGAACTGAGCACTGATGACAACTTGGGTTGTCCTTGTCCTCTTTAGTCCGGATGACATGGCGTCCCAGTTTTCCAAAAAGAACTTCAAATTTTGATTTGTCTGACCACAGAACAGTTTTCCACTTTACCACAGTCCATTTTAAATGAGCCTTGGCCCAGAGAAAACGCCTGCGCTTCTGGATCATGTTTAGATATGGCTTCTTTTTTGACCTATAGAGTTTTAGCCGGCAACGGCGAATGGCACGGTGGATTGTGTTCACCGACAATGTTTTCTGCAAGTATTCCTGAGCCCATGTTGTGATTTCCATTACAGTAGCATTCCTGTATGTGATGCAGTGCCGTCTAAGGGCCCGAAGATCACGGGCATCCAGTATGGTTTTCCGGCCTTGACCCTTACGCACAGAGATTGTTCCAGATTCTCTGAATCTTTGGATGATATTATGCACTGTAGATGATGATAACTTCAAACTCTTTGCAATTTTTCTCTGAGAAACTCCTTTCTGATATTGCTCCACTATTTTTCGCCGCAGCATTGGGGGAATTGGTGATCCTCTGCCCATCTTGACTTCTGAGAGACACTGCCACTCTGAGAGGCTCTTTTTATACCCAATCATGTTGCCAATTGACCTAATAAGTTGCAAATTGGTCCTCCAGCTGCTCCTTATATGTACATTTAACTTTTCCGGCCTCTTATTGCTACCTGTCCCAACTTTTTTGGAATGTGTAGCTCTCATGAAATCCAAAATGAGCCAATATTTGGCATGACATTTCAAAATGTCTCACTTTCAACATTTGATATGTTATCTATATTCTATTGTGAATAAAATATAAGTTTATGATATTTGTAAATTATTGCATTCCTTTTTTATTCACAATTTGTACAGTGTCCCAACTTTTTTGGAATCGGGTTTGTAAGTGACTGTGAAGTGCTATTATCATCATTTACCTGCATCCCTCGTTTGCCTGTGTTCGCGTCTCTGTTTAAATAAACAACATTCACCTTACCTGCCTCTCTGCCTCCGTCTGTGTCCTGACAGAAGACCAGACCTCATGCAGAGCACCATGGACACAGGCGGAGATTGCTCGCCGGATCCCTTTACCACCCTGGTCACGGCGATGCGATCTTCCCTGCCACCACCCTCCACTAGCACTTCTGCCACAGTCACTCCGGAGCTCGTGCACGCCGTGCGCACTGCACTACAACTCCCATCACCCACTGCTTCTTCTCCAGCTGCCTCTGTCAGTCCAATGGCCCGACCAGCGACATTCACCGCCACGGCGGAGGATTGCAGTGGGTTTCTACTACAGTGCTCGCTATATCTGGAAGCCCAATCACAGCTTTTCCACAACGAACGTGCCTGAGTGGCGTTTGTCATCTCTCTGCTCACTGGAAGAGCGCTTCAATGGGCGCAACCGCTCTGGGAGACGAGCGCACCAGTAACAGCTTCCATCAATGCCTTCTTTGCCCACTTTCGGGATGTGTTTTGTCAAAGCACCTCAGACTTCGCTGTACACGATCAACTGTACCACATTCGTCAAAGAGATGAGACCGTGAGTATGTCTGCTCTCCGATTTCGTACCCTAGCGGCTGCTAGTGGCTGGAATGAGACTGCGCTGATAACTGCCTTTCGTCAAGGTCTAGATCCTCATGTGAGACATTTGATGGTGGTGTATGATGATACCCTGGGATTAGAAAGCCTGATCCAGAAGACCATTCGAGTGGCTCAGCGCTATTCAGCTTGTACGCTTCATCAACCCACTGTTAATCCTCTGCCCGCCGCACCATCTGTCGCCCTTCCAGCACCTGAACTCATGCAGGTGGACTATACTCGTTTAACTCGTGCGGAGCGTCAGAGAAGAATTCAGCATCATCTCTGCCTGTATTGTGGGGGAGGTGATCACTTCATCGCGGCCTGTCCCATCCGACCATCACGCCCAGCGGTGAGTACGATTCAAGTTCCAGCTCGTATTGCCTTTCTCACACGAACTACGGTGCATCTCATTCATTCTCATGTTTGCATTTCAGCCAAGGCCCTCATCGATTCTGGCTCTACAGGGAATTTTATAAGCCCCCAAATTCTCCACAAACTGAATGTTCGTCGCAAACGTTGCCAACAGGATCTCCATATCCATACCATCCAGGGAAAACCGCTGGGCCGTGGTCACATCCGGTATTACTCCCCCACACTGACGCTCCGCATTGGAAATTTACACTCTGAGGACATCACGTTCATGATGCTGGAAGGTTCCACCGCGGACATCATCCTGAGACGCCCCTGGCTCTCTCAGCACCAACCTACCATCCAGTGGAGCACTGGTGAGATTCTCAAATGGAGTAAAAAGTGTTTGTTAACCTGTGTATCTCCTATCAAGAAATCCTCGGCGAGTCTCAGTTCCTCCTCTCCCGATTCCAAAGTCCTTCCTCTCCTCTCTACTTCCATAGAAAGTCCTGAAACTGACCATCACGTCGAGATTCCTCCAGAGTACCAGGCATTCCAGGATGTGTTCAGCAAGTGGTTGGCAACGCAGCTACCACAACACCGGCCATGGGACTGCGCCATCGACCTGATGCCTGGGGCTACCCTACCTAAGGGTAGGATTTACCCACTGTCCATCCCAGAACAGAAGGCCATGGGGGAGTACGTGCAAGAGGCACTCAAACAACGCTTCATTCGTCCATCGACATCCCCTGCCACTTTGAGCTTCTTCTTCGTGGCCAAAAAGGACGGAGGCTTGAGGCCGTGCATTGATTATCGTCATCTAAACTCCCAGATGGTAAAGTTCAGTTATCCCCTTCCTCTGGTCCCAGCAGCACTGGAACAGCTGCAAGGAGCTCGTATCTTCTCCAAGCTGGACCTGCAGAGTGCGTACAACCTCATTCGTATTCGCCGAGGGGACGAGTGGAAGACTGCTTTCATCACACCATCAGGTCACTATGAATACTGGGTCATGCCATATGGCCTGTCCAACTCCCCCTCGGTGTTCCAAAATTATATGAATGAGGTGTTCCGGGAGTACCTCCATCACTTCGTGGTCGTTTACATCGATGACATCCTCATCTTCTCCCGGAACCAGGACGAACACCGCCCAAGTCTCTGTCCTGGACACCACCTGCCCGAGAAGCATTCCATCAGCTCCGAGAAACCTTCCAAACCGCCCCGATCCTTGTGCACCCTAACCCGGAGCTCCTATTCATCGTCGAAGTGGACGCCTCGTCTACAGGAGTCGGGGCGGTATTGTCTCAGCGCCAGGGTGATCCTCCACGACTCCATCCATGTGCCTTCTTCTCCAAGAAGCTGTCCCCGGCGGAGCAGAATTATGACATCGGGAACAGAGAGTTGCTAGCCATCAAGCTTGCGTTGGAGGAGTAGCGACACTGGCTGGAGGGAGCAAATCACCAGTTCGAGGTCATCACGGATCATCGCAACCTCGAGTATCTCCATAAGGCTAAGAGACTGAATCCCCGTCAAGCCCTTTGGGCCCTGTTCTTCACTCGATTCCATCCAATGGTCCCTGAACCAACGTATCGCTCAAGACAACCACACCGAACCTGCTCCGCCGGGAGGTCCTGAGGGGCTTCTCTATGTTCCACCGGATCACCGTCAGCCCCTCATGGACTTAGCTCACACTTCTCCGGGCTCTGGACACCCAGGCAGCGTACGAACCCTCTCGCTCCTGCAACAACATTATTGGTGGCCCTCCATGCCTCAGGATGTCTCCCGGTACATCAAGGGATGCTTGGTTTGTGCCGTGGCCAACACTCATAGGAGGCTCCCCGAAGGTAAACTGGTTCCTCTACCAATCCCTCGCCGTCCATGGACCCATCTCGGGATAGACTTCATGACTGACTTACCATCTTCCAACAACTTCACCTGTGTCTTCGTCATCGTGGATCGTTTCTCCAAGGCCTGTAAACTGATTCCCCTCAAAGGTCTACCTACTGCATTCGAAGCTGCCGACGCCCTGTTCCAGACTGTGTTCCGTCACTTCGGGATCCCAGAGGATATCGTTTCCGACCGCGGACCACAGTTCATCTCCCGGGTATGGCAAGCCTTCAAGCTCCTAGGAGTGTTGGTCAGTCTCTCATCTGGATACCACCCTCAGACCAGCAGCCAAACTGAACGGAAGATCCAGGAGATTGGGAGATACCTGAGGTCCTATTGCCACGGGAACCAGGACAGCTGGAGCCAATACCTCCCCTGGGCCGAACATGCCCAGAATTCTCTCCGTCAGACCACTACTGGGCTCACCCCATTCCAGTGCATCCTGGGCTATCATCCTCCTCTCTTCCCCTGGTCGGGTGAGCCCTCAGAGGTTCCAGCTGTCAATCACTGGTTCCAACAGAGCGAGAGGGTGTGGGACTCAGCTCATGTCCATCTCCAGCAGGCAGTCCGGAGACACAAGACACAAGTCGACACCAGAAGAGGTCCCACTCCACAGTACCAACCTGGCCAGAAGGTATGGCTCTCAACTAGGGACATCCGTCTCCGGCTGCCCTGCCACAAGCTGAGTCCCCGGTACATAGGTCCATACACGATACAGAGGCAGCTCAACAAGGTCACCTATCGTCTCAACCTCCCAGCACAGTATCGCATCTCACCATCTTTCCATGTATCCCTATTGAAGGCACACTGAACCCTTGTCTTCTCCCTCCACAGATCCTGGTGACAATGCGGTACCGCCTCCTCCTGAAGTCATCGAGGAGGAGACCATCTACCAGGTGCAGGCGATCCTGGACTCACGACGATGGGATCCTTGGATCGAGTACCTTGTGGACTATGGTCCAGAGGAACGCTCCTGAGTTCATCGTAACGACATCCTCGACCCCACACTCCTCGCCCAATTCCATGCCGAACATCCGGACCGCCCAGCTCCTCGGGGTCGAGGCAGACCCCGTCGTCGTCGCCCCATCCGGTCATCAGGAGCCGCCCGTGGAGGAGGGGGTACTGTCACAGAGTCACAGCCAACATCCACCAACAAAATCAAATCAAATCAAATCACCTTTATTTATATAGCGCTTTTTACAATGGCAATTGTTTCAAAGCAGCTTCACAGTGGTAACAGGAAAATAATGCAACAGAATTTGATTCGGCTGTACAGCCGCTCTGGTGAAAACGGTGATGTCATCCAGCTCATTTCAATTATCATATAATGTCAATGCGGGCAGATCAGTAATATAGTTGAAATTTAGGTGTCCCCAACTGAGCAAGCCAAAAGCCAAAGGCGACGGTGGCAAGGAACCAAAACTCCTTCAGGGCCAGAATGGAGAAAAAAACCTTGGGAGAAACCAGGCTCAGTCGGGGTGCCAGTTCTCCTCTGGCCGACGAACAAATAGTGTATGATTATGATTCTGGCAACATTACAGGTCAGAAGTCATATTAGATAAATAGATATTCGTAGGATTATTCGAAAGATTGGAGTTGTCACGCCGGGGACGGGTTTAATGAGGATGTCGCGTCGATGCGGCATTTACAGGGGGGAGTTTAATTGACACTATTGTCTCTACAGACACTTCAGGGATATGGTCGTCATGTCCAGGTTAAGGTCCACCATCTGGTCTGGATACGGCCCGGATCCGGCCGACTGCAGTAAACCTCGGGATAAACAGAGAGACTAACATTAGCGTAGATGCCATTCTTCTTATGATGTAACGAGTACATCAGGTGTTATTGGAAGTGTTCCCGGTTCCGGCTGACCTAGTTAATGCAGCCTAAATCAATCATTTAACTGATTTGAATAATATAAATTAAAAATGTTTTATGTGTATGCCATAGTAAAGAGATGTGTTTTTAGTCTAGATTTAAACTGACAGAGTGTGTCTGCTTCCCGAACAATGCTAGGAAGACTGTTCCAGAGTTTAGGTGCTAAATAGGAAAAGGACCGACCGCCTGCAGTTGATTTTGATATTCTAGGTATTATCAACTGGCCAGAATTTTGAGACCGCAATAGACGTGATGGAGTATAATGCGTTAAGAGCTCGCTCAAGTACTGGGGCGCTAAACCATTTAGTGCTTTGTAAGTAATCAGCAAGATTTTAAAATGTATACGATGTTTAATAGGGAGCCAATGCAGTGTTGCCAGAACCGGGCTAATATGGTCATACTTCCTGGTTCTAGTAAGAACTTTAGCTGCTGCGTTTTGGACCAGCTGCAGTTTATTTATTAAGCGAGCAGGGCAACCACCCAGTAGAGCATTACAATAATCTAGCCTTGAGGTCATGAACGCATGAACTAACTGTTCAGCATGTGCCGTAATTTAGATATATTTTTAAGATGGTAGAATGCAGTTTTACAGATGCTAGAAACGTGGCTTTCAAATGAGAGATTGGTATCAAAGAGCACACCCAGGTTCCTAACTGACGACGAGGACTTGACAGAGCAGCCATCGAGTGTTAGACAGTATTCTAGGTAACTACTTGTGGAGTTTTTTTGTCCAATGATTAAAAATTCAGTTTTTTCTGAATTAAGTTGCAGGAAATTACTAATCCAATTTTTTATATCAGCTATGCATTCTGTTAATCTTGTGAATTGGTAAGTTTCGTCAGGGCGTGAAGAAATATAGAGCTGAGTATCGTCAGCATAACAATGAAAATTAATGCCATGCTTCCTAATAATATCTCCCAGTGGTAGCATGTACAGGGTGAACTTACTGAACTCCATACTGAACTTGTGTTCGGTGTGACATCTCTTCATTTACTGCTACAAACTGATAACGGTCAGATAAGTATGATTTAAACCATGCCAATGAAGTTCCACTAATGTCAACATAATTTTCGAGTCTATTCAAAAGAATATTGTGGTCGATAGTATCGAATGCAGCGTTAAGATCGAGTAACACTAATAGAGATATACAACCACGATCGGATGATAAGAGTAAATCATTTGTAACTCTAATGAGAGCAGTCTCAGTACTATGATACGGTCTAAATCCTGACTGGAAATCCTCACAGATACCATTTCTTTCTAAAAAGGAGCATAATTGTGAGGACACTGCCTTTTCTAGTATTTTTGACAGAAAGGGTAGATTTAAGATTGGCCTGTAATTGACTAATTTTGTAGGATCAAGTTGCGTTTTTTTAATAAGTGGTTTAATAATAGCCAACTTAAAAGTTTTCGGTACATATCCTAATGTCAAGGATGAATTAATGATATTAAGGAGATGATCTATGACCTCTGGAAGCATCTCTTTTAGTAGTTTAGTCGGTATGGGGTCGAGCATACATGTTGTTGATTTTGATGATTTAACGAGTTTAGCCAATTCTTCTTCTCCTATAGCAGTGAATGAATGTAATTTTTCCTCAGTGACACTACAATGCACTGTCTGATGTGATACTGTAGTAGACGGATGCATGGTTATAATTTTTTTCCTAATATTATCAATCTTACAAGTAAAGAAGTTCATAAAGTCATTACTGCTGTGCTGTTTACAAACATCAGAAGGTGAAGCTTTATCTTTGGTTAATTTAGCCACTGTATCGAATAAATACCTAGGGTTGTGTTTGTTTTCTTCTAAGAGAGTCGAGGAATAAGCAGATCTAGCAGTTTTTAGGGCCTTTCTGTATGCAATCATGCTCTCTTTCCACGAAATGCGAAAAACTTCTAGTTTTGTTTTCTTCCAGCTGCGCTCCATTTTTCTGGCTGCTGTTTTAAGGGCCCGGGTGTGCTCGTTGTACCACGGCGTTGGACTATTTTCTTTAATCTTCTTTAAGCGCCGGGGAGCAACTGTGTCTAAAGTGCTGGAAAAGAGAGAGTCAATAGTTTCTGTTGCAACATCGAGTTCCTCTAGGCTATCTGGGATGCTGAGGAGATGAAACTGATGAGGAAGATTATTTACAAAGAAATCTTTAGTCGCAGCAGTGATAGTCCTGCCATATTTAAAGCGAGGGGACGGCTTTGCAGCCTTTGCTAAATTAAGTGTACATGATACTAGGTAATGATCTGAGATGTCATCGCTCTGCTGCAGAATTTCAATGGTATCAACATTTATTCCATGTGACAGTATTAGGTCTAACGTATGATTACGGCGATGAGTGGGTCCTGACACGTGTTGCCTTACTCCAGTAGAGTTTAGAATGTCTCTAAATGCCAATCCCAATGCGTCTTTTTCATTGTCTACATGGATATTAAAATCACCAACAATTAGGACTTTATCTGCAGCCAGTACTAACTCTGATAGAAAATCAGCAAATTCTCTGGTAAAGTCTGTATGGTGCCCTGGTGGCCTATATACAGTAGCCAGCACAAACGTCAAACGGGATTTATCAATTTCACTACATAACGTTACATAAAGCACCAAAACTTCAAAGGAATTATATTTGAAACTAGACTTGTGAGTAATACCGAAGATATTATTATAAATTACAGCAACACCTCCCCCTTTACCTTTCAGACGCGGCTCGTGTTTATAACAATAATCTTGGGGGGTGGACTCATTTAAAGTAATGTAATCGTCAGGTTTTAGCCAGGTTTCTGTCAAACACAGCACATCTAGGTTATGATCTGTAATCATATCATTAACAATAAGCGCTTTTGAGGAAAGGGATCGAATATTCAGCAGCCCGAGCTTTATCATTTGATCATCTGTATTATATCTGTTGTTTATTTGTTGGACATCAATTAAATTTTTACCGTTGAATGGTTTTGATGGTTTTTTGTATTTACTAATTCGTGGAACAGACACAGTCTCTATGTGATAATATCTAGGTGAAAGAGTCTCTATGTGCTGGGATTTATCTGACTTCTGTGACGTGAGACAGCTAGCAGGCGGTCGGGTAAGCCAGTCCGTCTGCTTCCTGACCTGGGCCCCAGTTAGTCAAGGTTTAGCTCTAAGACTATGTGCCAAATTACTAGAGAGAAGAGCGGCACCATCCCAGGAAGGATGAATACCATCTTTTTTCAACAGGTCAGGTCAGCCCCAAAAGCTTTTCCAATTGTCTATGAACCCTATGTTATTTTGCGGACACCACTTAGACAACCAGCCATTGAGTGATGATAGTCTGCTAAGTATCTCATCACTCCTTTTAACGGGGAGGGGACCAGAGCAAAAAACGTCATCTGCCATCGTACTTGCGAGTTTACACACCTCTTTAATGTTAATTTTGGTGATCTCCGACTGCCGAAGTCGAACATCATTTGTGCCGACGTGAATAATAATCTTAGCGAATTTACGATTAGCATTAGCCAGCACTTTTAAATTTGCTTTGATGTCAGGCGCTCTGGCTCCCGGTAAACATGTGACTATGGTGGCTGGTGTCTCTATTTTCACGTTCCGTGTAATAGAATCGCCAATAACTAGGGCACTTTCAACAGGATTCTCAGTGGGTGCATCACTGAGTGGGGAGAACCTGTTTGATGTTCTAATTGGAATGGAAGAGTGGTTTTTTGATCCGCGACTATGCCGTCTCACCGTCACCCAGTTGCCCTGCTGCACGGGCTCTACAGCCGGAACCGAACAATGTACAGAGTTCACTAAGCTATTCGCATCCAAAGCAGTGTCTAAAGCTGTTACATTCTCACTACTCTCAAATAAAGTCTGGATGCGTGTCTCTAATTCTGAAATCTTCTCCGTCAGCCTGACTATCTCCTTACATTTATCACATGTGAAGCCCTGTTCGCCAACGGAGAAAGATATACTAAACATGAAACATGCAGTGCAAGTGACAATGACAGGAGAAGAAGACATGGCTTACCGTATTTGTTGATTAATCCAACTTACCACAGTTGTTTGATGGAGTCTATTTACTAATCCAACTCACCACAGTTGTTTAATGAACTCAGAAAACAAGAGACCCGAGTGCAGAGATGGCAAGCTAACAGGCTAGCGAAATGCTAACGCGTGATAGTGATTTAGATTAAAAGCTAGCGGTGTCAGATTTAATATGGTAGGCAATATTAGACAATATATGGTGATGGGTAAATTATATTTAGCAGTTTAAACAACAGGGAATGATATCAAATAAAGATTCAAAAGCAAGCAGAGCACACGCGAGCACAGCAGTCAGAAGGACAAACAGGAGGCAGACAGGAGCAATCGATCAAGACAGGAGCAATCCAACACACAGACCTCCTCGTCACCAGATCTCCACGCTCCGCCCACTCGTTCACTATCCCCAGAGTACTGATCACCTGCACCTGCACCTGCACCTCATCATCACAGACACTATACGAAGCACACTCTCCCTGCACTTCACTGTCTGGTCTCATTTCACATACCTGGACTCCTTACCTTATGCTCACCAGAGTTTCCCGTCGACTCCTTCCAACGCCTTCCTTGTCTCCAGTTCCCTGTCTCCTCGTGTTCTCCCTCATCCAACCTCCTACCAAGATATCCACCCAGCTAAGTGACTGTGAAGTGCTATTATCATCATTTACCTGCATCCCTCGTTTGCCTGTGTTCGTGTCTCTGTTTAAATAAACACCATTCACCTTACCTGTCTCTCTGCCTCCATCTGTGTCCTGACACTTACGTCTATGACATTTTATGTTGTAGCAGGATTCATATTTAAACGGTCTTTTGCAGTTTAATATTCACAGACACTAACAGAATTAACTTACCTCACAATCCTCAGCTGGATCAGTTACTCTTTTCTAAATAAACAGCTTTTCTTCTGAGGTAAATTATTCCAGTATTATTCCTTACCGCGTCTCTAAACGATGTAAAGTACATGCACTAATCTTGATGTGTTTATTTGAGTTGATGTGGGCGGGGATACTCGTATGGATCGCATCAGTATTTGAATCTCAAAAGAACGTGCGATCCGTGGGCGTGGCCGCATTAACACTACTGAAGAAGCTGGCGAACGACTGACATCTCTTTTCAAACAGATTACATAAACACAGAATATTTGTTTTCGATTTGATTTACATTATTTAAAACCTGACATTTCAACGTTTCTTTAGACATGTCTCATGTTTGTGTGACAAGTATTCACTAAGTTAGAGTTCATTTTCTGAAGAGAATCAGATTGGACTTGACAGAGGCTGCAGATCGCGCATCATGTTTGTTTTCTTTATTTTGCAAAAAGCACAACATGCTGTTTTTATTGTGAGTGTACACAAATAAAAGTAGTTACTTAACATATTATCCGAATGATAAAAATCGACAGAGTTATTTGAGTCTTTTTGGCACTGATAAGAAAAAAAATCAAGGCCGTCGCGCCGGTAGAACTGCTGTTGTTTTGAGAGCGGCAGAACGGCCATACGAACTCCTTGCTGAGTGTTGAAGCTGAACATTTTCTTCAATTGATTGCATCTCTTGACTCCTGGGCTTCATTCATCATATCTGGTCCTGGGTATTAACTGTAAATTCCCCTACAATACATAACCATGACTTTATTATATATATATATATATACAATTTTTTCATGTAAATACCTAAAATCCAAATATCAGTTAACGTCACTTACTTTTTATCAACAATAGTAGAAGCAGAGCACAAAGGATGTTCATGTTTGCACTGTGAGGCAAATAAAGTTGAGTGATCAGTTACTCATTTTCAGATCTCCACATACTCCTCCAGTCTGTCAGTGTAACTGCAGTGAACGAGAACAACATTCAATTCAGATTGAATATGAAAGTAATATAAGAGTAGTTTACAGCAGTTCTTCTGCTGGTCCACATCCTTTCTTGTGCCATTTAATTCAGACACTGTAAAGGACATGCAATCTTCTGCAGTCAGGTGGTCAATGAATTACACTTTAATTTCAGGATCATCCGAATGTATTAATAATTTTAAAAGGGATTATTTATTTATGGTCAATAACTTATCAGTGGGAAATGCCATTTAGTGAAATGCATTTAGTGTAGTAATTCTAGAGTGTAGTAAGTGTAGTAAGACCTATTTGCTAATTGTATTATGTTTTCTTGTATTTGTCCCCTATTCCACTCTTTAGTTAATTATTAAGCCCAGACAAAATCTGCTGACTTTTTTTTTTTTTTTTTTTCATATTTTCTTTATTGGATTTTGGGGAAAATGTATGGAATTGTGAAATGGTTTTACATTAATTAAACTCTGATATTTAGAAAAAAAATGTTAAATGACAGGTGATGTGAATGCCAGTCATTCCAATTCTGTGGAAATATGGCAACTTTATGCAGTTTTTTCCGTTTATGCCTGATTATTTTATCCACTGTAATGAGTCTCGCTAATGTGTGTGTGTTGAGTGTGTGTGAGTCACAGTGGGCCTCAGAGCACAGTAATACACAGCAGAGTCAGACACACACACATCCTGGATCGTCAGAGGAACTGATTTTGATGTGGAATCCAGTTTTGCAGAAAATCTCTCCTTAAATTCAGGCTCTGTAGTTCCTTCAGCAAATGTGTATTTATTCAGAATGAATGTTGGTGATCTGTTTGACAGCTGTTTGTACCAGAAGAGATACGAACTTGTATCAGTTGTAGTATAATTACACATTAAAATAACTTGATGTCCTTCACTTGCAGTCATTTCTCTATAAGACTGTTCAACCCTGTCCGTCGCCTTTGGCTTTTGGCTTGCTCAGTTGGGGACACCTAAATTTCAACTATATTACTGATCTGCCCGCATTGACACTATATGATGATTGAAATGAGCTGGATGACATCACCGTTTTCACCAGAGCGGCTGTACAGCCGAATCAAATTCCGTTGCATTATTTTCCTGTTACCACTGTGAAGCTGCTTTGAAACAATTGCCATTGTAAAAAGCGCTATATAAATAAAGGTGATTTGATTTGATTTGATTCCTGTCCCAAAGACACTGGAAGAAAAAAAAGCAAGTCATTAACATGAATTATGTGCAAAGTAAACTTCAACATTTAATAAACTAAATGAAAGTAAACTTTTCTGTGAATGTACAGAAATATAAAAAGTGTGCTTATCGTTGTTAAAGTACACTATATTGCCAAAGGTTTTGGGACGTCTGCCTTTACATGCACATGAACTTTAATGACATCCCATTCTTAATCTGTAGGGTTTAATATGGAGTTGGCCCACCCTTTGCAGCTATAACAGCTTCAACTCTTCTGGGAAGGCTTTCCACAAGGTTTAGGAGTGTGTTTATGGGAATTTTTGACCATTCTTCTAGAAGCGCATTTGTGAGGTCAGGCACTGATGTTGGTCGAGAAGGCCTGGCTCGGAGTCTCCGCTCTAATTCATCCCAAAGGTGTTCTGTCGGGTTGAGGTCAGGACTCTGTGCAGGCCAGTCAAGTTCCTCCACACCAAACTCGCTCATCCATGTCTTTATGGACCTTGCTTTGTGCACTGGTGCGCAGTCATGTTGGGACAGGAAGGGGCCATCCCTAAACTGTTCCCACAAAGTGGGGAGCATGAAATTGTCCAAAATGTCTTGGTATGCTGAAGCATTAAGAGTTCCTTTCACTGGAAAATAGCAGCATCTGTGTTATATTTTACTGTGTTGGGAAAGATCTAAAAATAAATGGTAGAAAAATATAAAGATATGCTGAAATTATTTGCTGTTATCATGTATCTTTTATTATTCCCTTTAGTGTTATAAATACGTATATACATAAATTAGAAGGTAATCAGTGCTAAATTCATTTCACATGAGTGGGGACTGATTTCAAGAATCATAAACACATGATTTATTGTTGAGGATGTTTTTGTAGAGTGTAGATGAGTTTCCTGTCATTAGAAGGTAATGACTGTGGGCATCAGTGCGCAGTAGTACAACGCAGAGTCTGAGACTTTAGCATCAAAGATTTCTTTATGGCTCACAAGATTTCTGTTCTGTGAGACGTTTAATGATCCCTTTGCTTTTACTCAAACACCGGCTCCTCCTACAGTCAGTGAAACTGCACAGAATGACAACACATGAACATCACACTGACATGAACTGCACCTCTGGGGGATTAATATTTGATATGAAACAAATCTAGTAATCTCATTTAGTTTATTTACAGCATGCAGTGTTTTGGTCTCAATCAATTCTTCTGTTTATTTTATTTCAGAGTAAATAAGGAGGTATTAATGGCTTAATATTCATTAACATAATTATTCTCTGCTATTGCTACTTTGATGCAGTGTTATTTTAGTATCACCTATACAATTACAGTTTTATTACTATTTATTTCAGTTAAAGTTTTAAAAAATGTTGTTTTTATCATTTTATATATATATATATATATATACACACACACCGATCAGGCATAACATTATGACCACCCTCCTAATATTGTGTTGGTCCCCCTTTTGCTGACCCGTCGAGGCATAGACTCCACTAGACCCCTGAAGGTGTGCTGTGGTATCTGGCACCAAGATGTTAGCAGCAGATCCTTTAAGTCCTGTAAGTTGCGAGGTGGGGCCTCCATGGATTGGGCTTGTTTGTTCAGCACATCCCACAGATGCTCGATTGGATTGAGTTCAAGTCAACACCTCAAACTCATTGTTGTGCTCCTCAAACCATTCCTGAACCATTTTTGCTTTGTGGCAGGTGCATTATCCTGCTGAAAGAGCCACAGCCACCAGGGAATACCGTTTCCATGAAAGGGTGTACATGGTCTGCAACAATGCTTAGGTAGGTGGTACGTGTCAAAGTAACATCCACATGGATGGCAGGACCCAAGGTTTCCCAGCAGAACATTGCCCAAAGCATCACACTGCCTCCGCCGGCTTGCCTTCTTCCCATAGTGCATCCTGGTGCCATGTGTTCCCCAGGTAAGCCACGCACACACACCCGGCCATCCACATGATGTGAAAAAAAACGGGATTCATCAGACCAGGCCACCTTCTTCCATTGCTCTGTGGTCCAGTTCTGATGCTCACGTGCCCACTGTTGGTGCTTTCGGCGGTGGACAGGGGTCAGCATGGGCACCCTGACTGCTCTGTGGCTATGTAGCCCCATACGCAACAAACTGCGATGCACTGTGTATTCTGACACCTTTCTATCAGAACCAGCATTAACTTCTTGAGCAATTTGAGCTCCAGTAGCTCGTCTGTTTGATCGGACCACACGGGCCAGCCTTCGCCGGCCCTGACCCTGTCGCCGGTTCACCACTGTTCCTTCCTTGGAGCACTTTTAATAGATACTGACCACTGCAGACCGGGAACACCCCACAAGAGCTACAGTTTTGGAGATGCTCTGACCCAGTCGTCTAGCCATCACAATTTGGCCCTTGTCAAACTCGCTCAAATCCTTACGCTTGCCCATTTTTCCTGCTTCTAACACATCAACTTTGAGGACAAAATGTTCACTTGCTGCCTAATATATCCCACCCACTAACAGGTGATGAACAGATAATCAGTGTTATTCACTTCACCTGTCAGTGGTCATAATGTTATGCCTGATCAGCATATACACTCACCTAAAGGATTATTAGGAACACCATACTAATACTGTGTTTGACCCCCTTTCGCCTTCAGAACTGCCTTAATTCTACGTGGCATTGATTCAACAAGGTGCTGAAAGCATTCTTTAGAAATGTTGGCCCATATTGATAGGATAGCATCTTGCAGTTGATGGAGATTTGTGGGATGCACATCCAGGGCACGAAGCTCCCGTTCCACCACATCCCAAAGATGCTCTATTGGGTTGAGATCTGGTGACTGTGGGGGCCATTTTAGTACAGTGAACTCATTGTCATGTTCAAGAAACCAATTTGAAATGATTCGAGCTTTGTGACATGGTGCATTATCATGCTGGAAGTAGCCATCAGAGGATGGGTACATGGTGGTCATAAAGGGATGGACATGGTCAGAAACAATGCTCAGGTAGGCCGTGGCATTTAAACGATGCCCAATTGGCACTAAGAGGCCTAAAGTGTGCCAAGAAAACATCCCCCACACCATTACACCACCACCACCAGCCTGCACAGTGGTAACAAGGCATGATGGATCCATGTTCTCATTCTGTTTACGCCAAATTCTGACTCTACCATCTGAATGTCTCAACAGAAATCGAGACTCATCAGACCAGGCAAAATTTTTCCAGTCTTCAACTGTCCAATTTTGGTGAGCTTGTGCAAATTGTAGCCTCTTTTTCCTATTTGTAGTGGAGACGAGTGGTACCCGGTGGGTCTTCTGCTGTTGTAGCCCATCCGCCTCAAGGTTGTGCGTGTTGTGGCTTCACAAATGCTTTGCTGCATACCTCGGTTGTAACGAGTGGTTATTTCAGTCAAAGTTGCTCTTCTATCAGCTTGAATCAGTCGGCCCATTCTCCTCTGACCTCTAGCATCAACAAGGCATTTTCGCCCACAGGACTGCCGCATACTGGATGTTTTTCCCTTTTCACACCATTCTTTGTAAACTCTAGAAATGGTTGTGCGTGAAAATCCCAGTAACTGAGCAGATTGTGAAATACTCAGACCGGCCCGTCTGGCACCAACAACCATGCCACGCTCAAAATTGCTTAAATCACCTTTCTTTCCCATTCTGACATTCAGTTTGGAGTTCAGGAGATTGTCTTGACCAGGACCACACCCCTAAATGCATTGAAGCAACTGCCATGTGATTGGTTGATTAGATAATTGCATTAATGAGAAATTGAACAGGTGTTCCTAATAATCCTTTAGGTGAGTGTATATTATTAATATGTCTATATAGTTTTTAATCATTTTTATTTCAGTTTTAGTTTTAATTATTAGTACATCATAAACTGAATGGAAATGTTGCTTTGGCAACTAGCTCAAATAAAACAAGGGTTTTTTTTATATATTTTATTTTTATTTATTCATGATATATTATTTATTTTATTTGAAGTAACAAAATTGTGTTTTATAGTTTTAGTTTAAGTATAATAAAAACCCTGCTTTGAAGAGCTGAATGATGAGTGTATATCGCCCTCTTCTGGTGCATTATTTTACAGAAATGTGCACGGAAATATGTTTTATTTCTGCACATATCATAATAAATGTATAGCAATAACCAAATACATTCAGTGTATGTGTCAACATATTGATCACTGTGGATTGTTTTGACATGAAACTCCTGCCTAAATATAACTTACTATAGGATTGGCTAAAGTTGATGTCAAAATTAAAAATTGGGTAATCGATTTATGATATGATGTGGAAGACGTTTGAAATGATAGACATTCATGTAATCCAAACACAAGTCAAGAATGATTTAATTTAAGGCTCATGTATTGTCAGGGTTTTTGTGTGTGTGTTGAGTGTGTGTGAGTCACAGTGGGCTTCAGAGCACAGTAATACACAGCAGAGTCAGACACACACACATCCTGGATCGTCAGAGGAACTGAAGTTGTAGAGGTGTTGAGATTAGCATCAAATCTCTCTTTAAACTGTTTATCAATCTCACCAGAGCCGGGAAATTTCTTCAGCATATATTTAGGGAATCCATTTATTTCTTGCTGGTACCAGAAGAGATATGGAAATGAATCAGTGGTTGAATATGTGCAGTTGATTGCTACAGATTCACCTTCAAAAGCAGCTTGAACTCTTGTTCTCTGTTCAACACTGTCCAGAGAATCACAGCCTAAAACAGAATTTTTAAAAAAAGTTTATTTTCGAATGAAATGTAAAACGCTCACACACACTCACACACAGGTAATATAAAAAATTAATCATGATGCCACTTACCCCACAAATATGTGAATAGAAAGATAATCACCCTTTGCCAGCATGTCATTATATCTGTTGTGCTTTCCAAAATGAAATCACCAAAGTTAGGTGTTCTGAGCCTCTTCTTGTTTTGGCATCTCTGTGATGTAGTAGACCAAAAAACTTTATAGGAGGAGCTTCTTATGTTGAGATCATCAGCATCATCAGATTTATAATTAGAAAATACTTTATGATATACATCTGCCTGCTGAAAACATAAAAATAATTGCTCTTCCGTTTACCTTTGTAGTTTCTGTATTTTATGTTTGTTTTTTGTTTTTTACTTCTTTAAAGTAGGTTGCACATGGATCCCAATTCCATATTAACATCTGCATTATTTATGGAGGGAATAGATCAAAATAAATGTCGTTAGTAAATAATGATTGGATTATTGGACATCTCTCTGTGAGGTCTGTTACCAAATTAGCTTATTTTATTATTATTTTTAACCTCACTTTCACTGACAGTGCTATCTATTTATCAATGTATGCATTTAGATGGATTTCTTTATTACTTTTTTTGCATTAGATGTTTAGATGCATTACTGCTACTTTGCTTTCTACATACCACCACTGTCTGAACTGCTGTATGATATTTTAAGTGTTTTGTGATGCACTGGCACGTTCCTGAAACTTTAGTTTATGAGGATAGAGTTTTATTGTTGAGAAGGTGTTTTTTTTTTTTTTTTTTGTGGAGTGTAGATGAGTTTCCTGTCACTGTGGGCGTCAGTGCGCAGTAGTACAGCGCAGAGTCTGAGACTTCAGCATCAAAGATCTCCAGGCTCACAAGATTGTCGTTTTTATTGACTTTAGGTAAAAGACGAGGAGGAAGAGGGTTACTTGTGGTTCCATGTGCATAAATGTATGCTAGGAACTCTGGTTTGGATCCCAAATACTGACGATACCAGTGCAGGTTATTTACAGCTCCATCATATTTACAGGACAGAGTGACTTTGTCTCCTTCAGATTTATGTGCCTTGTTTTCCAGCGGTGTTATTGACTGTGCAGATGTCTCCCCTGAAAGACAACCATTAAACTTTGTATCAAACTTACCCAAAGAAAAAATCATTAGTCAGTTAAATCAGTTTCAAGAAACATTAAAACTCCAAACGTTGTACAAAACAAGAACGTGTGATTAAAGGTCTAGAATCAGTAAATTTCTCCTACTTTTTATCAACAATAGCAGAAGCAGAACACAAAGGATCGTCATGTTTGCACTCTGTAGGAAGAAAGAGAGTTTAGTTTGCTTTGCTCCATATCAGATCTCACAGGCTCCACCTATCTGTCAGTGTAAGAGGATGAGATCACAGCATTAAAATTACATTAGTTAATGAAAGCTTAAGTATACATATAAAACCATAATATACCATAATATTGTGCTGTAGAAAACATGAAATCACAGCTCATCTAATCATAAAGATTCTCTTTTTCAGTATGGTGGATGTTTATGTAGGCCTATACTGCTGGTTAATGTAATAAAGCCCTGTGTTTGGGTTTCACATACAGCACATTAGAGTCCTCATTCCTTACAGTTGCAATTTAAAGAAGGATGAACATACAGTATCACTGCATGTTAATGTTGAGTGTATATCGCCCTCTTCTGGCCTTTCATAGCCTTCTGCACATGTGTAGAACATCTAAACTAAATAGATTTTTAAGGCAATAATCTTGGTGGATTCATGGTGATTTATATTATTTTAATGGTATGAGCAATGTAAAATCAATTGAAACCACAATAAGGGAAAACTGATACAAATGTAAATATAACTAATGTAAAATTAGATGATGTAAACTGAATGTAAACTTTTAAATAAAAAAAAACAATACATTTGCGGATAAAAAGTTCTCTAAACATGAAATCATAGACTAAGTGATTCATTCTAATATAAATTGAAATTGCTTAATAATGTAATTTATGCTGTTGCATTGTCAGGGTTTTTGTGTGAGTGCTGAGTGTGTGTGAGTCACAGTGGGCTGCAGGGCACAGTAATACACAGCAGAGTCAACCACACACACATCCTGGATCGTCAGAGGAACTGAAGTTTTGCTGAGATTTGCTTGAAATCTCTCCTTGAATTCATCCGCATTTTGTCCAGTTTTAGAGAATTTATGTAGCATGTACTTTGGGATTCCATTTCCTTTCTGCTGGTACCAGAAGAGAGTCGGGTTTGTGTAAGCAGTCTGATATGTACAGTTGATTGTTACATCATCACCTTCAACGGCAGATTGAATCTTTGTTTGCTGATCAACTTTGTCTTGAGAATTACATCCTGAAATAGAATTGAAACAATATAAATAACAATTTCGCCCACTGGCTGCAAGGAATATGCACAGTGACACAGATGAAAATTCCTTTAGGTTATTTGAAAATAATCATTATTTGATATTGTTACTCACCCCAGATATATAAAAATATGATCACAATGGCACTTTTCCAAAGTGCCATTATATACAATTGAAATCACCAACTATATATGCAGAGATGTTGTGATCCCCTTCCTCTTTCTGCATCTGTTAAAGCAGCAATACATTCAAGTCATTTGCTCTGACTGCTGGGAGGAGCCTGTGCGACAGTAAGTGCCAATGAAGACTGTAGTTTAGTACTATAGTATAGTATAGCTATAGTACTATATCACTTCATTTTGCTTATATGTATAATAATGACTCTTATGATGCACGTGTACATGTATTTGATTCTCTCTCTATGAAAATCACAGTACAGTATCTTATTACACTGCGCTATAGAATGCATGATTCTGATTGGTTAGTTGTGGCATTCAGCAGCAGTGTAATATTTCCTAATATTTGCTATCATCCAGCAATATTGCACTTCAGTCCGCTTATCTGAGTAACTGAAAGCGGCGCGTAAGTATAAGTTCATTTAACAGTTAAATTACATACCAAGAAATGCAGCCATTAAAAATTAGATTAACCTAGATTA
Organism: Coreius guichenoti; assembly: GCA_039654105.1. NCBI lineage: Eukaryota > Metazoa > Chordata > Actinopteri > Cypriniformes > Gobionidae > Coreius > Coreius guichenoti. Next base: position 44,711,796 of record CM077175.1, read on the forward strand.
TTACAGTCTAATAAATACTCCAGTGCGCAAATGTTTGCAGATGTTACATACAGTGGGAGCTTAAATTAATATTTCCCACCATCATCACAGATTATGCCACACTGTGGCCAACTTCTGAAATTACATGTTTTTGTTAGATTAAAAAAGTGATGGCAGCTCCTGTTGGACTTTTAAGGGTTTTACCTTTTTAATATGTATATATTAAATGTATTATTATTATTATTATTATTTTTAAATATGGCCACACATATGAATGTAGCAAACGCATGTGGTTTTGCATTTGCGGAGAAGTTTGGATTATATTTCGAGCAAGACAATGTCCTGTTACTTTGTCAGTGTGAGACATTTAATGGTCAAGAATAACCAAGAATAGTATTGTTTATGTAAACTAAACGTTTTATCAAAATAATCTCCTTAGTCATAATGATTGAAATGTAGTAATTAAAGAAGTAGAAATAAAGATGTGTATTTGTGCACTGAAGGAACCACATGGAATGTGATATCCTCAACATATTGTTTCTATGAAGTTTTATAACCAATTAAACTAATTATTTAATAAATAGTGTACCTGTTCCCACAACGAGAATAAGTATGAGGCATGTGTCCATGATGAATGAGATCAGCTCAGCTCTCTGTTGAGGCAGTGCAGAACACACACACCCACACACACACACACAGACACAGACGCACACACACACACAGACACAGACACAGACACAGACACAGACACAGACAGACAGGGACTTCCTCCTCGCTGAACTTCCTGCTGCTGTTTATGATTATCATTTAACTGAACAATTTTTATTTATGAATGAATGAATGAATGAATGAGGCATTTATATAGCGCTTTCATGTGTATTACTGTACACCCAAAGCGTTTTACATCTATGTCAGGGGTCTCTCCTCAACAGGACCGGCCCTAGCATTTTGGGGGCCCTAAGCAGATTTCCAAAAGGGGGCCCCCACTACCTACAGTTTCACCTGACCACCCCAACCCAGATTCCAACGTACACATCCTACACTGACACCTTATTGTAAAGTTTGATCAAATTGTCTTACTTAATATATTTATCTTTCAAGATATAATATGAAGATATCTTTACTTATGCAAACTTTTACATTTTTTGAAGATTTTAACGATTGCTTTTAAATAAATGTATAAACATTTAGTGAATTAATGCTTTAATAAAGAAAAAACACCTGCCAATGGGTTATTAAAATTACAATAGAGAATAGTATATTAATAATAATTATAATAATAGAGGATAGGCTATACTGTTCTGAGCTGGCATGTTTTAGTCCAGATTAAAATGCAATTTAAGAATTTAAGTGTAAAAACACATGTTTGAAAAGTATTTAAGTATGCATATTTAAATATTTGGAGTTGTTTGATAAACACTAAGGCGAATACAAAAATCTGAATGGCTGTTTGAAAACGTAAATACTGGTTGCCTTCTTTTCCTCTCCGTTACGAGCAGAAACAGAAAGTTTTTTCACTTTTTTCCCTATTTTCCTCTTCTCTGCAACAGATTGATAGTGTCACCGCCTCTTCATTTTCAAACATTAACACACATGACTGGCACAAGCAAACTTTATAAAACTTATTACCACGCATTAATCAAATCAAATCAAATCACCTTTATTTATATAGCGCTTTTTACAATGCCAATTGTTTCAAAGCAGCTTCACAGTGTTAACAGGAAAATAATGCAACAGAATTTGATTCGGCTGTACAGCCACTCTGGAGAAAACGGTGATGTCATCAGCTCATTTCAGTTATCATATAGTGTCAATGCGGGCAGATCAGTAATATAGTTGAAATTTAAGTGTCCCCAACTGAGCAAGCCAAAAGCCAAAGGTGACGGTGGCAAGGAACCAAAACTCCTTCAGGGCCAGAATGGAGAAAAAAACCTTGGGAGAAACCAGGCTCAGTCGGGGTGCCAGTTCTCCTCTGGCCGACGAACAAATAGTGTATGATTATGATTTTGGCAACATTACAGGTCAGAAGTCATATTAGATCAATAGATATTTGTAGGATTATTCGAAAGATTAATGAGGATGTTGTGTCGATGCAGCATTTACAGGGGGGAGTTTAATTGACACGGTCTCTACAGACACTTCAGGGATGCGTTCGTCATGTCCAGGCTAAGGTCCACCATCTGGTCCGGATACGGCCCGGATACGGCCGACTGGAGTAAACCTCGGGATAAACAGAGAGACTAACATTAGCGTAGATGCCATTCTTCTTATGATGTAACGAGTACATCAGGTGTTATGGGAAGTGTTCCCGGTTCCGGCTGACCTAGTTAATGCAGCCTAAAACAATCATTTAACTGATTTGAATAATATAAATTAAAAATGTTTTATGTGTATGCCATAGTAAAGAGATGTGTTTTTAGTCTAGATTTAAACTGACAGAGTGTGTCTGCTTCCCGAACAATGCTAGGAAGACTGTTCCAGAGTTTAGGTGCTAAATAGGAAAAGGATCGACCGCCTGCAGTTGATTTTGATATTCTAGGTATTATCAACTGGCCAGAATTTTGAGACCGCAATAGACGTGATGGAGTATAATGCGTTAAGAGCTCGCTCAAGTACTGGGGCGCTAAACCATTTAGTGCTTTGTAAGTAATCAGCAAGATTTTAAAATGTATACGATGTTTAATAGGGAGCCAATGCAGTGTTGACAGAACCGGGCTAATATGGTCATACTTCCTGGTTCTAGTAAGAACTCTAGCTGCTGCGTTTTGGACAAGCTGCAGTTTATTTATTAAGCGAGCAGGGCAACCACCCAGTAGAGCATTACAATAATCTAGCCTTGAGGTCATGAACGCATGAACTAACTGTTCAGCATTTTGCATTGAAAGCATGTGCCGTAATTTAGATATATTTTTAAGATGGTAGAATGCAGTTTTACAGATGCTAGAAACGTGGCTTTCAAATGAGAGATTGGTATCAAAGAGCACACCCAGGTTCCTAACTGACGACGAGGACTTGACAGAGCAGCTAGTGTTAGACAGTATTCTAGGTTACTACTTGTGGAGTTTTTTTGTCCAATGATTAAAAATTCATTTTTTTCTGAATTAAGTTGCAGGAAATTACTAGTCATCCAATTTTTTATATCAGCTATGCATTCCGTTAATCTTGTGAATTGGTAAATTTTGTCAGGGCGTGAAGAAATATAGAGCTGAGTATCGTCAGCATAACAATGAAAAATAACGCCATGCTTCCTAATAATATCTCCCAGTGGTAGCATGTACAGGGTGAAAAGCAATGGTCCTAGCACTGAGCCCTGCGGTACTCCATACTGAACTTGTGATCGGTGTGACATCTCTTAATTTACTGCTACAAACTGATAACGGTCAGATAAGTATGATTTAAACCATGCCAATGAAATTCCACTAATGCCAACATGATTTTCGAGTCTATTTAAAAGAATGTTGTGGTCGATAGTATCGAATGCAGCGCTAAGATCAAGTAACATTAACAGAGAGATACAACCACGATCGGATGATAAGAGTAAATCATTTGTAACTCTAATGAGAGCAGTCTAAATCCTGACTGGAAATCCTCACAGATACCATTTCTTTCTAAAAAGGAGCATAATTGTGAGGACACTGCCTTTTCTAGTATTTTTGACAGAAAGGGTAGATTTGAGATTTATTTTTAATAAGTGGTTTAATAATAGCCAACTTAAAAGTTTTCGGTACATATCCTAATGTCAAGGACGAATTAATGATATTAAGAAGAGGATCTATGACCTCTGGAAGCATCTCTTTTAGTAGTTTAGTCGGTATGGGGTCGAGCATACATGTTGTTGATTTTGATGATTTAACGAGTTTAGCCAATTCTTCTTCTCCTATAGCAGTGAATGAATGTAATTTTTCCTCAGTGACACTACAATGCACTGTCTGATGTGATACTGTAGTAGATGGCTGCATGGTTATAATTTTTTTCCTAATATTATCAATCTTACAAGTAAAGAAGTTCATAAAGTCATTACTGCTGTGCTGTTTACAAACATCAGAAGTTGAAGCTTTATCTTTGGTTAATTTAGCCACTGTATCGAATAAATACCTAGGGTTGTGTTTGTTTTCTTCTAAGAGAATCGAGAAATAAGCAGATCTAGCAGTTTTTAGGGCCTTTCTGTATGCAATCATGCTCTCTTTCCACGAAATGCGAAAAACTTCTAGTTTTGTTTTCTTCCAGCTGCGCTCCATTTTTCTGGCTGCTGTTTTAAGGGCCCGGGTGTGCTCGTTGTACCACGGCATCGGACTATTTTCTTTAATCTTCTTTAAGCGCCGGGGAGCAACTGTGTCTAAAGTGCTGGAAAAGAGAGAGTCAATAGTTTCTGTTGCAACATCGAGTTCCTCTAGGCTATCTGGGATGCTGAGGAGATGAAACTGATGAGGAAGATTATTTACAAAGCAATCTTTAGTCGCAGCAGTGATAGTCCTGCCATATTTGAAGCGAGGGGACGGCTTTGCAGCCTTTGCTAAATTAAGTGTACATGATACTAGGTAATGATCTGAGATGTTATCGCTCTGCTGCAGAATTTCAGTGGTATCAACATTTATTCCATGTGACAGTATTAAGTCTAAAGTATGATTACGGCGATGAATGTGTCCTGACACGTGTTGCCTTACTCCAATAGAGTTTAGAATGTCTCTAAATGCCAATCCCAATGCGTCTTTTTCATTGTCTACATGGATATTAAAATCACCAAAAATTAGGACTTTATCTGCAGCCAATACTAACTCTGATAGAAAATCAGCAAATTCTCTGGTAAAGTCTGTATGGTGCCCTGGTGGCCTGTATATAGTAGCCAGCACAAATGTCAAACGGGATTTATCAATTTCACTACATAACGTTACATAAAGCACCAAAACTTCAAAGGAATTATATTTGAAACTAGACTTGTGAGTAATACCGAAGATATTATTATAAATTACAGCAACACCTCCCCCTTTGCCTTTCAGACGCGGCTCGTGTTTATAACAATAATCTTGGGGGGGGGGGCTCATTTAAAGTAATGTAATCGTCAGGTTTTAGCCAGGTTTCTGTCAAACACAGCACATCTAGGTTATGATCTGTAATCATATCATTAACAATAAGCGCTTTTGAGGAAAGGGATCGAATATTCAGCAGCCCGAGCTTTATCATTTGATCATCTGTATTATATCTGTTGTTTATTTGTTGGACATCAGTTACATTTTTACCGTTGAATGGTTTTGATGGTTTTTTGTATTTACTAATTCGTGGAACAGACACAGTCTCTATGTGATAATATCTAGATGAAAGAGTCTCTATGTGGTGGGATTTATCTGACTTCTGTGACGTGAGACAGCTAGCAGGCGGTCGGGTAAGCCAGTCCGTCTGCTTCCTGACCTGGGCCCCAGTTAGTCAATGTTTAGCTCTAAGACTATGTGCCAAATTACTAGAGAGAAGAGCGGCACCATCCCAGGAAGGATGAATACCATCTTTTTTCAACAGGTCAGGTCTGCCCCAAAAGCTTTTCCAACTGTCTATGAACCCTATGCTATTTTGTGGACACCACTTAGACAACCAGCCATTGAGTGATGATAATCTGCTAAGTATCTCATCACTCCTTCTAACGGGGAGGGGACCAGAGCAAAAAACGTCATCTGCCATCGTACTTGTGAGTTTACACACCTCTTTAATGTTAATTTTGGTGATCTCCGACTGGCGAAGTCGAACATCATTTGTGCCGACGTGAATAATAATCTTAGAGAATTAACGATTAGCATTAGCCAGCACTTTTAAATTTGCTTTGATGTCAGGCGCTCTGGCTCCCGGTAAACATGTGACTATGGTGGCTGGTGTCTCTATTTTCACGTTCCGTGTAATAGAATCGCCAATAACTAGGGCACTTTCAACAGGATTCTCAGTGGGTGCATCACTGAGTGGGGAGAACCTGTTTGATGTTCTAATCGGAACGGAAGAGTGGTTTTTTGATCCGCGACTATGCCGTCTCACCGTCACCCAGTTGCCCTGCTGCACGGGCTCTACAGCCGGAACCGAACAATGTACAGAGTTCACTAAGCTATTCGCATCCAGAGCAGTGTCTAAAGCTGTTACATTCTCACTACTCTCAAATAAAGTCTGGATGCGTGTCTCTAATTCTGAAATCTTTTCCGTCAGTCTGACTATCTCCTTACATTTATCACATGTGAAGCCCTGTTCGCCAAAGGAGAAAGATATACTAAACATGAAACATGCAGTGCAAGTGACAATGACAGGAGAAGAAGACATGGCTTACCGTATTTGTTGATTAATCCAATTTACCACAGTTGTTTGATGGAGTCTATTTACTAATCCAACTCACCACAGTTGTTTAATGAACTCAGAAAACAAGAGACCCGAGTGCAGAGATGGCAAGCTAACAGGCTAGCGAAATGCTAATGCGTGATAGTGATTTAGATTAAAAGCTAGCGGTGTCAGATTTAATGTGGTAGGCAATATTAGACAATATATGGTGATGGGTAAATTATATTTAGCAGTTTAAACAACAGGGAATGATATCAAATAAAGATTCAAAAGCAAGCAAAGCACACGGGAGCACAGCAGTCAGCAGGACAAACAGGAGGCAGACAGGAGCAATCAATCAGGATCAGGGATCACTGTCACAGTATCTCACTGTCACAGTATCGTTATCGAATCAATAATCATCTATAAAGACAGCCTTCATGCTTTCAATGTGGAACTAGCCACAGCTAGACAGACCTGCACTCTTTTTGCTACTGTAGAGACTAACAAACCCCCCGAGTCACATTCCCAGTGAATTGCTCTCCGAAAACAAAATATGAGTTTGCCTCCTTTTTTTCTGAGAAGATCAATAATATCAGACAGGTGATCAGGATATCCTCGAGTTGTGCTGAGGTCAGACAGACTTGTCCACAATTTCAGAAATTAGTCACTATGTCTGATTTCGAGGTAACTGATGGTAAAATTTTGGAAGAAACTGTACATCACCTTAAAACATCAACTTGCTCTCTCGACACACTTCCCACTTCTTTTTTCAAAAGTGTGTTTAACTGTCTAGAAGCAGATCTCCTAGAAGTGGTAAATTCCTCACTTCTTTCTGGGACTTTTCCAAACTCCCTTAAAACTGCAGTTGTTAAGCCCCTCCTGAAAAAGAGCAATCTGGATAAGACCGTTTTAAGCAACTATAGACCAATCTCAAATCTCCCCTTTATAGGCAAGATAATCCAGAAAGTTGTTTTCAATCAGCTGAATAAAATCTTAAAATCAAATGGATATTTGGACAATTATCAATCTGGCCTCCGACCGCATCACAGCACAGAAACAGTGCTCATAAAGATAATAAATTATATTTGCCTCAATACAGATACAGGCAAATTATCAGTGCTGGTGCTACTCAACCTCAGTGCAGCATTTGACACTGTCGATCACAACATTCTTCTTGACAGGCTGGAAAACTGGGTTGGGCTTTCTGGGATGGTCCTTAAATGGTTCAGATCATACTTAGATGGGAGAAGTTATTATGTGAGTATTGGTGACCATAAGTCTGAGTGGACATCCATGACATGCAGAGTCCCACAAGGCTCAATTCTTGCGCCGCTCCTGTTCAACCTGTACATGCTCCCACTGAGCCAAATCATGAGAGAGAAACTAATTCCTTACCACAGCTATGCAGATGACACCCAGATCTACTTAGCCCTATCGCCTAACGACTACAGCCCCAAATGCATTGATGAAATTAACAATTGGATGTGCCAAAACTTTCTTCAGTTAAACAAAGACAAAACTGAAGTCATTGCATTTGGAAACAAAGATGAAATTCTCAAGGTGAATGCATACCTTGACGCTAGGGGTCTAAAAACTAAAAATCAAGTCAGGAATCTTGGTGTGATTTTTAGAGTCGGACCTTATTTTCAATAGTCATGTAAATGCAATAACTAAATCATCATACTATCATTGCACGAATTAGATGTTTTGTTTCCAGGCAAGACTTAGAGAAACTTGTTCATGCTTTCATCACCAGCAGGGTAGACTATTGTAATGGACTCCTCACCGGCCTTCCCAAAAAGACCATTAGACAGTTCATACAGAATGCTGAGCAGAACCAGAGAATATGAACATATCACACCAGTCGTCAGGTCTTTACACTGGCTTCCAATTACATTTAGAATTGATTTTAAAGTACTGTTACTTGTTTATAAATCACTCAATGGCTTCGGACCTCAATACATTTCAGATATGCTGATAGAATATAAACCTAACAGATCACTCAGATCAGCAGGATCAAGTCAGTTAGAAATACCAAAGGTTCACTCAAAGCAAGGAGAGTCTGCTTTTAGCTATTATGCCAGTCGCAGCTGAACCAGCTTCCAGAAGAGATCAGATGTGCTCCAACAGTAGCTACATTCAAATCCAGACTCAAAACACATCTGTTTAGCTGTGCATTTACTGAATGAGCACTGTGCCACTGTACGTCCAACTGATTGCACTTTATCTTAATGTATCATCTCTTTATTCTTTGAATTCTTTTTATTATAGTTTTTTACTGTGCCATTGTATGTCCGCATCTTTTTACTCTTTTAATTCTTTTATACCTGTATCATGTTTTTATTTCTTTTTTAATTCTTATTATAACTGTTTTAATTATCCTTTTTTTTTTTTTTTGTTAAGGCTGTCTGGGTGGAAGAGGTTGAGAGAAGGGAGAGCGATCTTGTTAGCCCTGGAGTTAGGCCAGGAAGATTTGTCTGCAAGGGTACTGTTTAAACACACAGTTACCTGACAAATATAAATAGTCACGAACCTGACTCTACATTTATTTTCCACTCCAGATAGGGGTGTTTCAGGTTATATTTTTTTAATTTTATTTTCTTATGAATATTTTAATTCTATTTCTGTGTAAAGCACTTTGAATTACCAGTGTGTATGAAATGTGCTATATAAATAAACTTGCCTTGCCTTGTTACTTTTCTGACATACATAATACTTGTAATTGCCAGTTACATCTGTCTTCATCTCTGTCTCTGTGTTTCTCTCATTGTAACAGGTTATTGTACAGTGTTGTTGTGTTTCCTCAGGTTATTGTACAGTGTTGTTGTGTTTCCTCAGGTTATTGTGCAGTGTTGTTGTGTTTCCTCAGGTTATTGTGCAGTGTTGTTGTGTTTCCTCAGGTTATTGTGCAGTGTTGTTGTGTTTCCTCAGGTTATTGTGCAGTGTTGTTGTGTTTCCTCAGGTTATTGTGCAGTGTTGTTGTGTTTCCTCAGGTTATTGTGCAGTGTTGTTGTGTTTCCTCAGGTTATTGTGCAGTGTTGTTGTGTTTCCTCAGGTTATTGTGCAGTGTTGTTGTGTTTGCTCAGGTTATTGTGCAGTGTTGTTGTGTTTCCTCAGGTTATTGTGCAGTGTTGTTGTGTGTCCTCAGGTTATTGTGCAGTGTTGTTGTGTTTCCTCAGGTTATTGTGCAGTGTTGTTGTGTTTCCTCAGGTTATTGTACAGTGTTGTTGTGTGTCCTCAGGTTATTGTACAGTGTTGTTGTGTATCCTCAGGTTATTGTGCAGTGTTGTTGTGTTTCCTCAGGTTATTGTACAGTGTTGTTGTGTTTCCTCAGGTTTTTGTACAGTGTTGTTGTGTTTCCTCAGGTTTTTGTACAGTGTTGTTGTGTTTCCTCAGGTTATTGTGCAGTGTTGTTGTGTTTGCTCAGGTTATTGTACAGTGTTGTTGTGTTTCCTCAGGTTTTTGTGCAGTGTTGTTGTGTTTCCTCAGGTTATTGTGCAGTGTTGTTGAGTTTCCTCAGGTTTTTGTGCAGTGTTGTTGTGTTTCCTCAGGTTATTGTGCAGTGTTGTTGTGTTTCCTCAGGTTATTGTGCAGTGTTGTTGTGTTTCCTCAGGTTATTGTGCAGTGTTGTTGTGTTTCCTCAGGTTTTTGTACAGTGTTGTTGTGTTTCCTCAGGTTTTTGTGCAGTGTTGTTGTGTTTCCTCAGGTTATTGTACAGTGTTGTTGTGTTTCCTCAGGTTATTGTGCAGTGTTGTTGTGTTTCCTCAGGTTATTGTGCAGTGTTGTTGCGTTTCCTCAGGTTATTGTGCAGTGTTGTTGTGTTTCCTCAGGTTTTTGTACAGTGTTGTTGTGTTTCCTCAGGTTATTGTGCAGTGTTGTTGTGTTTGCTCAGGTTATTGTACAGTGTTGTTGTGTTTCCTCAGGTTTTTGTGCAGTGTTGTTGTGTTTCCTCAGGTTATTGTGCAGTGTTGTTGAGTTTCCTCAGGTTTTTGTGCAGTGTTGTTGTGTTTCCTCAGGTTATTGTGCAGTGTTGTTGTGTTTCCTCAGGTTATTGTACAGTGTTGTTGTGTTTCCTCAGGTTATTGTGCAGTGTTGGTGTGTTTCCTCAGGTTATTGTGCAGTGCTGTTGTGTTTCCTCAGGTTATTGTGCAGTGCTGTTGTGTTTCCTCAGGTTATTGTGCAGTGTTGTTGTGTTTCCTCAGGTTATTGTGCAGTGTTGTTGTGTTTCCTCAGGATATTGTACAGTGTTGTTGTGTTTCCTCAGGTTATTGTGCAGTGTTGTTGTGTGTCCTCAGGTTATTGTGCAGTGTTGTTGTGTTTCCTCAGGTTATTGTGCAGTGTTGTTGTGTTTCCTCAGGTTATTGTGCAGTGTTGTTGTGTTTCCTCAGGTTATTGTACAGTGTTGTTGTGTATCCTGTGACTGTGGGCCTCAGAGCACAGTAATACAGAGCAGAGTCTGACACTGCAGCAGAGGAGATCTCCAGATACACATGTTCTCTTCTTGTAATGCTAACACTGAATCTTGGATCTACATCAGACACCTGAGGCTCTTTTGCAGAACTGTAGGTGAGTACAAGAAATTCAGGTTTTGATCTTCCATACTGACGGTACCAGTGGAGATAATCTGTACCTCCAGAAGCAGAAAAACTACAGGATAATGAAACACTTGAGCCTTCCTCAGCAAAAACATCTTTTTGGTTTGGTTTGATGACATTTCCAAATACAGTAGCTGAAACAGAAAATATACATTTGTATGTATATTTACATTAACAAAGAATTATAACAATTAACCAAATAACACACCAGCTGAAGCACAGAACAGAATAACTGAATGCAGATCCATTGTGCAAGTGTTCTCTCTGAGAAGAGTCAGACTGAATCGTTTCGTCTCTGTCAGGCACGATGAGATCCTGTGAAATCTGTGAACACTGAGTCCCTCCTCTCTGAGACACATCATGTCTATATTTCACACTTGGGGAACAGAAGTGTAGGATTGAAAATAATCAAAGATATTTGATATTTGAAATTGAACAAAGACATTTGCTTTACTGTTTTCAACCCCCCTCTTTCTTACCAGAAGGGCCATTTGGAGTTCCTAAAGACAAAGAGATGCCGAAGGCCTGTAGGCCAAAATGTGTCACACCTTTAGTACAGTGGGGGAAGATGTAATTATATGATTAGTCAGTTTGAATGTCTCACATTAGGGTTTCAGTCACATGGTCAAGAAAAGGATAAAAGAAGATTGTAACAGTGGCTCTGTCTCTTGATTCTCTGGCTCTCTTTTCTTGGGGCCTGCTCCTTGGCTCCTCTCTTGATTCTCTGGCTCTCTCTTCTTGGGGCCTGCTCTCTGGTTATTTTCAAATATTCGTTCATCAAGGGACCCGATATCGCACAGAAACAGTCGCGTCGTGATTCGCGCGTTCACTGACACAAACTAGCCAGTTCTGATATTAGTCAGAGGATTGCAGAGTGAATATTTTACCTTTAAGTGGTCGCACATACTTACTCATAACAAAAAGTGTAATTTTAGTAATAGTCACGAAAGCTGCAACTTGCTAATACAGTGACAGTCAGAAATTGGATTTTCCCTAATGCTGTGCTCCATACTCCACTCATTGGGTCCTTGGTTTGATTTGTCCTGACAGAAGGATTTGCGGAAATAAAGGACTCCACATTGATCCATACTAGAATAATGATTTCAGAATAATACAAGATAAATCAAGATGAACATTTATTTTGGCCAGACAGAACTTAAATAAAAAAGAATTAAACAAGAATCCATGGTGCACAACTTTCAGCATAAAAATATAAAACACAATTACAAAGTAATATGAAAATACTTTCAAAGAGTCATTATATCTGGCACAGTACATACAGTGTGTGTGAGTGCCTCTCGGACACTGACACAGCACTGCATGGGGGCTCTGGCTACAGAATGTTCCCAAAAGGCAGCTCTGTTACCCTTCCTTAAATACCCAGACCAGAACAAAAGGGTTGTAAATATTTGCAACACAAACACCTGGTTTCGGGGGAGAGGATCAGATATCTTGAAGAGACCACTCAAAAAGGAGAACAGAATTCTCATAAGTTTCAATCTTTCTCATCCTACCAGTGACTACAGTGAAGTTGAGACCATTTTACCAATCGCACTGAGACCTTTAAAAAGATACCATACATGAAAGGAATAAAACAATACATTCACAAGATACATCATCTGTGGTATATTTGCATTCTGTGACTTGTATTAGGGGGAAGAGAGTCAGGCGAGGGAGAGGTGGAGAAGGTTTTGGGCAGGGCGATGTCCTACAGTCTTTCTGTGAGATCTTCTCTCCAGATTAGTGAGTTTTTGTTTTTGTTTTTTTTGTTTGTTTTTTTTAGTTCTATTGCGTGGGGTTGGATCAGCTTTTTTTTTTTTTCAGCTTCTGTCTTAGCAGTAAAACAGATCCTTACAGAAGAAAGAGCCAATCACACTCATCAATGTTTTCTCTGTGCTATTAATGTGTTTATGTGTGATTTTGAAATATGTTTATATAAGAAATATATTTATGTTCTGAAAATTAAAATTCATCCACAGTCTCTGTGGAGGTGTGGGGGTGTGACACCTTTAAATGAAAATATTTTGAGTATTTAGTGATAGTATTTCTTCCATTACAGTAACATTTTGAATGTCATTTTGGACTCGGCTCACAACAACATATATCATTTAAAACCATTTGTTTGATTAAATTGATTTTAAAATCATTAAATTAAAATAAATAATGCAATCAATGTAATAATGATTGCATGACCATAATGTAGTTCATTGTAGTTCATGATTGACTGTTACCTTCATTATGATTTTATTACAGTTTTAAATGTCAAAATTCTTATTTTAAAGAGTTACAGTCACATGCCTCTGTGTTTTTGTCTGTGGTTTGCCTTCAGTTTGGTCACAGTGGCTTCAAAGCACAGTAATACACAGCAGAGTCACACACACGCAGGTTCTTGATCAGCAGAGGAACTGAATTTGATGAAAGTTCAGAGTGAAATCTCTCCTGGAACTCAGTGCCATTTTCTCCAATTCCAAACTTGTCCCTTCTCAGGATGTATTTAGGAATACCATTTGCTCTCTGGATGTACCAGAAGAGGTATGGCTGTGTTGAAGCTGTCTTATAGGTACAATCTAATGTCACTGATTTTCCTTCAACTTCAGTCACATGTTTGACTGGCTGATCAACTTTCTCTTCTGATCTGCACTCTGTAAAAATTTAAGAATATTTTATCTAGATACGATTATATTTTTATCATAAAATCCATATCAACAAACAATCAAAATTGATCTAATGCTTAAAAATTAGTAGAAATGCATACCAAGACTGAATAGTGCACATAGAAATATATTCCTCATCCACCTCATGATCTGTTTTAAATTGACACTGAAGTGAAAATAAATCTGTCAATGAGAGTTTTGCTTTCATAAATATAAAGACTCTTGTGAAAACCTAAAAAAAAATTCTCTGTTAGGTGTAATACTGAGAGATATTGCCCTCTTTTGGTTTCTTACAAGTGTTACACAATTGAAATAGTCACATGATGTTAAACATGTTAGCCAGCAACTTAAAGAACATGCATTATAATTACAATCATTCACTCTATTAAGTGCCATACTGTTTCTTGTACCTTTGAAAAGCTTTCGGCCTTTTATTCTTCCCACAACCCCACACAGGTGTTTGCAGTTATTATCTCACATTGAGGTTTTGATTTGGTTTTCATAAGAGCTTCAAAGTGAAAAATGTTTTTTAGTTTTTGTACGACTTGTTTAACGTTTTGTATCACAGGGCTTCAACTCTTAGAGCACAATAATAGAGAGCTGAATTTGACACAGTCGCTCTACTAATAATGAGTTCAGTGAATATGCGAGAAGTACTTGACAGAAATTTAGGATCAGAGCTGTGCCTTCTAATGCTTGATCGAGCTCCTTCACGTAATAAATATTGAGGTTTTTCATTGGGATACTGTCTGTACCAGTACAGACATACATATTCACTGTCTGAATCATACGAGCAGCTCAGCCTTACAGACTCTCCTTCAGTTTTGATGATATTGGTCCCTCGGTTTGGATCAATTTTGTCCACAGCCGTCACATCTGCAAACATTAAGCACAATATTAACTCTCTGTTTCTCAGATTAAACATTATAACAATAAAGATACTCTGCAATTGTTTTGAAAGAAATTAAAAAAATATTTCCAGTGTATTATAGGGTTTTTTAAGCTGTTGCTAAGTGGTCTGAAGTAAACATAAATGACACACCTGACGCCATAATGAAAATCAGCAGCATGTATTTGTTCATGGTGAATATGATCAGATCAGTTATGTGTTACTGAGCTCTTACTGTGCGTTACTGATGCTTTTCTGTGGGTTACTGATGCTCTTACTGTGAGTTACTGATGCTCTTACTGTGCGTTACTGATGCTCTTACTGTGTGTTACTGATGCTCTTAGTGCGCGTTACTGATGCTCTTACTGCGCGTTACTGAGCTCTTATTGTGTGTTACTGATGCTCTTACTGTGCGTTACTGATGCTCTTACTGTGTGTTACTGATGCTCTTACTGTGCGTTACTGAGCTCTTATTGTGTGTTACTGATGCTCTTACTGTACGTTACTGAGCTCTTACTGTGCGTTACTGATGCTCTTACTGTGCGTTACTGAGCTCTTATTGTGTGTTACTGATGCTCTTACTGCGCGTTACTGATGCTCTTACTGCGCGTTACTGATGCTCTTACTGTGAGTTACTGATGCTCTTACTTTGCGTTACTGATGCTCTTACTGTGTGTTACTGATGCTCTTACTGCGCGTTACTGAGCTCTTATTGTGTGTTACTGATGCTCTTACTGTGCGTTACTGATGCTCTTACTGTGTGTTACTGAGCTCTTATTGTGCGTTACTGATGCTCTTACTGTGCGTTACTGAGCTCTTACTGTACGTTACTGATGCTCTTACTGCGCGTTACTGAGCTCTTATTGTGTGTTACTGATGCTCTTACCGTGGGTTACTGATGCTCTTACCGTGCGTTACTGATGCTCTTACTGCGCGTTACTGAGCTCTTATTGTGTGTTACTGATGCTCTTACTGCGCGTTACTGAGCTCTTACTGTGCGTTACTGAGCTCTTATTGTGTGTTACTGATGCTCTTACTGTGCGTTACTGAGCTCTTATTGTGTGTTACTGATGCTCTTACTGCGCGTTACTGAGCTCTTACTGTGCGTTACTGAGCTCTTATTGTGTGTTACTGATGCTCTTACTGTGCATTACTGATGCTCTTACTGTGAGTTACTGATGCTCTTACTGTGAGTTACTGATGCTCTTACTGTGCGTTACTGATGCTCTTACTGTGTGTTACTGATGCTCTTACTGCGCGTTACTGAGCTCTTATTGTGTGTTACTGATGCTCTTACTGTGCGTTACTGATGCTCTTACTGTGTGTTACTGATGCTCTTACTGCGCGTTACTGAGCTCTTATTGTGTGTTACTGATGCTCTTACTGTGCGTTACTGATGCTCTTATTGTGTGTTACTGATGCTCTTACCGTGGGTTACTGATGCTCTTACCGTGCGTTACTGATGCTCTTACTGCGCGTTACTGAGCTCTTATTGTGTGTTACTGATGCTCTTACTGCGCGTTACTGAGCTCTTATTGTGTGTTACTGATGCTCTTACCGTGGGTTACTGATGCTCTTACCGTGCGTTACTGATGCTCTTACTGCCCGTTACTGAGCTCTTATTGTGTGTTACTGATGCTCTTACTGCGCGTTACTGATGCTCTTACTGTGCGTTACTGATGCTCTTACTGTGTGTTACTGATGCTCTTACTGCGCGTTACTGATGCTCTTACTGTGCGTTACTGATGCTCTTACCGTGGGTTACTGATGCTCTTACCGTGCGTTACTGATGCTCTTACTGCCCGTTACTGAGCTCTTATTGTGTGTTACTGATGCTCTTACTGTGCGTTACTGATGCTCTTACTGTGTGTTACTGAGGCTCTTACTGCGCGTTACTGAGCTCTTATTGTGTGTTACTGATGCTCTTACTGTGCGTTACTGATGCTCTTACTGTGTGTTACTGAGCTCTTATTGTGCGTTACTGATGCTCTTACTGTGCGTTACTGAGCTCTTACTGTACGTTACTGATGCTCTTACTGCGCATTACTGAGCTCTTATTGTGTGTTACTGATGCTCTTACCGTGGGTTACTGATGCTCTTACCGTGCGTTACTGATGCTCTTACTGCCCGTTACTGAGCTCTTATTGTGTGTTACTGATGCTCTTACTGCGCGTTACTGAGCTCTTATTGTGTGTTACTGATGCTCTTACCGTGGGTTACTGATGCTCTTACCGTGCGTTACTGATGCTCTTACTGCCCGTTACTGAGCTCTTATTGTGTGTTACTGATGCTCTTACTGCGCGTTACTGATGCTCTTACTGTGCGTTACTGATGCTCTTACTGTGTGTTACTAATGCTCTTACTGCGCGTTACTGATGCTCTTACTGTGCGTTACTGATGCTCTTACTGTGTGTTACTGATGCTCTTACTGTGAGTTACTGATGCTCTTACTGTGTGTTACTGATGCTCTTACTGTGTGTTACTGATGCTCTTACTGCGCGTTACTGAGCTCTTATTGTGTGTTACTGATGCTCTTACTGTGCGTTACTGATGCTCTTACTGTGTGTTACTGATGCTCTTACTGCGCGTTACTGAGCTCTTATTGTGTGTTACTGATGCTCTTACTGTGCGTTACTGATGCTCTTACTGTGTGTTACTGAGCTCTTATTGTGCGTTACTGAGCTCTTACTGTACGTTACTGATGCTCTTACTGCGCGTTACTGAGCTCTTATTGTGTGTTACTGATGCTCTTACCGTGGGTTACTGATGCTCTTACCGTGCGTTACTGATGCTCTTACTGCCCGTTACTGAGCTCTTATTGTGTGTTACTGATGCTCTTACTGTGCGTTACTGATGCTCTTATTGTGTGTTACTGATGCTCTTACCGTGGGTTACTGATGCTCTTACCGTGCGTTACTGATGCTCTTACTGCGCGTTACTGAGCTCTTATTGTGTGTTACTGATGCTCTTACTGTGCGTTACTGATGCTCTTACTGTGTGTTACTGAGCTCTTATTGTGCGTTACTGATGCTCTTACTGTGCGTTACTGAGCTCTTACTGTACGTTACTGATGCTCTTACTGCGCGTTACTGAGCTCTTATTGTGTGTTACTGATGCTCTTACCGTGGGTTACTGATGCTCTTACCGTGCGTTACTGATGCTCTTACTGCGCGTTACTGAGCTCTTATTGTGTGTTACTGATGCTCTTACTGCGCGTTACTGAGCTCTTACTGTGCGTTACTGAGCTCTTATTGTGTGTTACTGATGCTCTTACTGTGCATTACTGATGCTCTTACTGTGAGTTACTGATGCTCTTACTGTGAGTTACTGATGCTCTTACTGTGCGTTACTGATGCTCTTACTGTGTGTTACTGATGCTCTTACTGCGCGTTACTGAGCTCTTATTGTGTGTTACTGATGCTCTTACTGTACGTTACTGAGCTCTTACTGTGCGTTACTGATGCTCTTACTGTGTGTTACTGATGCTCTTACTGCGCGTTACTGAGCTCTTATTGTGTGTTACTGATGCTCTTACTGTGCGTTACTGATGCTCTTATTGTGTGTTACTGATGCTCTTACCGTGGGTTACTGATGCTCTTACCGTGCGTTACTGATGCTCTTACTGCGCGTTACTGAGCTCTTATTGTGTGTTACTGATGCTCTTACTGCGCGTTACTGAGCTCTTATTGTGTGTTACTGATGCTCTTACCGTGGGTTACTGATGCTCTTACCGTGCGTTACTGATGCTCTTACTGCCCGTTACTGAGCTCTTATTGTGTGTTACTGATGCTCTTACTGCGCGTTACTGATGCTCTTACTGTGCGTTACTGATGCTCTTACTGTGTGTTACTGATGCTCTTACTGCGCGTTACTGATGCTCTTACTGTGCGTTACTGATGCTCTTACCGTGGGTTACTGATGCTCTTACCGTGCGTTACTGATGCTCTTACTGCCCGTTACTGAGCTCTTATTGTGTGTTACTGATGCTCTTACTGTGCGTTACTGATGCTCTTACTGTGTGTTACTGAGGCTCTTACTGCGCGTTACTGAGCTCTTATTGTGTGTTACTGATGCTCTTACTGTGCGTTACTGATGCTCTTACTGTGTGTTACTGAGCTCTTATTGTGCGTTACTGATGCTCTTACTGTGCGTTACTGAGCTCTTACTGTACGTTACTGATGCTCTTACTGCGCATTACTGAGCTCTTATTGTGTGTTACTGATGCTCTTACCGTGGGTTACTGATGCTCTTACCGTGCGTTACTGATGCTCTTACTGCCCGTTACTGAGCTCTTATTGTGTGTTACTGATGCTCTTACTGCGCGTTACTGAGCTCTTATTGTGTGTTACTGATGCTCTTACCGTGGGTTACTGATGCTCTTACCGTGCGTTACTGATGCTCTTACTGCCCGTTACTGAGCTCTTATTGTGTGTTACTGATGCTCTTACTGCGCGTTACTGATGCTCTTACTGTGCGTTACTGATGCTCTTACTGTGTGTTACTAATGCTCTTACTGCGCGTTACTGATGCTCTTACTGTGCGTTACTGATGCTCTTACTGTGTGTTACTGATGCTCTTACTGTGAGTTACTGATGCTCTTACTGTGTGTTACTGATGCTCTTACTGTGTGTTACTGATGCTCTTACTGCGCGTTACTGAGCTCTTATTGTGTGTTACTGATGCTCTTACTGTGCGTTACTGATGCTCTTACTGTGTGTTACTGATGCTCTTACTGCGCGTTACTGAGCTCTTATTGTGTGTTACTGATGCTCTTACTGTGCGTTACTGATGCTCTTACTGTGTGTTACTGAGCTCTTATTGTGCGTTACTGAGCTCTTACTGTACGTTACTGATGCTCTTACTGCGCGTTACTGAGCTCTTATTGTGTGTTACTGATGCTCTTACCGTGGGTTACTGATGCTCTTACCGTGCGTTACTGATGCTCTTACTGCCCGTTACTGAGCTCTTATTGTGTGTTACTGATGCTCTTACTGTGCGTTACTGATGCTCTTATTGTGTGTTACTGATGCTCTTACCGTGGGTTACTGATGCTCTTACCGTGCGTTACTGATGCTCTTACTGCGCGTTACTGAGCTCTTATTGTGTGTTACTGATGCTCTTACTGCGCGTTACTGAGCTCTTACTGTGCGTTACTGAGCTCTTATTGTGTGTTACTGATGCTCTTACTGTACGTTACTGATGCTCTTACTGTGCGTTACTGAGCTCTTATTGTGTGTTACTAATGCTCTTACTGCGCGTTACTGAGCTCTTACTGTGCGTTACTGAGCTCTTATTGTGTGTTACTGATGCTCTTACTGCGCGTTACTGATGCTCTTACTGTGAGTTACTGATGCTCTTACTGTGTGTTACTGATGCTCTTACTGTGTGTTACTGATGCTCTTACTGCGCGTTACTGAGCTCTTATTGTGTGTTACTGATGCTCTTACCGTGGGTTACTGATGCTCTTACCGTGCGTTACTGATGCTCTTACTGCCCGTTACTGAGCTCTTATTGTGTGTTACTGATGCCCTTACTGCGCGTTACTGAGCTCTTATTGTGTGTTACTGATGCTCTTACTGTGCGTTACTGAGCTCTTATTGTGTGTTACTGATGCTCTTACTGTACGTTACTGAGCTCTTACTGTGCGTTACTGAGCTCTTATTGTGTGTTACTGATGCTCTTACTGCGCGTTACTGAGCTCTTACTGTGCGTTACTGAGCTCTTATTGTGTGTTACTGATGCTCTTACTGCGCGTTACTGAGCTCTTACTGTGCGTTACTGATGCTCTTACTGTGAGTTACTGATGCTCTTACTGTGCGTTACTGATGCTCTTACTGTGAGTTACTGATGCTCTTACTGTGCGTTACTGATGCTCTTACTGTGAGTTACTGATGCTCTTACTGTGTGTTTACTGATGCTCTTACTGTGAGTTACTGATGCTCTTACTGTGCGTTACTGATGCTCTTACTGTGAGTTACTGATGCTCTTACTGTGCGTTACTGATGCTCTTACTGCGCGTTACTGATGCTCTTACTGTGCGTTACTGATGCTCTTACTGTGTGTTACTGATGCTCTTACTGCGCGTTACTGAGCTCTTATTGTGTGTTACTGATGCTCTTACTGTGCGTTACTGATGCTCTTACTGTGCGTTACTGATGCTCTTACTGTGTGTTACTGAGCTCTTATTGTGTGTTACTGATGCTCTTACCGTGGGTTACTGATGCTCTTACTGTACGTTACTGATGCTCTTACTGCGCGTTACTGAGCTCTTATTGTGTGTTACTGATGCTCTTACTGTGCGTTACTGATGCTCTTACTGTGTGTTACTGATGCTCTTACTGCGCGTTACTGAGCTCTTATTGTGTGTTACTGATGCTCTTACTGTGCGTTACTGATGCTCTTACTGTGCGTTACTGATGCTCTTACTGTACGTTACTGATGCTCTTACTGCGCGTTACTGAGCTCTTATTGTGTGTTACTGATGCTCTTACTGCGCGTTACTGAGCTCTTACTGTGCGTTACTGAGCTCTTATTGTGTGTTACTGATGCTCTTACTGTACGTTACTGAGCTCTTACTGTGCGTTACTGAGCTCTTATTGTGTGTTACTGATGCTCTTACTGCGCGTTACTGAGCTCTTACTGTGCGTTACTGAGCTCTTATTGTGTGTTACTGATGCTCTTACTGTGCGTTACTGATGCTCTTACTGTGAGTTACTGATGCTCTTACTGTGAGTTACTGATGCTCTTACTGTGCGTTACTGATGCTCTTACTGTGTGTTACTGATGCTCTTACTGCGCGTTACTGAGCTCTTATTGTGTGTTACTGATGCTCTTACTGTGCGTTACTGATGCTCTTACTGTGAGTTACTGATGCTCTTACTGTGCGTTACTGATGCTCTTACTGTGCGTTACTGATGCTCTTACTGTGAGTTACTGATGCTCTTACTGTGCGTTACTGATGCTCTTACTGTGTGTTACTGATGCTCTTACTGCGCGTTACTGAGCTCTTATTGTGTGTTACTGATGCTCTTACTGCGCGTTACTGAGCTCTTATTGTGTGTTACTGATGCTCTTACCGTGGGTTACTGATGCTCTTACCGTGCGTTACTGATGCTCTTACTGCGCGTTACTGAGCTCTTATTGTGTGTTACTGATGCTCTTACCGTGGGTTACTGATGCTCTTACCGTGCGTTACTGATGCTCTTACTGCGCGTTACTGAGCTCTTATTGTGTGTTACTGATGCTCTTACTGTGCGTTACTGATGCTCTTACTGTGTGTTACTGAGCTCTTATTGTGTGTTACTGATGCTCTTACTGCGCTTTACTGAGCTCTTACTGTGCGTTACTGAGCTCTTATTGTGTGTTACTGATGCTCTTACTGTACGTTACTGAGCTCTTACTGTGCGTTACTGAGCTCTTATTGTGTGTTACTGATGCTCTTACTGCGCGTTACTGAGCTCTTACTGTGCGTTACTGAGCTCTTATTGTGTGTTACTGATGCTCTTACTGCGCGTTACTGATGCTCTTACTGTGAGTTACTGATGCTCTTACTGTGCGTTACTGATGCTCTTACTGTGTGTTACTGAGCTCTTACTGCGCGTTACTGAGCTCTTATTGTGTGTTACTGATGCTCTTACTGTGTGTTACTGATGCTCTTACTGTGTGTTACTGATGCTCTTACTGCGCGTTACTGAGCTCTTATTGTGTGTTACTGATGCTCTTACTGTGCGTTACTGATGCTCTCATTGTGTATTTACTGAGCTCTTACTGTGGGTTACTGAGCTCTTATTGTGTGTTACTGATGCTCTTACTGTGTGTTACTGAGCTCTTATTGTGTGTTACTGATGCTCTTACTGTGTGTTACTGATGCTCTTACTGTGCGTTACTGAGCTCTTACTGTACGTTACTGATGCTCTTACTGCGCGTTACTGAGCTCTTATTGTGTGTTACTGATGCTCTTACCGTGGGTTACTGATGCTCTTACTGCGCGTTACTGAGCTCTTTCTGTGCGTTACTGAGCTCTTATTGTGTGTTACTGATGCTCTTACTGCGTGTTACTGAGCTCTTACTGTGCGTTACTGAGCTCTTATTGTGTGTTACTGATGCTCTTACTGCGCGTTACTGAGCTCTTACTGTGCGTTACTGATGCTCTTACTGTGAGTTACTGATGCTCTTACTGTGCGTTACTGATGCTCTTACTGTGAGTTACTGATGCTCTTACTGTGCGTTACTGATGCTCTTACTGTGAGTTACTGATGCTCTCATTGTGTGTTTACTGAGCTCTTACTGTGGGTTACTGATGCTCTTACTGTGCGTTACTGACGCTCTTACTGTGGGTTACTGATGCTCTTACTGTGCGTTACTGATGCTCTTACTGTGCGTTACTGATGCTCTTACTGTGCGTTACTGATGCTCTTACTGTGCGTTACTGATGCTCTTACTGTGAGTTACTGATGCTCTCACTGTGTGTTTACTGAGCTCTTACTGTGGGTTACTGATGCTCTTACTGTGGGTTACTGATGCTCTTACTGTGCGTTACTGATGCTCTTACTGTGCGTTACTGAGCTCTTACTGCGCGTTACTGATGCTCTTACTGCGCGTTACTGATGCTCTTACTGCGCGTTACTGATGCTCTTACTGTGCGTTACTGATGCTCTTACTGCGTGTTACTGATGCTCTTACTGCGCGTTACTGAGCTCTTATTGTGTGTTACTGATGCTCTTACTGTGCGTTACTGATGCTCTTACTGTGCGTTACTGATGCTCTTACTGTGTGTTACTGATGCTCTTACTGCGCGTTACTGAGCTCTTATTGTGTGTTACTGATGCTCTTACTGTGCGTTACTGATGCTCTTACTGTGCGATGCTCTTACTGTATGTTACTGAGCTCTTACTGTGCTTAGTGAACTCTGTACATTGTTCGGTTCCGGCTGTAGAGCCCGTGCAGCAGGGCAACTGGGTGACGGTGAGACGGCATAGTCGCGGATCAAAAAACCACTCTTCCGTTCCGATTAGAACATCAAACAGGTTCTCCCCACTCAGTGATGCACCCACTGAGAATCCTGTTGAAAGTGCCCTAGTTATTGGCGATTCTATTACACGGAACGTGAAAATAGAGACACCAGCCACCATAGTCACATGTTTACCGGGAGCCAGAGCGCCTGACATCAAAGCAAATTTAAAAGTGCTGGCTAATGCTAATCGTAAATTCTCTAAGATTATTATTCACGTCGGCACAAATGATGTTCGACTTCGCCAGTCGGAGATCACCAAAATTAACATTAAAGAGGTGTGTAAACTCGCAAGTACGATGGCAGATGACGTTTTTTGCTCTGGTCCCCTCCCCGTTAAAAGGAGTGATGAGATACTTAGCAGACTATCATCACTCAATGGCTGGTTGTCTAAGTGGTGTCCGCAAAATAACATAGGGTTCATAGACAATTGGAAAAGCTTTTGGGGCAGACCTGACCTGTTGAAAAAAGATGGTATTCATCCTTCCTGGGATGGTGCCGCTCTTCTCTCTAGTAATTTGGCACATAGTCTTAGAGCTAAACCTTGACTAACTGGGGCCCAGGTCAGGAAGCAGACGGACTGGCTTACCCGACCGCCTGCTAGCTGTCTCACGTCACAGAAGTCAGATAAATCCCAACACATAGAGACTCTTTCACCTAGATATTATCACATAGAGACTGTGTCTGTTCCACGAATTAGTAAATACAAAAAACCATCAAAACCATTCAACGGTAAAAATTTAATTGATGTCCAACAAATAAACAACAGATATAATACAGATGAACAAATGATAAAGCTCGGGTTGCTGAATATTCGATCCCTTTCCTCAAAAGCGCTTATTGTTAATGATATGGTTACAGATCATAACCTAGATGTGCTGTGTTTGACAGAAACCTGGCTAAAACCTGACGATTACATTACTTTAAATGAGTCCACCCCCCAAGATTATTGTTATAAACACGAGCCGCGTCTGAAAGGTAAAGGGGGAGGTGTTGCTGTAATTTATAATAATATCTTCGGTATTACTCACAAGTCTAGTTTCAAATATAATTCCTTTGAAGTTTTGGTGCTTTATGTAACGTTATGTAGTGAAATCGATAAATCCCGTTTGACATTTGTGCTGGCTACTGTATATAGGCCACCAGGGCACCATACAGACTTTACCAGAGAATTTGCTGATTTTCTATCAGAGTTAGTACTGGCTGCAGATAAAGTCCTAATTGTTGGTGATTTTAATATCCATGTAGACAATGAAAAAGACGCACTGGGATTGGCATTTAGAGACATTCTAAACTCTATTGGAGTAAGGCAACACGTGTCAGGACCCACTCATCGCCGTAATCATACTTTAGACCTAATACTGTCACATGGAATAAATGTTGATACCATTGAAATTCTGCAGCAGAGCGATGACATCTCAGATCATTACCTAGTATCATGTACACTTAATTTAGCAAAGGCTGCAAAGCCGTCCCCTCGCTTTAAATATGGCAGGACTATCACTGCTGCGACTAAAGATTTCTTTGTAAATAATCTTCCTCATCAGTTTCATCTCCTCAGCATCCCAGATAGCCTAGAGGAACTCGATGTTGCAACAGAAACTATTGACTCTCTCTTTTCCAGCACTTTAGACACAGTTGCTCCCCGGCGCTTAAAGAAGATTAAAGAAAATAGTCCAACACCGTGGTACAACGAGCACACCCAGGCCCTTAAAACAGCAGCCAGAAAAATGGAGCGCAGCTGGAAGAAAACAAAACTAGAAGTTTTTCGCATTTTGTGGAAAGAGAGCATGATTGCATACAGAAAGGCCCTAAAAACTGCTAGATCTGCTTATTTCTCGACTCTCTTAGAAGAAAACAAACACAACCCTAGGTATTTATTCGATACAGTGGCTAAATTAACCAAAGATAAAGCTTCACCTTCTGATGTTTGTAAACAGCACAGCAGTAATGACTTTATGAACTTCTTTACCTGTAAGATTGATAATATTAGGAAAAAAATTATAACCATGCAGCCGTCTACTACAGTATCACATCAGACAGTGCATTGTAGTGTCACTGAGGAAAAATTACGTTCATTCACTGCTATAGGAGAAGAAGAATTGGCTAAACTTGTTAAATCATCAAAATCAACAACATGTATGCTCGACCCCATACCGACTAAACTACTAAAAGAGATGCTTCCAGAGGTCTTAGATCCTCTCCTTAATATCATTAATTCATCCTTGACATTAGGATATGTACCGAAAACTTTTAAGTTGGCTATTATTAAACCACTTATTAAAAAACCGCAACTTGATCCTACAAAATTAGTCAATTACAGGCCAATCTCAAATCTACACTTTCTGTCAAAAATACTAGAAAAGGCAGTGTCCTCACAATTATGCTCCTTTTTAGAAAGAAATGGTATCTGTGAGGATTTCCAGTCAGGATTTAGACCGTATCATAGTACTGAGACTGCTCTCATCAGAGTAACAAATGATTTACTCTTATCATCCGATCGTGGTTGTATATCTCTATTAGTGTTACTCGATCTTAGCGCTGCATTCGATACTATCGACCACAATATTCTTTTGAATAGACTCGAAAATTATGTTGGCATTAGTGGAACTTCATTGGCATGGTTTAAATCATACTTATCTGACCGTTATCAGTTTGTAGCAGTAAATGAAGAGATGTCACACCGATCACAAGTTCAGTATGGAGTACCGCAGGGCTCAGTGCTAGGACCGTTGCTTTTCACCCTGTACATGCTACCACTGGGAGATATTATTAGGAAGCATGGCGTTAATTTTCATTGTTATGCTGACGATACTCAGCTCTATATTTCTTCACGCCCTGACGAAACTTACCAATTCACAAGATTAACAGAATGCATAGCTGATATAAAAAATTGGATGACTAGTAATTTCCTGCAACTTAATTCAGAAAAAACTGAATTTTTAATCATTGGACAAAAAAACTCCACAAGTAGTAACCTAGAATACTGTCTAACACTCGATGGCTGCTCTGTCAAGTCCTCGTCGTCAGTTAGGAACCTGGGTGTGCTCTTTGATACCAATCTCTCATTTGAAAGCCACGTTTCTAGCATCTGTAAAACTGCATTCTACCATCTTAAAAATATATCTAAATTACAGCATATGCTTTCAATGCAAAATACTGAACAGTTAGTTCATGCGTTCATGACCTCAAGGCTAGATTATTGTAATGCTCTACTGGGTGGTTGCCCTGCTCGCTTAATAAATAAACTGCAGCTGGTCCAAAACGCAGCAGCTAGAGTTCTTACTAGAACCAGGAAGTATGACCATATTAGCCCGGTTCTGGCAACACTGCATTGGCTCCCTATTAAACATCGTATACATTTTAAAATCTTGCTGATTACTTACAAAGCACTAAATGGTTTAGCGCCCCAGTACTTGAGCGAGCTCTTAACGCATTATACTCCATCACGTTTATTGCGGTCTCAAAATTCTGGCCAGTTGATAATACCTAGAATATCAAAATCAACTGCAGGCGGTTGGTCCTTTTCCTATTTAGCACCTAAACTCTAGAACAGTCTTCCTAGCATTGTTCGGGAAGCAGACACACTCTGTCAGTTTAAATCTAGACTAAAAACACATCTCTTTACTATGGCATACACATAAAACATTTTTAATTTCTATTATTCAAATCAGTTAAATGATTGTTTTAGGCTGCATTAACTAGGTCAGCCGGAACCTGGAACACTTCCAATAACACCTGATGTACTCGTTACATCATAAGAAGAATGGCATCTACGCTAATGTTAGTCTCTCTGTTTATCCCGAGGTTTACTGCAGTCGGCCGGATCCGGGCCGTATCCAGACCAGATGGTGGACCTTAGCCTGGACATGACGACCATATCCCTGAAGTGTCTGTAGAGACAATAGTGTCAATTAAACTCCCCCCTGTAAATGCCGCATCGACACGACATCCTAATTAAACCCGTCCCCGGCGTGACAACTCCAATCTTTCGAATAATCCTACGAATATCTATTTATCTAATATGACTTCTGACCTGTAATGTTGCCAGAATCATAATCATACACTATTTGTTCGTCGGCCAGAGGAGAACTGGCACCCCGACTGAGCCTGGTTTCTCCCAAGGTTTTTTTCTCCATTCTGGCCCTGAAGGAGTTTTGGTTCCTTGCCACTGTCGCCTTTGGCTTTTGGCTTGCTCAGTTGGGGACACCGAAATTTCAACTATATTACTGATCCGCCCGCATTGACACTATATGATAATTGAAATGAGCTGGATGACATAACCGTTTTCTCCAGAGCGGCTGTACAGGCGAATCAAATTCCGTTGCATTATTTTCCTGTTACCACTGTGAAGCTGCTTTGAAACAATTGCCATTGTAAAAAGCGCTATATAAATAAAGGTGATTTGATTTGATTTGATGCTCTTACTGTGCGTCACTGATGCTCTTACTGTGTGTTACTGAGCTCTTACTGCTCGTTACTGAGCTCTTACTGCGCGTTACTGAGCTCTTACTGTGCGTTACTGATGCTCTTACTGTGCGTTACTGAGCTCTTACTGTGCGTAACTGAGCTCTTACTGTGCGTCACTGATGCTCTTACTGTGCGTCACTGAGCTCTTACTGTGCGTCACTGATGCTCTTACTGTGCGTTACTGATGCTCTTACTGCGCGTTTCTGATGCTCTTACTGTGCGTTACTGATGCTCTTACTGTGCGTTACTGATGTTCTTACTGTGCGTTACTGATGCTCTTACTGTGCGTTACTGATGCTCTTACTGCGCGTTACTGATGCTCTTACTGCGCGTTACTGAGCTCTTACTGCGCGTTACTGAGCTCTTACTGTGCGTTACTGAGCTCTTACTGTGCGTTACTGATGCTCTTACTGTGCGTTACTGATGTTCTTACTGTGCGTTACTGAGCTCTTACTGTGCGTTACTGAGCTCTTACTGTGCGTCACTGATGCTCTTACTGTGCGTTACTGATGCTCTTACTGTGCGTTACTGATGTTCTTACTGTGCGTTACTGATGCTCTTACTGTGCGTTACTGATGCTCTTACTGTGCGTCACTGATGCTCTTACTGTGCGTTACTGATGCTCTTACTGTGCGTCTGATGCTCTTACTGTGCGTTACTGATGCTCTTACTGTGCGTTACTGATGCTCTTACTGTGCGTCACTGATGCTCTTACTGTGCGTTACTGAGCTCTTACTGTGCGTTACTGAGCTCTTACTGTGCGTCACTGATGTTCTTACTG
Source organism: Coreius guichenoti (assembly GCA_039654105.1). Taxonomy (NCBI): domain Eukaryota; kingdom Metazoa; phylum Chordata; class Actinopteri; order Cypriniformes; family Gobionidae; genus Coreius; species Coreius guichenoti. The sequence goes on from CM077175.1 coordinate 44,740,462, forward strand.
TGCGTCACTGATGCTCTTACTGTGCGTCACTGATGTTCTTACTGTGCGTTACTGATGCTCTTACTGTGCGTTACTGATGCTCTTACTGTGCGTTACTGATGCTCTTACTGTGCGTCACTGATGCTCTTACTGTGCGTCACTGATGCTCTTACTGTGCGTCACTGATGCTCTTACTGTGCGTTACTGAGCTCTTACTGTGCGTTACTGATGCTCTTACTGTGAGTTACTGAGCTCTTATTGTGTGTTACTGATGCTCTTACTGTGAGTTACTGAGCTCTTATTGTGTGTTACTGATGCTCTTACTGTGAGTTACTGAGCTCTTATTGTGTGTTACTGATGCTCTTACTGTGCGTTACTGATGCTCTTACTGTGCGTTACTGATGCTCTTACTGTGCGTTACTGAGCTCTTACTGTGCGTTACTGATGCTCTTACTGTGCGTTATAGCAGTGAAGAGCAGAAAGCATCAGTTTTCTGCTTTTCACGTATGAAGACATCCAGGAACTTCCTGATCTCTGACTGTAAAACCAAAGCTTTAAACCTTCATAAATAGTAGGTTTAATAGCATATATATATATACACTCACCTAAAGGATTATTAGGAACACCTGTTCAATTTCTCATTAATGCAATTATCTAATCAACCAATCACATGGCAGTTGCTTCAATGCATTTAGGGGTGTGGTCCTGGTCAAGACAATCTCCTGAACTCCAAACTGAATGTCAGAATGGGAAAGAAAGGTGATTTAAGCAATTTTGAGCGTGGCATGGTTGTTGGTGCCAGACGGGCCGGTCTGAGTATTTCACAATCTGCTCAGTTACTGGGATTTTCACGCACAACCATTTCTAGAGTTTACAAAGAATGGTGTAAAAAGGGAAAAACATCCAGTATGCGGCAGTCCTGTGGGCGAAAATGCCTTGTTGATGCTAGAGGTCAGAGGAGAATGGGCCAACTGATTCAAGCTGATAGAAGAGCAACTTTGACTGAAATAACCACTCGTTACAACCGAGGTATGCAGCAAAGCATTTGTGAAGCCACAACACGCACAACCTTGAGGCGGATGGGCTACAACAGCAGAAGACCCCACCGGGTACCACTCATCTCCACTACAAATAGGAAAAAGAGGCTACAATTTGCACGAGCTCACCAAAATTGGACAGTTGAAGACTGGAAAAATGTTGCCTGGTCTGATGAGTCTCGATTTCTGTTGAGACATTCAGATGGTAGAGTCAGAATTTGGCGTAAACAGAATGAGAACATGGATCCATCATGCCTTGTTACCACTGTGCAGGCTGGTGGTGGTGGTGTAATGGTGTGGGGGATGTTTTCTTGGCACACTTTAGGCCCCTTAGTGCCAATTGGGCATGGTTTAAATGCCACGGCCTAGCTGAGCATTGTTTCTGACCATGTCCATCCCTTTATGACCACCATGTACCCATCCTCTGATGGCTACTTCCAGCAGGATAATGCACCATGTCACAAAGCTCGAATCATTTCAAATTGGTTTCTTGAACATGACAATGAGTTCACTGTACTAAAATGGCCCCCACAGTCACCAGATCTCAACCCAATAGAGCATCTTTGGGATGTGGTGGAACAGGAGCTTCGTGCCCTGGATGTGCATCCCACAAATCTCCATCAACTGCAAGATGCTATCCTATCAATATGGGCCAACATTTCTAAAGAATGCTTTCAGCACCTTGTTGAATCAATGCCACGTAGAATTAAGGCAGTTCTGAAGGCGAAAGGGGGTCAAACACAGTATTAGTATGGTGTTCCTAATAATTCTTTAGGTGAGTGTATATATATATATATATATATATATCAATGCTTTTCAGTCTGTTTCAATATTTACTTTTAATTTTACAGTGTCATTGTTACGTTACATGTAGTTACTGTAGTAATAACTATAAATTATGCATAATTACATGCAATTAACCCTAAACCAAACCCCAATCCTAACCCTAAAGTAAGTGCATGTTGTTAATTATTACTTCTCAGTACTTAAATGTATAATTACACACTGTTAGACCTTACCAGGCTTTTTCACAGTAAAATACTGGCAACAGTGTTGCCAGTTATATACTCTAACTGAACCATTACAGTAACTAGCTGGCTAACTAGTTAGGTTATTTTTTTTTATAATATTAAAATGTAGTAGAAATATGAATTCTGTTGTTCATTGCTGCAGTGAATGTCTGAGAACACTGACACCTTGTGGCACACTGTACCTGCACAATCTGTTACATGTGATAATGGATTGAAACCTATAGGCTACTTTTGTATAGATTTAATGTATTTATTAATAATAGGGTGCTTCATTCATTTTGAATGTCATATTGATTTCAATATTTCATCTTTCTATCTGCAATTTTACATTTATAGACTTGGATCCATTAGCTTTTTATCAGATTACTTATTTTCATTTTTATTGCTCTACTTTGTAAGCTTCACCCGCTTGGCCCAACGTAGGAATCCAGCAGCTGGTTGAAGGACTTCTGCATGTATGTCTTTTCTAGCGGTTCTGGAAGAATCACTTTAATGTATTAAAATGTGAAGATCCAATTTTCAATCTGACTCCATGAATAATTTAATCTGACTCTAATTGTATGTGATTTTCGTTGCGTTTGTTACGTTTATAAATTAACGGCTGATCAAATGATTAGTTGTGATTTAATTTGGATCGTTGATTTTCTTGGTATCTCTTATTCTCAAATACTCGTTCATCAAGGGACCCGATATCGCACAGAAACAGACGCGTCGCGAGTCGCGCGTTCACGAACACAAACTGGCCAGTTCTGATATTGGTCAGAGGAATGCAGAGTGAATATTTTACCTTTAAGTGGCCGCACCTGCTTACTCAACAAAAAGTGTAATTTGATTAATAGACACGGAAGCTGCAACTTGCTAATACAGTAATAGTCAGAAATCGGATTACCCCGCATGCTGCGCTCCATGCTTCAGTCATGGGGTCCTCGGTTTGATCTATTCTGGCACAAGATTTGCGGAAATAAAGGACTCCACATTGATCCATACTAGAATAATGATTTCAGTAAAATACAAGATAAATCAAAATTAATGTTTATTTTAGCCAGGCAAAACCAAATAAAGGAATTAAAAAGAACCCATTATACACAACTGATCAGCATACGATATACAACAGAATTACAAAATAATAAAAAGAGTTTCCAAGAGTCATCATTACCTGGCAATAGAGACACACCGCAACAGTGTGGGAAGTTCTGAATACAGATGCTTCCCTGAGTGGTTTGCCAATTCCCTTTAAATACTCAACCAGAACAAAGAACAATAAACATTTAGCACCCAAATATTTATGCAGCTTTTGGTTGAACTTTTCTCGTGCCCAAATGGTCACGCCTATCTTTGGGGGACAGCAAAGGTTTATCAAAAGATCTTTATGAGCATCTCCCACACCAGGGGAACAAGCCCTGTTTTCTTTATGATGGCCTGTTCTACTGATGTGGGAATGAAACCTCTTTACCAATCGCACCAAACGTATTTATTTTGACCACAACAGCTTGTGGCAGGATCTGTGAGATTTGCATGATTGTGTGGGCCCTGAGACAGAGAGGGTGAGATGGTCAGGACTCGCTGGGGGGGGGGAGATAAGATTGACCAGGTGGGGTCTTGTTTTCTCTTGTAGATCTCCTATTCAGATGAGAGAAGTTTTATTGTCTTATTGCAGATTAGACTTGAGTTCATGCTCAGGTGAAATCCATTCTTACAACTTATTACTTACATCTGCAGTTTACAGTTCTCTTTTAGTCTTTGTCTCTGTGTCTATTGTTTGTTCTCACTGGAATAAATAAAGAAAAGTTTTTGTACAGTGGTGTCGTGTTTCCTGTGACTGTGGGTCTCAGAGCACAGTAATACAGAGCGGAGTCTGACACTGCAGCAGAGGAGATCTCCAGATCCACATGGGCTTGTTCCTTTTTTGTTACTTTAAGAGTCTTGAATCTACATCAGACACCTGAGGCTCTTTTGCAGCACTGTGGGTGAAAACAAGAAATTCAGACTTTGATCTTCCATACTAACGTACCAGAAGAGATCATCTGAACCTCCAGTGGAGGAATAACTACAGGACAACTTAACATTCTGTCCCACCTTGACTAACTGGGGCCCAGAACAGGAAGCAGACAGACTGGCTTAACCGACCGCCTGCTAGCTGTCTCACGTCACAGAAGTCAGATAAATCCCAACACATAGAGACTCTTTCATCTAGATATTATCACATAGAGACTGTGTCTGTTCCCCGAATTAGTAAATACAAAAAACTCTCGAACCCACTTAAGGGTAAAATTTTAATCAATGTTCAACAAATAAAAAACAGATATAATACAGATGAACAAATGATAAAGCTCGGGTTGCTGAATATTCGATCCCTTTCCTCAAAAACACTTATTGTTAATGATATGATACAGATCATAACCTTGATATGCTGTGTTTGACAGAAACAAGGATAAAACCTGACGATTACATTACTTTAAATGAGTCCGCCCCCTCAAGATTATTGTTATAAACACGAGCCGCGTCTGAAAGGTAAAGGGGGAGGTGTTGCTGTAATTTATAATAATATCTTCAGTATTACTCAGAAGTCTAGTTTCAAATATAATTATTTTGAAGTTTTGGTGCTTTTCGTAATGTTATGTAGTGTAAATGATAAATCCCATTTGACATTTTTGCTGGCTACTATATACAGGCCACCAGGGCACCATACAGACTTTACCAGAGAATTTGCTGATTTTCTATCAGAGTTAGTACTGGCTGCAGATAAAGTCCTAATTGTTGGTGATTTTAATATCCATGTAGACAATGAAAAAGACGCATTGGGATTGGCATTTAGAGACTAACCTCTATTGGAGTTAGGCAACACGTGTCAGGACCCACTCATCGCCGTAATCATACTTTGGACCTAATACTGTCACATGATGCCGTTAAAATTCTGCAGCAGAGTGATGACATCTCAGATCATTATGTAGTATTGTGTTTACTTAATTTAGTCATCCCCTCATTTCAAATATGGCAGGACTATCACCGCTGCCACTAAAGATTGCTTTGTAAATAATCTTCCTCATCAGTTTCATCTCCTCAGCATCCCAGATATCCTAGAGGAACTCGATGTTGCAACAGAAACTATTGACTCTATCTTTTCCAGCACTTTAGACACAGCTGCTCCTCTGCATTTAAAGAAGATTAAGGAAAATAGTCCAACGCCATGGTACAACGAGCACACTCGGGCCCTTAAAACAGCACCCAGAAAAATGGATCGCATCTGTAAGAAAACAAAACTGGAGGTTTTCCGCATTCTGAGGAAAGAGAGCATGATTGCATACAGAAAGGCCACAAAAACTGCTAGATCTGCTTATTTTTCTACTCTCTTGGAAGAAAACAAACACAACCCTAGGTATTTATTTGATACAGTGGCTAAATTAACCAAAAATAAAGCTTCAACTTCTGACGTTTGCAAACAGCACAGTAGTAATGACTTTATGAACTTCTTTACGTGCAAGATTGATAATATTAGGAAGAAAATTATAACTATACAACCATCTATTACAGTATCACATCAGACAGTGCATTGTAGTGTCACTGAGGAAAAATTCCACTCATTCACTGCTATAGGAGAGGAAGAATTGGTTAAACTCGTTAAATCATCTAAATCAACAACATATATGCTCAACCCTATACCGACTAAACTACTAAAAGAGATGCTTCCAGAGGTCATAGATCCTCTTCTTAATATCATTAATTCATCTTTGTTATTAGGATATGTACCAAAAACTTTTAAGATGGCTATTATTAAACCACTTATTAAAAAAACGCAACTTGATCCTACAGAATTAGTCAATTACAGGCCAATCTCAAATCTACCCTTTCTGTAAAAAATACTAGAAAAGGCAGTGTCCTCACAATTATGCTCCTTTTTAGAAAGAAATGATATCTGTGAGGATTTCCAGTCAGGATTTAAACCGTATCACAGTACTGAGACTGCTCTCATTAGAGTTACAAATGATTTGCTCTTATTATCTGATCGTGGTTGTATCTCGCTATTAGTGTTACTCGATCTTGGTGCTGCATTCGATACTATCGACCACAACATTCTTTTGAATAGACTTGGAAATTATGTTGGCATTAGTGGAATTGCATTGGCATGGTTTAAATCATACTTATCTGACCGTTATCAGTTTGTAGCAGTAAATGAAGAGATGTCACACCGATCACAAGTTCAGTATGGAGTACCACAAGGCTCAGTACTAGGACCGTTGCTTTTCACCCTGTACATGCTACCCTTGGGAGATATCATTAGGAAGCTTGGCGTTAGTTTTCATTGTTATGCTGACGACACTTAGCTCTATATTTCTTCGAGCCCTGACGAAAAAGATTGACGGAATGCATAGCTGATATAAAAAATTTAATGACTAGTAATTTCCTACAACTTAATTCTGAAATTCTAATTTTTTAATTATTGGACCAAAAACCTTCACACGTAGTAACCTAGAATACTGTCTAACACTTGATGACTGCTCTGTCAAGTCCTCGTCATCAGTTAGGAACCTGGGTGTGCTCTTTGATACCAATCTCTCATTTGAAAGCCACATTTCTAGCATCTGTAAATCTGCATTTTTCCATCTTAAAAATATATCTAAATTACTGAACAGTTAGTTCATGCGTTCATGACCTCAAGGCTAGATTATTGTAATGCTCTAGTGGGTGGTTGCCCTGCTCGCTTAATAAATAAACTGCAGCTGGTCCAAAACGCAGCAGCTAGAGTTCTTACTAGAACCAGGAAGTATGACCATATTAGCCCGGTTCTGTCAACACTGCATTGGCTCCCTATTAAACATCGTGTAAATTTTTAAATCTTGCTGATTACTTACAAAGCACGAAATGGCTTAGCTCCCCAGTACTTGAACGAGCTCTTAACGCATTATACTCCATCACGTCTATTGCGGTCTCAAAATTCTGGCCAGTTGATAATACCTAGAATATCAAAATCAACTGTTGGTGGTCGATCCTTTTCCTATTTAGCATCTAAACTTTGGAACAGTCTTCCTAGCATTGTTCGGGAAGCAGACACACTCTGTCAGTTTAAATCTAGACTAAAAACACATCTCTTTACTATGGCATACACATAGAACATTATCAATTTCTATTATTTAAATCAGTTAATTGATTGTTAGGCTGCATTAACTAGGTCTGCCGGAACCGGGAACACTTCCCATAACACCTGATGTACTCGTTACATCATAAGAAGAATGGCATCTACGCTAATGTTAGTCTCTCTGTTTATTCCGAGGTTTACTGCAGTCGGCCGGATCCAGATCAGATGGTGGACCTGCTTCTAGACACGACCACAACGAAGCCCTGAAGTGTCGGCAGAGACCGTGTTAACTAGACTCTCTAGACCTCCTTCCCTTCCCCTCTGATTAAAACACATTTGCAAGCATACGTAGTCAAACGCGCTTGCCTATAGGCTAAACACGTAATACTTGCGTACATGCCGTCGCCATTTGCACGGACTTGCCTTTTTTGGGGTTTGCGCGGGGATGGTGGTGGTATAGTTTCAAAACTATTTCAAACCTATTTCGTGGTTTTGTTCTCCGGTCACCAGGTGCTGTTGCGGTGCTGTTGCCATGCGGATGGGGTCCGGATTGGGGGTTTTCTGTTTTAGTCGAGGATAGTGTTGTTTACATGGCGCCAAATTAAATAACTAATCAGTTTTTACAACAGAAATTAATCAATCAAAAACTTACTTTAGCTTTTCATCTAAAACTAAATTAATTTCCTATTATCACTGTAAAGCTGCTTTGAAGCAATCTGTGTTGTGAAAAGCGCTATATAAATGAAGGTGACTTGACTTGACTCATCAGCACCAACATCTGTTGTGTTTGGTTTGATGGTATTTCCAAAGACAGCAGCTGAAACAGAAGAGGAATGGGTTGCTTTATAGAAAGATTTCTTTGTAATCAGGAAATTAATCAATCAATCAATCAATCACAGAAATACACACCAGCTGAGGCACAGAACAGAATAACTGAATGCAGATCCATTGTGCAAGTGTTCTCTCTGAGAAGAGTCAGACTGAATCGTTTCGTCTCTTTCAGACACGATGAGATCCTGTGAGATCTGTGAACACTGAGTCCCTCCTCTCTGAGACACATCATGTCTATATTTCACACTTGGGGAACAGAAGAAAGAGCCAATCACACTCATCAGTGTTTTCTCTGTGCTATTAATGTGTTTATGTGTGATTTTGAAATATGTTTTATATAGGAAATATATTTATGTCCTGAAAATTAAAATTCTTTTAAATTTGCCTTTCAGTTTCCACTGCATTTACAAAGAATGGTAAGTTTTAAAAGTTCAAGAAATATTAATTTTCATTCTGGTTATTTAATTTTTCAATCCCAAAATGATATTAGGTAGGCTACTGTATATAGTGTCCACCCCCCAAGATTATCCACCCCCCAAGATTATTGTTATAAACACGAGCCGCGTCTGAAAGGTAAAGGGGGAGGTGTTGCTGTAATTTATAATAATATCTTCGGTATTACTCACAAGTCTAGTTTCAAATATAATTCCTTTGAAGTTTTGGTGCTTTATGTAACGTTATGTAGTGAAATCGATAAATCCCGTTTGACATTTGTGCTGGCTACTGTATATAGGCCACCAGGGCACCATACAGACTTTACCAGAGAATTTGCTGATTTTCTATCAGAGTTAGTACTGGCTGCAGATAAAGTCCTAATTGTTGGTGATTTTAATATCCATGTAGACAATGAAAAAGACGCACTGGGATTGGCATTTAGAGACATTCTAAACTCTATTGGAGTAAGGCAACACGTGTCAGGACCCACTCATCACCGTAATCATACGTTAGACCTAATACTGTCACATGGAATAAATGTTGATACCATTGAAATTCTGCAGCAGAGCGATGACATCTCAGATCATTACCTAGTATCATGTACACTTAATTTAGCAAAGGCTGCAAAGCCGTCCCCTCGCTTTAAATATGGCAGGACTATCACTGCTGCGACTAAAGATTTCTTTGTAAATAATCTTCCTCATCAGTTTCATCTCCTCAGCATCCCAGATAGCCTAGAGGAACTCGATGTTGCAACAGAAACTATTGACTCTCTCTTTTCCAGCACTTTAGACACAGTTGCTCCCCGGCGCTTAAAGAAGATTAAAGAAAATAGTCCAACGCCGTGGTACAACGAGCACACCCGGGCCCTTAAAACAGCAGCCAGAAAAATGGAGCGCAGCTGGAAGAAAACAAAACTAGAAGTTTTTCGCATTTCGTGGAAAGAGAGCATGATTGCATACAGAAAGGCCCTAAAAACTGCTAGATCTGCTTATTTCTCGACTCTCTTAGAAGAAAACAAACACAACCCTAGGTATTTATTCGATACAGTGGCTAAATTAACCAAAGATAAAGCTTCACCTTCTGATGTTTGTAAACAGCACAGCAGTAATGACTTTATGAACTTCTTTACCTGTAAGATTGATAATATTAGGAAAAAAATTATAACCATGCATCCGTCTACTACAGTATCACATCAGACAGTGCATTGCAGTGTCACTGAGGAAAAATTACATTCATTCACTGCTATAGGAGAAGAAACTTTGGCTAAACTCGTTAAATCATCAAAATCAACAACATGTATGCTCGACCCCATACCGACTAAACTACTAAAAGAGATGCTTCCAGAGGTCATAGATCCTCTCCTTAATATCATTAATTCATCCTTGACATTAGGATATGTACCGAAAACTTTTAAGTTGGCTATTATTAAACCACTTATTAAAAAACCGCAACTTGATCCTACAAAATTAGTCAATTACAGGCCAATCTCAAATCTACCCTTTCTGTCAAAAATACTAGAAAAGGCAGTGTCCTCACAATTATGCTCCTTTTTAGAAAGAAATGGTATCTGTGAGGATTTCCAGTCAGGATTTAGACCGTATCATAGTACTGAGACTGCTCTCATCAGAGTAACAAATGATTTACTCTTATCATCCGATCGTGGTTGTATATCTCTATTAGTGTTACTCGATCTTAGCGCTGCATTCGATACTATCGACCACAATATTCTTTTGAATAGACTCGAAAATTATGTTGGCATTAGTGGAACTTCATTGGCATGGTTTAAATCATACTTATCTGACCGTTATCAGTTTGTAGCAGTAAATGAAGAGATGTCACACCGAACACAAGTTCAGTATGGAGTACCGCAGGGCTCAGTGCTAGGACCGTTGCTTTTCACCCTGTACATGCTACCACTGGGAGATATTATTAGGAAGCATGGCGTTAATTTTCATTGTTATGCTGATGATACTCAGCTCTATATTTCTTCACGCCCTGACGAAACTTACCAATTCACAAGATTAACAGAATGCATAGCTGATATAAAAAATTGGATGACTAGTAATTTCCTGCAACTTAATTCAGAAAAAACTGAATTTTTAATCATTGGACAAAAAAACTCCACAAGTAGTAACCTAGAATACTGTCTAACACTCGATGGCTGCTCTGTCAAGTCCTCGTCGTCAGTTAGGAACCTGGGTGTGCTCTTTGATACCAATCTCTCATTTGAAAGCCACGTTTCTAGCATCTGTAAAACTGCATTCTACCATCTTAAAAATATATCTAAATTACGGCATATGCTTTCAATGCAAAATGCTGAACAGTTAGTTCATGCGTTCATGACCTCAAGGCTAGATTATTGTAATGCTCTACTGGGTGGTTGCCCTGCTCGCTTAATAAATAAACTGCAGCTGGTCCAAAACGCAGCAGCTAGAGTTCTTACTAGAACCAGGAAGTATGACCATATTAGCCCGGTTCTGGCAACACTGCATTGGCTCCCTATTAAACATCGTATACATTTTAAAATCTTGCTGATTACTTACAAAGCACTAAATGGTTTAGCGCCCCAGTACTTGAGCGAGCTCTTAACGCATTATACTCCATCACGTTTATTGCGGTCTCAAAATTCTGGCCAGTTGATAATACCTAGAATATCAAAATCAACTGCAGGCGGTCGGTCCTTTTCCTATTTAGCACCTAAACTCTGGAACAGTCTTCCTAGCATTGTTCGGGAAGCAGACACACTCTGTCAGTTTAAATCTAGACTAAAAACACATCTCTTTACTATGGCATACACATAAAACATTTTTAATTTCTATTATTCAAATCAGTTAAATGATTGTTTTAGGCTGCATTAACTAGGTCAGCCGGAACCGGGAACACTTCCAATAACACCTGATGTACTCGTTACATCATAAGAAGAATGGCATCTACGCTAATGTTAGTCTCTCTGTTTATCCCGAGGTTTACTGCAGTCGGCCGGATCCGGGCCGTATCCAGACCAGATGGTGGACCTTAGCCTGGACATGACGACCATATCCCTGAAGTGTCTGTAGAGACAATAGTGTCAATTAAACTCCCCCCTGTAAATGCCGCATCGACACGACATCCTCATTAAACCCGTCCCCGGTGTGACAACTCCAATCTTTCGAATAATCCTACGAATATCTATTTATCTAATATGACTTCTGACCTGTAATGTTGCCAGAATCATAATCATACACTATTTGTTCGTCGGCCAGAGGAGAACTGGCACCCCGACTGAGCCTGGTTTCTCCCAAGGTTTTTTTCTCCATTCTGGCCCTGAAGGAGTTTTGGTTCCTTGCCACCGTCGCCTTTGGCTTTTGGCTTGCTCAGTTGGGGACACCTAAATTTCAACTATATTACTGATCCGCCCGCATTGACACTATATGATAATTGAAATGAGCTGGATGACATAACCGTTTTCTCCAGAGCGGCTGTACAGCCGAATCAAATTCCGTTGCATTATTTTCCTGTTACCACTGTGAAGCTGCTTTGAAACAATTGCCATTGTGAAAAGCGCTATATAAATAAAGGTGATTTGATTTGATTTGATTTAGTGCTTATTTTCTGTATTAAATCAAATTATATCAACCAGCATTAGGCAAAATTAAGCATTTAAAAACATTCATGAATTTGAATTGAATTGTGTGGCAAGCAGTCGAGCCGAGGGCCGTGAGAGGCCGGTGGTGTGATTGATAATGACCGCCAGCTGCGCGCCGCACTGGTCTCGTATCTCTCACGGAGGAGCTCAGATGCATAAAAGGAGGAGCGACGATAGTGAAGGACGAGAGAGGACCAAGCCTTGGGCCTCATTTATAACCGTTGCGTACACACAAAACAGGCCCTGAAAGAGGCGTACACCACTTCTGACGCATAAGTTGTGATTTATAAAAACAAACTTGATGGGAAAATTTGCGCACCTGCACGCAAACTCTGACCCATGCGTACAAACTCTTTTAGAAAGAAATGAAGTAAGAAATGAAGTTTTCATTTTTAGTTTTCATTTTGATATACACATTTACATTAATGTTCCAGTTTCATTAATGGCGATATGCACTGAAATTACATAAAGTCATTGCTAAGAATTTAAACAAAAATGATATGAATTTAGATGTGCTACTTTTGATCATTTTTGTGTGACACGCTCATCACTCAATGTCATCACTGTGACACGCTGTTTTAATGGCAGCAAGGATTAAATATAGGCTAATTCCAATAATTCCTCTTTAAACTAAACTGCAGAGCTCATGTTATGACAAAATATGTTTTAGCAAAAACGATGATCAGTGATGCACACTTACTTCAATATTACAGACACTGCATGATTCATTGGTAGGACGGTCCATTGTCCAGTTTGAATAGGTCCAATGATAAGAGGTTACTGTACAATCCTTTTTAAAATACTTTGTCAGTGACGTGCTAAGTCAGACAATTGTATTTACACTGCAATAAATAAGTAGGCCTATCTGTTTCCATTAAACATAGCCTATACATCCTATATGTTCACATTACCAGCAAAACTTCATGAATTTGATTTGAATTGTTTAAAATTAACAATTAAATTAAAATTTTGAATTAAAATACCATTTGGCACGTGGAAATTAATGAATCAACTCTATTCTAAAAAATGCATCTGAGAAGTATTTTATACAATTTTGTTTTTATGGATATTTTGATATATTTATTCTAAAACATAAAAAGGATATTGGATGATTTTCAGCAATGTAATGTGTAAGGCTAGGCATTTCAATTAAGTTTTTTGAGGAAAACATTCCAGGATTTTTCTCCCCATCACAGACTTCCATGGCAACCAAAATGTTGAAGGTCCAAATCAATGCAGTTTCAAAGCGCTTCGAAGGGCTTCAGAGGCTCTGCGCGATCCCAGACGAGGAATAAGGTCTTATCTAGACAAATGATCGGCCATTTTCAAAATAAATTAAAAATGAATATACTTTGTAACCTAAATTGCTCATCTTGCACTGCTCTGCGACATGCCATGGATTGCGCAATCATGGCGGAAAAGTCACGCTAGACGTAGGCAGAAGTACCGCCCCAAGCAAACGTGCGAGGACTAATACAAATGCCCTTTACCAAAAAACACTCCATCTTCACTCGTTGTTTTAACTTTTTTTTTGCTAAAGGGCGTTTGTAGTAGTCTTCACATGTGCGCTTTGTAAACACGGGGGCGGTGCTTCTGCCTACGTCTAGCGTGACCTTTTTGACGTGATTGTGCAATCATTGGTACGTAGCAGAGCAGCGTAAGATGAGCAATTTAGGTTAAAAAGTATATTCATTTTAATTTTTTTTTGAAAATGACCGATCGTTTCGCTAGATAAGACCCTGTTTCTCGTCTGGGATCGCACAGAGCCTCTGAAGCCCTTTGAAGCGCTTTGAAACTGCATTGATGTGGACCTTCAACATTTTGGTTGCCATGGAAGTCTGTGATGGGGAGAAAAATCCTTTAATGTTTTCCTCAAAAAACTTAATTTCTTTTCGATTGAAGAAAGAAAGACATGAACATCTTGGATGAGATGGGGGTGAGTAAAATATCAGGAAATTTTCATTTTTAAGTGAACTAATCCTTTAAGGGCAGTATTATATAGATTTAATGTAACTCATATTTCATATTGCCACAAACTAATTGTATTCATTGTTCCCATTATTTCTCTGACATACATAATACTGTAATTGTCAGTTACATCTTCTTTCTATACATCTTCTTTGTCTCTGTTTCTCTCGTCTCTCATTGTAACAGGTTTTTGTATGGAGCCAATGAGTGTCCTGTCACTGTAGAGCACAGTAGTACAGAGCAGAGTCTGGATACTGAAGAAGAGATCTTTTTATCCACATGGATTTGTCCCTCTTTTTTTCAACCTTAACAGAGAATCTTGGACCTGAGCTTCTTTTGCAGTACTGTAGGTATGTACAAGAAATTCCACAGGAATTTGAATTGGAACAAAAATCAATAAAAATAAAGTTAAAGTTTATTTATTAATTTTAAGTTATCTGAAATCTATTCATGTTTAAGATATTTAGAGAAAACAGTTTAACACCTGTATTTGAGAACAACACAGCTTGTGTTGTGTTGATGAAAAACCAAAAAATCTTTAAGTGGGACACATGCATTTATTTATACAATTTTCTTTCTTAATGAGACAGAGGAAGTTTAGTTGCACTCAGTGTGTGGTTTTATTATAAGTTCCTGACAGTAAGCGAGATCTCAGTGCCCATATATCAGCAAATGATACTGATCTCCCTCTACTGGCTCCCTGTAGCTACTGCATGACAATATATTTATACTAGAAGGTTTGTGTGTGTGTGTTGAGTGTGTTTGAGTCACTGTGGGCCTCAGAGCACAGTAATACACAGCAGAGTCAAACACATGCACATGCTGGATTGTCAGAGGAAATGATTTTGAAGATGTGTCGATATGTGCATTAAATCTGTCTTTGAACTCCTTGTCTTCATCTCCAGTTTTACCAACTCTGTTCAGCATATATTTAGGGACTTTGTTTACTTTTTGCTGGTACCAAAAGAGTGTCGGGGAGAACTGGGTTTGATATGTACAGTTGATTATTACAGCTCCACATTCATGAGCAGTTTGAACTCTTGTATTCTGCTCAACATTGTCTTGCGATTCTATTCCTGTAAAACCAAATCATGAACAACAAAGAAATATCATTAACAGAATAACTTGGAAGAGAATTAAAAAAGATTACTCACAAAAATACTTACCCCATACATATATGAAAACAATGATAGTTTTTTTAATCCAGTGTGTCATCTTTTCTGATTTTATTTAAATAAATCTAGTTCATTAAATCTAGATCTTACTCTCACCCACGATCTAGTCTGTGATACAATGACTGTAAATACTGTAATGAGCAAGAGCCCTTGATCTACACTTGTGTCCTTTGGCTTTGTCTCCTCCCTCTCATTTGGCTCATAGTTTATTTCTACCTTTCTTGTGGTGGACAAAGATAGAAATACCTTGATTTGCTCATGAACTTAAAATTAATTTACTGCCTGCATTTTTTATATTTACCAATATATAAAATAACAATAATTTAATGAAAAAATACAAATTATTGGTAATTAATTAAAGGTTTGAGACTATTTGTGCATAAAAGGAACTATATGAAGCATAATATCTGAATTTATTGTTCATTTTTTTCTTTGAAGTTTTTTAATAGGCCTCAACACAGGTCAGGTCAAGTCAAGTCACCTTCATTTATATAGCGCTTTTTACAACACAGATTGCTTCAAAGCAGCTTTACAGTGATAATAGGAAATTAAATTTTGCTTTTGAAGAAAAGTTTTTGATTGTCGTAAAAACTGATTAGTTATTTAATTGGTGCCATTTAAACAACACCAATAGGTTTGAAATACATACAAAATATTTGAAACAGGTGTTACCATGTTTTGTTTTTTACGCTTAGGGCTGGATAGATAGTGGTTATGATTGTGGTTTTCACTAGATCGGTTCAAAGTGAAAAGAGCTTCAGGTTTTTGTACGACATGTTTCATGTTTTGTGTCACTGGGCTCCAACTCTCAGAGCACAATAATAGAGAGCTGAATCTGACAGACGTACATCAGTAATAGTGAGTTCAGTGGATGATCGTGATGTAGTCGACTGAAACCGAGGGTCAGAAGTGTGTTCATAAGCACTCGATGACCGTGCACTTTTGAGTAATAAATACTGAGGTTCTCTGTTTGGATACTGTCTGTACCAGTAAAGCCTAACATATTCACTACTTGTACTATATGAGCAGCTCAGCTTGACCGTTTCTGTTTCTTTAGTGTTTTTTTCTGTCCCTTTATCTGGCTCAATGTCGTCTCCAGTCACCAAACCTGTCAACAATAAGCACATAGATTTTTGATTTGTTAAAGCAATGTTGACAAAATACTATTGCAAACCAATTTCACAGCACTTTTTACAAAAAAAAAAAATAAATATCAGGAAACTGTAATTATTTATGTACAGAGTTTCTTGAGTTACTCAGTAAATAGTGTACCTGTTCCCACAATGAGAATAAGTATGAGGCATGTGTCCATGATGAATGAGATCAGCTCAGCTCTCTGTTGAGGCTCTCAGTTCTCTGAGCTGGAAGTCACTGCGCGCACACACACACACACACACACACACACACACACACACACACACACACACACACACACACACACACACACACACAGGGACTTCCTCCTTGCTGAACTTCCTGCTGCTGTTCACTTTCATCCATATGCTGTATTGTATATTGTATATAATTTAATTGATGATAATTCTTTCCTCCACCATGATTCTTCAAAATACTAGAATAAGTCTTATAGTGCTGAATCTGTTTTATATATTACTGATCAACTGTCCTCTGATCTGCACCCTGTAAAGGTTTAAAAATATTTAATATAAAATCTGATGCAAAATGTAAACAATTGATATGAAAAGCTGCTGTACCTATTGTCAAAGGTAATGTTGACTGTTGAGTAGTTACTGCCCTCTAATGGTTAACTGCAAGTATTGCATAACTAATAACCAAATCTCATTGTGTAATAAATTAAAAGGAATATGACTCACTTTAGAATGTTGATTTGTTTTGTTTTTATCAGTTTTGCATTAGATTACATACATACAGTGGGGAGAACAGTGTATTTGATACACTGCCGATTTTGCAGGTTTTCCTACTTACAAAGCATGTAGAGGTCTGTCATTTTTATCATAGGTACACTTCAACTGTGAGAGACAGAATCTAAAACAAAAATCCAGAAAATCACATTGTATGATTTTTAAGTAATTAATTTGCATTTTATTGCATGACATAAGTATTTGATCACCTACCAACCAGTAAGAATTCCGGCTCTCACAGACCTGTTAGTTTTTCTTTAAGAAGCCCTCCTGTTCTCCACTCATTACCTGTATTAACTGCACCTGTTTGAACTCGTTACCTGTATAAAAGACACCTGTCCACACACTCAATCAAGCAGACTCCAACCTCTCCACAATGGCCAAGACCAGAGAGCTGTGTAAGGACATCAGGGATAAAATTGTAGACCTGCACAAGGCTGGGATGGGCTACAGGACAATAGGCAAGCAGCTTGGTGAAAAGGCAACAACTGTTGGCTCAATTATTAGAAAATGGAAGAAGTTCAAGACGGCGGTCAATCTCCCTCGGTCTGGGGCACCATGCAAGATCTCACCTCGTGGGGCATCAATGATCATGAGGAAGGTGAGGGATCAGCCCAGAACTACACGGCAGGACCTGGTCAATGACCTGAAGAGAGCTGGGACCACAGTCTCAAAGAAAACCATTAGAAACACACTACGCCGTCATGGATTAAAATCCTGCAGCGCACGCAAGGTCCCCCTGCTCAAGCCAGCGCATGTTCAGGCCCGTCTGAAGTTTGCTAATGACCATCTGGATGATCCAGAGGAGGAATGGGAGAAGGTCATGTGGTCTGATGAGACAAAAATAGAGCTTTTTGGTCTAAACTCCACTTGCCGTGTTTGGAGGAAGAAGAAGGATGAGTACAACCCAAAGAACACCATCCCAACCGTGAAGCATGGAGGTGGAAACATCATTCTTTGGGGATGGTTTTCTGCAAAGGGGACAGGACGACTGCACCGTACTGAAGGGAAGATGGATGGGGCCATGTATCGCGAGATCTTGGCCAACAACCTCCTTCCCTCAGTAAGAGCATTGAAGATGGGTCGTGGCTGGGTCTTCCAGCATGACAACGACCCGAAACACACAGCCAGGGCAACTAAGGAGTGGCTCTGTAAGAAGCATCTCAAGGTCCTGGAGTGGCCTAGCCAGTCTCCAGACCTGAACCCAATAGAAAATCTTTGGAGGGAGCTGAAAGTCCGTATTGCCCAGCGACAGCCCCGAAACCTGAAGGATCTGGAGAAGGTCTGTATGAAGGAGTGGGCCAAAATCCCTGCTGCAGTGTGTGCAAACCTGGTCAAGAACTACAGGAAACGTATGATCTCTGTAATTGCAAACAAAGGTTTCTGTACCAAATATTAAGTTCTGCTTTTCTGATGTATCAAATACTTATGTCATGTAATAAAATGCAAATTAATTACTTAAAAATCATACAATGTGATTTTCTGGATTTTTGTTTTAGATTCCGTCTCTCACAGTTGAAGAGTACCTATGATCAAAATTACAGACCTCTACATGCTTTGTAAGTGGGCAAACCTGCAAAATCGGCAGTGTATCAAATACTTGTTCTCCCCACTGTATTTGTATAATAGGTTCTTTCTCACATTTTTTTCTCTATGTCTCTGTGTTTCTCTCTTGCATCTCATAGATATTACAACATGTTTTTGTATGGGTTTTTTGTTGTTTTTTTCATGTGAATCCTTTCAAGGCAAGGCTACCCATTTGGAAAATCAAACCAAGGCTTTATTTAAGCGTCTTCGCCAGATTTTGGATGATGAAGAAAATGCCATGCTTAATGAACTAAAATGTGAAAAGGAGAAAAAAAATGGAAAGTCTCAAAGATAAAAGTGAGAAGATCGATAAAGAAATCAGCAAACTCACAACCACTAATAAAGACTCGGAAAAGGAGTTAAATAGTGGGGACATCAGAATAATTCAGGTTAGCCCTTCATTTTGTCATCTTCTGCAATTTTCCCCCTCCTCCCACAAGCATGACTTTTACAGTACAAGATGTACAGTAGTGAACTATTTTCCATACATACTAACCTTAAAATATTATAAATGATATATACAAAATATTATACAAAATATATACTTATGTACATGTGATTTTTTTCCCGTTTTTAATTTTTTATAAATTTGTTTGAAATCTTTTTATAAGATTTCAAACAAACTTCTTTCACATTGTCATTATGGGGTATTGTTTGTAGAATTTTGTGAAGCGCTGTGAATACTTTCCGGATGCACTGTACAGTGAGTTAATCCATATAACAATTCAAACACTTAATGCACAAAATACAACCTTTCTTTTCAATTCATGTCATTTCTGTTCTTAAACTCTCTCTCGATAGGTCCTGTGGTTCTGGACCCTAACACAGCCAACTTTCACCTCGCAGTATCTGATGATCTGATAAGTGTGTGGCATGAATTTGAGATGATTATGAGGAGATTCCCAATAACCTGGAGAGATTTGATCATTGTCTCTGTGTGCTGGGCTCTGTGGGCATTTCCACAGGGATGTACACATGGGATGTTGATGTGGAGAACAACACGTCCTGCATGGTAGGTGTCGCCACAGAGTCTGTCCAAAGAAAAGGAACCAACGGCTTGCCCAGTGAAATTCTTAGTGTTACAGATTCTCTGGAGACGCACATCCCAATACTTGGATTTGAGACACCTGAGGTAGTGAGGGTGAAACTGGACTTTAGTGCAGGACGGCTGTCATTCTCAGATCTTCTGTGCGAGACTGCCTATCACACCTTCACAAACAATTTAACTGAGATGGTCTTTTTCATTCTTCTACACAGAGGGCCATTACCCTCTCACTATTTTGCCTGAGGACAAACCTGAAGAGATCTGAAGAGAAGAATGTTGGCTGTCAGATAAAGTGTTCTTGATTTCCTTATTTTACATTGTTGCTGTTATTGATATGGTCTCTTCAGTTTGTATTACTTTGAGGAATGTTCAAGTTTAATGTGGATTAAGTATGTTATTGTTACTGGTAGTTTTACGTTATTTTATATAAATGGGGTTAGGTAATCGATTTTCCAAGAATCCTGTCAGAAAACCCTGATTCTGGTTGTGCACTGTCCATCGCACAACTGGCCGCTTCCCGCACAGACACATCAAAGTGGACTAGGAAAGCCAACACTCACTTGAAGAAAGCCAACTCTAAACAGAAAATATTTAAGTGGTGCAAAAAAATCCTGTAGCAGGGCTAAACTGGCCCGGGTTATCTCAGCTAGGGATAAGTGCAAAACCGATGGGTAGGTTTTAGTGCAGTTTATGGTAAGGGGGCTACAAGTCCAGAGTTTGGGCCCTAAAGGGTCCAGGCCCGGTTATGCACGGTCGTTCTCCCAACTGTCCACTTCTAGTAGGTCTCCAATCCAGCAAAAGGACCAGGCAGAGTCAAGTCACCTTTATTTATATGGCGCTTTTTACAATGCAGATTGTTTCAAAGCAGCTTCACAGTGGTAACAGGAAAATAATGCAACAGAATTTGATTCGGCTGTACACTCTGGAGAAAACAGTGATGTAATCCAGCTCAGTTCAATTATCATATTGTGTCAATGCGGGCAGATCAGTAATATAGTTGAATATTTAGTGTCCCCAACTAAGCAAGCCAATAGCCCCAGGCGATGGTGGCAAGGAACCAAAACTCCATCAGGTGGCAGGATGGAGAAAAAAACCTTGGGAGAAACCAGGCTCAGTCGGAGGGCCAGTTCTCCTCTGGCCAACGAACAAACAGTGTATGTTTATGATTCAGGAAACATTACAAGTCAGAAGTCAGATTAGATCGGAACATTCGGAATATTTGTCCAGTTCCATCTGGTTGAAGATCGGAGTCATCACGTAGGAGAAGGGTTTGTTGATGATCAGTGCCACTGGATGTCGTTTCGATGAGGCCTTCACGGGGGTGAGTCTAGTTGACGCAATCTCTGCAGACACTTCAGGGATGCGTTGTGGTCATGTCTAGGCGCAGGTCAATCATCTGATCTGGATACGGCCCGGATCCCGCTGACTACAGTAAACCTCGGGATAAACAGAGAGACTAACATTAGCGTAGATGCCATTCTTCTTATGATGTAAATGAGTACATCAGGTGTTATAGGAAGTGTTCCCGGTTCCGGCTGACCTAGTTAATGCAGCCTAACAATAATTTAAATTATTTGAATAATAGAAATTGATAATGTTCTGTGTGCATGCCATAGTAAAGAGATGTGTTTCTGCTTCCCGAACAATGCTTGGAAGACTGTTCCAGAGTTTAGGTGATAAAAAAGGAAAAGGATCGACTGCCTGCAGTTGATTATCAACAGGCCGGAATATTGAGATACTGAGTGTTTTTGAGGAAAGGGATCGAATATTCAGCAACCGAGCTTTATCATTTGTTCATCTGTATTATATCTGTTTTTTATTTGTTGAACATCAATTACATTTTTACCCTTAAATGTGTTTGAGAGTTTTTTGTATTTACTAATTCGGGGAACAGACACAGTCTCTATGTGATAATATCTAGGTGAAAGAGTCTCTATGTGCTGGGATTTATCTGACTTCTGTGACATGAGACAGCTAGCAGACGGTCGGTTTAGCCAGTCTGTCTGCTTCCTGACCTGGGCCCCAGGTAGTCAAGTTTCAACTCTGAGACTATGTGCCATATTACTAGAGAGAAGAGCGGCACCACCCCAGGAGGGATGAATACCATCTCTTTTTAACAGGTCAGGTCTGCACCAAAAGCTTTTCCAATTGTCTATGAACCCTATATTATTCTGTGGACACCACTTAGACAGCCAGCCATTGAGTGAGGGCAGTCTGCTTAGAATCTCATCACTCCGGCGAACAGGAAGGGGGCCAGAGCAAAATACAGCAGCTAACATCGTACTTGCGAGTTCACACACCTCTTTAATGTTAATTTTAGTGATCTCCGACTGACAAAGTCGAACATCATTAGTGCCGACGTGAATAATAATCTTAGAGAATTAACGATTAGCATTAGCTTTAAAATTGCTTTGATGTCAAGCGCTCTGGCTCCCGGCAAACATGTGACTATGGTTGCTGGTGTCTCTATTTTCACGTTCCGTGTAATAGAATTGCCAATAACTAGGGCACTTTAAATAGGATTCTCAGTGGGTGCGGAGAACCTGTTTGATGTTCTAATCGGAACAGAAGAGCAGTGTTTTGTCCTGCGACTATGCCGTCTCACAGTCACCCAACTATGCCGTCTCACAGCCACCCAGTTGCCCTGCTGCACAAGCTCTACTGCTGGAACCGAACAATGTACAGAGTTCACTAAGCTATTCGCATCCAAAAGCAGTGTCTAAAGCCCTTGAATTATTACTATCCTCAATTAAAGTTTGGATGCGTGTCTTTAATTATGAAATCTTCTCCATCAGCCTGACATTTCCTGCATTTATCATACGTGTAGCCCTTTTCGCTGACAGAGAAGGCTATGCTATACATATGACAGGCTGTGCAAGTGACAATAACAGGAGAAGATGACATGACTCACCGTGTTTGTTGAATTATCCAACTCACCACAATTGTTTGATGGGCTCATAGAAGACGCAAGCACGCGCAAGAAAAAAGGCTGTAAGCACAGCTGACTGGCTAGCGAAATGCTAGCGCATTGTACTAACGATAGCGATTTACATGAAATCTAGCTATGTTAGATCAATGTGACAGATAGTATTAGATAATATCAGATATATTGTGATGATTAAATTATATTAAGAAAAATTAACAGCAGGAAAACCGCTGTGCAACAGTGAAAACGGAAAGGGCCAAAGCCAGCCCATGTGTGTTGACCACATATAAATAAAATAATGATGATAATTCTTATTGAGCAAAGATTTTGTTTGTGTTTAAATTATAAACATATTTAAGGAAAAAAAAGGAAAAAGAGAGATGAATAGGACACGTCAAAAGTCAGCCCACTTACCCACAAATCATTAGAAAATATTTATTTTCTCGGTCACTGAAGGACCAGAATGGGTTGGCCTGCAAGCCTGAGACCCTCAAGGCCATCAGATCATGCAACAGGAAATGTTGCACCATGTGTCTGCGTTTTTCTATTTTGTGTGTGATGTGTGTGCGTGCTGATATATGTGTACTCTTAATTCATTCTTGGTCTGACCGACATATTGTTTGAGAAACTTGATGCAGTACAACAGGTAAATGCAATTGCGGGTTTTATGGGACAAGGACCTAGGGAGCTGAAATACTTTCTTAGAGAATCTACTAACAACTAATTGTGCTGGAGTGTAATATTTGCATTTTCCAACACGGCCTTTTGGAGGTACCGTGTGAATCTTGCTCTGCACTAATTTATCCAACAAGTTGGTGTTTCTTCTATATGCCACTATTGTCTTATGTCTTTTTAGATAGTTAGTAGATTCTAGGAATTTTTGGAAATTGGCCTTGAGCTCCAAATTCAGTTGTGTGCTTTGTTGCTAGAAATGAGCTACCAGAGGGAGGATTTTGCCTCTAGGGCCTGTGTTTTCCTCAGGAGGGGCCCGTGGCCTATCAAAAGTTTTTAAGATCCTCCTGAGGAACGAGAGTATCATCTGTGTTTGAGGGCCGCAAAGAGAGTTTTGACAGCTGAGTGAAATGAGGACGGCTGTGTGCAGATTCTTTTGAATCTGTGTAATTGTGATTTTATAATTCCCTTAAATGTATGTTTAGGGTGAAAACTCTTTTTGTGTAATAGTGAATGTGTATCCATCTCCTTAAAATAAACTCTGAAATCCAGGACCCTTATAAGAGACCACGTCCAAAAAATTGACATCTTCTAGGTCAAATGTATATTTAATTTTAATAGGACTTTTGGTGTGTGTTGAGGTGGTCAGTGAAGGTAACAAAGTCATCCTTAGAATATGTCCATACTCCCCATATGTCGTCCAGGAACCTGTAGTACGCATATGGTTTCTTAGTATCTGAGGTCAAAGCTGATTGTTCCCAGTCTGCCATAAATATGTTGGCATATGAGGGTGCAGATTACTTGCTCATTGCTATTCCCTTAGTCTGCAAATAGAATTTAGAAATTTAATTCAAAGTCGTTTCTTGTGAGATTAATCTCTAATAATTTGAGAATATATTGGTCTGGTGTCCCAACCCTTTAAATAGCCTGCTCGTGGGCGTGGCCCGGTTCGTGCTTAAAAGTGTTAAAATAAGCTTTTCCTCCCTTGCAAAAAATCGGAAAAGTGATCGATCTGCTGTAGGGTATGTTTTATGAGGTGATCCGATCCAAAAGTAAAATTAAATAGAGAGATTAAAGATGTTTTGAATGTATTTTCTGCATTTTCTGGCAGAGTTGTATGAATGGGTAACGTCACCATCTCCGAATATGGAGTGGTGTTGTTTGAAAATGCATCCTGCATCTGTCCCATACATTCAAACGAAAACAATGTTGCAAAAGATTGTAGAGTTTTTGAAAATATGAAATAAAGTCTACAGAGTGTATAGATTAATAAAAATGTGTATTGTATATTTAACTTATGTGAATATATAATCATATAATATTAATTTACATATAGTGAAGTATCTTTCAGTGTGACTTAACATTATAACATAATATTTATCAACCATTTATATGGTTTTACCACAGGAAATAATTTTTATTATGAAGGGAATTGCCTGGGTGAGTGCCCTTACTAGCGTGCACATGTGAAATGACCAGTTTTTTCCTTTTAATTAAGGAGAACAAACAGAAAATTGAAAGAGGGATAGGAGGACTAAGATGAGAATCCAACCTGATCCCAACCATTACCAAAGTTCAGAGAGGGAGGCTCAGGCTGAGTAAGGGTTTTTGTAAATCCAATCTGGAGGACCTGAAGATGGTTATGCACTGTTCATCCATTCCACTGACTGCTTTGCAATAGTGTGGGATCAGGAGAGACCCCATCACAGACTCCCCATTGCTCTATAACTGTTTTTTAGAAGAAATTTGTATTTTTATATATATATATATATATATATATATATATATATATAAAAAAATTGGCATTTTCAAAATGGTATATTAAATGATCTGTTAGGAATTTTGATCTGAAACTTCACAGATACTCTGGGGACACCTGAGACTTATATTACATCTTGTAAAAAGGGGCATAATAGGTGCCCTTTAACATCAGTCAGTTTTCATTGATGAGCTCATATCAAAATACCATAGAAAGGGGTTTGAGTCATAAATAATCAAAATCTTATCTGATCACAAAGATTTATTTAATGCTCGCTGTGTTATATTTCAATAACAAAACATTGTGGACATCCTAATACATGGTCAAAAGTCCCTTTATCAAATAGGATTAAGTAATTAAGTATTTCAGAGAAGGCATACGGTGGATGAGCAGCAGGTGAAAAATCTAAAGATGCAGGTAAACTTGTACGTCCTCACATCAGCCCGACTGAATGAAGCAGTAGATCAAAATATTTTCTTACTTCTTACTTACTTTACATTAAACAATGGATCTTTCTAAATTTCTATTTAAGAGTAAAACTTGCAGTCAGCTGAACTTGGATACTTTGACAATTCACTAAAAACCAGCACAAATAAACAGAATGCTTATTTATAAACGATCACTTGTGCACTTAAATATTTGGTACTAATTGAGGCTCAGCTCCACATGTGTCACAAACGCCAGTGAAGATTCCACCGTCGACCACCAGAGGTCGAACTCACCAGAGTACTAACCTCCATTTCGGACTTCATTTCCCATACACCCTCACTCCTGGACTGATTACTGCACACCTGTTCCTCATCACCTTCCCTATATAAACTCTGCTCTCACACTTATTCAATGCAAAGTCTTGTTTGCCCCGGCTGCATTTCTGAGCGTTATTCCCTGTGATTATCCTACCTGTGTTTGACTCCGCCTTGTAATACCGTTTACGACCCTGTTCTGCCTGCCCTTGAGCTTTGTTTGTCTGGACTTTGATTCTCGTTTGTTTGCTGCCTGCCCTGACCTATTGCCTGTTATGACCACGATTGATGCACTGCCTCTGATATTGCTGTTCACCCTGGTTTACCGACCCACGCCTGCTTGCACTGTGAATTTGTGTTATTTTAATAAACTGCACATGGATCCCAATCTGCCTGAGTCCTCGTTACAGAAGACTTCGCCAATTAGTGATCCAGTGGTTCTCATGCACTTCTCCAATGAGTTAACAGCACAAGCAAATCAACTCGTGGCCCACCAACAGCAACTTAGTCGTTTGGCCAACATGACGGAGGAACTGGTAAAGGCGGTCCAGAACCTCTATCAAACGCCAGCGGTCTCCAACGCCCCAGTGCTGCAGTCAAGTCAGGTAGTACCACCAACACCTGTTAACACGATAACAATTAATCCTCGCCTGGCGTTCCCCGAGAAGTTCGACGGCACTCCATCTAAATGTAAAGGCTTCCTCATGCAATGTTCAGTGTTTCTGGCCCAACAACCCTCTCTTTACTCGACTGATGCTGGCAAGATTTCACTGGTGTGTTCCCTTCTCACGGGCAAAACTCTCGAGTGGGCAACGGCGGTCTGGGATAATAAAGCCTTAAAACGAGTCACATACACACACTTCATTCAATGCTTTTTTGTTTTCGAGCATTCTGAAGGAGGACGGAGCGCGGGGGAACAACTGCTTGCATTGCGTCAAGGGAACAGCACGGCCGTGAAATTCGCTCTCACCTT
The DNA here is from genome assembly GCA_039654105.1 of Coreius guichenoti. NCBI lineage: Eukaryota > Metazoa > Chordata > Actinopteri > Cypriniformes > Gobionidae > Coreius > Coreius guichenoti. The sequence goes on from CM077175.1 coordinate 44,767,205, forward strand.
CCGCACACTGGCAGCACAAACCATATGGTTGGAGGACACGTTAAAAACCATGTTTCGCCAGGGTCTCAACGATGAACTACAGTCAGAACTCGCCTGCCGAGACGAAGATAAAACCCTAGACCAATTCATCAAACTGGCTATCCGCATCGACAATCTCATCTGTTCACGCCGAAACAGCTGACGCCTAGGAATTCCCCAACCTAATGTTCCATCAAACAGCAACGAGGAACCCATGCAGGTCGGACGTACTCACCTATCCACGGAGGAGCGGGATCGCCACGTTAAGAATCACCTCTGCCTGTATTGTGGTCTCGCTGGACACCTGAAAGCCGACTGTCCGAGCCGACCTCCACAGACACAAGCCCGCAGGTTGAGTTTACTGATTTCTGCCATCACTCAGAACAACTGTTTTAACCTACCCATTACCTTGACATATGAGACTAAGATTATACACGCCAAAGCATTAGTCGATTCTGGGGCCGCAGGCAATTTCATTGACGAAGGACTGGCACGGCAATATGGTATTCCTCTAACCCCTTACAACTCTCCCTTGGCAGTGGCAGCGCTAGATGGGCGCCCCCTGGAGACTGGTCATGTGCAATACACCACTACTGAACTCAATCTCCAAGTGGGTGCTCTTCACTCCGAACTCATCCGTCTCTATGTCATTCACTCTCCACATAACCCTGTCATTCTGGGCTTCCCATGGCTTCAAGAACACGACCCGCAGATATCCTGGCAAGAAAAACAGATCACACGTTGGAGCTCCACCTGCCACTCCAAATGTCTACGCTCAACACAACCTCAACCCAGCAAAGCCACGGTCCTGATCAACACCGTAAACACCATTCCGGGGGTCTGGAGTACTCTGATCTCATCGAGGCTTTCAGTAAGTCCAAAGCTTCACAACTCCCACCGCATCGCAACAATGACTGTGCCATAGATCTTCTGCCAGGAACCACGCCACCTAGGGGACGCATCTTTCCACTCTCTGAGCCTGAGGACCAAGCCATAAAGGATTACATCAGGGAAGAGCTAGCAAAGGGCTTCATTCGACCATCCACGTCACCGGCTGCAGCCGGCTTCTTCTTCGTGGGGAAGAAGGACGGAAGTCTGAGACCTTGCATTGATTATCGTGGCCTAAATTACATCAGTCAAATTCAGATACCCGCTACCTCTGGTCCCAGCGGCTCTAGAACAGTTGAGAACTGCCCGGTTCTTCACCAAGCTCGATCTCCGCTCCGCCTACAATCTCATTCGCATCCGGGAGGGGGACGAGTGGAAAACAGCCTTCTCCACAAGTAACGGGCACTATAAATATCTCGTCATGCCCTTCGGGCTGTCCAATAGTCCTTCGGTGTTCCAATCCTTCATCAACGACATCTTCAGAGACATGCTCAATCAGTGCTTGGTGGTGTACATCGACGACATACTGATCTACTCAAACACCATGGAGGAACACGTCCAACCGGTCCGCACGGTGCTGCAACGTCTGATTGATCATCAGCTCTACGCCAAGGCCGAAAAGTGAGTTCCACCAGACATCAGTGTCGTTTCTTGGGTACATCATCAGCCCCGAAGGAGTGGCGATGGACGAAAGGAAAGTTCGGGCAGTCCTGAGTTGGCCTCAACCTGCTATACTGAAGGAGCTTCAAAGATTCCTGGGGTTTGCTAACTTCTACAGGAGATTCATCAGGAACTTCAGTTCAGTCGCCGCACCGCTCACGGCCATGACAAGGGGAGGAAACAACAAACTGCGGTGGTCTACAGACGCTCTCCAGGCATTCAACAAATTAAAGAGTCGTTTCACTACCGCTCCCATCCTGACCCGCACTTGCCATTTGTGGTAGAAGTGGATGCTTCCAACACCGGAATCGGTGCCATTCTCTCCCAGCGACAAGGTAACCCACCTAAACTGTTCCCATGTGCTTACTTCTCCAGAAAACTCTCAACTGCCGAGCAGAATTATGACGTGGTAAACCGTGAGCTACTGGCTATGAAGGCTGCGAGGAATTGCGACATTGGCTGGAGGGAGCGAGACACCCGTTCTTGGTACTAACCAATCACCGGAATCTGGAGTATCTACGCTCAGCTAAGTTGACTGAACCCCAGGCAAGCCAGATGGGCACTTTTCTTCACTCGTTTGAATTTCACCATTACATACAGGTTCAAAGAACACCAAAGCTGACACACTATCATGACAATTCGATCACACCCCTCAAAACACTCAACAAGAGACCATTATCTCTCCCACCTTAATCCTAGCCCCGGTGCAGTGGGACATTATGTCTGAGATCACGCAATCACATGCACAGAATCCACCTCCTGCAGAATGCCCCAACGATCGAACATTCGTTCCACCAGAACTCAGGGAAAAGGTCATACGCTGGGTTCATTCGGCCACAAGCTCTGGTCACCCGGGAATTACAACAACACGGCTGATAAGAAACCGATTCTGGTGGGACACACTACAGACTGACGTCACCGAATTCATCAACTCTTGCCACACATGTGCCACAGCCAAGACCCCGAAGCAACTTCAAGCAGGACTATTACAACCATTACCCATTCCACAACGCCCTTGGTCACACATTGCCATCTACTTCGTCATGGACCTACCAGTATCACAAGGTAACACCACCATATTAACTGTTATTGATCGTTTTTCTAAAGGATGCCGACTGATCCCTCTGCCCAAGCTTCCCACAGCCTTTGAAACCGCCGAACACCTGCTCCATTACGTATTCCGATACTACGGACTCCCGGAGGACATTTTCTCAGATCGAGGATCCCAATTCACATCAAGGGTATGGTCAGCCTTCTTTTGATTATTAAATGTGAATATAAGTCTCACCTCTGGCTATCACCCACAGTCCAATGGACAAACCGAACAGCTAAACCAGGAAATCTCCAAATTCCTCCGCATGTACTGTCAACAAAATCAGACGGACTGGAGTCGCTTGCTCCCCTGGGCAGAGTACGCACAAAACTCAATCCTTAAACCATCCACTAAACTAATGCCGTTCCAGTGCATCCTAGGATTCCAGCCGCCACTGTTTCCCTGGTCCGGGGAACCATCTGAAGTACCTGCAGTGAATGATAGTTTCGCTGTGCTGGAACCAATCTGGAACCAGACACACGTACACCTTCAACGAGCCATAAACAGGGTCAAGCAACAGGCTGATCGTCATTGTCGTCCCCATCCGAACTACACAGCAGGACAATGGGTATGGCTATCCACACGGGACCTATGTCTACGACTCCCATGCAAAAAGCTCAGCCCCAGGTATGTGGGTCCATTCAAGATTATCAAACGGCGGTGAAGATTCCACCGTCGGCCACCAGAGGTCGAACTCTGGACTGATTACTGCACACCTGTTCCTCATCACCTTGCCTATATAAACTCTGCTCTCACACTTATTCAGTGCCAAGTCTTGTTTGCCCCGGCTGCATTTCTGAGCGTTATTCCCTGTGATTATCTTGCCTGTGTTTGACTCCGCCTTGGACTACCATTTACGACCCTGTTCTGCCTGCCCTTGATCTTTGTTTGCCTGGACTTTGATTCTCGTTTGTTTGCTGCCTGCCCTGACCTATTGCCTGTTATGACCACGATTGATGCACTGCCTCTGATATTGCTGTTCACCCTGGTTTACCGACCCACGCCTGCTTGTACTGTGAATTTGTGTTATTTTAACAAACTGCACATGAATCCCAATCAGTCCTAGTTATATGTAGGGACCTAACTCATCTGCAGCCTTGTGCTGGTACACTCAGTACTTGACTACTACTAATAATACAATAACCATACACTATTTTCTCATTTATGTACTTGCTTCTGCTTCAGATGCAGGAGATGATGCAGTCCTACAAATCTGAATTTTCTCTGCACCTCACCCACATCTGTGTTTACAGATCTCTGGCAGTCCCAAAGCTAAAGCGACTCTCCACTCGTCTTTTACCAGAGGACACGTGACACACTTTCCCAACTTCACTTTCTTCCAGACCCCACACCAAAAACTAGGAGGGCAGTTAAAACATGTTTGATTGTCCCTGATGTTTGGAGATATTAATTATACTCTATTCAACTAACCGTTTTTCATGCAGTTAAGATCAACCTTAACTTTACATGTACTACATTGGCAGCCAATTTGTAGTTGATGACTTCAGCATGATGTTTGTTCATATGAATTCTGTAAAACTTCAAGCTATTTTAGTCAAGTCACCTCTATGTAAGGTATAACACTGTATATCTTCTATCCTCATTTACACTTGGCCTTTGGAAATGTGGAGAACACTTCAGTAACAAAACTGAGATGTAATTCTGACTCATGTCTTCCATTGTGCAAACTGGAAACTTGCACAATGAATCCTTTAATGCAGCCTCTGGTCAACCAATGCTAGGTATACTAATTGGTGAGGAGCAGACCATAGAGGGCCGTGTCAGTCACATAGGTGCATATCAAAAGCCAGTTAAGCTCAGATAGCAGATATATAAGGGCACCCTAACCCATACTTAGCGAAAAGAAATTAGGGAGATGTATCTAGCAATGTGTGCACTAAATAGTTTTAGGGATGTCACAGGTGCATTAAGTCAACATTAGTAAGCTGTTAAAGTTGTTTTGTTTTTTTTTTAAAGGAAAAAAAGACTAGCATGTTTGGATTTTTCCAAAAGGCTCTCCACATTTCTGCTATTTCTTGCTCTTGTCTGTCCCAGTCATGCCAGGCTCTCCCTAACCCTACCAACGATCACAGTTGTAATCACACCTGCACATCAATTGTGCCCTTACTGCATTAGCACAATGTCTGAACCTGTTGTGTGAAGCCCTCCTTGTTTGGAGACCCAACTTGTGAAGACTGAGGGTCTACCACCACAAGTTCACTGATCAAGGCTGTAGATAAGGCACTTAATTAAAATTGAAGTAGATGAGTATTTTTTTTCCCCAGAACATTACTGTCTGACATAATTTCCTGCTTGTGAAACAGTAGTAATTCAGTCCCACAATCTCCCCCCTTCTTATCTGCTCCTCACCCACAACTTTCTTTTTCTGTTTACAGCTTTCTGGCTATTCCAGAGTTCTGATGCTGAATTTATTCCAGATGTAGCCACACTTCTATTGGCTCTGAATGAGACCAGTATTTACCAGAGGACACTGAAAACAAAAACTGTGAGGTGAGATGAAGCAGGGCTCCTCTTCAAATACTTGGAAATGTACTTGTAACCCAGGTCACTAAAGGGTTTAAAATAGAAGCTTGAGGAAAAATATATATCATGCTTTATATGTAGAAAAAGAATGTCATTAATACAACTAATACAAGTTATTTATGAACAAAATAAAATATTTTTATTTTATGAAAATTGAAACTAGTCAGAGTAATCTGAGATTGCTGATTGGTTGACACTAGAGGTTAGTCCCGCCCCCTAAAGATCGTTTTGAGGGAGTTGCGAGAAGTCAAGCGAGTGCGTTTGTTTTGCAGAGCTATAATAAGAGATAAAAAAACCTGCAAATTGAGTGTGAAACTTTTGAAAGTGGATTGTGTCAAACACACGATTGAGTGTAGATACGTTTGAGTATAAGAAAGAGAAGATTTCCATGAAGAAAAGCTGAATCAGCGTGTTTACAAGAGTCTTTTCATTTTTTTTTTTCCTTTTCGTTATTTGGATTATTTTCTCCTTGGTGGGTTACATTTTTCTCACTAAATAGGTTTAGTGAGTTTTTGAATGTGAGAACGAGTAATATACATGTATATATGGAAATAGTAATGTATTTGCGTTTTATTGGAGAACTGTGTTAATGTAATTTGGAGTTACGAGGAAAAAAAAAGTAAATGTATAAAGTGTTTAATGTTGAAAAACGATGCCAATATTCATGAAGTTGGTTTTTCTTTCTATTAAGTGTTACCATGAGGTGCTAGTCTTGCTAACCCTGTACATAGATTCCTAGGCTGAATCCGAAATCGCCCCCTATACCCTCAAATAGGGCACTATTTGAAGGGACAGCCATTTGTAGTGGTATCCGAAACCATAGTGGACGTTATTGAGTGCACTCATTCTATCCCACATTGCACCGCAATAACGAGTGTACAGCCAATGTACACACAACGGCTGTCCGACTTCACGCACTCGTATTCATTCACTCCTTCAAGTGAACTATATTAGTGGACTAACGTAGGGAATAGTGAATGAGTGTTCTCCGTGTATAGGAGAGTAAAAGTGATCACACAGACAGTTTTTGAATATAAAACAGTTTATTTGAAATTGAAATATAATGACTGTGAATACTTGAAAATGTAATTAATTATTATTTTTTTGGCTTTGTGTTTCTAAGGTGTTTTTTTTCTTCTCTTTTCTTCTGTGTATATGTGAGTGAATGTTTCTTCTGCTGTCGATCCTGAGCTCCAGCGGTTGAGATTGTCGTCATGGAATTGTCCTTGACTGTTGCTGTGTGCACGTTGCTTGGACTGGCGAGCCATTCCCATCTGTTTCGTACCTGGTGACGTAATTTCAAGAGTGTGAAATATCGATTGGTAGGACAAAACTGTTTTTCCTATTGTTTTTTTTTTTTTCTGGACTGAACTATTTTTTTTTTTTTTTGTTGGATTGAGATACTGATTTTTCACGGACTAAAGGCACTTCATTTTTTTCCCCGTGTGCTACCGCTCTTCATTATTCTTGAAGACATTTGATGTTTGAACTGAGACATTTGATGTTTGAACTGAGACATTTGATGTTTGAACTGAGACATTTGATGTTTGAACTGAGACATTTGATGTTTGAACTGAGACATTTGATGTTTGAACTGAGACATTTGATGTTTGAACTGAGACATTTGATGTTTGAACTGAGACATTTGATGTTTGAACTGAGACATTGTTTTTGTTTCTCATTTGATATTCCAATTGAACAAGGTACATACTGTTTTTTTTTTTTTTTTTTTTTTTTTTTTTTTTTTTTTTGTCGCTGTTTTTTCATCTTTCATTTCAAGAGTCATTAAGAAAAAAAGAAAAGATACAAAAATATATTTTTTTTTTGTTAACACTTACCTTCGATGTCTGAGTAGTTATTCCCTTCTTGCTCTTGCTGTGCTTTTTTTTTTTTTCTCTCCAGAGAGTCGCACTTAGTCTTCTGTGACTGGTCCAAAATTTATTTAAATTGTCTTACAGTAATGTGCTAAGGGTTATATACTCTTATGCAATGTTTTCTGTCATTAACCTCAACTTCATGTACCATGTCTTCCAGGTGAGCTGTGCAGCTTCTTGAAGTGTGTCCTGCTGTTATTTTGTTCTGTAACGGGCTAAGCGTTACCTGGTTTTTATTATTGTGTTTTCACTGGCTATTGCCTAAAAAGAGTTATCGGGTTCACGTGTAATACCACTAGGAGCCACTTGAGGGCGCTAGTGCAAAGTTGTTACCGGATATCAGCCTGGTAGTCAACGAGCAAGTCAGTTCGTTTGGTAGAGGGAAACCGCATGGTGGAACTAATGCTACCTGCCTACTCTTTTGAAGTCCTGTTTTGAGAACTTGTAAAGTGTACGCTCAAACAAAGGACTTTTTTCATCTTATATATCAGTTCAATTATATCACAATTGGGCCATCCTACTCTTGTTGTTTGCTTGACTGTGTTCATTATATGAGCATAGTTTGGATGCTCTGCACGTTGCCAGGAAGCGAGAAGGTGAATCTGTGTATTACCACGCGGTAGAGAGGCTATGGCGCTTGGCCTTAATCAGCGCCATTGACTATCTTCACTTCTCACTCACTGGATTATTGGATTATATCATTGCGTCGCTCTCATACTCATCTCATCACCATCATCATTTCAGCTCATCTAAAGTCTGGACATTGACGATAAGTTTCATTTATTATATTGACTCATTAGCACAGAGACAAAGACTGCTCGTTTGCTTATTTTGTTTTATTTTTTTGTGGCACTGTTGTTTGATGGACTCTATTGACTATTCCAACTCACCACAGTTGTTTAATGAACTCAGAAAACAGGAGACCCGGATGCAGAGATGGCTAGCGAAATGCTAACACGTGATAGTGATTTAGATTAAAAGCTAGCGATGTCAGATTTAATGTGGTAGGCAATATTAGACAATATATGGTGATGGGTAAGTTAAATTTAGCAGTTTAAACAACAGGGAATGATATCAAATAGAGATTCAAAAGCAAGCAAAGCACACACGAGCGCAGCAGGACAAACAGGAGGCAGACAGGAGCAATCGATCAGGAGAGACAGGAGCAATGTCCCTTCAATGTATATTACTACTAATAATAAATTCGATATATTTACGGTAGTAAGTTTACAAAATATATACCATATTTATGGAACGTGATCTTTACTTAATATCCTAATGACTTTTGGCATAAAAAAATTGATAATTTTGGCCCATGCAATGTATTGTTGGCTATTGCCACAAATATACCCGTGCGACTTATGACTGGTTTTGTGCTCCAGGGTCACATTTATTCCTAACCCTTTTGTATTCCATTTTGCCTCTTTGTATTCTCTTGTGTATTGTTTTGTGCCCTTATTTACCATTTTGCCGTTTTAAGCTGATTTGTGGCCTATTGTAGTGTTGCATTCATTTTGTATTAATTTATTTCATTTAATGACTTTGTACTTTTTATGGCCCTTTCATTAGTCTTATGCCTTTTTATACTCTTAAGCCTAGTTCTGTTTTTGTCACTATGCCCTTTTATTTCTCTTTTATCATAGTTCTTGTCCCTTTTATCATAGTTCCTCTGCCCGTTTATTATAGTTCGTAATTGTATACCATTCTAATTTTCAAACCAGGTTTAAAGCATGATAAATGCAACTTAATAGTTTTGTGCACCTTGTTATGCCCTTTTCTATTAATTTAGTGAATCTACTTTTGCAATTTGAGTCACCACTCAGTCACCACTCCACTTAATAGGGATTCCCCAATAATTGCCGCCAGTCTCTCATCAAGAGGGGTCAGCTCCGGTGTCCCCTTTCCCCCACCCGTGGCAGACACACTCTGGCGATGGAGCGCTAGACGCTTTTTTGCCTCGACTTTGATGTCCGACCATTTCTTTTTTATTTCGGCCACGGTCTGAGGTTGTGAGGCTACAGCATTTACGGCGTCTGCAACCTTTTGCCACTCAAGTGCCTTTTTGGCATTAGTAATGCCCACACTGTGCCCTCCAAACAACATTTTTCTCCTCTTTTCCACCTCGCCAACGATAACTTCTACTTCACATTGAGTGAAGTTACGTTTTTTTGATTTCCTCTCTGTGTTTGCCATGACTTCGCAATCGATGAATATTAACTTGTGGGCGTTTCATGGACTATTTATGGGCAACTATGGGCGTGACATGAAGCCGCAAAAGCTGCACTACATTTAGAATTGATTGTGATTTATTAAGGGAAAACTGCGTAGGATGTGCGTGCGCACGGTTTTATAAATCCGAATATTTCTGTGCGTACGCACGTCCTATGTTTCATCCGTACGCCACTTCTGACGCAAATCCTACGCAAAGTTTTATAAATGAGGCCCCGTGTGTGTGTGTGTGTGTGTGTGTGTGTGTGTGTGTGTGTGTGTGTGTGTGTGTGTGTGTGTGTGTGTGTGTGTGTGTGTGTGTGTGTGTGTGTGTGTGTGTGTGTGTGTGTGTGTGTGTGTGTGTGTGTGTGTGTGTGTGTGTGTGTGTGTGTGTGTGTGTGTGAGTCGTCTGTGAGGGGCTGCCTGCGTGTTTACTTTCAGTTTTTGTTTATTAAAATTTGTTAAACGTTTGCCCGTTCCCGTCTCCTCCTTCCCATAACATAAAATCCAGGCCTGGTCCTCTCTCGTCCTTCACTGTCGTCGCTCCTTTTATGCTTCCGAGCTCCTCTGTGAGAGGATTCAAGACTGGTGTGACGCGCCTCTCTCTCGGCTCTCGCTCACCCTGCTTGTCACAGTGGTCAACCTTTTAAATGCATTTGTGCAAATTATTTACTGGTTGAGCAATGCTCCCGAACAGCTTTATGGTAGAGAATTTGTCCATCCTTCAATGCAGCCTTAACAAATGCAGGGATAGTAAAACCGTTGTATTGCCTTGTAATTTTCCACGGCTTTTTGCCCATTTGTAATCATATAGTACTGAGACTGCTCTCATTAGAGTTACAAATGATTTGCTCCTATCCAATCGTGGTTGTATCTCGCTATTAGTGTTAATCGATCTTAGCGCTGCATTCGATACTATCGACCACAACATTCTTTTGAATAGACTCTCAAATTATGTTGGCATTAGTGGAATTGCATTGACATGGTTTAAATCATACTTATCTGACTGCTATCAGTTTGTAGCAGTAAAAGAGATCTCATACTGATCACAAGTTCAGTATGGAGTACCACAAGGCTCAGTACTAGGACCGTTGCTTTTCACCCTGTACATGCTACCCTTGGGAGATATCATTAGGAAGCATGGTGTTAGTTTTCATTGCTGACGATACTCAGCTCTATATTTCTTCCTGCCCTGACGAAACTTACCAATTCACAAGATTAAAGGAATGCATAGCTGATATAAAAAATTGTATGACTAGTAATTTCCTACAACTTAATTCTGAAAAAACTGAATTTGGTTATTGGACAAAAAATCTCTGCACGTAGTAACCTCCCAGATAGCATATGGAAGTGGCCCACATGTAAAATGGCAAATATGGACCAAATATTTAAAATCACATGTGGGCCTTTTTAGGCAAAGATGTGGCGCTCATGGCAATGTGTAATCTGAATGTGAGCCTAAAGTGGCCCATATGATAAATAATGAATATGGCCCAAATATCACAAACCAAATGCGGGCCACCTATGGTAAAAATGTGGCACAATCGACAATGACTAATCTGGGTGTAAACCAAATATGGCCCACATGTTGCAGCAAATGTTGCAGCAGTTTTGGCAAACTTGTGGGAGAGTAATCACTGGCGAATGTGAATGTGAACCTAAAGTGGCCCACACTTGGCAAAGCAAATAAGGGCCAAATACATTACACTAAATTTGGGCCACATTTGGCAAATGTATGGCAAAATCAGCACTGGCTAACCAGGACGTGAACCTAAACTGGCCCACATATAATGCAGCACATGTGGCCCAGTTATGTTAAAACATATCTGGGCCAGATTTGGCAAACTTGTGGGACAGTAATTACTGGCGAATCTGAATGTGTACCTAAAGTGACCCACAAATGGCATAGCAAATATGGCCCCTATACGTTACACCAAATTTGGGCCACATTTGGCAAATGTATGGCACAGTCACCACTGGCTAACCATGGTGTAAGTCTAATATGGCACAGTAAGCAAGTTAATAGTTGATAACAATTACGGCCACATTTGGCAAATATACGGTACAGTTGACATGGAAAATATGCCATAAATATAATTACAAAACTTGGCCACTTCTGGCTTGGATGCAGCACCTTTGAAACTGGTTAATTTAGATGTATAGCTAAAAATGCCCACATCTGACATTTGAAAATATGGCATAATACTTAACAAAATTGGGCTATGTTTGATAGGATGCAACACTTAACTGTACAGTTTAATCTGGAGAAAAAGGCTATATCAGCTGTGGATTGGCCTGCCCTGTTTTTTTTTGTTTTTTATACTTTTAATTTGTGTGTGTGTGTGTGTGTGTGTGTGTGTGTGTGTGTGTGTGTGTGTGTGTGTGTGTGTGTGTGTGTGTGTGTGTGTGTGTGTGTGTGTGTGTGTGTGTGTGTGTGTGTGTGTGTGTGTGTGTGTGTGTGTGTGTGTGTGTGTGTGTGTGTGTGTGTGTGTGTGTGTGTGTGTGTGTGTGTGTGGTCTAGGTAAGCCCTACGTTATGGGGACACAAAAATGGCAATATCCGAAATCCTTGTCCATGTGGGGACGTATAAAAATCGTGTGTGTGTCACAAACACGGACGTGCACTAGTGACAGTTCTTACAGTCAGTTGACTTATATGTAGGTACAGTGTCTGATTGAGAAATGTTTGTGACATAGTTCAAATTTGTGAACTGTTTTTATGGTCTTGAAATGTACTTTGAATATTTGGCTGAGATACATTTTGAGTTGCTGTACGTGAAAATCTTTGCCATGGTTTCAAGCAGGACATATTCCTGGGTCAACTTTTTTTTTTCATCCTGGAACACAATTCCTGTCCAGAAACATAGTCCTACCCCTAACCCTACTGATAATTTATCCTTAAAAGGGAAATGATAGGTAAATAACCAGCACCAAACCCTGGATTTAAGCATAAACTTGACATAGAGCAAAATAGGTAAAAAATATTGTCATGTGGAGATATGTCCCTAAAGGCCGTGCGTCATTTGATTCACTTCTCGCTTTCCTAGGTTTCTCACCCACCGACAGACACCCACCCACAGACAGACACCCACCGACAGACAGACACCCACCCACAGACAGACACCCACCCACCCACCCACCCACAGACACCCACCAAGATCAAAGGCTGAGATTCTGCACTAGTAACCTTCAGTCCAATCCCAGCATCTGTAAATAAAAACAAAAACATGATTGTGTGTGTGGGGGTATAGGTGTTGTTACTTTGAGCCCCGTTCTCTCAGTCTACAAAATGGCACTAAGCGGAGACCCTTGAATTCCTGCTTAGGTCAAGTGATGAAGAGAATGCTGCATCAGATGAGGCAGTGGATGATACCTCTGAAGAAGAGGATTATACAGAGGTTGAGCCAGCTTTTGAGTCAGAGCAGGAAGATTTTGATGAGGAAGGACTTGTTACTTTCACATCGAGGAATGGAGGAATACTGTGGAGTTCATCTCCTCCTCCACAAACACAAGGAAGAGCACGGGCAGAGGAGGTCCTCAGGAAAACCCCTGGACCAACCAGGTATGCGTGTACTCGAGTGGAGGACATTAGGTCAGCATTTGAATTATTTTTAACAAACTCCATTCAAAACACTGTGCTGGAGATGACCAATTTAGAAGGACGAAGAGTGTATGGAAATTAGTGGAATGACCTTGATATGGAAGAAATGCAAGCATTTATTGGCCTTCTCATTCTTGCTGGTGTTTGCAAGTCCAATAATGAGGCAACAAGGAGCTTATGGGATAGTGAGATAGGGAGGGACATTTTTCGGGCTACTATGCCATTGAAAATGTTTCACAAACTGTCAAGGGTTGTCAGATTTGATGACAACCACACGACGTGAGAAGACAAAATGACAAGCTGGCACCTATACGAGACATCTGGGAAAAATGGGTGGAGAGACTGCCTCTGATGTTCAGTCCTGATGTCAATGTGACTGTTGATGAGTGCCTGGTTCCATTCAAGGGGCGGTGCCCTTTCAGGCAATACATCCCAAGCAAGCCTGCAAAATATGGCATCAAGATCTGGGCTGCCTGTGATGCCAAAACAAGCTACTGCTGGAATATGCAGGTATATACAGGCAAACCAGCAGGGGCACAGCCTGAAAGAAACCAGGGCAAACGAGTAGTCATTGTAGGCCCTCTGTCATTTCAAGGACATATTGTCACATGTGACAATTTCTTTACCTCACATGCTCTTGGCACAGAGCTCCTTAAAAAAAAAAAGAATGCTTGGAACAGTGCGCAGGAATAGGCCGGAGCTTCCAATTGCTTTGACAAATTCAAGCGGCAGGGCTCAATTTTTATCGTTGTTCGCTTTCACAGAGACCCATACCATCGTGTCTTACTGTGCTAAAAAGAACAAAAATGTGCTTCTAATGAGCACCGTCCAAGAAGATCCAACAATCAGCGAGCGAGAGGACAGGAAGCCTCAAATGATTTTGGATTATAACAAAACCAAAAGTGGAGTCGGCTCTCTTGACAAGGTATTTGCTACTTTGTATTTATTATTATTGTTTGATTATTATGATTGTTTTTGTTAACGTCTATTCTAAGCTAAATAGCACATAACGTGAATCGAACTGTCACTAGATGACAGCAGATATACTAAATTTGTGTGTATGTGTGTGCAATATGTTTCAGAATGTTGCAACATATTCATGTGGGAGGAAGATGGCTCGCTGGCCGATGGCACTCTTCTATAACATGCTTGATGTGTCTGCCTATAATGCATTCGTGCTATGGAAGGAAATTGATCCCACATGGAAACAAAGTGCCCCAAACTGCGAGGAGGATTTTTCTGCAGGAGCTAGGGAGAGCGCTGATGTCCCCCTATGTAAAATCAAGGTGGTACGGCCCACGGACACCAAGTGCTCTGTTTCTCTTCAGACAACTGCAGAAAAAGGATGAAGCAGCAGCTGGTCCCTCCACGGCAGGCCCCTCTACTGCTCGCCCCTCTACTGCTCGCCCCTCTACGGCACACCCCACCACTGCAGGCCCCTCCACGGCTCGCCCCGCCACGGCAGGTGGCTAGTTCATTGGCTAGTTCCTCAGCCAAGAGGAAAAGATGCCCAAGATGCTTCCTGAGGGATGTCAAGGCCACTTGTGTTTGCAAGAAATGCAATAATCCCATTTGCAAAAGACATTCGATTCTAATCTGTGACCTCTGCTACAATCCATAGGGTAGTTATCCTGAGTTAGTACAGTATGTAGATAGTATGTAGTTATTATATATAGTATATAATTATAGTATACAAGTATAAATAGTATACATAAAATATAGTATAAATATTGTATATAGTTAGTATAGTAGTTTCTTTTCATTTACTGTAGCTTGTTCATTGTTGTTTCCTCTTTTACGGTTCACTGACTTTTACACAAAATAGACATGTTCATTAAAAAAAATACATAATTTACATTGTGTTATAAATGAATGAATTGTTTTTTGTTTTTTTTGTTTTTTTACAAATTCTGAATTAAAGGGTAACAAAATGCTTCATTTCATTGTCTTTCTAACACAATGTTTAGGTTTGACTGTAATCATAATACAGAAACTACACTTGAAATCACTATTTCTAACAAAAAAAAATTATCTAAAACTTGATAAGAAATAGTGTTTGAGATTGTTTAAATATATATTATAATCCACCTAAAAAAAAATAAAAAAAAAGTAAATTTGTCCAAAAACAGCTAGGGAGTTCACAAGCCTCTCCATAGAGAGCTGTACATTCCATCTAGTGGTTACACCCATGGTTGCATATTTTGATCAATAATTCCACCAGATGGCGCTAATCTGCCTTCAAAAAATTTATTTTGAAGGCCTAGTCTCTATTTTAACCTGAAATACTGCAATAATAAAAAAAAGTCAATGGCAAAAATAGACCATAATTATTGCATAAATATAAAAAAAAAAAAAAAAAAAAAAGAAAAAATATTATAGAAGAAAAATAAATTACATTGGTTTTACTGGGGTGGAGGAAGTTTAATTTTTAGGTCTCCTGTCACACTTGACCGGGAAGATAACCAAAGGAACCCCCAAATGAGGAGCACCAGAGGGTTAAAAATAGCCGCGCGCCGCGGAAAAGGCGCCCAAAAGACAGAGCTGCAGAGAAGGATTGTTGTTGGCGATTTGACGGTGGAAAACTGTAAAGTTAAGGTAAGATTTCATAAACTATTTCTTTCTTTTGGCAATTTCTTCGTTATATTCAGTTGGAGTACTGCATGGTTTGTGATGATATAGTTAGCTAATGATAACTCAGCAAATTGTTAGCTAGCAAACACATTAGTTATTTTGTCAATTCAAACTCTTGCCATCTCTAGTCTTTCAGGAAAATGTTTTAAATATTAATGTTTCTGCAGAGATATTGGCTGAATGGTTTTGTAAGTAACCGTGGTATATGCAATTCCCGTTGATTAACGTTAGTTCAGCTCTCTCTTGCGTACATTTGTTACGTGATTTTGATAATTACATAACTGCTAAATAAATGGTGATAAAATTGTTTCATGTACTAGTCTATGCAGCTATCACGTGACAAAAGAATGAACGAGACTTACCAGAAGAACCTTGAATTAATCATTTCTGTTTCTCATTTGTTGTTGTGGCTGCAATGATTATATATATTTTTTTATTATTGTTTTATTTATTTTAAATATGATCAAAGTTTGGGCAAGTAGATGTTGTTAGGGGAATCTGTATATTGAAAATGTAACATTTAGTGTAATTCAGCTCAAATGAATGAAATGAATAAAGATTTGTTTATTTTGCTGAAAGAGATTTAAAGATCCAAGTCAGTAAAATGATCTGATCTTCCCATGAAGGCAGCATGTAGCCCAGCTTCGAACTGAAAATCCAGCAGGTAATAACATTTGTCTTCTGCTGAAAATAACAAAAACAGCATAGACCAGCATGAATTCCCTTTTACTCACTGTCTACCAACCTACAGTCAGTTCTGCATGGCCAAAGTATTTTTACAATTATAATTATAATGTAATTTGAAATTCATCTATGTATACATTGGACATTATACTGCACTAGCTAGTTGGATTACAGAAACAACAGGATCACAGAGCAACAGATTAAGAGGTAGAATCCTACATCAACATGATGGCTTCACCTTGCATGCGAGACGGAGGGAGAAGAGAAAAAGAGGAATGAAGACGGACTGTCTAAGAAACACGTAAGTCGTTTACACTGTCTATTTTGATAAATGTTTGTAATAATTTGGAGTAAATCCGGGACTACACGGGGAAAAAAGCCCTACCAAGTTAACAGGTCAGTCTCAAACTTTGTACACACAGTAGTCATAACTGAATCTTCACTTCACTTGTTAGGCCTATTTTATCTTTGTTATTAAAAATAAGAACAAAGATGCAATAACAAACAGTAATAGAAATATAAGAACAAATTCAAATTTACAGTGTTTTACTTTTTTCATTACATCTGAACAGAAGTATTTAGGTAAGAAAAACAAATAATCAAATATAAAAATAATCACTGCATAGTTTTTAGTGTGTTTATTACAAATAAATTCATTAAAGCTACAAATGTAGTTCAGTTAAGAACAGTGAGTGATTTCCTCTTTTCTTTAATTGTTTGATTAACATCAGTATAAAGACATAATGCACAGATCTAATATAATGTTACACATCACATGTGTTTCCCCAACTGCTCCCCAAACGTTCACTTAAAGCTGCAATATGTTTTTGCAGTAAAATATCCAAAAACCAATAGGCCAGTGTTATATATTTTGTTCAGTTGAGTATTTACAATATCCCAAATGTTTCCAACGATTTGTAAATTGTGAGAAAATTGCCTTTTTAACCAAGGAACCGGGATGTGTGAGGGAGTCGCCTGTCAATTGCGTCATATCTGCGTTATCCTCGGTTTCCGGTTTTATTTTGCAGAAACGCTTTACTCTTACTACAGCGTGCAACAAGTGTCATAGCAGCTGCCGAGCGAACGCACAGAGTAACGTCATGACATCATTTTCAACACACTCAAATATATCTAATATAATAAACAGAGCTGCGTTACCTCATACTCATGACCGGAAAAGCGGAAGTGGTGCCTTGAATAAAGATTTGTTTATATAAATAATAAAAGGCATAATAAAAGTCCTGCTGCTCACGAGGTGTGTGTTGCGTTCATCTTAACAATCGCTTCAGCAGCCTTGCTCAGCTCCCACACCACTCAGTCCTGATCTGCTTCATACTACAATAACGTTAATAATCACATCCATGAACATGATTTCTGCCCAAGTCCTATCCCGATTCTTTCCCACCGGCTGTGAGGTGAAGACCACATGTCCCAAGATTCTGCGCCCAAACTTGGCGTCATCAAGCTGCGCCTTTGTTTTGAATAGGCGATCTCCAGCGGACAGAAAAGTTACATATTGCACCTTAGACATAACAGATTGTTCGCATGAATTGTTTGCTTTTTTTATTAATATATAATACACGTTCTTTATTTAGCCTACAAAAAACAGTATATTATGTATGATAGGCCTATTCTTACGGTTCTGTGCATAGCTGCAGAATCGTTTACATCAGCATGATAAGCTGGTTATCTTGGCAGAATGTGGAGTTACAAAACAAATAAGCTGTTCCTGAAATTTCTGTGATACGAAGAAAACCACACAGAAATCAGAACCCGGCTTAACTCCTACGACCTGGCGTCCACATACGTGGACATCACATTTTTGGTTGTGTGCACCATAATACTTAATTCATTCTGGGAGCCACCATAGTATAAAACTCATGGCTCCCAGCATGCATTGCAGCATGAAGCATGCAATGCATGCTAGGAGCCACCATAGTATAAAACTCGTGGCTCCCAGCATGCATTGCAGCATGGTGGCATGCTTCATTGCAGCATGAAGCATGTCACCATTGTTGAGAATCATATGCTGAATCTTGAATGTCTGTTTGTCAAATCAAATCAAATCACATTTATTTATATAGCGCTTTTTACAATGGCAGTTGTTTCAAAGCAGCTTCACAGTGGTAACAGGAAAATAATGCAACGGAATTTGATTCGGCTGTACAGCCGCTCTGGTGAAAACGGTGATGTCATCAGCTCATTTCAATTATCATATAGTGTCAATGCGGGCAGATCAGTAATATAGTTGAAATGTAGGTGTCCCCAACTGAGCAAGCCAAAAGCCAAAGGCGACGGTGGCAAGGAACCAAAACTGTGGAGTTACAAAACAAATAAGCTGTTCCTGAAATTTCTGTGATACGAAGAAAACCACACAGAAATCAGAACCCGGCTTAACTCCTACGACCTGGCGTCCACATACGTGGACATCACATTTTTGGTTGTGTGCACCATAATACTTAATTCTGTGTAACTCTAACCTGTAACTACCATCTGGTGGTGTCAGAAGAGAAAAACACTTTACATAGAAATTTCAAGATGGCGGAGAACACATCTGAAAAGTCAGGCAGCCACACCAGACCAAAACGTCCACAAGGTAAAAAATCGAATAAAATTTCATTGTTGATTCTTGTTAGGTTATGCATAATAGTGTTGTATGATTAATATGGCATGCAAATTTGACAAATTTTTGAAACAGTAAAGATTTACTATGCCGCTAAACTTGAGGTCCACATATGTGGACAATGGGACTTAGCTTCATTGAAAATGTAAAAATGTTAACAAAAAATGTAACTGTGAAAACGTAGTTTGGGAAGAATTTGTTAGAAAACATCAATTTACAATAGTTTACAACAGAATAAATTGACATTGCATGTGTGATAACTTTACATTGATTTTTATTTTATTTTTCTCATGGTATCATTTCCAGAGCATATTCCTGGTACACAGACATCAAGAATCAGCATATGAATCTCAACAATGGTGACATGCTTTGTCGCAATGCATTCTGGGAGCCACCATAGTATAAAACTCATGGCTCCCAGCATGCATTGCAGCATGAAGCATGCAATGCATGCTAGGAGCCACCATAGTATAAAACTCGTGGCTCCCAGCATGCATTGCAGCATGGTGGCATGCTTCATTGCAGCATGAAGCATGTCACCATTGTTGAGAATCATATGCTGAATCTTGAATGTCTGTTTGTCAAATCAAATCAAATCACATTTATTTATATAGCGCTTTTTACAATGGCAGTTGTTTCAAAGCAGCTTCACAGTGGTAACAGGAAAATAATGCAACGGAATTTGATTCGGCTGTACAGCCGCTCTGGTGAAAACGGTGATGTCATCAGCTCATTTCAATTATCATATAGTGTCAATGCGGGCAGATCAGTAATATAGTTGAAATGTAGGTGTCCCCAACTGAGCAAGCCAAAAGCCAAAGGCGACGGTGGCAAGGAACCAAAACTCCTTCAGGGCCAGAATGGAGAAAAAAAACCTTGGGAGAAACCAGGCTCAGTCGGGGTGCCAGTTCTCCTCTGGCCGACGAACAAATAGTGTATGATTATGACTCTGGCAACATTACAGGTCAGAAGTCATATTAGATAAATAGATATTCGTAGGATTATTCGAAAGATTGGAGTTGTCACGCCGGGGACGGGTTTAATGAGGATGTCGTGTCGATGCGGCATTTACAGGGGGGAGTTTATTTGACACTATTGTCTCTACAAACACTTCAGGGATATGGTCGTCATGTCCAGGCTAAGGTCCACCATCTGGTCTGGATACGGCCCGGATCCGGCCGACTGCAGTAAACCTCGGGATAAACAGAGAGACTAACATTAGCGTAGATGCCATTCTTCTTATGATGTAACGAGTACATCAGGTGTTATTGGAAGTGTTCCCGGTTCCGGCTGACCTAGTTAATGCAGCCTAAAACAATCATTTAACTGATTTGAATAATAGAAATTAAAAATGTTTTATGTGTGTGCCATAGTAAAGAGATGTGTTTTTAGTCTAGATTTAAACTAACAGAGTGTGTCTGCTTCCCGAACAATGCTAGGAAGACTGTTCCAGAGTTTAGGTGCTAAATAGGAAAAGGACCGACCGCCTGCAGTTGATTTTGATATTCTAGGTATTATCAACTGGCCAGAATTTTGAGACCGCAATAGACGTGATGGAGTATAATGCGTTAAGAGCTCGCTCAAGTACTGGGGCCCTAAACCATTTAGTGCTTTGTAAGTAATCAGCAAGATTTTAAAATGTATATGATGTTTAATAGGGAGCCAATGCAGTGTTGCCAGAACCGGGCTAATATGGTCATACTTCCTGGTTCTAGTAAGAACTCTAGCTGCTGCGTTTTGGACCAGCTGCAGTTTATTTATTAAGTGAGCAGGGCAACCACCCAGTAGAGCATTACAATAATCTAGCCTTGAGGTCATGAACGCATGAACTAACTGTTCAGCATTTTGCATTGAAAGCATGTGCCGTAATTTAGATATATTTTTAAGATGGTAGAATGCAGTTTTACAGATGCTAGAAACGTGGCTTTTAAATGAGAGATTGGTATCAAAGAGCACACCCAGGTTCCTAACTGACGACGAGGACTTGACAGAGCAGCCATCGAGTGTTAGACAGTATTCTAGGTTACTACTTGTGGAGTTTTTTTGTCCAATGATTAAAAATTCAGTTTTTTCTGAATTAAGTTGCAGGAAATTACTAGTCATCCAATTTTTTATATCAGCTATGCATTCTGTTAATCTTGTGAATTGGTAAGTTTCGTCAGGGCATGAAGAAATATAGAGCTGAGTATCGTCAGCATAACAATGAAAATTAACGCCATGCTTCCTAATAATATCTCCCAGTGGTAGCATGTACAGGGTGAAAAGCAACGGTCCTAGCACTGAGCCCTGCGGTACTCCATACTGAACTTGTGCTCGGTGTGACATCTCTTCATTTACTGCTACAAACTGATAGCAGTCAGATAAGTATGATTTAAACCATGCCAATGAAGTTCCAGTAATGCAAACATAATTTTCGAGTCTATTCAAAAGAATATTGTGGTCGATAGTATCGAATGCAGCGCTAAGATCGAGTAACACTAATAGAGATATACAACCACGATCGGATAAGAGTAAATCATTTGTAACTCTAATGAGAGCAGTCTCAGTACTATGATACGGTCTAAATCCTGACTGGAAATCCTCACAGATACCATTTCTTTCTAAAAAGGAGCATAATTGTGAGGTTACTGCCTTTTCTAGTATTTTTGACAGAAAGGGTAGATTTGAGATTGGCCTGTAATTGACTAATTTTGTAGGATCAAGTTGCGTTTTTTTAATAAGTGGTTTAATAATAGCCAACTTAAAAGTTTTCGGTACATATCCTAATGTCAAGGATGAATTAATGATATTAAGGAGAGGATCTATGACCTCTGGAAGCATCTCTTTTAGTAGTTTAGTCGGTATGGGGTCGAGCATACATGTTGTTGATTTTGATGATTTAACGAGTTTAGCCAATTCTTCTTCTCCTATAGCAGTGAATGAATGTAATTTTTCCTCAGTGACACTACAATGCACTGTCTGATGTGATACTGTAGTAGACGGCTGCATGGTTATAATTTTTTTCCTAATATTATCAATCTTACAAGTAAAGAAGTTCATAAAGTCATTACTGCTGTGCTGTTTACAAACATCAGAAGTTGAAGCTTTATCTTTGGTCAATTTAGCCACTGTATTGGAAAATTCCTAGGGTTGTGTTTGTTTTCTTCTAAGAGAGTCGAGAAATAAGCAGATCTAGCAGTTTTTAGGGCCTTTCTGTATGCAATCATGCTCTCTTTCCACGAAATGTGAAAAACTTCCAGTTTTGTTTTCTTCCAGCTGCGCTCCATTTTTCTGGCTGCTGTTTTGAGGGCCCGGGTGTGCTCGTTGTACCACGCCGTTGGACTTTTTTTTTTAATCTTCTTTAAGCGCCGGGGAGCAACTGTGTCTAAAGTGCTGGAAAAGAGAGAGTCAATAGTTTCTGTTGCAACATCGAGTTCCTCTAGGCTATCTGGGATGCTGAGGAGATGAAACTGATGAGGAAGATTATTTACAAAGCAATCTTTAGTCGCAGCAGTGATAGTCCTACCATATTTGAAGTGAGGGGATGGCTTTGCAGCCTTTGCTAAATTAAGTGTACATGATACTAGGTAATGATCTGAGATGTCATCGCTCTGCTGCAGAATTTCAATGGTATCAACATTTATTCCATGTGACAGTATTAGGTCTAAAGTATGATTACGGCGATGAGTGGGTCCTGACACGTGTTGCCTTACTCCAATAGAGTTTAGAATGTCTCTAAATGCCAATCCCAATGCGTCTTTTTCATTGTCTACATGGATACTAAAATCACCAACAATTAGGACTTTATCTGCAGCCAGTACTAACTCTGATAGAAAATCAGCAAATTCTCTGGTAAAATCTGTATGGTGACCTGGTGGCCTGTATACAGTAGCCAGCACAAATGTCAAACGGGATTTATCAATTTCACTACATAACGCTACATAAAGCACCAAAACTTCAAAGGAATTATATTTGAAACTAGACTTGTGAGTAATACCGAAGATATTATTATAAATTACAGCAACACCTCCCCCTTTACCTTTCAGACGCGGCTCGTGTTTATAACAATAATCTTGGGGGGTGGACTCATTTAAAGTAATGTAATCGTCAGATTTTAGCCAGGTTTCTGTCAAACACAGCACATCTAGGTTATGATCTGTAATCATATCATTAACAATAAGCATTTTTGAGGAAAGGGATCAAATATTCAGCAGCCCGAGCTTTATCATTTGATCATCTGTATTATATCTGTTGTTTATTTGTTGGACATCAATTAAATTTTTACCGTTGAATGGTTTTTTGTATTTACTAAATCGGGGAACAGACACAGTCTCTATGTGATAATATCTAGGTGAAAGAGTCTCTATGTGTTGGGATTTATCTGACTTCTGTGACGTGAGACAGCTAGCAGGCGGTCGGGTAAGCCAGTCCATCTGCTTCCTGACCTGGGCCCCAGTTAGTCAAGGTTTAGCTCTAAGACTATGTGCCAAATTACTAGAGAGAAGAGCGGCACCATCCCAGGAAGAATGGATACCATCTTTTTTCAACAGGTCAGGTCTGCCCCAAAAACTTTTCCAATTGTCTATGAACCCTATGTTATTTTGCAGACACCACTTAGACAACCAGCCATTGAGTGATGATAGTCTGCTAAGTATCTCATCACTCCTTTTAACGGGGAGGGGACCAGAGCAAAAAACGTCATCTGCCATCGTACTTGCGAGTTTACACACCTCTTTAATGTTAATTTTGGTGATCTCCGACTGGCGAAGTCGAACATCATTTGTGCCAACGTGAATAATAATCTTAGAGAATTTACAGTTAGCATTAGCCAGCACTTTTAAATTTGCTTTGATGTCAGGCACTCTGGCTCCCGGTAAACATGTGACTATGGTGGCTGGTGTCTCTATTTTCATGTTCCGTGTAATAGAATCGCCAGTAACTAGGGCACTTTCAACAGGATTCTCAGTGGGTGCATCACTGAGTGGGGAGAACCTGTTTGATGTTCTAATCGGAACGGAAGAGTGTTTTTTTGATCCGCAACTATGCCGTCTCACCGTCACCCAGTTGCCCTGCTACACGGGCTCTACAGCCGGAACCGAACAATGTACAGAGTTCACTAAGCTATTCTCATCCAAAGCTGTTACATTCTCACTACTCTCAAATAAAGTCTGGATGCGTGTCTCTAATTCTGAAATCTTCTCCGTCAGTCTGACTATCTCCTTACATTTATCACATGTGAAGCCCTGTTCGCCAACGGAGAAAGATATACTAAACATGCAGTGCAAGTGACAATGACAGGAGAAGACATGGCTTACCGTATTTGTTGATTAATCCAATTTACCACAGTTGTTTGATGGAGTCTTTACTAATCCAACTGTAAGAGTCTAAGAGACCCGAGTGCAGAGATGGCAAGCTAACAGGCTAGAGAAATGCTAACGTGATAGTGATTTAGATTAAAAGCTAGCGATGTCAGATTTAATGTGGTAGGCAATATTAGACAATATATGGTGATGGGTAAGTTATATTTAGCAGTTTAAACAACAGGGAATGATATCAAATAAAGATTCAAAAGCAAACATTAAAAAAATCCTTTTATACTTGTATTTATGGCTTTTGTCAAATTTATGGCTCAGCGAGTGGCATACCTCCCTGGTGATGGTCCTCAGGGACATTTTGCCGTGTTTGAGGTGTGGTTGCCAGTGAATTACCATCTGCCCTGTTGAGAACGACATCACCAGCCCCACTCTGCACTCAGAGCCCAGCCAGCCACTTCCCTGTGCACGGAATCTAAGCTCAGAGCACACTTCAGACACTGAGCCCGAGCCCAATGCAGAGTCAGACCAGGTGTGCAAGCCAACATCTTTGTCCGTG
The DNA here is from genome assembly GCA_039654105.1 of Coreius guichenoti. Taxonomy (NCBI): domain Eukaryota; kingdom Metazoa; phylum Chordata; class Actinopteri; order Cypriniformes; family Gobionidae; genus Coreius; species Coreius guichenoti. The sequence continues at coordinate 44,791,878 of CM077175.1, forward strand.
CTAGTGGAGTATGAGGGCATGGAGGGAAGCCCTGCTCACACTCTTGCCTTTGAGGGTTAGCTATACCTGGCCTCTAGGAATATTTGAGGAAGAGGAAATTCCTCTTTCTCCATTCGCCGCTGGTACCACCAAGCTCCTAATCTCTTGCATCACCATTGGTTTATGCCCAGCTCCAAGTCTTCAGTGGTTTCTACCCAGCCTCCCGCTCCCACTTCCTCTACCAAAGACAGCCAGTCTGCCTCCTGTCTTCTGGGTCTCCAGCTCTGCCTTTGCAAGAGGATCCATTGGTTCAGCCTCCAGCTGCTGAGCCCATCATTCCATATCGTTTTGTCTGCTCCACCTTGCACCATTGTCATTTCAGCTCCACTAGGCTCTAGCTTTCAGGACTGCCACTGGAACTACACCTCCTACTCAATACACTTGTTCCGATGTAACTGCTGACAGGGAGCATGTGCTATGTTCTCATCCAGTCATTTAAGTGTTTGCCTTTTTGTATTCATGTCTTTACCTCTTATATTCTTGTAGACTTGTCCTTGTCTCTTTTTTTTGTATTTGTGCTTTTTTTTATTGTCTGACTAACTTTCTTTTAGCTCATATTTTTTCCTGCTTGTATTCTGATTTAATGTCTGAATGGCTTTTGTATGCATTTATTTGAATAATCTAGAATAATGATTTCAGAATAATACAAGATAAATCAAGATTAACATTTATTGTGGCCAGACAGAACTTAAATAAAAAAGAATCAAACAAGAATCCATGGTACACAACTGATCAGCTTAAAAATATAAGCACAATTACAAAGTAATATGAAAATAGTTTCAAAGAGTCATATCTGGCACAGTACACACAGTGTGTGTGAGTGCCTCTAAGGCACTGCATGGGGGTTTCTGGCTACAGAATTTTTCCCAAATGGCAGCTCTGCTACCCTTCCTTAAATACCCAGACCAGAACAAAAGGGTTGTAAATATTTGCAACACAAACACCTGTTTTCGGGGGACTGGATCAGATATCTTGAAGAGACTACTCAAAAAGGAGAACAGAATTCTCATAAGTTTCAACCTTTCTCATCGAGAAGTCGAGACCATTTTACCAATCGCACTGAGACCTTTAAAAAGATACCAAACATGAAAGAGAAAAACAATAGATTCATAAGATACATCATCTGTGGTATATATGCATTCTGTGACTTGTATTAGGGGGAAGAGAGTCAGGCGAGGGAGAGGTGGAGAAGGTTTGGGCAGGGCGATGTCCCACAGTCTTTCTGTGAGATGATCTCTCAAGATTAGTGAGTTTTTATTGTTCTATTGCATGGGGTTGGATCTCACCTTTTGTCTTAGCAGTAAAACCGATCCTTACATTTAGATTACTGACGTTCATGTTAAGTAAGCAGTGTTGAACAGTGAATTCTACATTATAGCACATATACATCATTCTGATCAGATGTCTATTTCATGTTGTGATGTGCTCATCTGCAATACTTATCGAAAATGTTCCTGTCAGATGTGAAATAAACCTTTAGGATGCATCTTTATCTTTAAGATGTATTGGTTTACGTAAATCCACTTTGGAGACGTACGTGTGTTACTGGAGCTCCCCTGTTAGCTATGCATAATAAAACGTGTTTTTACAGCACAATCACAACTATACTATACTGTCTGTCGTCTTTACACCTTCAACAACTCAACAGTTTACTCTACAGTAGCTCAATAAATGCGATTTTGGTTTGTAATACTCACATTTGAAAACACCCGCGTCGCTTTTCTCCGCCATATTCGCTAATGACCTGACGTATCCTTGCCTGTGGCCTCATGGGAAGGCAGGGATAGAAAAGTATCCGACGATGAGTGCTTCACAATCTGGGCAGAAGATGGATGGATAGGCAGTAGGCCATCCGGCGATTTCTTGCCTACTCTTTTATGATTACTGAGGTTTCGAACATACTACTCCTTTCATATACTGTTTTCTCCTACTATATAGTAGGTAAGTAGGCATATTCGAACGCAACATTAGTATACCTACGTCCGAATCGCACGAGAAATAGACCCAAATCCTGGTAATTCTCGCCTACTCTTTTATGAATACTAAGGATTCGGACATACTATTCGCTCGCCTAACCCTTTTTACATACTATATAGTAGGAAAGTATGTGGTTTCGAACAATGAGTGCTGATGAGTCTGGGCAAAGGATTATGTGCACACTAGTGTACTTCAGTGTACTTCACTATCTAGTGTACTTCAGTGTACTTCACTATCTAGTGTACTTCACTATCTAGTGTACTTCAGTGTACTTCACTATCTAGTGTACTTCACTATTTAGTGTACTTCAGTATACTTCACTACCTAGTGTACTTCACTATCTAGTGTACTTCAGTATACTTTACTACCTAGTGTACATCACTATCTAGTTTAGTTCACTACCTAGTATATTTCACTACCTAGTGTACTTCACTATCTAGTAATGAAGTACACTAGATAGTGATTCATTACTAGGTAGTGAAGTACACTAGGAAGTGAAGTACACTAGGTAGTGAAGTATACTAGGTAGTGAAGTACACTGAAGTACACTAGATAGTGAAGTGCACTAGGTAATGAAGTACACTAGTTTTGAAGGACCTCAAGAACATCCTCTGATTCACAAAATCCTCTGATTCACAAAATGCGCTCAAACTCCGTGATAAAGTGCAGTTTGTGCTGTCTATGCTGATATGCATTAAATTTGTTCATTTCTATAAGCTGCAGAATATGTGGAAGACTGAATCAATGCAGGACTTATAGGCCTAATATTCGTAATATTCTGGAATAGCGACAGTAAATGCGTAAATAATGTGTTTTGTTGATCTTAAGTGGATGATCTTGATGTGAAGAATCATTCACTCCTTCAGTAATATAGAGACGGCCAGTCATCTGCATTGACATGTTGAGAGAGAAATAACCATTTAACATGACAGAAACACTAACTCTATGTTCGGGGATGTCAAGGAAATCTCCCAACCTGATCTGTAGATCTGAAGAGGCAATCGTTTCAGACAGAAGAACATGTCACATGAACTCTGACCTAAAGAAACACACGATAAAAACCACAAAGCCTCTAATTCTACACTGTCAGATGTGATGAATTCATTAACAGCAGTTGAATCAACTTAAAATTATTAAGTTATAATGTTATTTTACAAATTAATTGGAGAAGATTTGTTGGAAGAGAGCAATTTGTTATTTTACTGCAATTTAAAAATTTTTTTCAAATGAATAATTTTGTTTATATATATATATATATATATATATATATACACTCACCTAAAGGATTATTAGGAACACCATACTAATACTGTGTTTGACCCCCTTTCGCCTTCAGAACTGCCTTAATTCTACGTGGCATTGATTCAACAAGGTGCTGAAAGCATTCTTTAGAAATGTTTGCCCATATTGATAGGATAGCATCTTGCAGTTGATGGAGATTTGTGGGATGCACATCCAGGGCACGAAGCTCCCGTTCCACCACATCCCAAAGATGCTCTATTGGGTTGAGATCTGGTGACTGTGGGGGCCATTTTAGTACAGTGAACTCATTGTCATGTTCAAAAAACCAATTTGAAATGATTCAAGCTTTGTGACATGGTGCATTATCCTGCTGGAAGTAGCCATCAGAGGATGGGTACATGGTGGTCATAAAGGGATGGACATGGTCAGAAACAATGCTCAGGTAGGCCGTGGCATTTAAACGATGCCCAATTGGCACTAAGGGGCCTAAAGTGTGCCAAGAAAACATCCCCCACACCATTACACCACCACCACCAGCCTGCACAGTGGTACCAAGGCATGATGGATCCATGTTCTCATTCTGTTTACGCCAAATTCTGACTCTACCATCTGAATGTCTCAACAGAAATCGAGACTCATCAGACCAGGCAACATTTTTCCAGTCTTCAACTGTCCAATTTTGGTGAGCTCGTGCAAATTGTAGCCTCTTTTTCCTATTTGTAGTGGAGATGAGTGGTACCCGGTGGGGTCTTCTGCTGTTGTAGCCCATCCGCCTCAAGGTTGTGCGTGTTGTGGCTTCACAAATGCTTTGCTGCATACCTCGGTTGTAACGAGTGGTTATTTCAGTCAAAGTTGCTCTTCTATCAGCTTGAATCAGTCGGCCCATTCTCCTCTGACCTCTAGCATCAACAAGGCATTTTCGCCCACAGGACTGCCGCATACTGGATGTTTTTCCCTTTTCACACCATTCTTTGTAAACTCTAGAAATGGTTGTGCGTGAAAATCCCAGTAACTGAGCAGATTGTGAAATACTCAGACCGGCCCGTCTGGCACCAACAACCATGCCACGCTCAAAATTGCTTAAATCACCTTTCTTTCCCATTCTGACATTCAGTTTGGAGTTCAGGAGATTGTCTTGACCAGGACCACACCCCTAAATGCATTGAAGCAACTGCCATGTGATTGGTTGATTAGATAATTGTATTAATGAGAAATTGAACAGGTGTTCCTAATAATCCTTTAGGTGAGTGTGTATATATATATATATATATATATATATATATATATAAACTGTATTGGGCGGCACGTGGCTCAGTGGGTAGCACTGTTGCCTCACAGCGAGAAGGTCCCCGGCCATGTGTCCTTATGGAGTTAGCATGTTTTGATAAATCCGACACCAGCAGCTGCTCGTGTTTCTCCTCGAGTAATGAACACTGGTGCTCCATCTCACTTTGAGCTCATGGTTATCCTAGTAAAGAATCCTTTGCATTGTCTTATGCCATCAATACTACAAAATGCACTTGCTGTGAAATCACAGTAGCTTTTAATGCTGCTCAGACATTGATCGACATAATAATAATCAACACAGGCAGTTATACCGCTCTGTATCTGGATCCAGTCGATTGGGCGTGGTCCCATCCCTCTAGCTCCTCCCCTTGTTGAGTTATTGTGTTGAGCCCCCCATATATAGGACTTGGGTGGGTGGGACTTGGGTGGGTGGGTGGGACTTGTGTTTGAGTTGGGTGGGACTTAGGTGGTTTGGACTTGTGTTTGACTTGGGTGGGACTTGGGTGGGTGGGACTTGTGTTTGACTTGGGTTGGACTTGGGTGGGTGGGACTTGTGTTTGACTTGGGTGGGACTTGGGTGGGACTTGGATGGGTGGGACTTGTGTTTGACTTGGGTGGGACTTGGGTGGGTGGGACTTGTTTGAGTTGGGTGGGACTTGGGTGGGTGGGACTTGTGTTTGACTTGGGTTGGACTTGGGTGGGTGGGACTTGTGTTTGTGTTCCCATCCCTCTAGCTCCTCCCCTTTTCGAGTTATGGTGTTGTCACCCCCTCATATATAGGACTTGGGTGGGTGGGACTTATGACTTGGGTGGGTGGGACTTGTGTTTGAGTTGGGTGGGACTTGAGTGGGTGGGACTTGTGTTTGATTTGGGTGGGACTTGGGTGGGTGGGACTTGTGTTTGACTTGGGTGGGACTTGGGTGGGTGGGACTTGTTTGAGTTGGGTGGGACTTGTGTTTGACTTGGGTTGGACTTGGGTGGGTGGGACTTGTGTTTGAGTTGGGTGGGACTTGGGTGGGTGGGACTTATGACTTGGGTGGGTGGGACTTGTGTTTGACTTGGTTGGGACTCCAGCGCCACCAGGTGACGAGTTATGGTGTTGAGCCCCCCATATTAGGGTTGAGTTTTGCAGTTTTCAGGGCTATTTCAAGGGTTGAGTTTCGCTGTGCTAGGATTTATGTAAGTCCAATCAACAGGTCCCGGAGGACCTGAAGACGGTTGTGCACTGTCCATCCGTTCCACTGACCGCTTTGAAACAGTGTGGGATCAGGAAGGATCCCGCCCCAAACTCTCCTTTGCTCTATAATTGCTTTTTTTGGAGATGATTTTATTTATGTAGTTACGTATGTGTTCATTTATTTATTTATTTATTTGTTTATTTATTTATTTATTTATTTATTTATCTATCTATCTATATATTTATTTATTTATTTTTTTCTCTCCATTTGTGTACAACCATATGTGAATACTTGGAGAGACCCATATTCTGGTAGACCAGTGACATCTAGTGTTTAAAAGTATTAAGACCTCCTAATAAGTGTGTAGGTAGGTTCAAGGACGGCGCGGCCCCTGGAGGAGACCCCAAAGGGTCTGGTAGGCCGTCATATTTTTGTTAATTTCTGTTAAGGTCATAGGTATCTAGCCCCAAGTTTTAATATGACCTGTGTTTAGTTTTTAGGTCTTAAAATCCCCCCTGAACACTGGAAGGTCAAGAGGTCAGCCTGTCTGCCATAGACAGTAAAAAGATGAAAATATAAGAGTAAGGCTACAATGGGTAGGTTTTAGGTATAGAGAGAGGTTAGATGCCCAGGGGTGATGCCCAGGTGGTTGTGATGGGTAGGGTTAGGTGTAGAGAGGGGTCAGATGTCCAGGGGTGAGATGGGTAGGGTTAGATGTAGAGAGGGGTCAGATGTCCAGGGGTGAGATGGGTAGGGTTAGGTGTAGAGAGGGGTCAGATGTCCAGGGGTGAGATGGGTAGGGTTAGGTGTAGAGAGGGGTCAGATGTCCAGGGGTGAGATGGGTAGGGTTAGTTAGGGTTAGGGTTAGGGTTAGGGTTAGGATTTATGTAAGTCCAATCAACAGGTCCCGGAGGACCTGAAGACGGTTGTGCACTGTCCATCCGTTCCACTGACCGCTTTGAAACAGTGTGGGATCAGGAAGGATCCCGCCCCAAACTCTCCTCTGCTCTATAATTGCTTTTTATGGAGATGATTTTATTTATGTAGTTACGTATGTGTTCATTTATTTATTTATTTGTTTGTTTATTTATTTATTTATTTATTTATTTATCTATCTATCTATATATTTATTTATTTATTTTTTTCTCTCCATTTGTGTACAACCATATGTGAATACTTGGAGAGACCCATATTCTGGTAGACCAGTGACATCTAGTGTTTAAAAGTATTAAGACCTCCTAATAAGTGTGTAGGTAGGTTCAAGGACGGCGCGGCCCCTGGAGGAGACCCCAAAGGGTCTGGTAGGCCGTCATATTTTTGTTAATTTCTGTTAAGGTCATAGGTATCTAGCCCCAAGTTTTAATATGACCTGTGTTTAGTTTTTAGGTCTTAAAATCCCCCCTGAACACTGGAAGGTCAAGAGGTCAGCCTGTCTGCCATAGACAGTAAAAAGATGAAAATATAAGAGTAAGGCTACAATGGGTAGGTTTTAGGTATAGAGAGAGGTTAGATGCCCAGGGGTGATGCCCAGGTGGTTGTGATGGGTTAGGGTTAGGGTTAGGGTTAGGGTTAGGGTTAGGGTTAGGGTTAGGGTTAGGTTAGGGTTAGGGTTAGGGTTAGGGTTAGGGTTAGGGTTAGGGTTAGGGTTAGGGTTAGGGTTAGGGTTAGGGTTAGGGTTAGGGTTAGGGTTAGGGTTAGGGTTAGGGTTAGGGTTAGGGTTAGGGTTAGGGTTAGGGTTAGGGTTAGGGTTAGGGTTAGGTTAGGTTAGGGTTAGGGTTAGGGTTAGGGTTAGGGTTAGGTTAGGGTTAGGGTTAGGGTTAGGGTTAGGGTTAGGGTTAGGTTAGGGTTAGGGTTAGGGTTAGGGTTAGTTAGGGTTAGGGTTAGGGTTAGGGTTAGGGTTAGGTTAGGGTTAGGGTTAGGGTTAGGGTTAGGGTTAGGGTTAGGTTAGGGTTAGGGTTAGGGTTAGGGTTAGGGTTAGGGTTAGGGTTAGGGTTAGGGTTAGGTTAGGGTTAGGGTTAGGGTTAGGGTTAGGGTTAGGGTTAGGTTAGGGTTAGGGTTAGGGTTAGGGTTAGGGTTAGGGTTAGGGTTAGGGTTAGGGTTAGGGTTAGGGTTAGGTTAGGTTAGGGTTAGGGTTAGGGTTAGGGTTAGGGTTAGGGTTAGGGTTAGGGTTAGGGTTAGGGTTAGGGTTAGGGTTAGGGTTAGGGTTAGGGTTAGGGTTAGGGTTAGGGTTAGGGTTAGGGTTAGGGTTAGGGTTAGGTTAGGGTTAGGGTTAGGGTTAGGGTTAGGGTTAGGTTAGGGTTAGGGTTAGGTTAGGGTTAGGGTTAGGGTTAGGGTTAGGGTTAGGGTTAGGGTTAGGGTTAGGTTAGGTTAGGGTTAGGTTAGGGTTAGGTTAGGGTTAGGGTTAGGTTAGGTTAGGGTTAGGGTTAGGTTAGGGTTAGGGTTAGGGTTAGGGTTAGGGTTAGGGTTAGGGTTAGGTTAGGGTTAGGGTTAGGGTTAGGTTAGGGTTAGGGTTAGGTTAGGGTTAGGGTTAGGGTTAGGGTTAGGGTTAGGTTAGGGTTAGGGTTAGGGTTAGGTTAGGGTTAGGGTTAGGGTTAGGGTTAGGGTTAGGGTTAGGGTTAGGGTTAGGGTTAGGGTTAGGGTTAGGGTTAGGGTTAGGGTTAGGGTTAGGGTTAGGGTTAGGGTTAGGGTTAGGGTTAGGGTTAGGGTTAGGGTTAGGGTTAGGGTTAGGGTTAGGGTTAGGGTTAGGGTTAGGGTTAGGTTAGGGTTAGGGTTAGGGTTAGGGTTAGGTTAGGTTAGGGTTAGGTTAGGTTAGGTTAGGGTTAGGGAGGTTAGGGTTAGGGTTAGGTTAGGTTAGGGTTAGGTTAGGTTAGGGTTAGGGTTAGGGTTAGGTTAGGGTTAGGGTTAGGGTTAGGGTTAGGTTAGGTTAGGGTTAGGTTAGGGTTAGGGTTAGGGTTAGGGTTAGGGTTAGAGTTAGGTTAGGTTAGGGTTAGGGTTAGGGTTAGGGTTAGGGTTAGGGTTAGGGTTAGGGTTAGGTTAGGGTTAGGGTTAGGGTTAGGGTTAGGTTAGGGTTAGGGTTAGGTTAGGGTTAGGGTTAGGGTTAGGGTTAGGGTTAGGGTTAGGTTAGGGTTAGGTTAGGTTAGGTTAGGGTTAGGGTTAGGGTGAGTTAGGTTAGGGTTAGGGTTAGGGTTAGGGTTAGGTTAGGTTAGGTTAGGGTTAGGGTGTAGGGTTAGGGTTAGGGTTAGGGTTAGGGTTAGGGTTAGGGTTAGGGTTAGGGTTAGGTTAGGGTTAGTTAGGGTTAGGGTTAGGGTTAGGGTTAGGTTAGGGTTAGGGTTAGGGTTAGGGTTAGGTTAGGGTTAGGGTTAGGGTTAGGGTTAGGGTTAGGGTTAGGTTAGGGTTAGGGTTAGGGTTAGGGTTAGGTTAGGGTTAGGGTTAGGGTTAGGGTTAGGGTTAGGGTTAGGGTTAGGGTTAGGGTTAGGGTTAGGGTTAGGGTTAGGGTTAGGGTTAGGGTTAGGTTAGGTTAGGTTAGGGTTAGGGTTAGGGTTAGGGTTAGGGTTAGGGTTAGGGTTAGGGTTAGGGTTAGGGTTAGGTTAGGTTAGGTTAGGGTTAGGGTTAGGTTAGGTTAGGGTTAGGGTTAGGGTTAGGGTTAGGGTTAGGTTAGGGTTAGGGTTAGGGTTAGGTTAGGTTAGGGTTAGGGTTAGGGTTAGGTTAGGGTTAGGGTTAGGGTTAGGGTTAGGGTTAGGGTTAGGTTAGGTTAGGGTTAGGGTTAGGGTTAGGGTTAGGGTTAGGGTTAGGGTTAGGGTTAGGGTTAGGGTTAGGGTTAGGGTTAGGGTTAGGGTTAGGGTTAGGGTTAGGGTTAGGGTTAGGGTTAGGGTTAGGGTTAGGGTTAGGGTTAGGGTTAGGGTTAGGGTTAGGGTTAGGGTTAGGGTTAGGGTTAGGGTTAGGGTTAGGGTTAGGTTAGGTTAGGTTAGGGTTAGAGTGTGTTAGGGTTAGGGTTAGGGTTAGGGTTAGGGTTAGGGTTAGGGTTAGGGTTAGGGTTAGGGTTAGGGTTAGGGTTAGGGTTAGGGTTAGGGTTAGGGTTAGGGTTAGGGTTAGGGTTAGGGTTAGGGTTAGGGTTAGGGTTAGGGTTAGGGTTAGGGTTAGGGTTAGGGTTAGGGTTAGGGTTAGGGTTAGGGTTAGGGTTAGGGTTAGGGTTAGGGTTAGGGTTAGGGTTAGGGTTAGGGTTAGGGTTAGGGTTAGGGTTAGGGTTAGGGTTAGGGTTAGGGTTAGGGTTAGGGTTAGGGTTAGGGTTAGGGTTAGGGTTAGGGTTAGGGTTAGGGTTAGGGTTAGGTTAGGGTTAGGGTTAGGGTTAGGGTTAGGGTTAGGGTTAGGGTTAGGGTTAGGGTTAGGTTAGGTTAGGGTTAGGGTTAGGGTTAGGGTTAGGGTTAGGGTTAGGGTTAGGGTTAGGGTTAGGGTTAGGGTTAGGGTTAGGTTAGGGTTAGGGTTAGGGTTAGGGTTAGGGTTAGGGTTAGGGTTAGGGTTAGGGTTAGGGTTAGGGTTAGGGTTAGGGTTAGGGTTAGGGTTAGGGTTAGGGTTAGGGTTAGGGTTAGGGTTAGGGTTAGGGTTAGGGTTAGGGTTAGGGTTAGGGTTAGGGTTAGGGTTAGGGTTAGGGTTAGGGTTAGGGTTAGGGTTAGGGTTAGGGTTAGGGTTAGGGTTAGGGTTAGGGTTAGGGTTAGGGTTAGGGTTAGGGTTAGGGTTAGGGTTAGGGTTAGGGTTAGGGTTAGGGTTAGGGTTAGGGTTAGGGTTAGGGTTAGGGTTAGGGTTAGGGTTAGGGTTAGGGTTAGGGTTAGGGTTAGGGTTAGGGTTAGGGTTAGGGTTAGGGTTAGGGTTAGGGTTAGGGTTAGGGTTAGGGTTAGGGTTAGGGTTAGGGTTAGGGTTAGGGTTAGGGTTAGGGTTAGGGTTAGGGTTAGGGTTAGGGTTAGGGTTAGGGTTAGGTTAGGGTTAGGGTTAGGGTTAGGGTTAGGGTTAGGGTTAGGGTTAGGGTTAGGGTTAGGGTTAGGGTTAGGGTTAGGGTTAGGGTTAGGGTTAGGGTTAGGGTTAGGGTTAGGGTTAGGGTTAGGGTTAGGGTTAGGTTAGGGTTAGGGTTAGGGTTAGGGTTAGGGTTAGGGTTAGGGTTAGGGTTAGGGTTAGGGTTAGGGTTAGGGTTAGGGTTAGGGTTAGGGTTAGGGTTAGGGTTAGGGTTAGGGTTAGGGTTAGGGTTAGGGTTAGGGTTAGGGTTAGGGTTAGGGTTAGGGTTAGGGTTAGGGTTAGGGTTAGGGTTAGGGTTAGGGTTAGGGTTAGGGTTAGGGTTAGGGTTAGGGTTAGGGTTAGGGTTAGGGTTAGGGTTAGGGTTAGGGTTAGGGTTAGGGTTAGGGTTAGGGTTAGGGTTAGGGTTAGGGTTAGGGTTAGGGTTAGGGTTAGGGTTAGGGTTAGGGTTAGGGTTAGGGTTAGGGTTAGGGTTAGGGTTAGGGTTAGGGTTAGGGTTAGGGTTAGGGTTAGGGTTAGGGTTAGGGTTAGGGTTAGGGTTAGGGTTAGGGTTAGGGTTAGGGTTAGGGTTAGGGTTAGGGTTAGGGTTAGGGTTAGGGTTAGGGTTAGGGTTAGGGTTAGGGTTAGGGTTAGGGTTAGGGTTAGGGTTAGGGTTAGGGTTAGGGTTAGGGTTAGGGTTAGGGTTAGGGTTAGGGTTAGGGTTAGGGTTAGGGTTAGGGTTAGGGTTAGGGTTAGGGTTAGGGTTAGGGTTAGGGTTAGGGTTAGGGTTAGGGTTAGGGTTAGGGTTAGGGTTAGGGTTAGGGTTAGGGTTAGGGTTAGGGTTAGGGTTAGGGTTAGGGTTAGGGTTAGGGTTAGGGTTAGGGTTAGGGTTAGGGTTAGGGTTAGGGTTAGGGTTAGGGTTAGGGTTAGGGTTAGGGTTAGGGTTAGGGTTAGGGTTAGGGTTAGGGTTAGGGTTAGGGTTAGGGTTAGGGTTAGGGTTAGGGTTAGGGTTAGGGTTAGGGTTAGGGTTAGGGTTAGGGTTAGGGTTAGGGTTAGGGTTAGGGTTAGGGTTAGGGTTAGGGTTAGGGTTAGGGTTAGGGTTAGGGTTAGGGTTAGGGTTAGGGTTAGGGTTAGGGTTAGGGTTAGGGTTAGGGTTAGGGTTAGGGTTAGGGTTAGGGTTAGGGTTAGGGTTAGGGTTAGGGTTAGGGTTAGGGTTAGGGTTAGGGTTAGGGTTAGGGTTAGGGTTAGGGTTAGGGTTAGGGTTAGGGTTAGGGTTAGGGTTAGGGTTAGGGTTAGGGTTAGGGTTAGGGTTAGGGTTAGGGTTAGGGTTAGGGTTAGGGTTAGGGTTAGGGTTAGGGTTAGGGTTAGGGTTAGGGTTAGGGTTAGGGTTAGGGTTAGGGTTAGGGTTAGGGTTAGGGTTAGGGTTAGGGTTAGGGTTAGGGTTAGGGTTAGGGTTAGGGTTAGGGTTAGGGTTAGGGTTAGGGTTAGGGTTAGGGTTAGGGTTAGGGTTAGGGTTAGGGTTAGGGTTAGGGTTAGGGTTAGGGTTAGGGTTAGGGTTAGGGTTAGGGTTAGGGTTAGGGTTAGGGTTAGGGTTAGGGTTAGGGTTAGGGTTAGGGTTAGGGTTAGGGTTAGGGTTAGGGTTAGGGTTAGGGTTAGGGTTAGGGTTAGGGTTAGGGTTAGGGTTAGGGTTAGGGTTAGGGTTAGGGTTAGGGTTAGGGTTAGGGTTAGGGTTAGGGTTAGGGTTAGGGTTAGGGTTAGGGTTAGGGTTAGGGTTAGGGTTAGGGTTAGGGTTAGGGTTAGGGTTAGGGTTAGGGTTAGGGTTAGGGTTAGGGTTAGGGTTAGGGTTAGGGTTAGGGTTAGGGTTAGGGTTAGGGTTAGGGTTAGGGTTAGGGTTAGGGTTAGGGTTAGGGTTAGGGTTAGGGTTAGGGTTAGGGTTAGGGTTAGGGTTAGGGTTAGGGTTAGGGTTAGGGTTAGGGTTAGGGTTAGGGTTAGGGTTAGGGTTAGGGTTAGGGTTAGGGTTAGGGTTAGGGTTAGGGTTAGGGTTAGGGTTAGGGTTAGGGTTAGGGTTAGGGTTAGGGTTAGGGTTAGGGTTAGGGTTAGGGTTAGGGTTAGGGTTAGGGTTAGGGTTAGGGTTAGGGTTAGGGTTAGGGTTAGGGTTAGGGTTAGGGTTAGGGTTAGGGTTAGGGTTAGGGTTAGGGTTAGGGTTAGGGTTAGGGTTAGGGTTAGGGTTAGGGTTAGGGTTAGGGTTAGGGTTAGGGTTAGGGTTAGGGTTAGGGTTAGGGTTAGGGTTAGGGTTAGGGTTAGGGTTAGGGTTAGGGTTAGGGTTAGGGTTAGGGTTAGGGTTAGGGTTAGGGTTAGGGTTAGGGTTAGGGTTAGGGTTAGGGTTAGGGTTAGGGTTAGGGTTAGGGTTAGGGTTAGGGTTAGGGTTAGGGTTAGGGTTAGGGTTAGGGTTAGGGTTAGGGTTAGGGTTAGGGTTAGGGTTAGGGTTAGGGTTAGGGTTAGGGTTAGGGTTAGGGTTAGGGTTAGGGTTAGGGTTAGGGTTAGGGTTAGGGTTAGGGTTAGGGTTAGGGTTAGGGTTAGGGTTAGGGTTAGGGTTAGGGTTAGGGTTAGGGTTAGGGTTAGGGTTAGGGTTAGGGTTAGGGTTAGGGTTAGGGTTAGGGTTAGGGTTAGGGTTAGGGTTAGGGTTAGGGTTAGGGTTAGGGTTAGGGTTAGGGTTAGGGTTAGGGTTAGGGTTAGGGTTAGGGTTAGGGTTAGGGTTAGGGTTAGGGTTAGGGTTAGGGTTAGGGTTAGGGTTAGGGTTAGGGTTAGGGTTAGGGTTAGGGTTAGGGTTAGGGTTAGGGTTAGGGTTAGGGTTAGGGTTAGGGTTAGGGTTAGGGTTAGGGTTAGGGTTAGGGTTAGGGTTAGGGTTAGGGTTAGGGTTAGGGTTAGGGTTAGGGTTAGGGTTAGGGTTAGGGTTAGGGTTAGGGTTAGGGTTAGGGTTAGGGTTAGGGTTAGGGTTAGGGTTAGGGTTAGGGTTAGGGTTAGGGTTAGGGTTAGGGTTAGGGTTAGGGTTAGGGTTAGGGTTAGGGTTAGGGTTAGGGTTAGGGTTAGGGTTAGGGTTAGGGTTAGGGTTAGGGTTAGGGTTAGGGTTAGGGTTAGGGTTAGGGTTAGGGTTAGGGTTAGGGTTAGGGTTAGGGTTAGGGTTAGGGTTAGGGTTAGGGTTAGGGTTAGGGTTAGGGTTAGGGTTAGGGTTAGGGTTAGGGTTAGGGTTAGGGTTAGGGTTAGGGTTAGGGTTAGGGTTAGGGTTAGGGTTAGGGTTAGGGTTAGGGTTAGGGTTAGGGTTAGGGTTAGGGTTAGGGTTAGGGTTAGGGTTAGGGTTAGGGTTAGGGTTAGGGTTAGGGTTAGGGTTAGGGTTAGGGTTAGGGTTAGGGTTAGGGTTAGGGTTAGGGTTAGGGTTAGGGTTAGGGTTAGGGTTAGGGTTAGGGTTAGGGTTAGGGTTAGGGTTAGGGTTAGGGTTAGGGTTAGGGTTAGGGTTAGGGTTAGGGTTAGGGTTAGGGTTAGGGTTAGGGTTAGGGTTAGGGTTAGGGTTAGGGTTAGGGTTAGGGTTAGGGTTAGGGTTAGGGTTAGGGTTAGGGTTAGGGTTAGGGTTAGGGTTAGGGTTAGGGTTAGGGTTAGGGTTAGGGTTAGGGTTAGGGTTAGGGTTAGGGTTAGGGTTAGGGTTAGGGTTAGGGTTAGGGTTAGGGTTAGGGTTAGGGTTAGGGTTAGGGTTAGGGTTAGGGTTAGGGTTAGGGTTAGGGTTAGGGTTAGGGTTAGGGTTAGGGTTAGGGTTAGGGTTAGGGTTAGGGTTAGGGTTAGGGTTAGGGTTAGGGTTAGGGTTAGGGTTAGGGTTAGGGTTAGGGGTTAGGGTTAGGGTTAGGGTTAGGGTTAGGGTTTAGGGTTAGGGTTAGGGTTAGGGTTAGGGTTAGGGTTAGGGTTAGGGTTAGGGTTAGGGTTAGGGTTAGGGTTAGGGTTAGGGTTAGGGTTAGGGTTAGGGTTAGGGTTAGGGTTAGGGTTAG